>OZ038467.1:5595000-6201469 GCA_964036295.1 Plumapathes pennacea
ACTTTATGAGTCTGTCAATACACTGGATCAATACAAAATAGTTGGGCAGAACCGTCAAATTTGACTCTTGGAAAGGCATAAAGACCCCTTTCGGGACAAACAGAAAAGGCTTGAGGGCTCCTTGTTTGTATTAGAATAGATTCTTTCTTCTTTTCTTCGTGGGCCTTTCAACAGCTAACAAAGGCTATGAACACGTATTACGTTAGACTGGCATAAATTTAAGCGCTGTTTCTTTGTTAAAGATTTGGACACTAGAAACTATCAGTTTGAAGGTCACAAAGGTGACCGTTCATGCAAGTGATTACAGAGCATGAATACATGACTGACCATAGGCGAAGAAACTTATTCAAATCTGTGGCTTCTAATTTAAAACTCGGCAACACCCAGATAAAACACGGAACGAATATATCTGTGAGCGATAGCGGCCAACAGTACCAGGAAAGCTGCTCTTTATAATCCCTCAAAAACGACTATATTACTTCGTGCGACAAGATGACAATATAGGCATGGACCGCTGCTTTTTTAGAGATAACAAAACATAACAAAAGAAACATTGTAAAGAAATCTGTGGGATTGTAACTTGATGCACGCAGTTCTACAAGTAAAGTTTCTTTGTTGTCCGATTGAATTCAAAGATGTACTCGTTGACCGCAATATACTTAATGCTTCATGCCAACAACCCGAACCAGCCAATACAGGTAAGTACATACTTCCCACGCTACAAGTTCCGCATCAAAAGAAAGCCCCGTCTCTAGTCTTATTTCCCTGACTACAACCCAAAGTCAATAATTAGCAGCCCACTGAACAAAAACAGGAAGGAAATAATCCTGCTTTTTCGTGTGACAATTAAAGACTAGTTTTAGTCTTCTACAAGTTATTAAAAAAACTTCGTATTAATTTCCTTGTCCGCCCACAATTTACCCAAAGCACATTTTCTCACTGTGCCGAATTAACTAGGTAAATATTGTTGATTCGGAGTCAAATTAAAATAAGTTCCAACACTGAGCCTCTTGTATTTAATCGTTAAAGTTTTCATGACGCGGTGAACAATGTGGAATAGGGACCTAAAGCAGAACTAGGACGGCGACGGCAACGCGAAAAACCCGGAAATATTGTTTCCATATTCCTATGCATTGTAACTTTGGCTATTCTCTAGGTTGCCCAATTAGTTCCGTTTTTGTCGACGGTCCATTGCCTTTAGGCGTCTCTTGCTGAGACTAACAACGGCGTAATTTCTCGAAATGTCGTCCACGTCCTGAAAACAACCTAAAAAGCAAGCATTTGAAGTCGCACGCGAGAGCACGACGACCCCGAGATCATGTCAATTTCACATATTTACGTGCTTCTTTTGTCTTCTCCAACGAGTTTTATTGTTTCACCGACATTGCCGTTGTCCTCTCACGTCCTCGTGCTTGAGGTCCCTACCATTAGCTTTTTTTTTTTTCACTTGTACAATGCCAACTAACTCAAAGTTATGTACCGCTTCTGAGTTAAGGAACCAAATTCATTTGTGTACACAGTCCTGTGTACATTGGGCGAAAAGGACTGTTGTCACGCAATACTCTGGAGGACGAAAAGACTCGTCGGGTCGAATTTGTTTCACATAGCAAACAGTAAAAACAAATAATCCATAGCGTAATCTGTCGCTATTCACGCAATTTCCGTCGAACCTTCAACTTGACATCGTAAACCCACGCAACCATTTTCAACACGATAGTAAAAAAAAAAATTTCTTACAGCAAACTTGTTTCTCTTTAACTTTGCAAAATGTTCCCGGATGAAAACAAAAATAGAGGCGCGCAAAGCACTGTAGTCTAAGCAGATTTTAACACTTTTTACTCCTGAGATCAAAATACAAATACTTCCACTTACTACTAAAAGAAAACGTATCAGTAAGTAATGAGAATTCATAAATGAACCAGGCTTTCATCTGCGCAACCTATAAAATGCCAAATTATCTATATTATGTGATATACCTTTATTAAAAAACTGAAGGAGAAAATTGAAGTTGATCACTCGGGAATGAAAGAGTTAAATTAAAGAAACAAATTTTATACACAAGACTGACATACCTTAATATCTGCGATTTCGTCTGTAATCTTCTCTGGCTCTGGTCCAAATGCACGCCGGGTAGCAAGTTTCTCGTCCATTTTTTCTACCAGTCCTGATAACTCCTGCAAAGCATCCTGGTAGTCTTTGGCCAACGGAGCAGCCTGATCTAGAAGCTCCTGGCGTTTAGACACCGTCGTGTCGATGTCGTCCAGGGCTTCTGTGACAGGAGCTACCTCACCGTTCAAACTGCTGAGATCCTCCGGTGCTGCATTTTGGACCAAACTTTCAGTGACTTCGACGAAATTGTCAATGACAGGTTTTTGTTCGATAAGTTCAGCCTGGATTTCCTGAAGGAAAAAAAACACGATTGAGTGATTAATTCTGGAACTTTAAACCTGTAACTAAAAGAGCTTCAATGTTATTTTCTCTCCATAAATAATGATCGTATCCGATTTTGACAAACGTCACTAACATACCGTATAAAAACCTACAGGTGTAAACCACTCAATTTAAAATTCCCAAAAATTGCAACTATTTTGTTACGCTCCCGTTAGCTTATTTAAAAAAATATATACACATTGGATTTTCTATACCCCACCCCTCTCCCCCGATCGGGATCAGCAGATTCTCTAGAGAATATGAAGAAAAAAAATACTTGAACGAATGGAGGTGGCAGCAGTTGATTGCAGGAAAGTACGAAAGCTGAAAATTGTGCGAAAGCAGATATGCAGACATTATTTCGTTATTATATTCAAAGCTTAAATGTTGCGGTCAGGTTATTGACGTTTATAATCAATCAGGAACATAATTTTTTATAGTATTTCCATAAACTTTAGTGCAAAAAAGATTTGATTTCGATTTTCAGTTCTTAGTTCAATTATTACAAGGAGTAAAATGTATATTATTTATTCCATTAATATTAGGGTTATGTTATTTTCATGTGAGCGATGAGTATAAATATAAGTTAGACAAAGAAAATAGTATCTTCAAGATTAAGAGCAGAGCGGTTTGATTTGGATTATTAAAACCAAATTCAAGAAGAAAAGTAGTTAAAGACAAAAGTTAATTTAGTATGGCCATGTTACATATTTTGAGCAAGTTATAGTTCGATGTTCGCGTGTTTTAATTTAAATCTCGTAACCACGAATTAGATATTATACGAGTAAACAACGACAAAAAAGAAAAAAGAAAAACAGATGCATGTTTCTAAGAAGTTAAAATCCGAAGGGTTAGACAAAGAAAAATAGTGCAAACAAGTGGTTACTTTATTAGAAGTGTTGTTTGAAAGTTAGTTAAATACCGAAAACTAAATACGTGAAAAACATCACAGAATTGTTAAAAGGATTAACATAAGCACGGATGTGAACCAATGCATACTATCATGAGTTCGTAAAGCGCAATCAAAAGTTAGTTGACACAAAAAACACAATACAACACCATAAATTGTCAAAAGGATTAGCGTAAGTCCGGATGTGAACTAATGCATACTATTGTTATTGAGTTCGTAAAGCGCAATCAAAAGTTAGTTGACACAATAAACACAGTAATACGACAACATAAATTGTCAAAAGGATTAGATGAGAACTAATGCTTTGAGTTCGTGAAGTGTAATTAGCAATCACTAATGTGCACCTAAAACACATGACTAGAATGTGCACCTAAAAACAGAAACACACAAAGTACAATAAATAATAATAAAACTAAAAATCATAATAATAATAATAATGATGATGATGATGATGAACAGTGAAGACAAGGCACTTAAGTTCTATAATGACCTGAAAAAGAACATGTGACACAATATAAACATAAACATTAGAATGTGCCCAGACAACAAACAAAGAAACAACCTGTGGTGCGGAATGTTAGTATCTTCAGATATTACTGAAACACAAAATTGCGATAACTTTGTTGACTTAGTTTAGCAACAGTTGTTAGAGGAACAGAAAGTGGAATCAGAAATTGTTTATTGAAGTTTTCACGTACGTACGTGGATCAACATTTTGAATGAGATATTTACAACTAAAACACCTACAGTTTCAGTTTAATCCTAACTGTTAATTTAACGGCTGCAACCCCCGTGATTGCAAGGGAAACAGCCAAGAAAAACATTTCCGGAAGCTTAAAAAATAGACGCCACTCTTGGAACCAAACTCCATTATACCGTGAATAAAAGTTGACTACCCACCACACGAAGGATCCCACGATCCCACGAAACGAAACATGCTGCAACCTCCACACGGGATATCAAAGCATTGAATGTTGTCCATGCAACCTACTAATCTGGGTACCTTAATAAGACGCTGCTGCCTCCTGATTGCTGCCAGTTTCCAGGTTACTGGTCTTAGGCAACTCACTTTCCTTTCCACATCCAAGATCCACTGCAGGAAATTCTCAAAGACAAAATTAAACTGCCTGAATTTTGCACAGTAAATTGTGATGATAGATCTCCTCTCCACCACCATGTAGTACAGTGTCTGGATGATGGTAATGAGTCTCTGTTCCGACCGCATTTCCAACCGGGTGACAGCACGTGACGGAGAAACAATACCACGCTTCTTAAAGAGAATTTCCTCAAACTGTACGCTTTCTAATGTGACAGGATCCTCTAGTAAGCCTATGTCCTCGCTGACAGTTTCTTGATGGACGCACGCTAGTGCAGCTGATTCAAACAAGCGACCTGACGGCTCATTGTCATACTCATTCGAAGTTAAAGGCCCCACATCCTCCCGCACTTTCTCAGGCGCTAAATGCACCTCTTGTGCACCAAGGGCGCTTTCCATCAGACTTGGTTCAGCCGATTCAAACGGACTTCTTGACGGATCATTGTTGTACTCATTCGAAGTTAAAGGCCCCACATCCTCCCGCACTTTCTCAGGCGCTGAATGCACCTCTTGTGCACCAAGGGCACTTTCCACCAGATTTATTTTAGACGTGATGAGACGATCACTCGCATAAGCTCCCGCTGCGCCAGCACTAGTTGAAACGTACTTAAAACGTTCTCCAGCTTCTGGGCTTTCCCTAATACCAGGAAGTCTATCTGCTTTTTTTCTGTCAGCAACCCTTACTGTTCGCTTTAGAAATACAGTCTTAGATGTAATAAACTTTGTTTCTTGTCTTTCCTCTTTATCGATATTTGCTGGCTCCCCAGCAGCAGTTCTAATCTTCCTTCCTCGAGAAGATGCCTCGCCTTCTATGGGGCTCATATCCAGTCTTACGACTTTGCTCTGTATGTTGGCAAAGAGCGTGGTGATCACTTTTACTGCTCTATCTTGCCGAAAGCGAGCCACTGATACATCGACAAAAAGTGGTTTTCTTAAACCGAAAAAGATTATCAGCAGTTCACCTCCTCCTTCTGTGTCCACAGTTGGTCCATCCTCTTCAGCGTTTGTTGTCTTATCTTGATCCAAAACGTGAAGGTCAGGAATAAAACGAGATCGATCGATCTCCACACAACACACAAGTTCTTCAGAATGCGGATCATCCGAAGATATTCTGTCGTACACACCGAAGTCAAATTTAATCTCATCCAAGACTTTAAGGTGATCCTTCACGAGGGGTTTATCAGATTCATCCTGGCTACCATCAAAAATCTCAAGTTGGTAGAAAGGTACTTTCGCATCTACTTTCACAGGAATGACTTCTTCGACAACTTCGGGAGCTGTATGCACCTCAGCTGATGGAGAGACAGGTCTGATATCCTCCACAAACAGGTCGTCCCGAAATTCCTTTGCCGGGGGCTTCCTCAATTCAACTTGAACTGGCACAAGCCACTCAGGGAAATTAAGTTTTCTGTCAATCCGTGAAATGGAGACGAAATCACTTGTTTCGGTCTTTACTTCCGTTGGTTTCTCTGCTTCAGGATGGACATCTTCTCCAACATCAGCATGCATCGCCTCGCTATCTTCTGGATTTTCTTCAGCGAGACGATCCAGAGCATGGAGATCAGGAATTAAGCGAGACCGATCTATTTCGCTGCAATACACAGGTTCTTCAGGATGCGGATCGTCCGAAGACCTCTCGTGCACACCAAAATCAAAATTGAATTCATCCAATGCTTTAGAGTCTTGCTCATCTCTAACCCTTTCAGATACTTCCTGCCAACCATCCAATTTCTCAAGTTCATAGTGAGGTCCACGCTCGTTTTGCATGATAGGAACGACTTCTTCGATGACCTCTGGAGCTGAATGTACCTCAGATAATGGAGAAACTGGCCTGATCTCTTCCACAAACAGTTCTTCCTCGAACTCCTTTGGCTTGTTTAACTTTGCTCCAATTGGTAAGAGCCAGCCAGGGAGATCTGCTCTGCGTTTCACTGTTGCAGGAAACACGAGTTCACTTGGTTGCTCTTTCATTTCCACTGGATCTCCTGTTGTTGGTTCTTCCTCTAGATAAACCGGTTCTCCAGGCTCCAAAACAACAGCATCTTCATCGCCTTCAAGGATATACGCAGGTTCAGTAAAAGTAACAGTTTCTTCCTCCACATCGCTGTCTTTTACTGAGATTGCCTTCTCTTCTTGGTGTGTTACTATTCTTGTGGTCACCGCCGTTCTGATACTCTTCCTTACCCGTACTCCTTCCTCGTCCACGTATTCCATGACTTCGTCAGGCCTAACATCTTGGGAACCAGGAGACATTTGTTCACTCTCTCCTTCACTCGTTTCAGAAGGATGATCAAGAGCATAAAGATCAGGTATAAACCGACGTCGTTCGTCTTCACTATAACAAACAGGATCTTCAGGATGCGGATCGTCCGAAGACCTCTCGTACACACCAAAATCAAAATTGAATTCATCCAATGCTTTAATCGAGTCTTGCTCATCTCTAACCTTTTCAGATACTTCCTGCCAACCATCCAATTTCTCAAGTTCATAGTGAGGTCCACGCTCGTTCTGCATGATAGGAACGACTTCTTCGATGACCTCTGGAGCTGAATGTACCTCAGATAATGGAGAAACTGGCCTGATCTCTTCCACAAACAATTCTTCCTCGAACTCCTTTGACTTGTTTAACTTTGCTCCAATTGGCAAAAGCCAGCCAGGGAGATCTGCTCTGCGTTTCACTGTTGCAGGAAACACGAGTTCGCTTGGTTGCTCTTTCATTTCCACTGGATCTTCTGTTGTTGGTTCTTCCTCTAGATAAACCGGTTCTCCAGGCTCCAAAACAACAGCATCTTCATCGCCTTCAAGGATCCTTCCACTCGACGTTGTGCTGATGATTGCACTGGTGGATGTAAAATAGCGGGTGACAGTCTTTATAGTGCTTCCTTGTTCGTCCCCACCTCTGTCTACAACACCTTCTAGTGGCACATCCTCATCATACCCAGGTTCAGTAAAAGTAACAGTTTCTTCCTCCAGATCGCTGTCTTTTACTGAGATTGCCTTCTCTTCTTGGTGTGTTACTGTTCTTGTGGTCACCGTCGTTCTGATACTCTTCCTTACCCGTACTCCTTCCTCGTCCACGTATTCCATGACTTCGTCAGGCCTGACATCTTGGGAACCAGGAGACATTTGTTCACTCTCTCCTTCACTCGTTTCAGAAGGATGATCAAGAGCATAAAGATCAGGTATAAACCGACGTCGTTCGTCTTCACTATAACAAACAGGATCTTCAGGATGCGGATCGTCCGAAGACCTCTCGTACACACCAAAATCAAAATTGAATTCATCCAATGCTTTAGGGTCTTGCTCATCTCTAACCCTTTCAGATACTTCCTGCCAACCATCCAATTTCTCAAGTTCACAGTGAGGTCCACGCTCGTTTTGCATGATAGGAACGACTTCTTCGATGACCTCTGGAGCTGAATGTACCTCAGATAATGGAGAAACTGGCCTGATCTCTTCCACAAACAGTTCTTCCTCGAACTCCTTTGGCTTGTTTAACTTTGCTCCAATTGGCAAAAGCCAGCCAGGGAGATCTGCTCTGCGTTTCACTGTTGCAGGAAACACGAGTTCACTTGGTTGCTCTTTCATTTCCACTGGATCTTCTGTTGTTGGTTCTTCCTCTAGATAAACCGGTTCTCCAGGCTCCAACACAACAACATCTTCATCGTCTTCAAGGATCCTTCCACTCGACGTTGTGCTGATGACTGTACTGGTGGATGTGAAATAGCGGGTGACAGTCTTTACAGTGCTTCCTTGTTCGTCCCCATTTCTGTCTACATCGCCTTCTGGTGGCAAATCCTCGTCATACCCAGGTTCAGTAAAGGTAATAGTTTCTTCTCTCACATCTCTGTCTTTTACTGAGATTGCCTTCTCTTCCTGGTGTGTTACTGTTCTTGTGGTCACCGTTGATCTGATACTCTTCCTTACCCGTACTCCTTCCTCGTCTACGTACTCCACGACTTCGTCAGGCCTGACATCTTGGGCACGAGGGGACATCTGCAGTTCACTCTCTCCTTCACTCTTCTCAGAAGGATGATCAAGAGCATGAAGATCAGGTATAAACCGACGTCGTTCGTCTTCACTATAACAAACAGGATCTTCAGGATGCGGATCATCCGAAGACCTCTCGTACACACCAAAATCAAAATTGAATTCATCCAATGCTTTAGGGTCTTGCTCATCTCTAACCCTTTCAGATACTTCCTGCCAACCATCCAATTTCTCAAGTTCATAGTGAGGTCCACGCTCGTTTTGCATGATAGGAACGACTTCTTCGATGACCTCTGGAGCTGAATGTACCTCAGATAATGGAGAAACTGGCCTGATCTCTTCCACAAACAGTTCTTCCTCGAACTCCTTTGGCTTGTTTAACTTTGCTCCAATTGGTACAAACCAGTCAGGGAGATCTGCTCTGTCTTCTGCTCTTGAAGGAAAGACAAGTTCGCTTGGTTGCTCTTTCATTTCCACTGGATCTCCTGTTGTTGGTTCTTCCTCTAGATAAACCGGTTCTCCAGGCTCCAGCACAACGGCATCTTTATCTTCTTCAAGGATCCTTTCACTCGGCGTTGTGCTGATGGTTGTACTGGTGGATGTAAAATAGCGGGTGACAGTTTTTACAGTGCTTCCTTGTTCGCCCCCAATTCTGTCTACAACGCCTTCTCGTGGCACATCCTCGTCATACCCAGGTTCAGTAAAGTTAACAGTTTCCTCCCCCACGTCGCTGTCTTTTACTGGGATTCTCTTCTCCTCTTTGTGTGTTACTGTTCTTGTGGTCACCGTTGTTCTGACAATCTTCCGTACCAGGACTCCTTCCTCGTCTACGTCTTCCACGACGTCGTCAGGTGTGACATCTTGGGTACCAGGAGACACCAATTCACTCTCCCCTTCACTCATTTTAGAAGGATGAATTTGATCAAGAACATGAAAATCAGGTATAAATGGACGTTGTTCGTCTTCAGTATAAGATACAAGCTCTTCAGGATGCGGATCATCTGAAGACCTTTCGCACACACCAAAATCAAAATTGAATTCATCCAGTGCTTTAGTCGAGTCTTGCTTATCTCTAACCTTTTCAGATACTTCCTGCCAACCATCCAATTTCTCAAGTTCATAGTGAGGTCCACGCTCGTTTTGCATGATAGGAACGACTTCTTCGATGACATCAGGAGCTGCATGTACCTCAGATAATGGAGAAACTGGCCTGGTCTTTTCCACAAACAGCTCTTCTAGGAACTCTTTCGGCTCGCTCAACTTTGCTCCAATTGGCAAAAGCCAGCCAGGGAGATCTGCCCTGCGATCCTCCCTCGAAGGAAAGACGAGTTCACTTTGCTCTTCTATTTTTGTAGGTTCATCTGTTGGTTCTTCCTTGAGATAAACCGGTTCCCCGGACTCCGGCACGACATTCTCATTTTCATCCGCTTCAAGGTGTCCTCCATTCACTGTTTTTCTGATGGCTGTACTGGTGGATGTAACATTACCGGTAATAGTATTTGCAATGCTTCCTTCGAGAGATCCCTTCGACTCTACCTTGACAGAAACGATTTCTTCGATAACTTCAGGAGCCGCATGCACTTCAGCCAATGGAGGAACGGGTCTGACCTCCTCCACAAACAGGTCTTCTCGGAATTCCCTCGGGCTCCTTGACTCAACTTCAACAGGTAAGAACCAATCAGGAAGATTCATCTTACGCTCTGCTGTAGAAGGGCAAACGAATTCACTTGATTGCTGTTCTGTTTTTGTGTGTTTTTCGGTTAGCTCTTCCTCGAGACAAACCGGTTCTCCAGGCTCGAGCACAGCATCAGTGGGATCATCAGCTTTGGGAAGCCTTCTAGTGATACTTGACGTCTTGGTTGTCACCTGGCGTGTACCACTCTTGACAATTCTCTCTTGTTCATCCAGTACTGCATAAGATTTGTCCTGCACCGCAGTTCCATTTTCTGGCCAGTATTCTACAGTATTAGAACTACTATATGCTGTCTTTGTCACGTTTGCTATTACGTGACTTTCGTGAGAAATTCCTCTGAAAATCCTCTTTGAAGGGACTTCAGGAAACTCCAAAGAAGTATCATTAGGATGTTTGCGCGCACGCATTGTAGACCCCCTTTCTACTTCAACACCTTCAGGGAGTGTTAAACATGGTGTACTTTCTGAGCTAACTGAAATAGCCTTATCGACACTAAGGATCTTATCTGGGTCCTCTACATCTGCCTGTGAAAAAAATAGCTGAACGTTGTCTGGGTTATCTTCGCTTTGTTGTCGCCTTTGGATGGGAGTAAAGAATCTTTGCGAAACGACTTGTCTATCGCTGAGAGTTGAACCAGCGTTATCTTCCGGCACGAATTCCTGTTTCTCAAGCTCAGTCGGCATTTCTGCTTCACTTGGACCCTCAGAATGCACTGGGACTGCGGGCTTCGCAAGTGTGGGTGCTTCCTCCGGCCTCCATTCCACGACCTGCATTTTATTACTTTCCGCAAATGCATATTCACGACTTAAAATATTTTCGGTAAGCACCTGGGTGTGGCGTTCTTCACTACCACTGTATACCTGTATGTGTTCTTCATCTGCTGTGGAGAGATCTCCGGAACTTAAGACAAACAATGAATTAACATCAGTGACCGTCGTTTCTTTAGTGGTTCTCGTATTTCTTTTGGTAATTCTATTCACACGTTCACCACTATCCTCAACAACTTTTTCTTCTTGAGGAATAGGTTGAACAAGCACTTGCTCATCCTTGGGAAGAGGCCTTCCCTCTACTGCTGTGCTGAAAGCCGTCCTGATAACCGTCTTCCTTACAATCTTCTGCACACGATGGCCCTCCTTGTCTCGGTATTCCTGGATGCATTCTTCGATCGGATTTACCGTTGATTGATCTATTCTTACAGAACTCACCTCCCGAGGTTCCTCTTCAAGGTAAACTGGTGCGGCCGATTCGAGAACCTCTTCTTCTTCTTCCTCGTCGCCTGTGGAATCCCCAAGCAATGGCTTCCCCCATTCAAACGTAGGTCGACGTTCTTTTTCCTCTTCAAAGGAAGGTTCCTCCACTTCTGGCTGGGCAACCTAAGACAACAGAAGTTCGTAAAACATTATGTAGTCTCCCCTGTCCTTTTTACCCAATCTAAGGCGTTTTAACCATAAGGGGAAGTTCCTAGCCGCTGGGTGCCGAGCTGCGCCCGCGATCATCTAACTTGGATTGAACAAAATAAAAGTAAATGTGTGTGTTACGTCACGTCTGTCACGCGCGTCGATAACTGGCGACTATTCAGGAACGGGTTACTAAACCAGAGAGGGGGCCTGTGACCGACTCGCGAGCAGAAAACAACCAGCATTATTTCTTTATGGAGCACTCGGCAACATAAAACTGTACAAAAACAACTGCACAAGAGTATTTCTGTTAATTCATTATAGTTTAACAATAAAACCACATTTATCTTCGTTTTGAGCTTGCTTTCTTAACTGGAATATAGAATAAATTCTGGAACAAGATGAATTAATTAACAGGTGACAGTAAAGCCATAGATGTGGTGCCAGGTTGTCTGACTGATAATAATAATACTTTTGTTCTCGACCGACTGTTGGTCCTTTTTGTTTTGTTTTGTTTTGTTTTGTTTTGAGCTGAAAAACTCGTTTGCTTGTACACTCAAATTATTACCCGGAATAAATGCAATCACTTTCATAATACGGTAAACTTAACTCGTATTTCAGAAAGTAACTTTATTCATAATTTTCACCGATGTAGACAATTAAATCTGCCCGTTGACTGTGCCATTGCTGGTATTACTATACAACTAAATGTCTGAAGTGTTGAATAGAAGATCTTTAAAACAGAATAAAAACCTTCCTTCGACCAAACTAACGGTCTTCACAAGTTTCGGGATTCTGCACTAATGTTTTCAATATAATAGGCCGAAAACAATGTCACAAAGTTCTCTGGAAATTAGCATTATCAAAAGTTCTGTATTGTATATGATGCTGAACTTCGCAGGCTTACATTTTACAGCATTTTCGAAATGCAATCGCTGAGACAGCTTCACCGGGTTATGCACTCCTTCAATTCAGTCGATGAAATAAACTAATCCCAAATGCACATAATAACAACACTATCAAAGCGTCCTAACATAAAGAAGCAAAAACCATAATCCGAGTACCACACCTCTGCATTAAAAAAAATTTAAAAAAATATATAAAACATAAAACATAAAACATAAAACAAGCAAAACTCACTTCCTTGCGACGACCTCGAAATGCGATGAAGACTTTAGAAACGAAATTCATGGCGTTACCAGAAATCACGCAACTCTCACACGAGATATTGTTTACAACTGAGTCTGATCTTCAAAGTAGCACACGTTTCACGAATCTTTCTGGATGACAAAAAAATCCTCTTTTTATGAACCCAATACGATGGCCGTCAATCACCAGATTTGCGTCCTACCGTACACCTCGCGCAGGGAAAATGCAAAATCCGTGGTAAAATCCAAGATCACTCCGTAACGAAATTGATGACCACCAATCGATCAATCCGATCACATTGCGTCCGCTGCAGAGTCAAGTGACTCAAAAAACCAAATTTAAAACACTAAGACCCTCGGTCAACACGAAGCATCAACACTACGAAATTAGCAAGCCATGAGTAACATAACACGCCAATTCGAGACAATAAAACAATTGCTTATTCTAATATCATAGTAACCAAAAATATGCCTCCAAGAACTTTTAATCCAATATGTTGGATAAGCAAACCTGATTCCGTCTTGCACATACAGAAACTTGAAATACTCAAACGGCAAAAAAAATCATTCTTACTAACTGATCTACTTTTAAACTCTTTGAAAACAAAGTTTATCTTAGTCATTCTCGAACAATTCGTATTAGACTAGAAAATTCGTATGACTCATTGCTATATACCTAGTTTTCATTGGCCAAATATTCTTTTGTTTTCAACTGTTTTTCTGTCGTTCGGGCTGTCAGTAATTTCTCCGTCTCCACGCCTCGTTTCATTGCGCACTTAATTTCTTTGTACTTTCTTTACACCGCTATCGTTTGTACCGCTTGCTGTCGTTTGCTTCTTTGCCTACAAGTGGAAATGTATTCGCGTCACCAGTCGCGAGTCTCGACAAGTTTAATACAGATTCGCCCAGCCTTTTAACAAGAAATTGTTACGAGTGATGTAATGAGAATTGACATTTCAATCAGCTTTCGTCAGAGCATGCAAGGTATCGAAAGCCAAGTTCTCCTTACTGTTAGATGGTGATTTGAACTGTACCCTGTCCCAGGAAAGACCAATGTAAGCAATTACAAACCTTCAGGTCAGCAATCGCGGACTGCAAGTCACTCCACTCTTGGTTTACGCTGTGTAGTTTACTCTGGATAGGAGTACTATCCTGCCCCGTCTCCTGCAAATGATTGATCACGTCTTCACCGGTCTCGTTGATAGACTCCACTTGTCTCTGAAGACCAGGCAGGTCTAACATCTAAGAAGAAGACAGCGCATTAGAAACTCTTACTTGCTGATAATGGCTACTTAAGCTCCTGCATTTGGTTATGTAAAAGTCAAAGTTAACATTAACATAACGTTTCTTTGGTGGATTGGTAAGTGTCTACAAGACTACGGAAGAAGGCGTACCACTATTTTGAAAAGCAAAAACAATTAATGCTAACATTCAGTAAACCAACACATGCGCGCGGTCACGAACGTGCACTCACACACACACACACACACACACACACACACACAAACACACACACACACACACACACACACACACACACACACACACACACACACACACACACACACACACACACACACCTTTATCTGATTAGCAGCATCGCGTGGGTCAACACCAGGCTCCATGAGCGCCTGCAGGCCTGGCATGCTCTGTTTCATCTGTACGACCAGCAGAGTGGCCGTCTCGTGGAAATGCTTGACAGTGCTCCAGGTGCTCTCCAACTCTTTCTGTCGTTCATTAGCGGCGGCTGTGATCCAACCCAGTCGCTCTTTTAGTTCGGCTACCTCTTCTTTGACTTCCTGGCCACCCGATGCGTGCTCTCGACCTTGCGTCAGTTCATTTTCTGCGTCCAAAACCAAATCCATGTCCGCCTGTAGTTGATCGACTTCTCTTTGAAGAGTCTACAAAGGATAGATACAAATTTAACCCAAAATGTATATTGTGAGACATCAGTGATAAAGCATTTACTACCAAACGCAAATTGAACAGCCCAGAAAACCTCTCACTCTTCCACTGTCAAATGAAACCTAAACGTGTGACCACTCAAACGAAAACTATCAATGAGTACATTATAATAGTATTCACCTCCAATTGCTGAACTATTAAATGAAACCTAAACGTGTGACCACTCAAACGAAGGATATCAACGAATACATTCTGATAGCAGTGTTCACTTCCAATTGTGACCACTCATACAAGCAGTATACACTATCTCATTACAGAGCAAAAGTTCATGTCTTTTCGTTGCTGTTGCTTTCTGCGCTATTAAATGGAGAGACTAATACAAGGAAGTTACGCTTCTCACCTTGTGCTCGGAAATTTGCTTCCTGATGACGTCTGGATCTCCAGCCACAGGGCTCTGCTGAGCCAGTTTCCTCTCGGTCCTGTCCAGGCACACGACGAGGTTCCGAACCAACCGACGGTACCTCTCGATCTGCAGGATGGTCGTTTCCAGGATCACGCTGCGCGCTTCAAGACCCTTCCACACATCATCGTAACGTGTGCTCACTGACAGCATGTCGTGCTCCATGGGGGACTGGGCCGAGTCTTTGGGTTGTTGGTCTGGTTTCGCTGTAATGCTGATTATTACCTTACCAAGACCAAGCAGAAGGTCGATACGGGCCTTGTACTTCACGGCTTCGTCTAATAGAATCTGTTGGGCAGGGCACAGCACGTGTTTCAGGTATCACCATATTCTAATAGCTGCAAAACACTCTCGTATAGACTTGGTGTGTCGCACAGAGCAGTTTTTCCAACGCAAGTGCTTTTTATGACGACAGCAAAGCTTGCAAGTTGGTGTAGAGTATCAGACAATCGCAACTTTGGTCGCAACATGCTGGCAGCGTTGCGAAAAGTACAAAATTGTCGGTACTCTCCTTGCAACTTGTCTGCCAATTTTTCATCGCCCGACAAGTTGCAAAGAAGGGTATTTTCTGAAGCTTGAGTCGCAATGGCGTTGTGTTGCAAGTTGCAAGAAAAAATCCCTTGTCTTATAAAATGCCATACATTACTAACAAGTCTATTGAACATTTCGTGGAAATTGTTCATGTATGTTATCGGTTTCAATAAAGAATAGATTTTTTTCACGCACAAAATTCAAGGCTGCCCCGCAAGCATTGCGCTCACCTTTTGCTCCTTCATCTGAGCGCTGAGCACATCGGGATCGACACCCACAGGGGGCATGGAAACGAGCCTCACTTCGATTCTGTCGAGCCAGACTGTCACGGTCTTGTAAACGGAGTAGTATTTCTGTGACTGATCGTGAAGTTCGTCGAACTTGGAGCTGACGTTCAAGAGTTTGATGCACAGCGCTTGCCAATTCTTGTTCACACGGTCTAAAGTTTCTAAGATAACAGACTGTTGCTTCGTCTGTTCCAAGTTGATAAGCTCGTGACCTCCCTGGTTCACCGACTGTAGCGCCACTCGTTTCTGTTCCACGTCCTCCTGAAAATGCTATTGAAACAAAAACCACAAAAAGATGGTATGACTAATGTAACAGCTTCCAAGCACAGACACGCTCAAAATACACTAACAAAGCAGAAATCGCTGTCCTAAGCATCTATTTGATCGGTTGTGCAGGTCAGGTAAATCCTAGCAAAGGTCAGGAATGACGAATTTTAACACACAGGTCGTGTCGAGAAGTGTATAAGACAGTGCTCTCCAGAAAACCTGTCTGCTTCTTCCTCAACAATCCCAACGCAAGCAATCAAAATTCCTGAAACTCTTCACTGGTCAAGTTTCCCTTCCAGATTCGCGCCGTCTAACCGTTTGAGCGACAAAAGAATTTTCTGAACAAGAACTTCAAAAGCATAATTTAATCTTTGCTTCTCGGTTTGTCGCGTACCTGCAGCTTTTCCTCAAACACCAAAATATCCGTGGTGACGAAATCTTCAGAATCGAGCCGTTTGATCATGACAATCTCCCATCTCTCAAAATCTTTGGCGATCATTATGAACACACTCTTCATCTCCTCTTTGCGGCCCTCCAACTTTTTGCACACTCCCTCCCACAGCTTGTTCATCTGCTTTACTTTGCTCTCCTTCTGCTTCTTCTTCTGCATGCGAAACATTTCGTTCAAAGCGCTCACTGAAGTGCCGAGTCTGTTGCTGTCGTCTTGAATAACCTTTAAAAAAATTAAGACGTGAGAAAAATAAGACTATCCATCTAATTAACTTGTACTACTGTGTACAGTATTAGAAGCGAGGGTGGGGAGGGTGGGTGCAATAGTGCTCTAATGTCCTCGTTACCTTGTGCTGTTATGTGTGTGGGAAGGGGGGGGGGGGGAAGTGCTTTAATTTCCTTCTTACCTTGTGCTCCTGTGCCTGTGGGGAGTAGGGAGGGTGGGAGGATGAGTGCACTAGTGTTCTAGATGTCCTTGTTACGTTGTGTTGCTGTGCACTGTGCCTGTGGGGAGTGGGGAACGTGGAGAATTGGGTGCATAAGTGCTCCTTACCTTGTGTTGCTGTGCCTGACTCCTTAGTTCAGGCAGATTTCTCGACACGGGTGGCGACTTGTCCAAGCGTTTGTTCAGCTCCTGTAGCGCCTTCATGGTGCCCTCGAGTCCCTCCTTGAAGTTTTGCGAGGTCGTGAGAGCGGACTGCAGCCTGGCCTCGTAAACTGCGATGTTAGCACACAGCTCGTCATACCTCTGACGTAACGGCTTCCCCTGGTGCATGTCTGCTGTCCGCACCAGTCCCTCCAAGCTATGCCCGAGCACGTCCACTGCAATTATTTCCGGGTGTTTGGCATTCACTTCCACTTGGAACGCCTGCAAATAAAAAAAACAAAATATGGACTTAGCTTAATCTACGGCATGAGTCACATGATGCGGAAAAATTGCTCCGATGGCTTGATGTGAAATCCATAACCAACGATCGTACAAGTGACATGCGACCGTCGTAATCTAAAATCGTACCGTGTAAATCGGCCAATAAAAATCCACAGTGTGACAAAAAATTGATTAAAATCGATCCTTACTTTGACGTCGCCTAACTCTCTCTTGACTACAGCAGGATCGGAGCTAAGAGGTTGAGCCATTTTCTTTCCAAGCCGCTCTTCATAAGCGTTCAGCCAAGGCAGAACTTGATTGGATTTAGCGCCGTAATCGTTCAACTGCTTCCAGGATTGATTCAGTGCGCCTCCCTTCTCACTCAGCGAAAGTAAAAGCCTGTTGTAACGCTCGTTGATCTCAGCGAGTTTGTTCTCCAGAACCCAGGACTTCTCGTTCGGATCGCCAGCGACTGGCGCACGCGCGCTGTCCGGCTGAAGGGTTGCCACAGAATTCTCAAGTTCAGCGTGGAAAACCTTAAAGTTCAAGAATAAATCACTTCTTAGGGCCCGTACACACTTGAAAGTTGGACTGATCTGAGATTGACCCAAATTAAATGTGAGCCAACAGTCAGCATTTTCTTAGCCGATGTTAGATCAATTTAACTGATTTTTCGACTTGGTACTGATCTCAGTACATCTCAAATCATTGCTCCCAATTTGCGCCCGTTCACTAGGCAGTTAAAGCGATCTAAGATCGCTTTAGGCTAAGTGAAAGCCGGGTGTAAACAGCCAACATTTTCTTTCTCAGATCGGTCTATTTTTTTTTGACAGTGTAAACGCGCGCCAAAACGAGCTCGGTAACGATCTCGGATCGACCCCATTTTGACGATCTCAATGTAAAGACAAACTCTTATGATCAGTGTGTACTATGGCAGCCCTAACACACAGATAAAGCTGTTAGTGTGTAATATGTAAACGCTGAAAAATAATAACACAAAGGCATATATAAACATGTATAGTGACAACACGTAACAATTCCACTACCCCTTACAAAACCTTACACGCCTTCTAGTTCTTTGGCCTGTTACGTTGTTAATGCTTTGCGTCAGCGAAGTTGGTCCAGTAGCAGTAATCCTTTCAATATACTCTTAGATGCATATTTTGTTTTTTGTGCGTTATCAGTGAAAGCGAATTATGGTATTGTAAACTGACCAAAGCGCGCTCCAATTTGCATCCCACAAACAAGAACCGGTCCTCCAAACAGATACCTGCGTCTTGCGCGCATCTCAAATGCTCAGATCACCCTCATAATGAAATAAATTCCACCAAAGAGTAAAACGTACCTTCGCTTCGTGCAGGAAGTCCTCGCCGGTCTGGTTAACTTCTTTCAGGTCTTTTTCGTGTTGCTTGACGTCGTCAACAAAGTTCTGCAAACCAAGAAGAACGTGTGATTTTTCCTTCTCCACCTTAGGAGAAAAAGAAGGACCTGACAAAAATCTCAACAGATCTATACAAACAACTTTGCCAAGTCTTAAACTCTTGCTCAAAAGGATTCAGGATGATTACCTTAGCTCCTTAAGAATGCGTGTATTTACAAACAACTAATTAAATCTTTGTAAACGTTTGATCAATAAAATGCAACGTCGGTAACACTAAGTCACGCACACACGAATTAATCGAAAGATACCATGCAGGGACTTCAATCAAGACTCGACAAAAGTATCGCACATAAAACCAGTTTCAGGAATAGAAGCTGATCATAAAACAGAATTAAACTCAAATGTGCTTTAGCCAAGATCACGGAGGTGAGCGGCCAGTACGGCACTTGTGGGTCACGAGAGGAAAAAGCAAAAATAAAATACTTGAATAGAGGTGTTCCCTGTGAAACACTGGAATTTTTAATGTCACGCCTTTAGATTCAGCTGAATTAAGTCTTCTCCCAATCCAACAATTTATGAAATGAGTGCAAATACAATTAGACGGGACGCAAAAGAACATACGAAACGTCTTAGGAAAGCTTTACAAAATAGAAAATACTGAATGTGATGGTTTTAGTCCACTGTTTCCTGCTGAACAGGTTGCTAAATCTCGCTGCTTACCTTGTGCCTCTGGAATTTGTCCTGGACAATCAGCGGATCCGACGCGCCGGTCAGAATGGACGACGCTTGACGCTCAGCTTTCTTTAACCACGCCTGTGTAGAAATTTATGAGAAATACGTCACACCACCCATAAAGACAGTGCACCAGAGATCGGGTAAAAAAAAGCGTACAGTACAAACAAAAATGTAACTGTATTTCTTACGCACACTATATACTTATATCTTCATTCGCACGCAACTTTTGTGACTGTCCCAAGGGTTTGAAGGACAAATGAAAGGGCTTTCAATTTAGGGAACGGACATTAAAAAAAGATTTTCTCTTCTCTGCAAGAATTGTGGCTACAGTGTCCCCTTAATCCACTAGAGCTATCAAAGGCAAAGTTCTCCTTTTCATACTACAGTCAGCTGTATGTGTTTCTCACGTTGTGGAGAAAATGACACGTGATCACCTGCTTGTTTTTGAGCTGGTCAAACTCTCAATCATCTCGCCTACAAAATGGAGGACCTTCACCAACATACCAAGAAAAAGGGACTTTTTGTAGACTTTTCCCACTGTACGTACTGTACTAAGAAAAACTCTTCTTTGTTATACAGTTCGCACATTTTGTACGTTCTTCGCCTGAGTACCACTTTCTTGCACACTCTTTGTTTCATACCAAGAAAAAAAAGCTAGGTTTTTGTACATTCTTGGCGTACATACCAAGAACGGATGCAGCAGCTCTTCAAACTTCGTCAGCTTCTCGTGTATCGTCACCAGTCTCATGTAGCGGTTATCCAGTTCGGCCTGCAGTCGGGTCCACTTGAACTCGAGGCTACTCATCTTGGTGTCGAGGTTGGACTTCTTACTGGGAGACAGCTGGGCCCCTCTGCCCTTCAGGAACTCCCGGCTCTGCTCTATCATCTCCTCCACGGGCTGTTTGCGTTCACAGAGCGCTTTAGTAAGCTTCTGTTAGAGAGCCGGGAACAGAGAAGATTCACAGTTCAACAAAGGTTGCAAATGGAGAGATTTGATATAAAAAACGAGTGTGCCAATCAGCATTCAGCTCCGTCGAAAACTCGATTTGTGTGGGACCTGCTTATATTTATATTTATATTTATATTTATATTTAGACATGGTCTTACCCTTTTGTTACCATTTATGTGTCTTAAAATTGCTTTAAGGGCGTAAAAAGACACAATTCGATATAGATTAAGGTTATTTATTGTATAGAATAAAGACTGGCTTAGCAGTTGACACAGGCGATTAGAAATCCCGTGTGGAGGATTTGCAAAGGACACCCGGATACCCGAGATAATTTACATGTCCCACCACAAGTGATTTGTATACAAATTATGAACCCTACCGAGACTCGGGCGCCCGGGTTTCCCTGCCTCCAAATAGTTAGACCTTGGTTTTTAGTGGTGTGTAGCGATAGACTTACAGAGGGAATGAAACAAAGGCAAAATGGGAGGAAGGAGTTAAAAAACGATCAATTAGGTACTACAAACAGGAGAACTGAATGTTTTAAATCGTTAGTTTTAACTTACGCAAAGAAAAACATTTCAGGACTGCATTTATAAGTAATAATCTGCCAGATGCGATATTTATATGTTAGGAACTCCAACAAAAGCTTTAGCTTTCGGTTTAACGTTTTAACATCTAATACACGTCTGCACTGAGCATTGAGCAATGAGATATGATATTCTTACATTTTGCAAATGGAAAGTCGAGGTCTGAAAAACAGTTGCGCTGTTCAAAGTAATTAGCTAGTGGGTTAACCCTTTCACTCCCAGGAGTGATCAACCTCGATTTTCTCCTTCAATTTCTCACCAGAAACATATCATAAAGTAAGGAGAACTTGGCCTTTGATACCTTGCTCAGGTGATAGCTGATTAAACTATTAATTCTCACTAAATCACTCATACATTTTCCTCTTAAAAGGTTGGGAGAATCTGCATTTTGAACTTGGGAGTGAAGGGGTTAATACACGACCCCAGTCGATTACTCGCGCATAATGTATGCTAATTGACAGTCAAGTACTCGCAGCCCCGTTATGACACAGGGTTGAAAAACAAACGCGTTGAAAACAAGACGTGTACTAGGACTGTTTGGTACACAAGAAAAGTGATTGGCTTATCGCAGTGATCTCGACCATGATAATTCCATTTCGGTTTGGACAAGCCTGTCTAGTCGGCTAGCTTTGAGGTAATTTGTTTATCAAACTCATTTATCACAAACCTGTCTTGTTAACCAGTATTTACGAAGTTGTCAATTGCCATGAAAGACCGAAGGACCCGATGGTGTTCAAAGAGAAGTTATTCTTTCTGCATTACAAATTTGAAAGCAAATTTGAAAAGGACTGCTTGGTATTTACGGTCTAATAAGCTTTCCCACGGTTTCTAGCCAAGGATGACATTGGCCATTGGGGGTTCGACAGCAAAGCATATCACTGCACACTGCTAGCTGCATTTAGAGGTCAAAACCAATCAGTGGAGATGTTCATTTCGAAGTAGGCAATTCAACAGTTTCTTGTTCACGAAATTAACGGTACAATATTGTGTCAACGGCGGATATACCGATTTCTTCTTCCAAAAAATAACAACAATGGATGAAATAATGTGCATGTAATATGCGAATTACAAAATATACTGTACGAAAAACGTGGAAACACGAACCTAAAAGCAACAGGTCTTTCGTATAAAAGCAGTCGCAAATCTGTATAAACATACGAGCGACCTGGAAAATTCGATCAGTGAGTGCAAGATCGAACAAGACATATCGAGTTATCTCAGTGAACTTGAGGGATCAGTCCAAAAATTAATGTTCATTACAACTTTCCCTCTCGTTTGTGTCGGCAAATCTGAGACGACGCAGGAATGAGGGATTAAAATGTGGAACCAAGCATCGAAATCATCAAAAGAACGCCGTGTAATTGTTTATGTTAATAAACGACCTCAAAATTGTCGGAGTTGATCAAGGAGGCACGAGAGAGGCAAGCGCAGCCTCGGGAGTGCGGCGGAATTCGAATACGAGACACGATTCAGCGGCGGCTGCCGCTCTGTCTACACAATATGAAAAACCAGGCACAGAGGAGATGACGAAAACGCACTGTGACAAGTTCGTGTCGCCGCTTGTTTACATATACGCACGCTTCTGGTCACCTCGCTCACACTCGCTCCAACCTACCCTTGGTATTTTGATTCACACATGCAACTTGAGGAGGCAGGGGTTCTCATCGTATCTCGAGATTTATAGTCGCCGACTCAAATACAGTTCCACCGCAGTGGCCATGTTTCTTGACACCACAATAAAAGCGATTTAAAGTTGTATTTAATTTCCTTTGAAGTGTTATTCAAATTCAATTAGCTGTCCTCTGAGAAACAAAGGTTCGGCCCACAGGAAGTGTCGTCGTAAGCCCCCATTCTTCAAAGAACAATGGTTCGACAATAACCCTGTCGCACTCACTTGTAGGAATCTGAACGACTTTTTTTTTCTTGAAGTTTAAACGTACATTGCAAATGCAACCAGCCACAGTAAAGGAATGCGAGCTCAGAGCAAGGTGACTATTTCGTCAAATTTTCACGCTGCGTTTTATAACAGGTTCGAATAATTTTATGCTGGTAAGCATGTATTTATATGGAGAAAAGCTGTCCCGGGGATCTGGGGCACCCTATATATATATATATATATATATATATATATATATATATATATATATATATATATATATATATATATATAGGATACAGATGATGCCAAGTACACAAGAAGAGATTATTTGAAACACAACTGACCAAATTATCAAATTATGACAAGTCTTTCATACAGTATTGCATTTTCCTTTAGTGCGAGAGCGAAAGAAAAAAAAATCAGGTTTATCACTACCAGGGGTTAAATGTTAACTGCAATCAATGTATTTTCTTTGATAATTAAACGCCAGGATCGCAACCCATTTATCAAAGTCATTAGACACAATATTGGCATAATATAATTTTAAATGAAATCAATTTATCAGAGTTCCAGTACTTCCACTTTCTTTAGGAATAGCAAACTTTTAGGCTAAAAGCATATCGTCGAGTTTTAAAATCCCACAGAAAAAGTGAATGCGGTTGCATCTTCGGCCGGCAACTGACGTGTCCCACAACGTACCGATCTCTCCATTTTGACCTTTACAAACGAGAATCTATTCCATTCGGATCACAAACAAAGCGAGCGTCTCAAAAAAAAAAAAAAAAAAAAAAAAAAAGAAAAAAACGCGTTCTAACGTGATGACAACATCCGTGAGCTACAACATGATGAGCCATGAACAACAGTGGACAATATTGCACACACTGGGGGAGTTTTACCGAAGAGTTAAATGAACAATATACTGAGCAGTTTGGCGGGTTAATTTAAATCTAAAACGGGGTTAAATTACGCTTTCAGAACAACCCAAGTATTGCAGAGATTTTTTGATAATGCTGTGATAAGAAAGGCGTTGTATCAAATCTAAAACCCGAGTCAATGTATTGAAGAATAATAACAATAATAGAGAAGATAAATAAATTTAAAACTTG
Organism: Plumapathes pennacea; assembly: GCA_964036295.1. Taxonomy (NCBI): domain Eukaryota; kingdom Metazoa; phylum Cnidaria; class Anthozoa; order Antipatharia; family Myriopathidae; genus Plumapathes; species Plumapathes pennacea. The sequence continues at coordinate 5,619,070 of OZ038467.1, forward strand.
GGTTCTGCTAACACCGTAATCTTAACTCCACTTTCTCACACGAAGCTTATGTTTTACTTTATTTTGGGATTATTGCGCCGTCAGTTTAAGCTTGCGATAATTGAGAAAAATATATCAGCGTAAATTAGCTAGTATCCGTTCGTTTACGAGACATTGCTCAAAGGCATTACTTAGAGTGTGGTTAACGCGTTTTAAAGCTCTGTCAAATAAACTACGTTAAGTTGAAGGAAGTAGAAAAAGGTTTTATATTAGGTACCGGTAAGATCAGCTTTACTTTATAAAAAAAGGACAGTACATTAGCTGTAGTATAATGAGTCCTCCTGTTTTCTCTTTACTCCCAAGACCACTCCCCGTTTCGTATTCACAAGGAAAAACTAATTTCCGTGCAGCACGTCAAGTGGATAGACAAAGAACCACCAGTCAAGTTGATGGCATCGTTAATCAGTCTACATTACACCATAACCACACCATAACGACATTACCACATTATCTCTTCTTCGTTCTCTTCACAACCAATCTACCACCAACCCCACCCCACCCCACCCCTCTAATACATTTCTTTCGCCTTCCAGTCTTCCCTTCCTTCCATTCATTCATAAACTTCCTTTCTTTCAGGTTCAAGCCAAAACAACGATTGATCAAGTTTAAAACGTTAGTATATGTGAACATCGCTGATAGAATGGCATTAGTCACGCAATAACAAACCTTCTGCTGCTCAATCTGTTCCTCGATCTGCTTCACGTCGTCTGGGGAGGCCGACTGCACGGCAAGACACTTCTCCGTCTCACTGACCCAGTCCAGCAGTTGCTCGATGATGACGCACCAGTTAAGACACGCGTCTTCAACTTCCTTGTGCTCTCTGCCTTGACTCTTCAAAACCAAGACTAATCTTTCCATCAGCTTCTGCACGTCAAGTAGAAGTCGCTCGTAACGTTCTTTGATTTCAAGCAAAATGCCCGCAACGTTCTCGCGTCCCTTTTCTGCATTCTGCAGGATTGGGTTGGTCTTCTCGCGCGATTCAGGAAGATGGTAAAGACTTCTCCTGAACTCTTCCAGGTTTTTCTCGTAAATCTACGATTAAAAGGATGAATGAGACGTCAGAGACAAGAAAATGGCGAGCGGAAATGGAGCAACCGTTACTCGACATAGGAACATATAACATTCAAAAAAACATTAGGTATTGTATTTGTAACTCAGTTGCTGCAACTGCAGTCTCGTACAAAAACAGCTGAGACACTGGTTTGGACCCCCTCCCCCTGCACCAATGTTGGTTCAACGCCAAGACTTATCACAGGATTCTTCACTGTCAACATTGCACAGGGGTCGAGAAGGGAGATTCACTAGGATTGGATACATTCGTCATTGGGAAATAATAAAAAAAAAAGATAAAAAAGAAAACAGAAATGACACCTAATTTTTGACGAGTGTCTCAACTATTAGCATGTCAGAGAAAAAATAACAATTTTACAAACCTGGGATTCGCTGGTATACTCCCGTCCATGTTCAATGAGTGATCTGATAGGAACCTCTTGACCTCGCACTTCAGTGTACAAAGCCTAAAATAAAACAGAGTTTGATGTAGCATTGATACAGTTATTAAACCTATCCTGGTGTAGGACAGGGTCTACTCTAAGGGTAGTACGGCCGTCTCTTTGACCCTTTCACTCCGGAGTTCATAACATAATTTCTCCCACTCATTCAAAGAGAAAATGTATCACATGCATGTAGCGAGAATCGATCATTTCATGAAAAAGGCAACAACATACTGTATGATATATCGCCGGTGAGAAACTGAAAGAGTTCGCCATTCCTGAGGCTAATTCCCTAACCATTTACAAGTGTTACACTGTATTCTGCCGATTGGGTCATTATTCCAACACCCAAAAGAAGAAAAGTATGAGAAAATTCTGCAAAACGTTGTGAACACAGGTCTAAAATGCACAGCATCAAAAGTATTTGGTTAACCGTTTGACGCAACACATAGTCATCAGTCACGTGACGTGACACACACCGTGAGCTCCTCCATCTTGACCTCGGCAGATTCTTCCTCAGTCTCCCACTGCCCTGCGGCCATTTTCTTCTCCGTGTCGTCCAGCCATGCTTGCTCACTGTAGATTCCACTCTGAAGGGTGTCTAACTTCTCACCCGCTTTTTCCAGTCTTGACAAGCGGCCTTCCACCTGACCTTTCACTGACTCCCATCTCTCCAGCACGTGCTTCACTTTAGTTCCCTCGAAGTCATTTAACTTTGTAATGGACTTCTTCAGATCTTCGAACTGTGCTTCGCGCGGCTGGACCTGCTTTTGATTGATCTCCTGTAATAAAAAATTCTAGTTCAGTGCACCCACTAACCAAGTCCTAACCCTAACCCTAAACATTCAAATTAGGATTATAGTTAACTTTAGGTTAGGGATTAGATTTAGACCTAGCTAGTTAGTACATGCTCCAAAGTTGGCGTATACAATGTAACGACTATCACTTCGTCGAGAATATCCATGAGAGCAAATAACACACTCAAATCTCGTTACGTCGTTGACGTAAAACTCGAGCTAAGGAGCGAGGCGACGCTACATGTGCAGGACATATATCAACGCTTTTTCTCATCTGCTCATCTACCTGAAGAACAGCAATTTGTCTCTGGAGATCTCTGGGCTCCACTGTAAATCCCGGCTGTTGAACAAGAACGACCTCAACACGATGCAGCCAGTCCTCCAATTGCTGCACAAGCCGGGCAACGTGGCAGAGAAACTCCACTCTAAAAATTGTAATAAAACACATCCATTAATTCAGGACTGACTAATAAAACACTGCTATAAATACACTCACATTAACAAAGAACTGCAAAATAAAAGTACATTAACGGCAGTGGAGCTATCAAGTTTGCAAGGTTAACTCGTTTCAACCATTCGAAACGTGTACCAAACGCAAAAACCAAAGCCAATGCAATTACTCTCGACAGTCAATTAAAAACGCGCTATAAAACAGTCATGCCAAGCGTTTTTCCTCCAGTTTATGCACTAGTCAGACAAGAAAACGTATAAAATGGAAAGATAATACTTGGGATAAATAGTTTTTGACTGCATCGCTGTGAAGAAAGACGTATGATGTGAAGAATTGCTCTGACGAAAGGCTAACGCTAGAAACATCGATCCTTAGTCAATTCATCAGACAAGAAAATGTATAACTTACTCTTGTTGTCGCTGATCGGCTGCTGTGCCGACATCATGCCACTTTTCAGTGACGAGACTGAGTTGATGCTGCCAATGAGGGTCCATTTGGGTGGTGAGCTGATTTTGCAGAGCTTCAAATTGGGGCTTTTTGTCGCTCATGCGCTCTCTTTGGAGTTTCTGAGAAAAACATAAGGGGTGTTATACTTTAACAGGTGTGAGCAACTACAATCTTGGGAAAAAAACCTGTTGAGACACTCCAAGTCAATTGTTTCTTTTCTCGGGAAAAATCATGTAACAACCCTTTCCCCCTCGTTTCAATATTGAATCTCGAATGCCAGATGTCCGCAGCGTCATACTAGTATCTTCATTTCTTCATTAGCACAAGCTATTTTCACTATTCTGCGTCGATATATTATCAATTTATAAATGCCAACAATTCTAATTGGTATTAGATAACACATATCTTTTTACTTTTTTATCTCACTTTTTCCTTTCATTTTCTATCGGCAACAACTCGAGGAGAAACAGAATTATTTTTCTACCTACGACATGTATCTCAGTATCTATTTCTACACAGACATCAGTTTTTAACCTACTAGCAACCGTTACTTCATATTGTTAGTCTGCAAACTGAATGAGTATCATACACAAAACGCTATCATATATTCTTATACCCTTATATCCTGAAGTTCAGACTCTACATTGTCAAAGTCTGGTTTTTCTTCTGACTTCGCTGCAAGGGATGATTCTGTTCGACAAAGCCATGTCATCAAGTCATCTAGAACCCTTTCAATACTCTGCTGCAAAAAAAAAAAAAAAAGATTCTCAATGAATATCTAGCAATTTTCTAAACAACTTTTACGTAAGGATGACTAGTTTTGCAGAATGTTTTTAGGGGATACTTTTTAGCCGAAGTAACAGTAAAACAAGGCTAAGCGATTTTTAACTTGTTTGCGTGGGCAAAGTACGTGTCACACATTGCAAAAAGACCACGCAACGCTGCGAAAAGTAGAACACAGTTCAAATTTTCCTGCCAACTGTCTCGCAATTTTCGTTGTGCTGCAAGTTGCAAAGAGGGGGTGATTTCTTCTACAACTTATCTCGCTACGCTCGCAACGGCGTTGCAAGTTGCAAGTTGCAAGAAATATTGCCTCGTGTGACATGGCCTTCAGTTTTGTGAAGATGGAGAGATCAACTCACCTGCTGTGGGGATTCAGCGTCCAGTACTGTTCTCTGGGTTCCGTTCATTTCAGGGACACTCTCGTCCTGTGACATCGCACTCTCGAAGAGTGGAGGTTCATTCGCAAGTTGTTCAGTGATGCCCACAATTTCGTGATCATCAGGGGTTTGAATATCTTTGAGCAACTGATCTACTTCTTTAGAGCTGGCCGTTAGGGGAATTTGGGCCTGGAACGTTAAGCATGAAAGTTGAAAGTCAACACACCAATAACTGACTATTTAAGCCTCCAGTCAGTCACCCACAGCCACTCTATAGACAGTAAACGGAAAGCCGCTCTATTCAGCTGATGGTTACGCTAGCTCATTACCTTCTCTGGAGACGCAGATTTGATGATCTTCACTTGCGTGAATACTTGTTCCCTACTCAGGGCTTGTTTCAGATTCCAGTGTCGCGTTTTCCACAGAGTAAGCAAATGTCTGTACTGGATCTCTAGCCTAAAAACGAACAATAAAGAAAGTGAAGTGAACGATAAGGGGGGAAAAGTTGCACTTTATCCTCGCTCCCAGAGAATCTGGGGACGAAGATGGAAATGCACATCTGTCCATAGGACAAGTTTACAATCACGTGACTATCTACCTTGTGGAGAATTCTGTGGCTTCAAGATCAGGGGCAGGGATAACGAAACACACAGAAGGGATCTCGCGTGGTTTCCCGGTGCTGCTGGTAACCTAAATACAAGCGAAATGGACACAGTTAAAGGAGCCCTATTCAACCACAATCATTTGCGCGCCGAAATCCTCGATCCAACATCCAACAAAGTGACGAAGGGGAGGGAGAGGGGGCGGGGGGATCATTTACCTTCCACGCGTGATGCTCAGAGTTATCAAGCAGAAGACATTCTTCTCCATTGTTTACGACGTTCTAAGGAGGAAAAGAGAGACATATGATCTTCTATATTGTGCGCGTCTGCGTCTACAGTACGTCTATCCGTCCGTCCGTAATATTTCACTGCAGCACTCAATGGACACTCCCACAAACAGTTCAAGAAATGGGAATGCTACACAAAGAAATGGGAAGGTCTAGAGGTATATCTTCCACCCCCGTTAAAGCCAAGTTCAGACGCCAAACTTTCATGAGCCACACTCAATTAAAATGAGCAAAAGCTGTATTGTTTTAGCTAATTTTCATTGGATCTGTCTTTCGAGACCCAGGGAAAAGTTCAGCATCTGAGCATATCCTTAGTTTTATTATGTAGTTATGTTATGTGTAGTTACGTTAGTTGTAGTAGTTACGTGTAAGTTACTTCGCTGACACAAGGAGACTAAATACCTGCATGTTCTTGTAACTGCAGACAGCTTTGACAGGAACCTTGGACTTCGTTTTTGATTTCCTCTGTTTAACTGGGAAAATTTTCTTACTGAGGAGTTGAAGTGAGCTGATGACATCTTTGAAGTCAACGAGTTCCTGTTTCATCTCCTGTGATAGTAGACAGTAATCAGACCATGTAATCAGCCAAATTAATTCTCCCAATCCTTTGGGGATAAAATGTATCAGTGATGTAGTGAGAATTGATATTTTGATTAGCTTTCATCTGAGCAAGGTATCAAAAGCCAAGTTTTCTTTACTGTATGATATATCTCTTGTAAGTAGAAAATTGAAGTTGGTCACTTTTGGGACTGAAAGGGTTAAATTTTTACCACTTCAGAATTAAAAAAAGGACTGAAGAATAATCAAAATAAAACATGCCTAACAAAACTAACCCTAAACTAACCCTGTCACACTCCCAAGTTAGTTAAAGTCTTTCAACTTTTAGTAATTGTTTTGGGACAAACAGAAACTTGGTGGCATACTTCTAAAAATAAGAGACTTTAGTACGGTTCTCCTAATCACACTAAAATTTATTTTTGTTTTTCCCATGATTATTAAAACCTTTGCCAATCAATTTTTTGTTCACTCATACATATGTACTTAAACCATGGTAAGTCCTCTTTCAAAGCTACAGCTGAACTTCATTGTTAGAAACCAGGCTTGATGTCGACCATCAATTACTGAATCAAAGCAGCAACGCAGCTGTAAGCTGTAAGAGTGGGTATTTAATAGAACTGGCTCAAGGCCACATCGTAAAAACTGCTCAATTTTGGTATGCGGAAGTTCGCATCCGTTTCCGCGGGCCTCCACTTTTGCTGAACCGCGTATTCGATTTAGTCTTAGTTTTAAAAACCCTCATTTACAAGGCGGCAGAGGGTGAAAATTATAAACTTAGACGCTCGAATTGGGAGAATTTAAAATCCTTCACCTAGTGCCAAAGCTTTGAACCGGAAGGAGACCTTCCGGAATCGCACTGAAAAAAGTCTATCCGTGACTTCATTACTCATGTCATGCACAGCTTATGTTCAACATCTACATATTCATCAGAGGCCATGATACTCCAGCCTGGGCTGCATTCAAACTAAATACGTGCTTAAAGAAAACACGCCTTTCTTCTTTTGGCTGAGTTTCAAGTCGGATAAGTTCAAGTGAAATCTGATAACTTGTTGACATTACTTGCGGTTTTGGTCAAATTCATTTTCGAATTCTTCTTCTTCTCCTTCTTCCAGTTCTCTACAGCATTTTTCATTGCTGGCGAAAACTATGCGAAGCAAAGCAACTATTATCAAACGATAGAAATATTTCGACAAGCTGAAGTCGCTCAGGGCTGTCAGTGGTCATGGGTATTTCAACTTTGACTTACGCTTGTCAAACCGAGAATTTACCAAAACCTGTGTGATAATGGTTCTGAAGTGCAACAGATCTACTGGCAATTAAGGAATACAATGATAACAATCAAAATAACTCCAGAAAACGTCTTCCCGTCTCTTCGTTTCTTCATGCGTATTCGCTGATGCTCAAATTTCAAAGGCAATTGTTGACACAGCATGACGGACTGACTGACTGACGCAGTCTTAACTGCAGTAAGGTGGGACGCTTAAAAATGCCACCACAAAAACTACTTCGACGATTCGCGTCCTCGATTTTGTTGCGTTGTCGGTAATAACGATACTGCCCAAATTGGGAACAGAACGACTTCCATATTTGGAATCCATTGTTGACAGCACCGGGACACGGGACACATTCCAGTTGGACTGCTCGCATGAAGCTTCGCTTTTCAGCACTTCGTGCTAAACGCGAGCTTAAAAATCAGGAGTGGTTGATAAAGCTACAAGGAGTGGTCACTCAGCAGCAGTGAGGTATTCTCATCATCAAAATACTCCAACATAGGTTCAAATTTGCTTACACTATACATGTTTCTAGTTGTCCAATTTTTTTTTTTTTTTTTTTTTTTTGCAACACTTAGTATAGTTTGGAGTATGATATTTGCCCACTCTGCAAAAAAAAAAACACTCACAAAACCAATATTATTCAATAAAGGCTTCATCATATTTTGCTTCAGTAATGCACAGTACTTGGGGAAAAGATGATTGGATTTTACACTGACACTCGACAACCAGAGATTATCCTTAGTAGAAGTGAAACAAAATTAATGTAATTTTAATACAAAGAGTACAAACATGAACACCATGCTGGAATGGCTTTGTAAGATCCAAAGGTACCCTGAACAAATTATTATACTTATCTCTGAATATCACAACAGAAGATATTTACAAAAAGAGAATGACAAATGTAATTATGTTGGGCTCTTCGAATTTGTAACATGCCATGGTTAAATATGTCTTCTGTGAAAATCGCTTAACTAAGGAAGTCGATATTTTTCTTTCATAGCCAACATATTTTGAGCATTTGATCAGCACCGACGTTCAGACGATCGATAAATAGCATGAAATCTACACCTCTCTTATCTGACGGACATATCAATTTATGCAAAACGACCGACTAACGTGAAACGCAGGTTAGATTGCATATTTTGAAAACCGCCTGATCGCGAACAGCGCGATCTAGCTTCGTTAAGTTCAGTCTCAACAACTTCTACATCGACTGAAGTGATGTTCAGTACAACCGCGAGTGCTTTCCAAACGAAAGGCACTCAAGCGGAACAGCCTCATTTTACAGTTCATTTTGTTTACAAAAGCACACAACCCTCGGCCCTCGGCCCTCAGCTCGAAATATACTTCACGCGGAGATTTGGGTAAACTAACGCATTTCCCTGCTAACTGGAAATATGGCCAGCATAATTACTTTAAAAATATTAATCAATTTTATACGCCACATCGAATTGCATAGATTTGACAACAAAACTTGAGCGGCTCATTATTCAAAAAACTCAATTTTCGGCCGCTGGTCGAGTGAAATATGACAGCTACATACACAGAAAAATACATTATTATTACAGACCTGTTTCAACTGAAGCATATCTGTCACAACGTCCTTGAACGTAGGCTCTGTCTCAGCTTCGTTCTCGGTTTTCGGTCCTCGAAGTACGAGAACATATCTTTCTCTCGGTGCGGAAGCACTCGTTTTGCTTTCATCTCGAGTAAACATATCTCGAACATAATCAACAGAATACGCCACAATCGTTCCGAGCTGCGACTGTCTGACTACTGGAAAAGATTCCGGAGGAATGAGTCCTTCAAGTGATTCGGAAGTCGCGGGCAACACACGCTCCTTCCAAAACTTCTGCCACCGAGTATTATGTATCAGCTGTTCATGGTTTATGACAGATTTCTCGGGTGTTTTCCAACGTACTACACTGGCAGCACTGTGTAAGGTCCGTGTACAAGCAGTGTAAACCGGCACAGCTGTTCTAGCAAACATCTCATTCGCGATACTTAGGGGCGAAAGCAGAGTTTCGCTCCATGTTGTTGATCTCCGAGGTAATTTTGTGCGGCCATTACGTTCAACTGCATTCTTCTCGTGAGATCGTACACTGAAAGCAAAGATCACCAATCCAAGAAGCAAACTCGTCAATCCAATGACTGTCAGTAAAATTAGAAGCAATAATGGGAACGGATTCCAATGCATCACAACACACATGTTGGCGATAGATGTTCGAGCGGCAAAACAGTCTTCGCGTGCGACAGCCACGAGGCATTGGGCTCACAAAGCACTTGGCAGCAAGCGGGGATAAACAGACGAACTGTGACAGGAAAGGGAGACGTACTGCAGGGCTTCTTTGGATCGGCAAGCTGGTGTAAAATAGAAACCAATTTTCACGTAACGTCTGGAGCCAGCGCCGTGCGGCCACACATGGTCAGTTTGTACGAGTATCGTATAAATATATTAACTGCCGGGTCACGACACAAATCTGCAGTCCGTCACACAAGAAACATGGCAACTGGGTCTCAAGAAATACTCATAAACTTCAAACCATCCATCAGTGCAGCACAAAGCCCGAATCTCGACTACCAAAACCATAACTGACATGACCGAGTTGGGGTCCCGATATGGTCGATCGGTGATGAACAATACAAATTATTCTTTGAATTTTAATCGACAGCAGTTGGAATATTAATGATTTTGCAATGTTTATAATAATAGACACGGCACGGCACTGAATTGGTTATTCCTTTAAAAACTGAACCAACGCAGAAGTAGACTGAATAACTCTTCGTTGGTGCATTTCAGAGCATCCAACTGCTCAAAACGAAGGAATATGGCTCAGACATAGACCATTTGTATGTACCGGAAAATGACCAGCTAAAAGGTGTTTTAACACCATTAAGTGCTGTGGCCACCAACATAAAGTCGGGGAGAACACAAATAATTTTTTGTCTTTCGAGCCCTGAATTATCGTGGTTTCAGACCGGAAGCAGCACTATAGCCGGAACCTACTCTATACACCTTCCTAGCATTTTCGTTGCGAGACAGTTTCATCAAAGCTAAAACTGCATTCTACTCGAGAAATGGCGGCAACAGAAAAATCGGAACCACTGTATCTTGTATTAACACAAGCAAGTTTCTTAACTTAGTAAGGTGTATAGAAATAAGAGAATTTGTCCTTGGTCTGTTTTGCTAGTGCAGTGCTCTTTTACCGCCTAGCGGCCACGAGCGACGCAAAGCCCATGAGCACAACCTCAAGAGATATACGTCAAGTGAAAATGAGCGACGCAATCACATGAAAAAGGGAACAATTTTGATCCTTGTGCTTGCAACTTGCGTCAAGTCTGTTTTCACTGGACTCTTCGCTTGCATCGCTTGTGAAAATCAGGCTTATCATCGCCTCTGGCAAACAGCTGCGGTTTTTACGTAAGCCAAACAAAGCTGGTGAGGTATTGTTCGGTAGCGGCAATTATCCTTCATCAGACATCAAATTATCTAAAACCTCAAATAATAAAATTGGTCAGGATTGAAAAATCAACAACATACAGAAACACTTATCAAGGCGTCCAATACCATTTCGGCGAAATTCGATATTTTGTCCGAAATAATTTTTTAATTAATTAATCGACGATAAGAGCAATTTGCTGATTTATCCTGAGTGCCCAGGACCAAAAAGGGTCAGAGGTTTCGAAGTTTCGAGAATTTTCTTACACATAATCGTATTGTGTTTCAGTCCACAATGAGATCAGTTCTCCAGTTGTCTCTTGACAAAGAACAAGCCACCTTGAGAAAGACACGCCCGCACACGTGGAAGAGCGCGCGAATCAAGATTCGACGCGCGAACAAGTCAAACAAAACCAACCGCCTCTTTGTTGATTAGCAAATACTAGAGAGAAAAGAACCGGCCATTCATCAGCAGTTGTTGGCAAAGTTTATGAGCTCTCGGGAAAACCACGCCTATTTCAATAAATTTCACAGCTCATACTCGATACTGCCTGTTAACGTGAAGCCTTCAACTGAAACTTTTATTTTTGTAGCCCTATCTCAGATCTCTGAATCAAACTGAACAGCGCTAAACAGGTGTTCTCTCACCAGGAGCCGATAAACAAATTCATGCGTTCGTTGTTGTGATATTCATTTGCAACTACTGTATTCCATGTAGTACATGGAAGAGCCATAACGTAATAAAATTCCCTTTGTTACAATTTGCCATGATATTGAAGCTGTTAAAAGATGAAGAACGTCTAACGAGCGCAGAATTGCAGGGCTGCTAATTCTCCGCGCGCAGTCTAAGGGAAGACTCGAGATCAAGACTAAGAGGAACACTTTGTCGGGGAGGGGAGGGGAGGGGAAAGTTTCCATTGAATCAACTTCGATTTTTCATTTCTATCACTATAGATACTTCGTACAGTAAGGATGGTATTTGGTAGCTTGCTCAGATGAAAGCTGGTGGTTTGTCATTGTTAATGATCGAATAATCATCATCAAATATCTAAGAATGTCTCTTCAAACCCTCACCACAGTGATATCTGGCAGCGTTTCAGGGGTTTCATTAATTTTAGTAGGAAACCATTGGTGGGGACGAGGTCCTGTCACATGGAATAAACCGTCGAATAAACCCATATTCTCTTCATCGGTCGACCGTCAGATATTTTGTATGCCTGAGCGTGTTTACGCCGGATTATTTTTGTCTTCATAATACCATACTTTCTACTGCTAATAAGATTGTAAGCAAATCCACAACTCGAGATGTACAAAAATTACCCGACGGTCATTGGAGCCGAGACCTCACAAGTCAGCCACTGCGGGAATGCTCCCTCGGAAAATGAATTTTTAGACTCACAGGGATGCAAGACCAGCACTTTGACTGTAATAACTTACCAGGATTATTTTCAGCTTATCGCGCATGCCGCTGAGCATGGAATTAATAGCTTGGCCCTTATCGATGTCTTACTCGTCGATAACTACTTTAAATACTCCAAAATCAATCAATTTGGGCATTTAAAACAATATCGTGGCATTTTTACAACTTAAAACATGAAGTACAACAAGCATAGTTCTGTCCGTTCGTCATTAATGTTACAACTGAACTACCACTCACGCTGCTGAAGCAGCGAATGCTTCTCTCTGTGAGAATTTTGGGCGTGACGGCCGTAAAAGGTAGAATATATCAACGTACAATTGACGTGGATACGATGAATGTCGCACAGAATGCGTCGAGTGACGTTTCAAGCGTTAGCCATTCGTCACAGCAAAGGTGAAGGGCTAACGCTCTGATGAAGGGCAAACGGCCGACTGAAACGTTAACCAACACATTTTTACGGGTCAGCATCATCCACCTCCACAATGATACATTGCACGGTATATCTGAAACAATGCTCAGACAAACATTGATTCGACCATCAACTCTCTCAATGCTACTTACACATGTCCCTGGAACAGTGTTAGGAGAATCTGTATGGTGAACAGGTTTTAGTTAGTTGCACGTACCATCAATCCCTGCAAGGCTTTCTCTGCCTGGGGCTTACTGGAGATATTCTGCACTTCATATGTGGTGTTCAGTTCGTTCACCAATTTAACGAGCTTCTGCTCTGCTTTGGAAGAATCGCTGAAAAACTAAGAAAGAGAGCAAAATAGTCTAGTTACACCGCTCCGGACAACCTAGTTCACAGTTCATCAAAAATGACTGGCTATACACCCCTGAGACACCAAAAGCAATGAATGATTATAATATGAAAACCAACCTGATAATACATATCAGCATTTCTGAGATGCTCGTGAAAAGCCACTGTCAGCTCGTTAATCCACCACCACTGGCTCTTCATTGCGTTGATGTATGCCTGTCAGAAACAAATAAAACATCACATCTGTCTACTCTATCCACTTAGCCATACAAAAAAAAGGGGGCAGACAAGCCTGGCTAGATTCTCCTGTCTTTCTTTGCGGACTGTTCGTGAACTATATCCAGCTAAAAAAAACACTTTGAAGTGTCAGGGCGGTTCCCCCAACCGAGTTATCATTTTGTCTATTTACTGACACTGTGGAAAGACGGTCTCGACCTCACTTTCGTTGGTCAGCGTTGGTTGTAACTCAGTCTAACTCAAATAAAATTTCACCTCTTGTGAAAGTTTCGTTTTTCTTGTGCGCAACTCGAGTTCTAGTATCGAGTTTCTTGGCAAAGTCTTGAAGTGGTTACATTGAACTACAAACTCTGCACTGGAATCCACAGTTTTATGCAATAACCGCTGACTCAGAAACAAGGTGAAAAAAAATTTTTTTTTTCCGCGGTGTCGTTTGAGTAGCCTGCGAATACAATCGCCTCCCGTCCGCTCACGGGGGGCTCAAAAGCTGCCCGACGGGAGACGGCCGTATTGGCGCAGGCTATCGTTTGAGAAGCTCTTTCTAGTTAGTCGTTCTATGAGTCACGTACCTCAATCGGTCCTGGGGCTGGATGACCGGACAGAAGCAAACGTTCACCTTTGCCCAAAATTTTCTCATAGTGTGGTTCACGATTTGCCACGTCGTAAACAAGGTTCTGGATAAGGAAAACGACAAAACTTATAATCAGTTAAACTTTAATTGATCATTACGTATCTAATCTATCCACTAACTGCTTGATTGGGTGAGGGGATCTGATCACGTACATATACCCGGCAGTAAAACGGACGGCTGAATGCAAAAATAGATAAATGGATGGATGGATGTTGTATTTACCTCTCCGTGAACCTTCAAGTCGCTGAGATCCAAATCTGCACTTGCCCAGTCACGTGACACCTCCGGGTCTTCTCGTTGGTTCATCCAGATCAACTCCTTGGTAGCCTCGCTCATAAACTCTATCAAACTCTTCAGGTTGTCTACACGATTCACCGAGCACGTCTGTCAAAAAAAAAAAAAAAAAAAAAAAAAAACGGAGGTGAAGACTGAGCCCTGACACATGTTTATCTGTTTACTTGTTTACTTGTCACTCGATTAAAACTAAAGGATGGTAAAATGTCTAGCCACTTTTTCAACTTCACTGAATTAACGTGGCAAGTGAAACAGCTAAAATCCTCGTGGATTGACGATAAACTAAATGCAATTTAGGCAATTTGCTAGATATCCTTTGCATGTTTCATATGAAAATTAGTTTTACGTCTCGCATATTCATTTTCATATACAGGAAAGATTTTGCACCGGGCCTCATTTTGAAAGCGAGGCAAAAGGAACTCGGAAATGACGTATTTACATAACATGATTTAAGCACTTGTTTACCGTGAGTAAATCGTATTCGTCTTGTAGTTGTTCTATCTTCAGGCTTAACGAGGGGTCTTGTGCCTGTGACATCGACAAAAGAGTAAGCATTACGAACCAAAGACGTCGGCAAGAAATAGATCGACGCCGGAGGCACCAACTAGAAGTACCACCAAAATCTTAACCTGTCCACTTTAAAGCACGTATTCTTAAAACCAACCCTAACCACAATCGTTAAACCCAGGGGTAGAAAGGTTCATAAATTAGCGACAGAAATTTGCTTTACACGATTACCTGGAATTGTCGGACTTTGTCGACTTCTGCCTGAAAGGCGATGATTGCCTCGTGTTGACCGTGATGGGCTTGTTGAAACTTCTGAGCAGAGGGTAAGTCCAACCCGTATTTTCCATGTTCTACAGCGACCTGAAGCAAAAAAAAACGTGTATTCATCGTTTTCACTTGGACAATTATTTGCCGAAAGTAATCGTGTGATTATACTTTGATTTTGCGTTCGCTACGCTTTCAGATTGGTCCAAACAAGTTTGGCAGCATTCTCGGCCCATAGCGATCCATTGAAAGTAGAACCAGTCGCAAAGTTACTTTGGCTTCTGTTTGGTTGCATTCGTTTTCTTACATCCTTTTTTATTGGTGCTGCCATTGCTTTAGTTCTCGAAAGTCAATAGAAAACCGCTCTAGGAAAGCAATAACAAAGCTGGTTTACCAGGAAACTGCGAGAAGTTTTTCCCGCCACAATGGTGGAACAGTCCTTATAAGGAAGGTCAATTAGCTGTCGTTCACGTGATATACAGAGGTTGGTACTGTACCTTTGTTTCCCTTATCCATTCTAACATAGCGTCAATCAATTGGTGTTTATCAGCGAACGTTTGTCCTTCCAGGTTGAACTGCAATTTAGACAACTTTTTGCCGTGTGGTGAAGACCCAGGTGAAATGCCCGAGTCAGTCGAACCAGCTGTGGAAGGAGTAAAACCGATGATAACGTACGTAGACACACAGACGTACATGTACCTAAATGAATTAAGGATCTATTGATTTAATTGTCAGCAGGGCCCGGTTTTTCGAAAGCCGATTAAGCTAATCCAGGATTAACGAAATTCTTTCTGACGACCTCTGCCGATAAAATGCAGGGTTTTGTTCAAATGTGGATTAAAAAGCTTGTTTTAGCTGAAAGCGTATCAAGGAAATCGTTGCAGGGCAAAATCTTCACATTTTCAGGCTTAGAAATGACAAGAAAGTTTACACCTAATCCAGGATTAGCCTAATCGTGCTTTGAAAAACCGGGCCCTGGTCGCAAGCCCAGGCCAAGTTTAAATGAACCCAATCCAATGGAAGGTTGTGGCCGTTAAAATATGTGAAAATGTTTTCGTCTAAAATCTTTCTAAAATCTCTAGTTTTTGCTTCAAATATCTAGTCAAGATTCGTAGATGCTGTCGGTTGGTGACACTAGTTGGTATTTAGAAATTTTAGAGTCTGTTGATTCTGACCCGAAAGGTGAGACCTCCCATTACTGCATGATATAAAGCCCAATTAAACGAATCTAGAATTAACCAGAATCTGCAGGGTTTTGACCAAAGACTAAGTAAAATCCTTGCTCTAACTAAAAAAAAAATGCACATAAGGGAATTAAGTCGTTTTGTGAGCGAAAACCTATTAATTCCAATTTTTCAGGCTGAGGGCAAGATGCCAATGAAGTTTAGACTTAGGATTAGCCTAGTGCTTCGTACACAGGGGCCCAAATATTGTACCGTACTGTACCTTCAGATAATGTGCCATCAGAGAGAATTCTAGTGACAGTGGTGCTGCTTTCTGTGGGCTCCTTGCCTGCGACCCGAGTGGTCCTTTTGGTGACCGTGATTACTTTCCTGGTCGTCCTAATAGGGACACTTTCTTCAGTCGATATAGTTGTCTGTTGTAATGGCATTTCGAGCTTCATTTTTTTGCCACCCGTTTGAACGACAACAACCTGTGCGCTGCAACTGTCCAGACGAGCTTTCATCAGGTGCCACCGGCGATTGATATTTTCCACTCTGTTGACAAAGTAGAGTCAGTTTTCACTTGATGTCCTGCCAACGGAATCTCCAGTGAGAAGGAAGTTGCTCTAGACAGTCCTAATCAAATTTGTCCTAAGGCAATTTTGGGCATATAAAAACGTTTAGTGATTTAAGGCTGGTGATTATGATTGGTGTCTTAACGGATTCAATGAACCCCCGACCCCCCATCCCACCCCCGTTGCTAACATTCGACTTGCAACGAAGCGTTAATTAGGGTCCCAAGTCCTGTGCAATTAGGGAGACAATATTAAATTTTATAGTTGTTGCTTATGATTAATTTACAGTGCTTTTACTAGTGGTTCCTTAAAAGCGGTGGTGAATTCTGAATAATCAAGATCTTATATGCAAGTGGTCAGTCGTTCTTACACTAACTTTACTAAGGCAAGTGGTGGTCTACACCCAGTGTAAAATAACTTACATGATTCTTATTTCCTCTGCCTTGACATATCGACCAGCTACGAGGATATTCACTCCAGAAGACATGTGACCAATGCTTGTCTCGAACATCTGCCGAGCACAAAAAGTAAAGCATGTAACTTAAAAATGTTTATTAATTAAATGTGAAATCGCCATGAAAATTATATGAACATCCCATGACACTAGTGTAAATATCATGGCCTATGGGAAATCCAGTATACTTTAATGGTATGCACTGTAAAGGCATATTGAAAATCACATCACAATTTTCAGGTTCTCAGCTTGTGAATTCTGACTGCCATAACCAAATTTATAAACTAAATATCATTTTGATCTACTCCCTAAGGTTTATTTTTCCAACATGTTTTTGAATTTTTTAGTATCAAAATAATTTCACATCTTGCAAAAAAAAAGCAAACAAACAAACAAACAAATACATTCACTTACCACTAGAGCTTTTTCAATCTGGTAATTCTGCTTTCGTCTTTTCTCTGGATCAATTTTGCCACCCAACTGTTCTTCCTGTTTTTGAATGATGAAACAAGACATTGGTCTAATGCAGAGAAATGGCTATCAAAACATGAACAGAGGGGCACTTTAATTATTAAACACTTTTATGCAAGTCCATAGGAAACAAACCTCATAACATTTGTACACTTGTAACTACAGTTAAAGTCCTTTCTTGTACTTACAGATTTTATTCTCTCTTCAATATCATCAAGAGATGCATTAACGATTGTTGCCTTCAGGAAAAAAAGCATCACATTTATATTAATTAACGATGTTATTATTATTGTGAGGTTAAAAAACAATTTCAATCCAATACGGTAATCAAAGTCTCTATTTACTATATAATACTCTGGTTATAGGCCATGCAGAGCTTTATGAACTGTCTGCAGCAAATTATCAGCTTTAATTTGTTCTTGCTGCCCCACATACCTCTTTTCGAATCTTTTCAGCAACCTGAGACATTTGTTCCAGTCTGAAAAACAAACAATGTATTTCAAATATAGAAAATAATGAAATGGCCGGGTATTGTGGAAACTACTTTCCCTTTCAAAAAACTTTATGTTAAAAACTAATACTAACAAGTACTGTATGTGCAGGGATTGAATATTGGAGGAATGACTAGAACATGACTACTTTTACAATATCAATGTTTTATTTGGTTATTTCTTACATTATCTTTGTACATACAGTACCTTGTGAGTTCAATCCGTAGTGACTTGTTGTAGTTGTCTTGAGTCTCTATCAGCCGGCTCCACAACTAATGCAAACAACCACAAAGATCAGACCAACACAAATATGAAATATATACAATAAGAACCACTTGTACAAAATATCGAGTCCATACCACTTCTAAATCCCTGGGGCTACAGTCTAAGGGGAAATCAAGCCATGTAGTCATAGGGCCATATAGAAGCTGCACAGGAAAAGAAATAAAAAATAATATTTAGTTTATTAAAAAAACCAAAGCACGACTTCATCTGAGCTTGCAATGTATATACAGTTACCTGCAACTCCTTGTAACACATTTTTAGAGAATGTCGCGAGGCTTCCATCTCTGGGAATTCTGAGATTCTGTAGCGGTTATACTCAACAATCAACTCCTGCAAAGTGGGACAAGATACAAACAAATTGGTCAAATTTGGTACAAAACAAACAGGGACATTAAGCCACCAACCAGTCTCTCAAACTTCGCTAACCCAATATGAGGGATGCTAAGTGATCCATCCTCAAACATATATATAATACCACTTAACCACAGTAAAGACCAGATAATACATGAACTGGTAGCCAAAAGCCCCTTTTCAATTTGATCTAATACATGCTAACTGAAAAGATGTGTTTGAACATATACTGTGGATGCCACATTATGGAACCAGTTCTATAATTTAATTGCAAGTAAACTGCACCTTAATTGATTGGATGGCCTTGGGGAGTTTTTGCCTCTCCAATCTGATGATGACCTCTCTAACTGACAATACAAGTTTCTTTGCTAAGTCACAGTATTCACCAAACTTGAGCATCTTTTCCTGAAAAGAAAAGGACACTAAGACTTACAATGTGAATATTACAGGGTGTGCTTTATGTTTATCTCATACTGGAGAAAGCCAAACACTAGCTATAAGCCGGAGATTTTAACAACAAATGTGCTCCAAAAATATGAGCAGACCAACATGCTAAAAAACCTCTGACAAATGAAGTGCATTTACTTTTTTTGTTGGTTCTTTGCCTATTGGGCAGTTATTCTTACTACAGTAGCTTCCCATTCTCCTCCATTAACAGCTTTAATATTAAAATCAATGCATTTCCATTCATGGTGCTAGAATGCCTTCTTACATTGTCAAAAAGTGTTTCCTGCACTGTAGGTTCTTTGGGGAAAATTTCATACAGTGCAGAAACATAGGTCATGATGGATTTCTCATCTGGGTGATCAGTATGGGCCAGGTCTGAAGTAAAAAAAAAAAGATTACAACATAAAAAAAATATATGTTTATAAATAATAAAAAACAACCTGGAGCTAATGCAACACTGTAAAAGATATAATCAATATACAGTATACAGTATAGTGAATTGGTTTCATGTCCTTGAAGCCAGTTTTGGCATGGTCAGCTTACATGACGTGCATTACTGTTAGGTTTTCTGATGATCAATGCATTTCTGTATCCCCTTGAACTTTCAAAGCCCAATTAACTGATGCACCAGGTTTTCTACTATATGTACAATGTACATGTATACCTAGTGAACTAATATACAAAATTCCCCAAAGAAAATAAAAGTGATGTTTGAATACCTTCAACATCCAGCAATCTTGGAACTTTAAATTCCTTTTCAGCAACGTTGAAGGCATACTCAAGATTATCTGCAGGTCTGTCTTTGTCCAGTTTAGAAAAGTCCACTAAATCAGGTCTGCAAAAAGTATTAATGCTACAGTCAGTAAATTTACTATAAATATTACAAGTGAATCTACACTGGGCTATACCACCCTTCATGCAAGGACCTGCAGGTGTCAAGTATGCGGAAGTGGCTACATGGATATGTAGTCAGATATAAAAAACTAAAAATTAAAAAATTCATTTTTCAATACCCAATTTTATACCTGATGCCTCCCAAAAAGAACCCCTTTTAGACAGAGCCTCACTGCATAGTTGATTTACAGTAGCCACTAGTAGCTACGCAGACATTAAATTTTGTAAAAGTTTTCTCCAAACAAAACGCAAGTTTACAATACAGTACCTGTATCTGTGAATAATTGCATTAAAAGCAAAACCATCCTTCCATGAAGAGGTGAAGTTTTCCACTCCAACAGATGGGTATCTAATGCATATAAAACATAACACAAATTATAGAGGCTAAAGCTCAAAATGAATGAAATATATAGCTGCTTTGCCTATGAAAGAGTGGAACACCTGTACATTGAAGGACTTATAACACAATATCCATGGTCATGCAGGGCTATAGCTTGGAAAAATATTTAAATATTGGCACAGGCACACAAAAACATAATCAGCAGCATAAAATTGTAAAATTTAAATTAAAAATGTAAAATTAATGGCAGGGCAGGGCACTTTTCAAGCAACGTTATTCCTTTTTAACTGAGTTATTAACATTCAATTATTAAATTATCACAAATCTCATACCCTTGGGTAACCCTCTGAGACCACCAAAGCAATGCTTCTTTAGCTGTCATGGATTCTACTCGACCAACAACTTCAACATCAGAAATCTGGAATATGATACATAGAACATAAGCTACTTCAGTTCACATGAATCTTGGAAAGCTAGTACAGTGTACTTAAGAGAAAAAATTTTGGACTGCATTGGTGGGGGAGAAAGACTTAAAATGATGAACTGACTAAGGATCAATGTGTGAAAACTGAACAGGCCATTAAGAATTTTGAGCTGACATTTTGAGCGTTGGCCCTTCATCGTAGCAATATTCCAACGAAGGGCTAAAGCTTGAAAAATGAAACATCAGCTCACTCAACCTCTACTGTAGTTGATTCATCGTACCCAAGATGTTGCACAGCTTTGAGACAATTTTACAGAAATATAAATTTAATGTTTTAATTACAGTACATGTACCTGGAAGTGCAAAATGATTGTCCATATCAATCCCAGTGTCAGCTTGGGGTTACCATCCACTATAGCATCACTACGGATATTCACCAGTTTGATCTAAAAGAAAATACCACTGAATTGATATACCAATATTTCTTTTTAATTAACAATAATTATTATTAATAACAATTATTAATAATAATTATTAACAATAATTGTTAATTAAATAAAACATGGCAATTATAGATTCAAGATTAGTCACATTTTTTAAAGTCTCAACGTCCATTTTGAACAGTACCAATGTTATTACATGTAAATGTACATCAATTTTATAAGAAAATTTATAGATGATTTCAGAAAATGTATCCACTCACCTTCTGACTTTCAAGAAACTCCAAAGCTGTTGTGACATTCTGTAGCCTGTGAAAACGAAGCTGTCCTCTTTCTCTAGGCTAAAATGTAAAAATCAAAAACATTATTGGTACTATAAGCCATACTAGCACAGTGACATTGGATTTTCTATTAACATTTATTAGCCTGTCAGTCCCTGACAGGATCAAATGAATAAGAAGTATATAACATGTTCCCATGTAATAGAGTTACTCTAGTGGTCCTCCCATCTACCTAAGTGTTTAGATGAGGCTTTACTATTATACGGGAACATGTTATAAATATATTTCTTTTATAAAATAGTTAGTCAATAAAATACATGTCAACGTTGTAATACACTCTCATCTAACAAGGTAGTTTTAGCCAATCAGAATGCACGTAGTGTCATAGTTATTTATAATATTCAGTATGATACTCCTTTTGAGCAAAATAGTCACACCTACAGGGCTCAGCAAAAGCTATGTCCACTAGCCAAGGGCTATTAGACACTTGATCCATTAGACTATATATAGACTGTTTGAACAATCTGGGTGAGTGACTCATGGCAAGGGCAAGCTGCCAAAAAAAACTTAATTGCTTCCAGCACCTACCAA
The DNA here is from genome assembly GCA_964036295.1 of Plumapathes pennacea. Taxonomy (NCBI): domain Eukaryota; kingdom Metazoa; phylum Cnidaria; class Anthozoa; order Antipatharia; family Myriopathidae; genus Plumapathes; species Plumapathes pennacea. Next base: position 5,640,937 of record OZ038467.1, read on the forward strand.
TTTTCTGTCACACAGCAGTTCGAGTAGAAGAAGCAGATTGTTCCCATCTCGCAGTTCCTCATACAAGTCTAATATCCTGACATTTGCCTGATGAGTAAAACAAAAAGGATAATTATTTCTGTTGTTTTAGTCATACAAATACCACAAGATTTTGGTTGTAATATTATATTTATTTTTATACAATACATTATTAACTTTATAATAGGCTTTGGGGGTGGAGCCACTTGTTCCAATCTACCAACTTCCTAGTGATTCCATTTAGCTACAGTATGTACAATAAAATTGGAAAACTTGGAACATATAAATGGTCATACTGGCACAGTAGATCAATAAAGTCTTCTAAATAGAACCCTCTCATGTATAATAACCATGACACTCCAAACACCAGGGCCCGGTTGTTCAAAGTGTGTATAGCGCTATTCGCCGGATAAATCGCTATCCAGTGGATAGAATTAACCATTAACCTTAATTCAGTCAAGAAGATAAGGATTTATCCTGTGGATAGTGCTATCCACTCTTTGAACAACCGGGCCCAGGAGAAACTGGATATATTCAGTAGTGTTAAATTGATTTAATTCACTGGCAGTTGGCATAATGTTTATACCAAATCGAGTAGCTAGATGTAAAAGGCATAAATCAATTCACAAACAAGTTTATATCATACTCAATATTGTCATTCAATGTTCTGTGACTAAGTGTGATTTTTAAGACTGCCATAGTGGCTTTATATATCTCCAGAATTTCGGTCATTACTTTCAAATTATAATCCAATTAGACTTGCAAACATCATTATCAGAAAATCATGGTTGCAATTTTACGCTTCATGAAATGTCTCAGAATATGAATTATTGTCAACATTTTAGTATTGTTTTTTTAGGATGGGCACAGTGGGGAAGTATGAAACTGTACAGCACACGACAACTCGACGACTGTGATTCATAATAAACAGAAAAGGAGCAACGATTTACCTTTTGAAGATGATTGTTCACCCATTTTGTAAACGTTTTCTTTTGCACGGCATCCCGGTGATCTGTCAAATACGAAAAGCGGAATCTCGCTCAGTGCCATCAAATCTGACAAAGTGTCGATCCAAGGGTGGCACAATTAAGAGTTAAGACTGCTAAATGAGCACTCTGATCCCTGAATCGGACTCCGAGAGCACTCTAAGATGGTACCCCACCAATAAAATATCAACTACAAATGTTCGTGCCCAGCTAAACAAAGAAATCTAGGAGTCGCTCTGCATAATTTCCGCTACAATCATAATCGGTACAAGCATAAACAAGCGCCCGTTACGAGCAGCCCGAAGATCATGCGACCCTGCATGTAAAGCTGTAACCATAAGCCAAACCAGGCACAGCGGGTATACAGTAATTATACACCTGGTTCACTTCTCCTCAGCTCAATCATCCGCTGTGCGCCATCGTCTTCGAATTCACACTCCGGTGCCTCCGCCATCTTGTTGTGTGGCGCGGATCTAACCCAGCGCAGTATAAATTGACACGAAAATCACTCGTCAATTCTCCTGATTCCTCTTCCTGAATCGACCGTTGAATGCATTTGACTTGCTAGGCGAGACCGAGTCCAACAGTCGAGTATACAGAGTTTCGACCCAACACGGTTTATAACCGACTAAGACCGCTGCCTACCACCCACATGACAAGAAGATCGAACTGCGCCCTTTTGACAGGCCTCATGGGAGAGGCATTTATTCCCTCCCAGACGTGATTATATTCGCACAGAATTCGTGTTTTGTCCGACGCTCGTGAGCCGATCGCCAGCTGGATTAAATCTGACAGAGACACAAATCTGCGCCCAATATTCCCTGGAAGTTAAGAGTGCGAGGGGGGTGGTGACAAAGTTTCAGGGTTCCGCAGTGACCCGCAGAAAGATGACGAGCATCGAAAGATTTTGAAGCATTGAGCTTGGCTAGGAAATTAAGGGACATGGATGAAAAGAATCTAAGCAATTTCTTCCTTTGTCAAATTTACTCCTTGGAAAGCGATCTAAAAAGATATATATATATATATATATATTTGCACAGAAACAGTTCGAATTTCAAGCCAGATCCGGTCACGATCGATAAAAACATATCGAATGAGATTGTACGTTTTCTGTTTTCCTAAACTTTTGACGGATTTATCGATGAGCAGTTGACAGAAACATCGAAACAGCTCAGCTGTAATTGGTCAGTCTGAAACGTTATTGCGCTCTAAATTTATCTCAAAAAATTCACAATAAAATATATGCAAAATAACCAATACCAAAACGCGTCGGTGTAACACATTTGTAAATCTAATTTCTCGAGTATCCACAGAAGTACTTCTTCACGAGATGATCCTAGTTTCGAGCTTTAATTTACAGTCACGTTCTGACGGTAAATATTTTAAATGGTTTTAGTATCTGTCCTATACGATTCCAAAACAGTTGCATACCTGCTATCTTGCAAACAGCCCTGTCCGCCACGTTCGGGCTTTTAGTCCCAGATCTGGAACGAGGACGTCCGTGGCTCGGTGTCGTTGGTCTAGACATGCTCCCCGTAGAAAACACCCAAATATATCATTTCACGAATGTCTTAGTCACGTTATATGGGCCCCGGTTGCCAGACTGCAACAAGCGAACGGTTTGTCGTAATCTTGGCGGCCAGCCCTGTGAAAGAGGGAAAATGCGCTGAAGTTTCATCCTCAAACACCGACTACAATCGTTTAGCATTGTCATACCTTCGCCGCTTTCTATAAACAACGCTCTTTGGGCAAAAAATATGCCTGGCTTTGTAAAATGATCACTGAAGGACTTTTCTGTCAATGATCTTTCTTCGCCATGATGCTATGGCTATGAATATTCATATCGGATACTGGGCTCTAATTGGCTACACATATATAAAAATAACAATTCATCAAACTGAAAGCTTTGCGTGACACAGGTTTAATTTTGGCGCGAGACCGTATGGAACATCACATACTGACCGTCGAATTTACACGCAAGTTCTAAAACGCTACAACAAAAGCAGTGAAAACGCCTCAACAGAAACCCTTGATGCCTCCTGTTCCAAAATGGTTAATGATGGACCACAAAGCAAGCAAAATTATTTTGACATAATTGAATAGAAGCCAATACTGTTTTTAAGAAAAGAGCATTCATCTTTTTTATTGCAAGCATTGCAGCGTCGTTGGAGCGGGCCTGGCTAGACCGCGGTTTATGTTTTCGTCTGAGATAATTATGTGACTGCCTCTTGATATGACCTCCTTCTGAATATTTTTCTTGGAAAAAAAAGCGTGATTGGTTAGCAGGAGGCGGATTCTAGAAGAATATTTTAGTAATGACGTGTACACGCGCAGAAGTATATCAAATACGCCACTTGTTAATAATTCAGTTTGAAAATCGCTGTTTACAGAATTCACTCCGCCCTTTTTGGGCCACGTGAAGCCAAGGACTCGACGGTGCTTAGCAACGCGTGAGTTCTTATCTCGAGAGCACAGTTTAAATACGAACTTGTAATCTATAAATTGAACACGAATGTTCTATTTGTGAAACTGTCGAAACTTCTACTAACTACGGAAAGTTAAAGTTATTTCTACGCACGCCCGCCTTATGGTGAAATTTGCATTGCCTCCAGCACCAAATGCAAATCGTGTATTGTGTGCGAGTCTTCTGGTAAGAAAGAAAGAACAATATCTACTATCAGCTATCAGCTATATATCCGGCATTGTGTTTCTAGACGCTTCTCTCTCACTGAAGTAGTGTATCACAGTAATTATCTGAGCAGCTTACAAGACAGTCGCATTGAATATAGTCAGAAGCCCCAACTAACCGGCCCAAGAGCTCAAATCCGAATATCAGTTGTAGTTATCATTGTTGTGTGTATGTGACTGTGTGACCAGTGCCCTGTGCCCTTTCCGACACCCGTTATCTTTTTCAGTAGTTTCAACGTTTGCACAGGAGAAAATAGGTGAACAAGTGACTGCGTGACTTAGAGGGCTGGCTCGGGTCGCACTCAATTGGACCAAATTAAACACTAAAGTACGTTTAAACACAACTTTTACAAAAACCTGACTTGAACTGCGCCGATCCAGCCGCGATAACATGGTTAGTCTGATCCCGAGTCTGATGCGTGATACTGGAAACAAAAATTAGGATGTGGAAAACTCACCTGATTATTTCAATACAATTTTTTCGCGAATTTTCCTTCCGGAGTTTCCGGAGTTTCCGGAGTTACAAATTTTGCATAGTCAGGCACAATTAGAACCTTTTATCGCTCAAATATATCGAAAAGCAAAAGCTTCACGAAAGCTCTGTAACGTGAGCTGGAAGGGTGTTATTTGACCTTACATCACGGAACAATTCCATGCTTGATAGGTTAACAGCAAGGTGCAAATCGCTTCACGTATTTCGTGTACAAAATAATGGCTCGTGATCGGATCGCGTGGTTCGGCATGAGTGAGATGAGTGTGAATTTAAATTAGAAATATTCACATGGTCATCAGCTTTAGAACGACCAAAAACTATTTTGAAAAGGAAGACAGCTTCATGGATGTCGCTTCCTCGGTTCGAAACTACATTTAACATTTAAGCAGTAAATGTAGTTAGCACACTTCTTCTCATCATAACCATGTGGGATGAATCAGCAAGTTGCAATTTTTAGCCAGCAGGCAAGATGGGCCATTCAGTCAGACAAAAGTGTGGACTGAATTGTCTTTTGAAATGGAGAAAAAAAAAAACCCTACGAAAGTTTGGCAGACTGAATGGTAAAAGAAAACCGAAAGAGGTGACTTCGGCACTCAAGCGAAAATTGAAGGCAACGATTGATGTATTACGTCTAATACAAGTGTTCAGATTGTCGCTCCGCATAGACTTTTCTTTTGTCCTTTTCAGTACATGGACAAACAAAAATTGCAGTCAGAGAGTAAATATAGGCATAGCACTTACTGGTTTCAACGGTTCATCATACATGTTTGTTGAGCCTATAAACGCACTCGTAGAACTAAGAAATATTGCAGAGTATATAGAGATCGATGAAAAGATAACTCTTAATGAGTGCATAAAACTATTTCACGGTTCTGATTTATACTTTCCTTTTACGACCGGTCTAAGTGGCTGCTTTGTCAATATATGGCCAGTAATGGACCAAAACTATATAAACACGTATCCAAAGTTAAACGTGAACCAGGAGTGTAGCTATGTAATAAAGAGTGATTCAATCCTTTAAAACTTACCAGAAAGTCGGTGAGTTTTACTGGAAAGCTTGCTGTCCGCACGGTTAACGTCGGTTAGTAAAACTCAATCATGTGTATATATATTTATTCGTGCGATTTTGTAGTCCTTCATTCGCATTTCCATATATAAAGAGATTCAAAACAAAACAATAAGTGACGCTAAAGAAAACACAAAGACCAAGTAACCTCAAGGAACAATCACTGTGAATATATTGGCTACTGGCCGAGTCAGTTATTGCTGTCACTGGCGCTTGTCCAGCAATGGGCATTTTAATTCAATGGCTCCTTGATATCCATAAGGAAGGTACAATGTGAAGGAATGTAGAAGTACTACACTCAGGACACCACATCCAGTGGAGGAATGAGTGTCAAATTGTGGCATGCATCGGGAAGAATAACGTTTTCTATTGGGAGAGAAACTTAACTAGGTTACTGACTGAGATGAATGGAGTGTTGCCGAAGATATAATGGCCTTCGACATGTTCCTCCCACTGTTATGATCAACCCATACAAAAGATAGAAACAATCGTAGATGAAGAAACATTTTCCAACAAACATAAACAACTGGAATTTTACTGATATAGCCCTTTTCCTGGAACGAACATACAGAGGAGAATTTATACAGGGTGATTTGTTTATGTGTTTTATTTGCTGCCGGACAAATTTAGCTACAACTTTACCTTTGTCTTACTGAGTCAGTGATAATTGCAATTAACCAAAAAGAAAATAAATTGACTTATAGCTCTTAGAACTGTCTCGCCCCACTCTATGCTGGCCCACCTAGTCAAGAGCATAGTTACAAGACAAAGCTTTTTGACATCTTGGAGACAGATGACGTATCAGTCAGACGTTTGCATATTATAGGCGGTAATAAAGCACTTATGGACGAAACCCCAAGACGATGTTTATGACTATAGTTATAGACAGTGCCATGCAGACACCTGATTTCTTGCATTATGAAAATATGTTGACCAGCAGAAATAAGGCCGCTAGCCCTGGTGCAATGTGTGGTAGAGTCTTGTAGCACTATTACTATTCAATCATTAACATGGGGACGCAGCAGAATGAAGGCGGTCAAAGAGCTTTAGTCATTTCATCTTTCTCTTAACTTTGTTTAACTTAGAAGTTTTAACTTTAAAAAGTAATTGGAAGTCGGGCGTAAAATTCAACTAACCTTTCAGCTATAACGCATCAAATACTTGTCCAACTGTGTGAGGCCGTTCGAATCAAAGGTTTACCAAGGAATCAAATTTAAATTAAGGATCGAAAAAACAAAAGACTCCCCCACTCAAGGTATTCCCAAGGGCTTGATTGGTTGTTATTAATTGTCACTCGGCAAACATCATGTATTGACTTCGTATTCATACTCCATAAAATGGATGCTACAAGCTACAATAGCTAAATCCAAACTATTCTGAACTAGAAATACAATAATCGCATATACCCCCTCACTCTGCCATTGATGGGACTTTTACTTTTGGTAACTCCCAATAAGAGTAGCCTTTGTTTTACCGAAATGTTGACTCAATCTTCTCTTCGAACTCAAGTGCTACACGCAAAGGAAGGAGAAAAAGAATGGTGTGTGTTATACTTTTGCGTTGAAAAAAGAATCGATTGCGTGACGAAGTACGTATTTCCCACGGTCGGCACGTCAAATTAATTCATACAGTCTGCCAAGCACGTTCTCGAAATTTAATACTCAAAGTTTGAAGTTGGTCGGCCGTCGTAGTACGGGAAAAAAGGAACACTGATTTTCTAATTTCGAATTCATAGGCAGTACAATTAAATAGGCTTCCTGTGCGATTTGTTTTTACTACTGCATGCACCAGACTCAGGCATGCATATTTAATAGGCTCGAATTGTTTTGTTTTTGAACCCACTCAAAACAGCAAAATTTCTCCCAGAATCAAAGCAAAACTTGAACAGTTTACTTCAAATTATACACGGGCTTCAGACCCAGTAATACTTCTAAGGGCTTGTGAACGATTTTCGCTGCAATCACCGCGTGTCAGATTACAGAAAAATAAGACATCTGACTAAATTATTCAAGACTCCAAGTTCCGATTGCTCTGAGCAAATACGGTAGCCGAAACTGGCGACAGAAGCGTAGTAAAACAATACTTCGAGGGAAAATGATCAGCATACAGATTTTAATACATTCTTGAAGTGATCGAGTTACAAAATATATATTTGTCACGGTGATTGTTCGATTTCCACTGACTAACCTTTGTTGCTTGTCCTTTCTAAATAAGTATCTGAGTTTAACACAAAACGGCTTCTGAAGCTCCCGATTTGCTTTCAAGCACTGTTCCCTTTGCGGAGTTGTCTGTGTTTCCCGCTTCTGTTCATGTCGCTTTTGGTCGGCATTCATGCGCTGTTGTCTTAATTTGCGGAGTCTTCTCTTCGGCCCGCTTTTTCTCCTGAAGTTTCCGATTTGCGTTCAAGCGCTGTTCTCTTTGCGGAGTTGTCTGCATTACCCGTTTCTGTTCATGTCGCTTTCGATCGGCATTCATGCGCTGTTGTTCGCTCGTTTCACGATTTCGCCTTGCTCGTGCCTGTTCCCTTCTCATTTGAAGACGAGCTTCGCGAGACTGTTGTGTTTCAAGTTTTTCAGTTAAGTTTTCCATTTTCGTGAACGCAGCTACAATATATTGTTGCTTCGTTCAAATCTAAATGCTCCGTTCAAATCTTTACTCTAAGTTATTCCGAGTAAAACAACAGGGCACACGTGATCGATCCGGCCTTTGTTATTGGTTAGCGGGGTAACCGCGCCTAAAGTCGTACGACAGACTGACTGACAGACAACGTTAAATTTCGAGATGGCGACAGGCTTGGAGTCCCCAAGTAGGCGGTATAATATTGCTGCATTAGTGTCGTGAGTATTTCCCTCACTTCGTTCGGGGATAAAGACCTAATCAAGGATTAGCCTTGTAAAGTGTACTTTGACTACTGGAGAACCTGAAATTTTATCACGGCGTGGTTTATTGATGCAATATCTGACGAAAATAATGCCGATATTTACAACTTTTTAAGTGTGAACGGCATCTCCCCCAAACTTCAAAGAAGCTGAGGCCTCGGAGCAAAACAAATAGTGTCGTCTACACATTTTAGTAAATTGTCCTCTAAACTTTTCTGAAAATGTAGTCCTTGCAAAAAAAAAAAAAAAATTAAAAAAATTAAAAAAATTAAAAATAAAAAATAAAAAGTAAATGGAAGGAAATAAATGCGACTATCTCGCGAACCATTAAACGTTGTGACATTACTTTCGTCCTCCCGGTCTAATATTGCCCTATTCTGAATTCTGCTTGCCACTTAGTCAAATTAGTAACTCGTGTAGATAAAAAAAAAGAACATTTCGTTATCAAGAAAGTATGCTTCTCTAAATTAGGACATGCGGAACTACCCGAAGCAAAAAAATAATCTGAAGTAACTTTCGCTCTGGACTCACTAAATCAAAACCGGATTTCTCGGAGCAATACTGCCTTACGGTCGACTGTGTACACATCGATGATATCGTCAGTGAAAATTAAAATATTTTGGAGTTATTTTAAAATGGTTTTAGTAACGCAAGCTGTGTCTGAACACACCTGACAGCTGCAGTCTAACTTAAAAATCTACCAAATAGTTTATTTAACGAACGTGACTGACAATAAGTGTTGTTATGTACTCGGTATTAGGGGTCAGGCCAGCAAGCTAGTTTAAACACCGACCTACTCAAAATTACAAAACCAGAACTTTAGGGGGGATAACAACACGCGAAGTATTGGACCTGTAATATGAATGGAATGCAATATAATATATGTAATATGAATGAATGATTTCCGGCTCCTTGGGCCAGGACCAAATAATGGTTACATTGTTAACATATTTTTGCGTCTTCTGGAAAGTTCAGTGTCAAAACATCTATATTTAGCTGTAGATGGAATCTACAAACTGACAAGAAAGTTCACCACACCCGTGCACGGCATGCACGCGCTAAGACGTTCAGTGAGTAATTGTGGCGGCAACATTGCTAGCGCGCATGTTGCCCCATTTTGCCATGCGCGAAACATTTGTTGCGGGCACAAAATTGTGTCCGCGCTCAGCGCAACAATGTTGCCGCACGTTTTGTCACCCTGGAAATATCGAAGGACACAATGTTGCCACCACAATGTATCCTCGTTTTACCTTGATATAAGACGCACGGAAAATGTATTCCTGGTACTGAGCTGACCAGTTCTAGATGTTATTCCGAGGGTCCAGTTCGATTAAGAAAATCCAGAATCAAATCCTCCTCTCGACCTCTTGGCCAACAAACTGCACGGCCCACCGTGAGCATCATTATGACAAACATACTTTATTTCTCGACTTCACGTGGTGTAAGATTTACAATATAGAATATATGTATCTACACTAAAGAAACTATCATTTACTTCATGTTAATTCAGTTATAACAAAGGGAGAAAAATACGTATTGCGTAGTAATTAGGTTTTAGCGGTATCGATTGGCTGTCGCAAAATCAAAGTAATAGGCTATTTCCGAGATGCCTGCACGTTTGCCTGTGTCTAAAAGCAAGGCGTAGTGCGACGTACACATTCTTATGAAAACGAGTTTGATTTGCATTTTGAGTTTGCTCCACCGCAAATCACATATTACGTTTAACAGTCAATCGAAAACGGCTTTATGGCAAACACCCAATTAGAGGAACTAATTATTTTGATTACTTCAATATGAACAAATTCACAACTTGTATAAAGGGCATCACTTCTACAAAACCAAAATATTATAAGTAAGCTATGAAAGATATTTGAATCAAATATATATTCTTCACTTGAAAAGCTTTTGGTATGAAATCTCTCAAATGACGTACCAACCCGACCAGAGTGCAGAGCTTACAATGAAAAACAGCTAGTAAGTGCCACAGCAAAGTCAACGGTTTGCTCAAACAGGCTGGACAATATTACTATTTATAGGTAACCATAAATCTGTGCCTTGACGAAGCAAACGTAACAGTAAAGAAAGTCACCAGTTTTCTAAAACAGACTGGCCGGGATAATATTATATACATGTTAGAAAACTTGAAGACTACCAGAAAAATCAAATTTGTGCTTGACGATTGTGCAGATCTCTAGCTTACAATTGTTTTGAAGAACTCTGGTCTAGAATAGAAAAATATCAAGCTTTATAATAAGTAAAAAAATTTCTCAAACAAGCCGGACAAGATTTCGTCTTGAAAACTTGAAAACTTTTCAAAATATTCATATCTGTGCTTGTCGATTCTTGACGGAACCCTGGCCTACAAAATCATGGAAAAAATAGCAAAGCGTCACAGAAACTTCAACAGGTTTCTCAAGAATCTCGGATGCTCAGTCGAACGCACTGCCAACACACCCAACACTGTTATTTACTGAAATTCAGTTACAGCGTGTCAGAATGGTGAAGTCCATTGCGACACTCTTAGACCGATTTTCGCTGGTGCCAAGTTTAGTTAGCGTGTCTATAACCCGTTGGTCAGTACTGCATGGGGATGCTTTTAAAGATTTTAAGCGCAGGCCCCAATTTGATCTTCAGGATGTCGACAATATCAGTTTGAGTCAAGAGTAGAAACGCTTCACCGTCAATTTGCTGAAAGAAGAAGAACAACAACAACAACAAAATCAACAACAACAAAAAGCGATGAGTAAGAGAACCCATCTCCGTAACCAACGTGACGGCTTTCAAAATCTACGGGGTTTGGCACTTCAAATTTTGTAACTATAACAAAACATTTCAGCATACCGTTTAGTAAAACATTTTGTTTGAAGCCCGGTTCAGTTTGTTTGAAACCTGCTGGATTAGTAATTTCTCCCTGGCCTCAATAGTTAGTTAGCATTGAAAGGATTAACGGATTAGGAGTCAGCCTTATTCCTGCTTTCTGGACGCGTAATTTTTACTCTTCCCAACCAAGGGTTCTTTACGGAAGAACGTACTTCCAAATAAGTTGTAAATACTAGTCCGTGGTTCGGACTCTTCTACACCGCGTATATTTGAAACAAAATTTCAAGTAGCACGTACGTGGAAAGCGCGGGAACGCTCTACGTTGCTACTAGTAACGTTATCTTGGTGTAGGAATGTGGTTATCGATAGTGTTTTAGGATCAGTAATTGCAGATAACATATCTTGAACGAAGGGGCAATAGCAGTGAAGGAGAAGAGATTGTAACGCAACAAGTTCAAGGGCTTTTCAAGACAAGCAGCCAAATTCAAGGGCTTTTCAAGACAAGAAGCCAAATTCAAGGGCTTTTCAAGACAAGCTGCCAAATTCAAGAGCTTTTTAAGACAAGAAGCCAATTCAAGGGCTTTTCAAGACAAGATGCCAAATTCAAGGGCTTTTCAAAAGAAGCTGAGCCAAATTCATAGGGCTTTTCAAGACAAGCAGCCAAATTCAAGGGCTTTTCGAGACAAGCAGTCAAATTCAAGGGCTTTTCAAGATCGAACGAACTCTTGAATAGAAAAGTTGGCTTGTGATCCCACCTAGTACCTCAGTAGTCCCCACTGGACCCAAAACTAAATCTGCGACAAAACCGAAGTGCCCCGTAATAATACTGCAACGGCCCGATACGAGCCGGACAATATTACGAGCGTGAGAAAATATGCCGCGATGTTGCATCTCTCGTAAAGTCTTGCACGATTGGCAAACAAAAACAACCAAACAAAAACTCTAACCCTAAAAACAATGAAATTGCTACACATAGGAAACCTATCAAAAAAATTCCCGGCTTTCAACAGCCGGTAAAACCCTCCAAGACATGAGCTAAATACCTGTTCGGCGAATATCCTAGCCTGGTCCATACAGCCCAGTGACTTGATGTGATTGGCCACAGTGTCCACGCTCCACTTGCTGATTCGCTGACGTTCTCTCGACTCAGGTCCTTCCATGGATGACAGGTCCTGGACTTGAGAATGACCAATCGACGGCCAGGAAACTGTCGACAGTGAAACATGCTGCACCGCTTTCTCGTGGTACAGAGGTGCGCTGACTGGAATGGGGAAAACGAAAATGATTGAAGTATTCAAAATGGGAACCCCATGATCGCTTATCATTATTTACTGGGTAGTGACTTCATAGGGCCTGTCCACAAGTATTGGTTTTCGATTGAAATATTTTTCTTCGCGCTTCGGCCTTCCGTCCACACGGAAACGGTGAAAACGGTCATCGAAAACGGAATTTTATGAAAATGTTCTCCATGTGAAGAACAAGGGTAAAGGCCGATTTACACGGTGCGATTCTTGCGTACGATTGTGGCATGCGACCTTCTTACGACACGGTTATGACACAAATCGCATCGTGAAAATCAACCTTAGTGTGTAAATCGTAACACTGCAAAAATAGGTTCTTATAGCACTCACAGGTTTGATAACTATCTGACATTTTCTCTCGTCTTTCATCTGGTGTAGTCCGCCTGCAACAAAAGAAGACACGAGAAAAAAACTCCACATATTGGAATGGATTACATCATACACACATAACTGACTCATTACTCTTCGATTTATTGTCGAAATCAACCATGTGATTGGCTGACTGGTACAAACAAGTCTCGTCTTGCCCAATCAAAAATAAAAGCAAATTGGTCACGCAAGCAAGTGGCGAGGGCGTTTCCTGCACTGCTGACAGGTCTCTTCAAAGTAAAACCAATTGCAACTTACTTGGCCTCTGATTGGTTAGAAGTGTTTTCTTGTGGGTGCTGTGATTGGCGCTGTAATTACTTTGGTTTTGGTAATGCCTGGTTCTCACAAGCAACGCAAACGTATGCGCAAGCACAGGAGTCCTCATTTCACAGTGAAAACAAGCTCGACGGCAAAAGCACAAGGATCAAAATTGTTCCTTTTCGTTATGATTGCGCAACCCCGTTCCCAGGCTCTTTTATCTCCCAGCTCCCGGCCGGGAGATGAAAGAGCCTGGGAACGAGGTTGATGATTGCACTTGTGCTTGCGTCGAGTCGTGAAAACGAGGCTCTAGGTGACAACTTACTTTGCTGAGCTGCGCGTGTTTATGATGCTGCCGCCTGGAGTCTTGGTGTTCTTGTCAGTGACTCTCGCGGTGGAAGTAATAACACTCGCTGTCTTTTTCGTGGTCGGAGCAGGAGATCGCGGTACGTACTTTCCAATTTTTACGAAGTTTGCTTCATTTAAGGGACAGCCAGAGACGCTAAGCCAATAGAAAAAATGTTGATTCACTTAATATCAACTGGTCATCGCAACCCTAAATATACCGTCTACAAAATCCGAGATATCAGCTGCTGTTTCGGCATTCATCAATAAGAAATCACGAAAAAAATAACAGTTTTGTTATCACGTGGTAAATTATTATTATTATTATCATTATTATTATTATTATTATTATTATTATTATTATTATTATTATTATACCTGTGGTGTGTCCTCCATTGGCCTGTCACGTGACCAGTACCGTCGCACCCCTTGGTTGGACAAATCCACTCCGCTGGAGAATTAGGATCATCTGTACAATGAACAAAGTCAGACGGTCGGACATTCTGAAAGATTCATGTTTACGATTTTATAAAAATAAGGAAACCCCAGAAAATTTCAATGTGCTTAAGAAAGGCGGTAGACTCGATGGAAATTCCAGGCAAGTGCGACGTTCAGCTTGACCACGTTCAGTAGGGTTCAGACCACGAGTCCTTTTGAGTCTTTTCTCTTACATTTAGTCTAACCAAAGATATCATAAAGTAAGGAAAACTAGGCTTTTGGTAACCTTCTCAGATGAAAGCTGTTTGAACTAATTCTCGCTATATTACTTGTACGTTTTTTCTTTCGTGTTTGTATTTTGAGCTCAAAATTACCCTGGATTACGGTTAAACGTTGTTGCTATGAAAATGGAAAGTTCTTGCTTATAACATGACTTCGTTGATACGTTTTGAGGTAGAACATGCTTTTCAGTTACAGCAACCTTTTATCAAAACCTGCAGTTTGTTGACCAAGAGATTGAAAGGAAGTATTTAACTAATCCTGGATTAGCTCAATCAAGTTTTGAACAACCCGGGTCAGGAGAGTGAAAGGCTTCTGAATAAAAACTTCTCTCGCCTCTTGATCCTCTGCTCCGTCCGTCCGTCGCTTTGTTTTTGCTGGCGTAGGACCAGTCCGACTCCTCGCTCATGGAGTTGGGCGACAGCCTGTCCACCAGACACGAGTCTTTGTTCAGGTTCTGTAGCGAGTACGGGCAGCCGAACGTGCTGTGGTGTGTGGAGTACTTGGCACCCTTCACGTGACCAATCCCCTTGCAGCCCGGAGTGGGACACGCTGCCGACGAGATTTTCTCTGCTGTGGCTTTAAGAAGAACAAACAACAGTTTCGTAAACTCAGTCGTAGACATTTCAAAAACAATTGCTCGTCCTACAGCTCTGGATCATGGTTGTTCCTATTTTGGATCATTTCTCGTTATGCGATTTTGTTCTTCATTATCATCATGCTTTATTCTCGAAGAAGAGTTAAGGGGAATATAGTCAACGCTCTCTAAGGCGGACACCTCTATAAGGCAGACACCATGCAGATTTGGTCCTTGTCGACTTTCATTTGTTCCTTTGTAACTAAACTCTCTCTAAAGCGGACACCTCTATAAGGCAGACAGCATGCAGATTTGGTCCTTGTCGACTTTCACTTGTCCCTTTGTAACTGAACTCTCTCTAAGGCGGACACCTCTCTAAGACGGACAATAAATGCTAGTCCCGAGGGTGTCCGCCTTAGAGAGGTCATTGTATACTTATCTTGAACAGAAACAAGACAGTAAGAAGACCAGCGCCAATGAAATAAATATGTACGCATTATTTATGCTGTGTGCTTCTTATTCTTACTCTGTAACTTACTGAGAGGAGGTTCAAGTGTATGTCTCGTCTTTGCACACCAACCAACTGGGTGCAGTTCCAGCGAGTCCGCGTCGAACCAGTCATCATAAATGTCGTCCCAGCCATCGAAGTGAATCCGCACGCGGTATTCCTCCGTTTCGGCCACAGTCGCTGCTCTCACGAGTGATGGGTTGCGTTTGTCCACCGCTTCTAATTTCTGACCTCTCTTGAAACCAGGCGGCGATCGCTAAAAGCAAGAGAACATTAAGGATCCGGTCACACCAGGAAGGTAGATCGATCTCAGATCGATCCAAGGCAAATGAACTGCAGACGTTTTCTTAGATCGAGCTGAGATCGAGGAAGCCCACAAGGAAGTTGGCAGAGCAAAATACCAAATGTTACGTGTCGCTACAAATTGAAGTCTTGGATTTACCGTCTTGAAGATCTCTGCAGGTGCGGCTACACTTCCGGTAGACTTCAGATAGTGCTCCCAATTGAAAGTGTCGACTTCGTCATCTGAGGTGCACAGAGGCAAAAAAAAAAAAAAAAAAAACTTAGGTCAATACTGTAGTCTTCAAGATAGCCGTTAAAAGAGGCTATCGTACGACTAATCCTCCCTAACCCTCCAACGACGAGCTTAGGAAATGTACCCCCCCCCCCCCAACCAAAACGCCATCTGTAACGTCTTAGCACTAACCGTCAGGGGGGTTGAGTCTCTTTCCGTTCTCTGCACACCAGCCCACTGGGTGAATGTACGGACAGCTGTCTTCACACCAGTAGTCATAAGTGTCCTCCCACTCGTCAAAGTGCACCAGAAAGCGGCTGCCAATCACGTTGGTTACCGTGGCAACACAAATCAGATCCGGGTTCTTGCGATCCACGGCCTCCAGTTTCATGCCAGCCTTAAATCCGTGCTGTGTGGTAGGGGTCTGGGAACGAGAGACACGCTTTGCTTAATGAGGAGCTACTGGCTCTATACAGAAAGAGCCGTCTCTCTTCTTCCTCGCCAAGTTTCATCACACAATCTTCGTCCTCCTTACTATCATCATCATCATCGTCGTCGTCGTCGTTTTTCATGTCTTTGTGTACTCTTTTTATTGGGAATTTTGCCGGGACGAAGAGAACTTGTAGAGGTGTCCGTAAGGAGAGGTTTGGCTGTAGTTTGAGGGCCAGTCGTTTGATATTGATGTTACAAATCCTTCTACACGATTAGCTTACCGGCTGAAAGGCGTGCTCTGGTGCTCCCCTGGCCCCTTGCTTCTTGAGATATTTGTCCCAGTTGAAGTCGCCTTTTATCATACCTTTGCACAAAAGAAAAAGAGAGAAACTAATAGCTACAGCGTACTGAGATTTGAAAAATCAGTCATGAAAAGCCAAACTTTCACACAGTGCTGGGATGAAATGACGTGATCTTTGACTGGTTCTTAAGGTCATAATTTTAGTAACTCTGAAAAATAAACAATGAAAACGGAGCATTTCGATCACTGTGGTTTGGAATGTGGATTTCACCTACTTCTGGGTGGATGGAGTGTCTGCCCATTCTTTTCACACCACCCAACAGGGAAGATGAATGGTGAATCGACGTTGGTCCAGAAGTCGTAACTCTCGGACCAGCCATCAAAGTGAAGCCTCAGACGACATCCCTTCACCCTCACGATGGTGCAGACACAAATGTAAGGAGGGTGCTTGGGGTCGATCGCCTCCACCTTCATCCCTTTCCTAAACTCGGAAGAAGGCATCGGGAACACATCCCTGTCGGAATTTTCCTGCAAGAAAATTTTCGAAACACAAGGCAAGAATTAGCCTACGTAAACAGTCGACTCATATTAGATGACCGCTATATCAAGCTTTCGGTGTCTTCGTCTTGGAGCAAAAGACTGGGCAAACGCGCAGGTAAGTTCTCGGATGGAAAACAGATGTGAAAGGCAAAAGACTAGGAAACAATATGTTAAATGGCCGCGAAAGATAGAAACTTACACCTTTTTGTGTGTGTGTGAACTTGCTGACCTGTTTGAAGACACTGACTGGAGCTTGCTTTGTTCCAGTTGAGTAGAGGTATTCAGACCATATGAACGGCTGGGTAAAACTGTATGGAACTAAAGAGGAAAAGCGCAGCGAGAAAGAAAAAAAAATTAGCATCACCACTCTACTGTTTTCAGTATGAAAAATGTGACAACTTTGGCATTTTATCGATTAATTTATATTTAGACTGGGCTTGAACAACTTACCGCTTGCGGCTGTCAGACTCGTTCCCACTCCCTCAAGCGGGATCACGTTTTTTGTCCTTATTCTTTTCTCCCCTTTGACACCCGGCTTTCCTTTTGGGGCAATGACGGCCTGAGAGCCTCCAATATGCTCTCCATCCATCTCGGCAGACTTCATAGAGGGGAGGGGAAGGAAGGGGGGAATAAAGAAAGAACGGACATTAGTTGGCAAACCCCAAGCGATCTAGCTTTTCTAAATCTACTAAGTTATGTCCAGTGGAGAGTTGGTCTAACTGAGACTTAAATGAACGATTGTGCTCTAAGAAGAAATGATGCCTTATTTAGAACAGCGGTTTAGATTAACAATTGGACGTTGTGTAATTAGCTTTGCTTTGGTCTTGCGTTTGCTCGTTGGAGCTGTTTCTGGATGACTGGACTGGCCTAACTCAACAAGTTTAAGAGCATTCTTGGCCAATCACTGGAACATAAAGCAAAACACGATTGCTACCTTCTCACTTGTTTGGACTAATTAGAAACTGAAGCAATCGCAAAACCAAAACAATCAGTCAACCGAAAACTGCTTTAATGTTTTACTGATAATGATAAAACTTACACTATACGCAATACAATATAAATACAATAAAAACAACAAATAAATTACATGTAATAAATTATTATAACGATTATGCAGCTTACACTGGCCGTATTAAGCACTTGTTTCCCTGTAGCCTTCTTTCCTTTCCCCTTTCTTCTTTTCCTGATAACCTTCCCGTCAGAAGTGGTGACATGGCGTGTAAATTCTCTCCCCTTGTTCCTTCGCCCTGTGTATGCGCCCACACAAGACAGACTGCAGAATCTTCCGGAAGCTGAGAAGTCTTGAGGCAGTCCATATTTGCCACACACCTCACAGCACAGAATGTTCCCACTTTCAGGAGGTCCGTCCATGAGCTCTGATTTGACTGTCGTAGCAGCAAGCTTTCCTGTTTATAGAGTACCGTGGTTATCAATTAAATTTTCCTCTTTTTTTTTTTCTCAAGGGCCAATGCCATGCGGATGTACGACGGAAGAACTAAGGCTGCGTTCGATTGGGTCTATTCCGGAATATGAATAGCTAAAATGTCTCAAAGTGTTGCTTGTGCGTGGAACATTTTGTTTGAAACTGTTTCGAAAACCTTCACACTGACATTGCGAATAGCTACCGATGCATCTGTACCCAACACAGCTCCAAAGCAAAGAATATTACCAATCAACATCACTATTCCAATTCCGAAATCGAACGCGCCCTAGATATTAAATGTTTATCGAGGAAAAATATAAAAGGTGCGTGCCTTTGGGACTATTCCGTCTATTCTTATTTTGGAATAGGAATAACGGAATACACAGAATACCAGTTCCCAAAAGAACAGACTTTGCGCTATTCCGAAAACAGAATAGCGGACGTGACAGAATACGGAAAAAAAATATCCAAAAGACCACGACTACCGGCTATTCTGTCCATTCTGAATAAACCGCTTCTGTTGTCAAATACGTCTATCGGAAGCAGAATGGACGGAATACTATTTCGTTCACTCTGGAACTATCAGAATAGGTCCCAAAAGGACGCGCCCTAAATTACAACTTGATTTGTCTTACACAACTAAAATGTGCTTTTCCAGAAGGTATTTGATCAACACTTCGGGATCCCCATTTATCTTCTTTTGACAGTAGTCATAAATCACTGGGGAATCCCCACTTTTCCTGGATATTCCCTGTATCTCGATGTTCACGAGGGATTCCCATTAAGGTACAGGGGCGGATCTAGGATTTTGAAAGAGGGTGGCTGGGGGCGGAGTATTAGTGGTTTCGAACGCCGGAGGCGCGAGCCGCTAGGGGGGGTCCAGGGGCATGCCCCCCCCCCCCCCCCCGGGAAATTTTGAAATCTGGAGTCTCTGAAATGGCATTTCCTGCGTTTTGAGACCACTTTGGAGCACAGTTAAGAGTCAAACGCGATATATTCTATTAGTATTTTACGCATGGTAAGCACAGTTTGATTACTGCCATATAAATTACAGGTATGTAGTAAGTATAGATTATATAATCGCGTGGGAAAACGGGATTTAGGCAGAATAAATCCTTTTATAGATTAAACAATGTTATGGTCTAAAACAAGGAAGAAGTAGTTGGCTCACACTGCCTTAGTTACGTTAATCGGCCAAAAGTGAAGGTGACATCATCCTTCTGGAGTGCAGTGCCATAAATTTCTCGCAAACCTGCCTTCTGTTGATGGAAATTGTGTGTGCATGCATGGCAATGACAGCCAAATCTGACAGTCGTCCGGTGGTCATTGTGCTGCGGAGCAAAGTATGAACACTCCGAACACAAGAAAACGATCTCTCCACCTCCGTGCTCCCCATACTCCTGAATTGACCGACTCACGAAAGAGAAAATCAAATAGTGTATTTTTATCACTGGCTTAACTAGAAAACAAAATTACATATATTGAGACACATGTCCAGATTGATTATTTTGTATTTTATTTTATTTCAAAACACCATAAATTCCTTTTTTTGCCAATTCAGAGGGGGGTGGCTAGCCACCCAATCTACCCCCCTAAATCCGCCCCTGAAGAATCTTGAACAGGGCTATCCCTGTTTCTTTACCTCTCTTAACAATGGGGAATCCCCTTATGTATCCTGTTTGACCAGGAATAAATTCTGCACTAAATTAATACTTTTGCTTTCATGGCCTTACTTCTCAATTGGAACAACTGGAAACTCAACATGTAATTTTGCTACACAGTGAATCACTCTGCATTGCACCTATGGTAAGTCCTTTGGTCTAGGGCCTTCTTAGAAGTCTCCCAACCTGCCCCAAACTTAAATTAATTTTTAATGCTGGAGAATTTGTAGTCTCGCCAGCTCATACCACATACCCTACGCCAGGTGAGGAATATTGTACTGTCTGTTATGTTATGGGTTCAAAAACTCTTGCCTCCAAGTCTGTTAAAGTCCTTCTGCTCAAAGGTATATAACCCCCTTCCCCGTAGGAATCTGCCATCCTCTGCATCCATGATAACTGATAAGGGTTCTCAGACCTGGCAGCACACTTTCAGCCAAAATTATGAGGAGTACATACTGCCACCTAATCAAACTTTTCATACCTGTAGATGTGCTCTTAGCTCCATTTGCAACTTTTCCAGGAGCGTGATGCTCTGTCTTTGTGCTCCATTCACATTCCCCTTTGTCAGTTTCTACTGTGCTGACAATTTCCAAAGTACCAAATTCTGTCAGCTTGAACTTCAAGTTGCTCCCTAAGTTTTGGAGGTGGGTTGTAATAAATAACCGTAAACTTGGTAGAGTATCATAAGATCTTCTATGTGCATCATAATTAAAATAATTATTATTAATCTATTATTTAACAATACTCATGAAATAATATCAATTAATTAATTTATGTAATTTAAAATTAATTAAATTAATAATAGTATTAATTAAATTTTTGTTCTTACAATAAATTTAAAACTGACAATTTTAAAAGTACCATTCACTGTCATGTACCTGGCAAAGTTGCAACCCCATCCTTCCAGTCAAGGGATGCAAAAGGATCATCATCATCAAAAGGGAGGTTGGGCTTGTGATCGTCAACACTTTCCTTTGCTGTGTCAGAGGACTGGGCATCTGACATTTTAACTGCAGCTAGCTGCTCTGGTTCAACTTTAACAGGGACTGGAGTTGGTGCAGCTGTATTATTTACACCCTCCTTCTCTGTGTCCATTGGGAGGACCTTTTGAACTCTGAAAGGAGCATCAGAATTTGTGCTGATGCTACTTTTCTTTTCATTTGGCAGGGTCTGTGTTATAGCAGCAGCACTGAATTGCGGAACACTAGTTGCAGGTCCAATCTTGCTCTGCTCAGTAGTTCTTTGGGGAGTATGCGTGTTGCCACAAACTTGGTACTCAGCAGGGATGCTAGGGGATGGGCCTCCAGTTGGGTAAAAGGTCACATTATGAGCTGATGGGACTCCAGGAAGTGGAAGTTCTTCATAAACCCATGGGACATTTTCTGCAACAATAACCAAAAATACAAAAGTTCCATACTAAACTAGCATCATGCAAGAGGCCGTCTAATTTATTGATGCAAAAGGCAGGCTAACCTAAAGCACTTATGAAATCTGGATTGTAATTTGTTATCCACTGAATCATCTGAAAGAACTCCTGTCATATGAATATTTCTGTGCATGCTTTCAAGAACAATAAGACCTGCATTAAAGATAATATGTTTTCAGTCAGTTTGATTCTACAAGAGCTAAGCCATACAACTGAATAGATAGGTTCTGTCCAGTTTTATTAGGTGACCACATAATACAGGTTAGACGGGTATGAAGAGACGCTACCAGTAGTAGTGCAGGTTTGAGTGCAGGTTGGAGTGGCACAGTCAGGCCTAGATCTCTTCAGAGGAGGCTCTGCAGTCATCTCTGGCAACAAAGGGTTCCCATTCAAATCCACTCCCTTGATATTAGTGTTGAATAAAGCCTGCTGATGACACAAACAAATATATTAGTATTTTGAAATATTTGGTATTTTGTATGTTTCCAATATAAGTCCAATACCTAAATATTTTGTCATAAAATTTTATAAGAGCACCACTTTACTGAAGCACTGGGACTTTGGAAAGAACATTTTAAAATTTGTCAGCAAAAGCGGAATTGCAGTGATTCTTTTGGGGGGAGAGGGGCAGGTGCAGCCATGCAGATCACGTGACCACCACGTGGCAGATATATCTTATCGGTTTATATTTTTGGTAAGGAATCTACCGGTGTTCGACATGGAAAATGTCCTTTTGACATTTTCATTTTACTTTACGTCAGTCGTTACACTGAATTTTCTCACTCTTTTCAATTTCTCGTTTTCTATAGCTCATCGAGCCGAAACCGAAAAATGTAGGATTTTTGCTTGCATACGTAAGCTAAATTTCCCTTTTCTCATTCGAATACTTCCGAAGCTTGCGTTGAAGTATCTTTTCCAGCAAAAATCAACACAATGCTTACGCAATGGTTGATCTGTCACTCGACGCGTGTTTTGCATCACAAGATAAAAAAAACGCCCGACATTCCACGGCTGTCGGCAAAATCAGGCATTTCCTTTTAGATTTTGGTTCCAAATCAATCACTGAACAAAACTTGCTTCGCTTACATATCTTTATCCGCTCTCTTTCTTTTTCCCTGCGGGTATTTCATGCTCAATCGTATTAGTGCGGTTTTTCTTTTTTGACCCGAGCACATAAACACTGCGGGAAACTTCGGAGTTGGCGAAAGCGTTTATAGAATTTCGTGCCACGGAAAGTGTTTCGACGTCTAAATATATTTTCCCACACTTCCCGCGACGAAGCTGAGATTTTTTACTCACAACCTGAAAAGAATTCCATCGCAAACATGTAAATCTGATATCTGAGATGCATTCAGCCCCCGGAATGATTGTTTCCGCAAAGGAATAGGTTACCGACGCGCGCGTTGGGGCCAAGCTTTTTGAAAAAGAAAAAAATGATTGTCAATCTTCTCCGGAAGTTCAACTCACACCAGCAAAAATTAAGGAGACTTTTTTTTTTTCGATCTCAGAAAACGCTTGAGTCGTTTGTGAACGCGAAGCTTGAGTGTCGGAAAGCGCCAGTCACCGCGTCGAGAACTGTCACTTCACGCATGGAAGAGTTTAACATGAATATTCAATAACCTTAGCTTGAATTTTGAGCTCCCACTGGATAAACTCGAAAGCTGCCGAAATTTTAAACCGCTATCTAGCCTGTTTTAACTCGTTTTACAACTTAACAGCCACGGAATGGACCGAAATATATTTGCTCAATACTTGACCTCGCTTCCATGCAAGACAGCGTTTCCTTCTTGTGGCCAGCCATGTTGCTTTTCAGCCATAAATACTGGGTGTTGCAGCTCCATGTCCTGGCAACTTCAAGCTGAAAAGCAAGAGAAAATATCAAAAAGCTTGGACAGAACGAATTCTTTGCTATCCTGTTGACAAAAACACCGCAGCGGGCTGATTTTAAAATCACACCTTTGAAACCATTACATCACATATCAGGAACTGCTTTAGAAATTAAACCATTTTCCAGGCTCTCTAAAAACGGGAAAATATCCTAAAGCCAGTGTTGAAAGTTAAAAAGGCTTCCCATGGACTATTGTTTTGGGAAGAATCAACAGTTTTGAATAGAGAAATGCCCTAAAAAAGGGTTTTCATGGAATCCTCACCAAGACAGCTCTCCTTCACGCAGTCAACTCTTAAGAGAAACAGGAGCTGACGAGTCGATTATCTGAACTGCCAATCAAACGCCACCGAAACAATTCAGCACGTGATTAGGATGCTTATGTAAAACCGAGGCTGTTTTTTTTTAGGGAAAGTGAATCTCAAATTACGGGAATCAACCTTTAAAGTAGATGAAAAAACACTTTTTGCCAAACCCCTGTCGAATCTTTAAGCACAGTATCGAAATATTTAGGGCTTATTTCGGCAGACACGGAGTGTTTATTTAAATTCTCAACTATGCAAGTCGAGGTGCCTTCAATTATGTTTACGTCACAAAGCGAGAACTAATGGCTTTGATTAATAACAAAACCACACCGCCTCATCCTGTTACCATCCCCGCTAAAATTGCGCCTTGCAAACCTTAAGGAAAGAAGAAGTCCCGAAATTGACCAGCACTTAACAGTTTTTATGTCTCCTTGTTTTATTCACCGCATGAACAACTGTTTTTTTTTTGCGCTTCGCAAAAACTAATATTCCCTGGCACCGCTGTGTCGGAGCTTCGCTCCTTGTGTGGTAAAAATGTGGCGTCATTTCACCAGGGAACCGTGGGTTTGTAAATCATGGGAAACCCTCGGGTTTCCGTCAGGCGATTTTTGAAAAAAGAATTTTTTCAGTACGACGAGGCCTCTGATAATGCAGTGGCATTATAAATACTTCCTAAAATAGTTCACCTTTGAGGTCGGCCTTCGTTCCAGCAAGTTGAATACGCGCATGACATTTTTTTATCAACAAAGAATCGGTGCGTGCAGGTTTTAGCCGTGCGAAATGGTGAACCAAGAAGCGAAACTGTTTCGCGGCGAGAACAACGGAAATTTCCCAGACAAGTAAAAAAGTCGATGGGTTATTTTCAATAAATAATTGTTCTCTGGACTGATTCTATTCGTGTTCATTTTATTTATTTAGACACAAAAAACAGCTCCGGTTCTCATACAAACAGAAATACCCGCCAGAACTCGATGCTCTAAGTGCTAACTGAGTGAGAAATTGCCGTTTCCACACGCCGATTGAGTGGCCTCGCTGGCTACCAAAACGACTGGAGCTTAAAGAAGGTAAACAGCTTTCTTGCGAAGTTCACTCGAAATGCAAATTTTAATTTTCCTTCCCTCGCAAACTGGAATATTTGTGGAGTATACACAAGTGAAAAGTTTCCCAAGCAAAGCTTTGTAATGATATCAGCTAACGAGTTAAATATTGTACCAATTGAATTCGAAGTAGCTTTTGGAAGCACGACAACATTTCCGCCAACTAAATATTTAAGTTTCTATTTAGCATAAATGGATAAGGGTAGGTTACTGTTGTCTGTCTTGACTCGGCATGCCGCCTTCGGTCGGTGCTCAAAACGGGCATATTGAAGTGCCATGCACGGCAACAACTCGAACACCAAAACAGAAAAAAACCTCTTCTTTTATTAAACTGCCGTTGAAAGAAAAGTACAGTTTGTCACATACGGTATGCAGACACAATGATCAGTGATAATCCGGTCCAGTGGACAAGCAGAAAACGAAAGCCAGTGATTTTTGCATTTAAATCGTGAGTTTGTAGTTGTAACATGTTTTTCGGTCACGGCTATCAGTTATTTTCTTGTTTGCCAAATTGAATCAACGGGGAAATTTGACAAGGCAAGCTGCAAGGCCTGTTATAAGCTTTTGGTTGTTTAATGTTGAATGATATGTACCTCGAAAAACCTCAGATGAATTAGAATAGTTACTATACAACATGAAGGGGAAAACGAACGGATTTTGGAGTAAATGCACGGACAAATGAGACTGAAGGAGAGCAAGAGAGAGAGAGAGAGAGAGAGAGAGAAGTGATGACGAGCGGGTGAGTGGGCGAATAACGATTTAAGTTTCAAAAGGTTACTCAGTCTCTATATCGGCGTATATAATATTTTTAAAAAGCACACAAACATCACAGCTAAAAAGAAGAAATAGTCACGCCAAGCATTAAGACAGTTGGGACATCCCCAGAAAAATAATTTCTGAGACCGCAACCGGGAAAAAAGGTATATGTGTGGTTATAGGCCTCCTTTGTTTTTCGTCCGAATCAGTCATAAACTTGGTTGAAATGACACATAGCATTGTGGGACCATCCGTTCCTGCGTTCGTTTTCATGACTGAGTTCATACTTTTTTTGTAAAACGGACAAAGAAACGGGAGAAAGTGAAAAGGTCTGGATTGCAACATCGCCGCCGCTTCCTGTTGTTTCAAGCTGACACCGACATCTGCCAGAAAGGTGATGCGGGCGGGCGGCCGATTGTATCATATAAGATCAACTTCCCATACGCTCATATACCGGTTCACGTATATCTGCCCCTCTGGACTTGACCCACCCCAAGTTTCTATGATTTCCCAGCATTTTTGAGTTACGCGGGGATGCTTACAAAAAACATTCATGGAAAGCGTTCAATTCTTTCGTTGCACTGGCCTGAAGCCATAGATTAGTGAGAGATAACGTTAGATTGATACGCTACGGGATGCCACATCAATATTTAGCAAAATTTTTTATATTGATGTTTAATAACGTGAGAAGAGAAACTGGAGATGCGTGGTCTATAAAAGTTTGACCCAGCTTCAAACTTTCGAACCATGCGTTGCTAGCTGAGCGCGACAACCGAAGTAAAAAACGGAAGAGGAAAAACCACGAAAGGAACGCGAAAATCAACAGATCCGATAACTCATCACACAAGGCGACCTTTGACAAGACCGTGGCTAAAAACCCCAAACAATTTTATCAATCGAAAGTTGATAAGGTAGGATTAATCGCCGTGGGAAATGTGTCCTTAGGAGAATTTTACGACAATTGCTTTCTAATTAGTATATGGGCAGATAGTTTATACATATCGGTGATAAGACTGCACCAATATCAATGTCCCCACAAATTCTTCTTCCCTTTCCTCTTGCAGATGGATTATCTCTTGGTGACTCGGGGAGAATGCAACTCCTCGATCGAAACAAAGGGGTTGTTCCAATATCTGGTTATTCAGTTTGACTCTGTTGATTTTTTTTTTTTTTTTTTTTTCACGATAAAAGTGAAAATATTCCAAATTCCGAGCCGTGAAGTCGGTAAAGTGAAACCCAAAGGTGTGACCACTCAAATGTAAGCTCTCACACAGTCTCGCGTTGCTGTTGAGTAGAGAAAAGACTTTGGGTGCGGTTCGTTCAATGGGATTTACTTGAATGATTACGAAAGTGAACTGTGACAGCTTTCATAAATACCCCATTGTTTTCTAAACCCGGAAATGACTCCTCGGCACAGCATTGGCTTAGAAATAGTCCCATAGAAAGTAACACAAATCAAACGTCAGTTCAGAACCTCAGATTCACTTTCAGGGATTAAGAATCATATGATAGCCAACTGGACAACGTCACCCGTCTCGTTTTTCTTTTCTTTTTTCTTTTTTCATTAAAAACTCTTCTTTATCGATGCGTTTTCGTCTTCCGTCCACACTAAAACGATGACTTCGAAACGGAGGTTTCTAAAAACGGTTCTAAAAGTTGGGCTTTTCGAAAACGACGGAAAAGAATTTAGTGTGAATAGGTGACGGAGGTTTTACAGTAGACAGGGCCTAAGTACTATATGCACTAAGCAGTTGTTCAGTTCAGGAAGACGTTTATTTTTTCTTGGGGGAGAAGAATATTTATTTGCCGACTTTGGTACACTTCACCTTATAGCTGCATTAGTTCCTAAAAAGCATTTCACAGACAAAGCAAACGCACATCTCAACTGTTCGTAAGAACACCAACTCATAGCTGAGAACTATACTCAAATGGTACATTTCGTTTTTCAAGGATTAGAAGTTCAAGAAGGTATTGACCCGGCAAACGATCACAACTACTGATGCCACGCTTGATGCAAACGCACATCTCAAATGTTCGTAAGAACACTAACTCATAGCTGAGAACTGTACGCCTATACTCAAATGGTACATTTCGTTTGTCAAGGATTAGAAGTTCAAGAAGGTATTGACCCGGCAAACGATCACAGCTATTGAGGCCACGCTTGAATTTAAACTGAAACTGAACACAGGCGCACACTTTCGGCGCACCATCACTAAACCATAACTACTCGATCCACTATCGAGGTATTTGCCACATGTATAACACCACAAAAAAGCAACACGTCAAACGTTACATGAGTTACGACTGCCAATCGCCTTATTTGACTGATCGTCCGTGAATACCAGCCTTGCTGACGTGGCAAAGTTCGCGGCGGAGCCAGGGGGACGTTCTCACAATCTTCCCAGAACAAGGGCGAGCAACGCCATCCTCACGTACATTCCGTACTCCGCTTGTCTGAAATACGCCGCGCGAGGATCTTTGTCTACTTCAACACTGTGAAAATAAAAACAAGGAATAAAACATAAATATCGTTTATATAAACCCTGGGCATGTGTAACTTCGGGAGGTTGTAACCTATGTGTGACTCCCAAGACTGATCTACTTCAATCTTCACAGTATGGAGAGCTCGGCATTTGACCTTGCTCAGATGAAAGCGGATTAAACTGTCAATGATCATCTGTATTTTGATCTCGGGAATGCAAGAATTAAGCGCAGTAAAGGCAACAAGTGCCTGAAGGCAGAAAACTACTTAGCACACCGTTTACAAGCATAAAACTTGCTGCATAGGGTTTAAACTATATCTATATTTCTGCACACGTAAAATGAAGGAGATAACAGACAAGAGCAACAGACAGCCACTGACGGTGACAAGTGGACTGGACACGAACAAACAGAATCTGACGAAGAAGGAAAGTTGAGCCGACCTTATTTCGTTGACTCTCGGCAGCGGATGCATCACGACCATGTTCTTTTTCGCTGCGGCTAGTACCTGAGGCGTGATGACGTAACTGCCGTAAACCTGCAAAGTGACAAGAGCAGTTTGAGGTTTGAGTCCAAACCTCACCCCCACCCTCAGAGGTAAGTTCCCTCACCTTGTCATACTCCTCTTGGCTTCCGAATCTTTCTCGTTGGATTCTGGTGACGTACAGAACATCGGTGTCTGGCAGGGCGTCTGCCAAACTTGAAAACTCCTCCTGTGAGTAATATTAAAAATGATTATCCAACTCCTAGCCTGCGTACCAAGCGTTTCCCCTCGATACGAAGAGCATACGACGACTTTTTCGATTTTGGCCGCGCGAAAATTGGGGCGAGCGCAACACAGTAACGTGCGAATATTGCATAGTAACGTGCAAAATATACATCCGTATTGCACGTTGCTAAGGAAAAAAACAAAAACTCGCGGTATTTGCACGGTACCAAGGGAGTCAGATAAATGATTTTACAAACAGTAACAGTTAATCCCGAAAAGGTCATGGTCAAATTTTAAAACGGTGACGTCACGCACCTGTGAAATATCTCTCTTCTTAACGTAGTCCTGGACCGAGTCGGGCATGCGCAGTATTTCTGGTGATACATACCGCAGCTTCACACGGTACAGGCAGAGTAACCTGGCCAATGAGTGAACAGTACGCCCGTTTTTTAGATCTCCGACCATTGTCACCTGGGAAGGAGAGAGTGGAAAGCAAGCTGATTGAAACATCAATTCTCACTACATAACTTGCGCGTTTTCCTCTCGAATGGTTGGGAGAAGAAAACAAGCGGAAACTGTACTAACCGTCAGCCCGTTCACTGTTCCGATCTCCTCCCTGATAGTGAATACGTCTAACAGAGCCTGGGTCGGGTGCTCGCCCACTCCGTCACCAGCATTTATGACAGGCTTACGACAGTGTTCCGCAGCTTCCTGTAACGCAATGCATGTCACGTAAACGAGGGGTGTCACGCAATCGACTCCTAACGCATCTGCAGTGACGCACAGCTGATAATCACACCAGTCAATACAACAGTGTCACACAATATAGTCACCGGTTAAGACAGAGAGGTGTCACACGACATACAATGGTAACAGCACTCAAGAGTGTCACACAACGCACAATACAGTCAAGGCAGCATCACATTGACAGGACAACAGCTACACCAACCTGTACAGCTCCGGGCTGCGGGTGACGAATGACAACCACATCAGTGTAGGAGGACATCACTTGAACAGAATCTAGGTGAGATAATCACCAACACATAAACAAATAAGTCTGACAAAAATAATGTAAGATAACACCACAAAAAGCAAGACTGTGATTTCTTATGACCGATTTTACGAGCAAAAAAAGGCATGCATCATTGAAAACGACCGATCTAAGTACAAGAGACGGCCGGCCCAAGCACAAGAGGTACGCGTCAATTGAAAACGGCCGACCCAAGCACAAGCGCAGGTACAAGGAAATATTTTGATCCTTGTGCTTACGCTTGCGTCGAGCCTGTTTTCACTGTGAAATCAAAACTCTTGTGCTTATCAGGGTTCGTACAGCCTTTTTCAAATCAAAACTCAAGGACTTTCAAGGCCTTCACTTTTTCAAGGACTTAAGATTGCCTGTTAGCCAGAGTTAAATGTTTAAAGATTTTCAGTTATCCTTTAAAAAAGATTCTCCCCGACTGACTGCATCTAACAGTTTTCTTGGTGACCAGCGTCAAACTCATTTACCTGTTAATGATTCCCCTTTCTTGGCAGATGAGTCTGTGTCCTTCATGAAGATCACAGATCCGCCCAGTCTCTGCATGGCCGCCACGAACGAAGACGAGGTACGTGTACTGACCTCGTAAAACATCAGAGCCATAACTTTACCCTACAAAACACGAACAGCCACAAGAAACAGCCCGTTACTTCACGCATTACTTGTGACGAAGCAGAATTAATATAGTGTAACCTCGTGTATAGTTGTTCAAAGCATGCTACTTTGGATTTACCCCTTCAGTCGCAAGTTCATAATGAACATTTTCCCAACCATTCGAGAAGAAAACGTATCAGCGATGTAGTGATAGAGATCTGAGTAAACTCATCAGAAGCCAAGTTCTCCATACTGTATGATATATATCGGGCGAGAAACTGAAGGAGAAAATTGAAGCTGATCACTCTTGGGAATGAAAGTGTCAGTCCAAATTTTGTGTTCATTTTGGACACTGGGGGATTTCACTTTACACTTTAGTCTAATCAAAAATATCTTTGCAGTTTTAGTAGTTTTTGAGCTAAAAGTGGTGTTTCTTTTTTCGTCGACAGATTGAGAGAACTCAGATTATCCGATTTGGAGACACGCTCACAAACCTTCAACAAGTCCACGCCTCCATCTCTTTGAACGCCCTTGTGCATCTCATGGGCCACGTTGAAAAGATGATGAAGCTGTGAAGAAAATAAGAAGACTTAAAGCAGCTCTAACAGAAAGGGTCAGAGAGTTACAAAGAGGGGAAAAAAGAGAGGAGAAACAAAACAAAAACAAACAAACAAACAAACAAAAACAAAAAACAGAGAATATACTACTCATTCGAAAACGGCCTTCTGACCTGTTCCTTGGTAAACTTGGCGGCACTTAACACGTGGTGGTTGGTGAACAAATGCTGTGCTGCACGCAGAGGGCCCACCAAAGGGTATGGCGCGTGGGAATGTGCGTGAGATGGCACGTGGGGGGAGGGGTGGGGGGTCCCGTGAGGGGTCAAATCTGTGTATTGGAATGCTCCTTCTGTTCAGATAAAAAAGAAGTCTTGAGGTTAGGACGCTTCATATAACCTCGCAACAACATGAATTAAACTAAACTAAACTAACAAACAGCAATTTTCAAAGGAAGTATCAAACTCTTTTGCAGAAACACTGTGACGTAACAACAAAACAAAATAGGGAAGCCGTGTAAAAGCAAATCACGTACCAGTCTGAGGTCCAACCAGGAGGTCCTGATGCATTTCCGCCGCGCGGTGCACCGTGGGAGGAATTACCCAGCGTCCCTCCGCCCTACGTGGGCTGGGGGGAGCCTGGAGCTGAAGCACAGGGGCGAGACTTGGGATTGGATTGGTCACACGAATATTCTCACCAAAGCCAGGGCTGAGGAGGACCTGGGGAAAAAAATACGTCATCCGTGACAAGATCGAGGACAAAGCAGCAGTAGCACAGACGATACCTGACGATACCAAGCAAGGCAAGAAGAAGAAGAAGAAGAAGAAATGAAACACAAGACAAGACAGGACTGGACTGGATACGAGAAAACCAAATCCTGACTAAACCAAATTAAACCAACAAAGTAACTAACTAACTAATCAAAACATAGCTACAGATAACAGTGGAACGCTAGACCCGCTAGGAGTAACTTTGATCTGCTGTAAAGAATGTCTTGGTTGACATTTCGACCACTAGTCCTTCGTCAAAGCAGAACTATACAAAGTGTCAGTGTGAAGCTTCCGTTTTGGACAGAAAGACTGAAAGAGGAGAGTGTAAAACGCACCTTTCCGTCGATAACAGCGGTCTCTCCACGAAGCACAACTCTCCTCACACAACCGAACACCGTCATGCCAGCAAAAGGTGTCCACTGGGCCTTGGAGTACGTCATGCTGTCGGGGATCGTCCACTCCTCACCGATCTCCACTTCTGTATACGTGTCCTTCTGCTCCGGGAGGCCAAAGATCATACGAGGATTTGAGTACAAGCGATCGACGATGTCCTGCGGAGAGACGAAAGACGAACAACTTATGTAGATCCACAGATCTCCATAAGTTGAACCTGACAAAATGCGCTAGCCTTGAAAACTCCCACACTTTACCATCATTTAAAACCTAAATGTGTGATTAATAAAACAAAAGCTATGAATACAATCTAGGAGAACCATTCACCCTGTTACATCGCACATTTCCTTTTTGTACTGAAGGAGCCCTCTCACGTAGGCTAGAAGACAACCAATTCTTGCACCACTTGACACTCAAATGAAAATTCTCGCTGAGTGAATTCTAAGAGAAGCGTTCACTCATCACTGGGTGGAGTTGATGTTTTTTGGGTATATTTTCGCACAGAGCGAAAAAGGTTAGTGTAAAAAATACTCGTACTACACCTGGACTATGTCTAGAAAACACGTTGTTTCGAGATGGCAGGTTTGCCTGATAGGGGTGTTGCTTTTCCTGACATGCGCAAAAGTTATTTAGTGTTTCTTACGTCAATGGTCAGGCGCCCCTGGTGCACAGCGGTCAGCAGTAGTGGCAGCATTGTCTCCAGACCGGGAAAGCCTGGTGGCGCTTTCGCCGAGTCCTTCTCTTCCAGAGTGTGAGGAGCTGAGCAAACACGAGCAAAAATATATGAAACATTTCCGCACCACCAGGCATTCTTATGAAAATAAATTTTACTCGGATGTGAATTTTCATGCAAATCAAACTCATTTACACATGATAGGCTTTTCACTAGGCCTCGGCTTGAGACAGCCAAACGGCAACCCGCAAATGCCCTTTTCTACTCACCGTGATCGGTAGCAAAGCAGTCGATATAATCCATGTTATCCCACAATGCCTTCTGGTCCTCGGCCTTCACAAGCGGCGGTTTGACTTTGATCCTGTTGTACCCAAGCCTCTCAGCGTCTTCCTCGGTCAGGAAGAGATGGTGAGGTGCCACCTCACACGACACTTTCAAGCCTTTCTCTTTAGCGGAGCGCACGACAGCTATCTGCCAAGGGAAACAGCGATCGAAATTAAGTTTCTCCTTACAGCTTTAGTTTTGAGGTGATCACCGTTCCAAATAAGTTAGTTAAATTTCGAGGGAAAATGGAAGGAAGCGGGGTAAAATATCGAAGAACAGGAGGAAACAGAATATGGAAAGAGAGAAAGAAAATAAGAGGAATTAGCGGCAAAGATCATGGATCAAGGAAGAACGAAGGAAGGTAAAAAAAAAAGGGAGGGAGGGAGGAGACAAGCAACCAAACAGAAATAAAAAGGAGAAAACAAACATGGCTGTACCTCCTCTTTCCTCGCCACGTGGGCAATATGCACAGGCCGGTCACACAACTCAGCCAGTAAAATAACAGCAGCAGTCGTTACTCCCTCTGCGTGACACACGAGGGGAAGGTGCTTGGGCCAACACTCGAGATGCTGTGAAGGAAACACGCGCAGAAAATATCAGCCACATCATACGTTCTGATCTGGAGAAGGGGGAGGGAACATGGCGACCGAGGGGAGGGGAAAAGGGGTGGGGGGGAATGACGATCCAAGGGGACAGGAGAGGAAAGACGATGACCCAAGGGGACAGGAGAGGGGAGGGGGTGGATACGTGAGATGATGATTGAGGGGGATAGGGGGCGGAGAAGAAAAACAAAAGAGAGACTTTTGCTGGTCTGATACCCTAATCAGGAAAGTGTTTGTTGGTTTACCTTCATCCAAACGGTGAGATCGTCCAGTTTGAGTGTGGTAAAAGTCTCGTTCAAGTACATCTTGAGGCCCGCAGCTTTGTGAGCGATCTCCGGTAGATCAGCGTAGTTCGTGTCGCTTGCTCCGAGATACAACGCGTAATCACATCGAGCTCCCTTAGCAGCCAGCTGAAAAACAAAGCAGGCAATATGAGTGTAAACGAAGGCTTCAATACACAGCTTTCTATCTTCTACCTTACCTTACTCGCCAAGTTGAAAGACGCTTCACCGACGATGGCAGGGTTGGTATTGGGCATAGCCAGCACCATGGTAACCCCGCCTGCCAGGGCGGCCGCGGTGCCTGAGGCATAGTCCTCCTTGTGAGTTGCACCCGGTTCGCGCATGTGCACGTGAACGTCAATGAGCCCGGGAAGGCGTACCACGCGCGCGGATGACATGCAGTCGATGTGAGTCTTCAACTTGGGCGAGCCGCCCACTCTCTTCAGAGCCTGCAGAACGAATATACAGCCAAAAAGCGCCCAGATTAGATCTCTTTTCTATAAAAGAACTGGCATTGGTCTGCTTCAGCGTTGGCGTGGCAAATTGGGTGCGCTGAGCTAACAGATGTAACACGAGGGACCCAGGAACGAGGCTGGCAATAGCGCGGGCTGTCATGAATATACAGAAAAAATGTAGAAAGCTCGAGATTTATAGCAACTCGTGCGGCAAATAAAACGGGAGTCGCTCGTGGGTCTGCTGTCAGAAGGCTAGAGATTTAGAGCTAATTTTCAAAGATTTAACCCTTCACTCCTGAGAGTGATCAACTTCAATTTTCTCCTTCAGTTTCCCACCAGAGATATGTGATACAGCGTGGAGAATTTACTGCTTGATAGTTCAATCAGACGAAAGCTGATTCCCCTATAAATTCTCACTACATCACTCATACATTTTCTACTTGAATGATCAGGAGAATTTGTATTTTGAGCTCAGGAGTGAAAGGGTTAAGAGCGTCTAAAGACAGCAAGTTGTGTCCATAGTAAGCGCTGTCGGGACGCCATATTGGATGGCGTAAGCAGATCGCAATTGGGTATTGCTTTTGCTCCTGATTGGCCGAGAATGCTGTCAAACTTGTTTGGACCAATCGAAAAGCCTAGAAAACGCAAAACCAAAACAACACACGATCACTTTCATCGGTCATCCGAAAATTAAAGTCCAAATCAAGAGTTAAGTCCAATACATAAAAATAAATAATCTGTCCCTGTTTACCTCAATAAAAAGCTTGGCGCACTTGATGTCCGTAATGAGCGGTACTGAGTAATCAATGGCCATTCTCCGAGTCCGATAACCATGAGTCAAAAACGACGATGCCCTCCTGGCCCCGCTCTTCCTCAGCGGTATGTTGATCACCAAGTCAAACTTGTTGGCGGCCAGGTAATCCGTAATGCTCATCACACTGCTACCGTTTCCTTCTTCCTCGAACGGCCACTCCACCGGCTTCACGCTGATGTTGTGCTCGGTGTAGAAGTCCGCCGTACCCGGACTCGCGTATAGCTGAAAGCCGAGCTCTTGCAGGGTCCTTACGTGAGGAAGCATTTCCGTCTTGGACTAAAACAAACAAACAAACAAACAAAAATAAATAAATAAATAAATAAATAAATAAATAAATAAACAAACAAACAAAGAGACGTTCAAGAAAGATTACACATGATTTGAACCCAGGAGTATCAGTAAAATAAAGCTCTGAAACGCGCCAAAAACTCGTTTGCCCGTACTTAGGATTTAGATTCAGATTGTGCTTTTAGATTCACATCGACTCGCTTACCTTGAAACTGCCAATGGAGAGGAGAATGCACTTTTGCGGGATCTTGAAGCCAGTACTTATGAGCCCTTTGAGGTACGCCTCATAACGGTCTTCACCGAAGCACGCCACTTCTCCGGTGCTAAACATCTCCACGCCTAACATGGCGTCCGCACCGGCCAAACGTGAAAACGAAAACTGAGGAACCTGGAACAGTTTAAAAAGTTTAATAATTAAATTAATTAATTAAAAATCTAATTAGGACGACAGTAATATGCTGTTTGATTAGTGTGTTTACACGTCAGCAGTGCACCTGTAGAGATGAAAAATATTTCGAAAAAAGATCATTATCACAGCGTCTGTTAGAAGACGAAGCACAGGGATAAATAAAATAAACATAATGTTGTTCACTGGACGTTTCTCTGGGCCTATTCCGGAATAGCAATAGCTGGAATGCTCGAAAGTGTTGTTTGTTCTGGGGCGTTTCATTCCACATTGGTTTGGCGTTTAGTAATGTACACAGAGAAAGATATGTCTATAAGCTTTCGATGGAATGGCCTAAAGAGTTGTTCGTTCTGGGCCTAATTTTATTCCAGATTATTCCGATAAAAAATAAAATGAAATAAAAAATAAAATAAAATAAATCAGCCCCGCTGCGCGCCCTTGTCATGTGCGTGCGTATCTGCGTGTCCACGCGTGTGCGTGTGGGAGGGAGAACACGGTAATCAGGAAGTGGGGATTTTTCTTATCAACCAGTTTATTTCAACACTGATTGTATCGAGTGGCTGCCCCACCTTCACACCAACTTTTCCACACCCGTCCAGGTCCAGCACTGGCTGCTCTGACAGGCCACAGATAACTCGCGTTGCCATGGCCACAAAGTCGTGATCCAACGTCTTGGAAACAAACGGGAAGGAGCGGGAGACACGAAGGTTGCATTCTATCACTTTGAGTTGGTTGTCCTGCGAGAAAAAATATGAATGAAATAGCAGGTTGAAAAATAAAATGCATTTTATCATTTCGACTTGGATGTCCTGTCAGGAGAGAATTGCGTTCCTTATCTCTTTTCACCTTTGCAATCAGCTGCATATTGAAAGGCCCTGTCACCATCAGCGCCTGACCAATAGCGTAGCAGATGCTGCGTATCTTGCTCAGAGTCTCCTCATTAATGTCCTGCGGTGGTAGCACCATAGTAGCGTCCCCAGAATGCACTCCGGCGTTCTCCACATGCTCCGACACCGCCATGGCAAGGACTTCTCCATCACAGGCCACCGCGTCCACATCGATTTCCTGCGAAGGAAACATAACGGCAAACTTGCAACAGCACGGTCTTCGGATCACTGTCGAAAGTAATGGTTTGGGTGAAGTAAAGACGTTTCTTTTACATTTGGATTTAAAATCCACATTACAGTGCATCCATACAACTTTACATTGGAAAAATAAAATACACACAAATAGTTCCACATCCAATAAAAACAAACAAACAAACAGCACAACAAACAGTAATGTACTATACACTTCTCTAGATAAAGAGTGGTGATGACCAATACAGCCCCGTACACTATAGAAAATTAACCATCACATGGCGCAAGTATTAAGTAATTATGGGAAAAAGCAACAAAATCTATCCTCTCCAAATGTTAGTCACGGTGCTGAACACTAAAAACAACATTGACCTGAGGGGGAGAGGGGTGTTATTAAGAGAGAGAAAGCTGACACGCCATACACACTCGAAGTTTCGTACACAGCACGTGTTACTTCGCCCCACCTTGGCTTCTTGTATGAACTTGGAGATGACCACCGGGTGGTCACGTGACACAGACACAGCGCTGCCCAGAAACTGCACCAAATCGTTGTCTCCGTACGCGACGTTCATGGCCGCCCCGCTGAGCACGTACGACGGCCTCACCAGGCAAGGGTACTCCACTGAATGACAGAATTCTTTAGCATCCTGCAACGAGGTTGAATTTTGGTTTTTAAAGGACCTCCCACATCAACGTTAGGTTGATTTACCATATGTTTCATTGGTTCTTACAAGTACTAGTATTTCATTTAATACTGGATTAGCTTAATCAAGCTTTGAACAATCGGGCCATGGACCAGGCTGAAAAGCCAGTCAGTTGTCAATCAACTGCGAGCAAGACAACAAATCCTAAATTAGTGGAAAAGCCAAACACTTCAAGGTGTTTCGTTTCCGTGTATCAGTAAATACCACGCAAAAAAGAGTGACGTTGCCTCACAGCTTTAAGTCGTACAATTTACCTCTACGACTGTCAGCTCTTTCCACTTCGGCTGTAGGATGCCGATGTTGTCCAACATTCGTGAAAACTTGAACCTGTTTTCAGCGTTGTCAATCATTTCGGGCGAAGTGCCCAGAATACGAGCCTGCGGGAAAAAGGAATCAACACAGTTACCTCAAATTCCGGGGAACTCCCTTCATGTTGAAGCCGAACTATACAAACATTTACACTTGGGCGGAAGGTGAAACTACGAAATTCTCAAAAAGCTCTAGTTCTCAAGAAGACGTCCAGAGCCGTAACAAGAAATGATATGCGCTAACGAGTTTCCTCGAAGGAAAGACCTCTTTTGAACAAGTGCTCTGACTGCGCATGGATGACACCACGGAAATGTTCTTGACGTCACTTCCGCTGGTCAGCGTTCGTCGCCATTACTATCTAACTCGGTCTAACTCTAGGTAAATATTCACCTCTGGTGTAAGCCGCGTTTGTACACAGCTTATGTCATAGAAAATGTATTGAGCTATCTTATACTATCGAAGCTTAGTTTTGAGTTTCTTGGCTAAGCTTTGAGACCTTACAAGCATTGCACGGACAACGAAAACTGCAAGTTTGAATTTGCTGTCGTTTCCACAGTTTTGTGCGATGACCGCTGACCCCAACATAGGGTGACCGCACGGTCAAAATGCAAATGCCCGCGGTGCCCGCATGGATGCATCTCTAGCCTGTACTATCTTTTATGTAGCTACAGCTACCTGATCACTGTGGGAACCTACCTGTTGTCTGTGCAGCCCCATGGCGATGTTGTTCGGCAGCTGGCCTCCCATGCACAAGATGATTCCTTCTGGGTCTTCTTTCTCATAGATGTCCATCACAACCTGAAAGTTGACGTAAAAGCAGGATGTTAGCGACAGGCGTATTTGTCTAGCTTGATGTCAATACGTACACGCAGTATAAATCATCAAATCAGTCCGAACTGCACAAGAGCGATGGCTTTCGAAAAACCAAAACCAAACACCGCCAATCACAGAGACTGTAAGAAACACTTTCAACCAATCAGCAGTGCGAGAAAACGTAATCAAGTTTTGCTCTTATTCCTGATTGGCTTAAAATGCAGCCAAACTTGTTTGGACCGAAAGCGCAGCAAACCCAAAACCAAACCAATCACCCGATTACGTTCAACAGTCATAAACTCATCTGGAGACCGTTCTAAAGTGGCCGCAGTGCACAGGTAGTAACTTGCAGTCTTGTCCCCCCCCCCCCCCCCCCCCCCCCCCCCCTCCCCTAAAGCATGTGCATGGCTGAGCGAAAACACTGGAGCGCTCACCTCAAAAGAGATTTCATCAAAGTACAGTCTGTCACATTCATCATAGTCCGTGCTGACCGTCTCGGGGTTGTAGTTCACCATGATTGTTTGACGTCCAAGCTGAAACAACAGATAAAAACGATCACAAAAGGAACAGTGTCGTCGCGTCTCCTAAATCGTTCTCAACCTCGGCCATCAGAACGACGAAGGCCACCGGGCTCTGGGAAACAAAGGTTGGTTCACACGTGTGAAGCAAGCGCAAAGAGAATGGAACTTGTGTTTGAGTCACACAGGTGAACCAGCCTTAAATGGTACGCTAAGATCTCTGGGTAGTTTTATATGATGCATCACTGGACAGGATGACCCGGGCTGTCTTACCTTCCGGAGTTCCCGGATGCAGCCGACAGCGCACCAATCAAACTCGACGCTACTGCCGATCCTGTACACACCGGAGCCCAGTACCATGGCGGCCCCGCCCGTGAAGTCCAGGTCGTTCTCGCCGGCGTTGTAGGTCAGGTACAGATAGTTGGTAAAGGCGGGGTACTCAGCAGCCACCGTGTCGATCTGTTTCACGTACGGAGTGATGCCCATCGCCTGTCGAGCCCCCCTCACGGCCACCTCCGTGCTGAAAAACAAAAACAACAACAACAACAAACGCATTAAGCTGGTGTTTATTACACTGGTCAATTTGCAACAATATGATGCTGCGCTAAAAATCATTTTTCAACATGATTTTCGCGATGTTTTCAGTATTTTTCTGCAATGCGTTGCAAGTTTTTGAAATCGCTTCAAAAAATTGCGACAGAGTTGCGTAAATGTTGAGCGTCTTGATCAATATAATATCAACCTTTTCAATTTCTTGGCGCAATAAACTTCATTTACCGTAGCATTATTCATGTGAAGTGATCAGAATGGAGATGGACTAAGTAAAAATCTTCCCAGACAATATCACCCCCCCCCCCCCCCCCCCCCCCCACACACACACACACACACACACAAAAGTCTCTCCCCCTAAAAGCTGAAATGTGAGACTATACAGAAACAGCGCGCATCCTTAAAATATACACTAACTTGTGAATGCACTTAGCAATCTGCTTGTCGGAGAACCCCAGTTGCTTCGCCGCCAGTAAATGCTCGAAGGAAACCGTTGCCATCTGAAAACAAACCCAACTTTTTTTTGTTAGTCCTGACTTCGTTTAATCACTGCAAAACTCCGTTCAGTACGTTCCTTCAGGATAGCGACAAATACATGGGCACCGCAAAAATTAGTTCTTGGAAATAACCTGACTTGGCCCTTGAACAGAATCGTATCAGTAGTGGTTGCACGAATGCTAATTGAATTAGAAAATACCGATCACCCTGTGAGTGACTGAATAATTGTGACGTGGCCGGTATGTGGCTGATAAGGTAAGTCAGCATGTAGTAGGTATGCGGTCGGTAACATGGTCGGTATGTGGTTAGTAACATGGTCGGAATGTAGTTGGTAACGTGTACGGTTTGTGGTTAGTAACGTGGTCGGTAACGTGCACGGCATGTGGTCGATAACGTGATCGGTAAGATTACTCGTGCATGTGCATGATCGGTAGACAATACTACCTTTTCACTTTGACTACGTGCAGAATGTGCGTCACCTCGGCTGGTCTAAACACGTGCAAGCCGTGCAGTGAAAGAAAACACACATAGATTGAGTGAGCGCGTTACAGTTAAAACAGCGCACATACAGCTGAAAACAGACTAACTGCAAAGGAATTGGAATGCGCGTGTAGAAGAAATCATATTTAAACTTAAATGCGTCTAATCAATTAGAAGAGGCTGAGGAAAAGTGCTTATGAACAGGTACTGTTACGATCTTCGTATTCTGCAGCCCACAAACCGCAGAAAGTCACAAATCATGTGTTACCGTATTAAATTATGTCACATTTTCGACGCCACGAAAAAGGAAATACTTCTTCCAACATTACTAATACGTGTTCTTCATCCCAGGTTGGGAGAATTAGGTGCTACAGACAGACATTAAGAAACCCTCTAACCTGTCCCTCTGCCTGAGAGCGATAATTCTTCAACATGTTAGTACAGTCGTTGATGTTCTTCATCCGATACAAAAACCATTTGTCTATGCACGTGAGTTCGTTCAGTCGATCCACACTGTATCCCTCTTTCAGTGCAGCAGCTAAAACGTGGATGCGCTGGTTGGACGGTTCTTGCAGTTCCTTGGACAATAAACAGAGTTATGTTACTAGAGGTCGCACCAGCCAGCGTAGCAAGCGTTTCCCCTCGATACGAAGAGCATACGACGACTTTTTTTGATTTTGGCCGCGCGAAAAATGGGGCGAGGAGGGGGGAAGAGAAGGAAACTCCTTCTCCCCCTTCCCCCCAATTTTTCGCGCGGCCAAAATCGAAAAAGTCGTCGTATGCTCTTCGTATCGAGGGGAAACGCTTGCTACGCAGGCTAAGGTCGCAAAGTTGAGTAGATTTTGAGGCCCTTCATACGCGGACACCGAAACCGGAGCACT
Organism: Plumapathes pennacea; assembly: GCA_964036295.1. NCBI lineage: Eukaryota > Metazoa > Cnidaria > Anthozoa > Antipatharia > Myriopathidae > Plumapathes > Plumapathes pennacea. The sequence goes on from OZ038467.1 coordinate 5,682,513, forward strand.
TTCAAAACTAGCCTCCTTTTTGGCACTGTTTTCGACTCGGTGCGTTTTTTCATTAAAGGATGTTTGTAATTCCTATTAATAATTGATCTAATCGGCTTGGATACTTAAAGATCTCTCTTAAACAAAGTTTACTTGACAAGGCACAGTTTAATGCCACCGCACCTGGTCAGACGCTTTATGTCCGTGGTGTGCAAAACCTATGTTGCTTTCGTCCACCATCCTCAGAGCTTTCTGAAAAGCTTCCTCGAATCTCCTGCCAATGGCCATCACCTCGCCGACACTCTTCATTGAGCTGCCGATCTGCAGTTTAAAAAAGACGTTACGATAGTCTTGGACGAAACCATCGAAACACACGTTAGGCGTACAAGACTCCCAGACTAAAGCAATTTAACTACAAAGGAGGACAACGGGCTCTTTCCATCATGCTTTACGCGGTCAATATGCTAATCCAACAAAGCAAAGGCGATATTGACGCAAAATCAACGATTTTCGAAGTGGCTCCTTGTGACAAAGATTTCCTTTAATGGTAAGTAATACCATTAACTACAAGGTATCACACGAATTAGAGCCGGACTTTTCAAGACAAGCAGTCGAATTCAAGGGCTTTCCAAGATTGTACGAACTCTGTATATAAGCTGTCGTACACATACATCTATCTCCTGTACTCTTATGTGCAAATTTTAGTGCTCCCACATCATTCATACCTTGGGATTGACTCTGGAAAACTTGGATAAATCCCATCGAGGAATCTTCACCACCACATAATCCAAGCTGGGTTCAAAGCAAGCTGTGGTTGAATTCGTCACCGCATTCCGAAGTTCTGGGAGAGGTAGTCCCAGACCGAGTTTAGCTGCAACATAGGCCAGTGGGTAGCCAGTCGCTTTAGATGCCAGTGCTGAACTTCGAGACAAGCGAGCATTCACTTCGATGATGAAGTACTAGGAAAAAAATACAGGGTTCTGAATAACTACCTGAGATCTTTTGACATATCTTTCTTGCTACGACGTAACACAAGCTTTTTAGCTGACGGTGGGGGAGGGGGGGGGGGGGGGGGGGGAGTAATTGTGAACAAGTTACACCTGTCGGTATGTGGTTGGTTTGTGGGTGGTTGGTACGTGGTCGGTACGTGGTCGGTACGTGGTCGGTATGTAGTCAGTAACGTGATCGGTATGTATTCGGCAACGTGGTCGGTATGTAGTCGGTATGTGGTTGGTATGTGGTCGGTACGTGGTCGGTACGTGGTCGGTAACATGGTCGGTATGTGGTTGGTAAGATTATTGATGCGTGGTCGTTTTTTCTACACCGGAAATGTGTCTATAAAGACTAAATGAATCATTCACTTTTCTTAACGTGGTGGCCAATGTTTTGAGATCGCGCTTTCACGGATCAGTTTCATTTGACAACAGGTCGCTCTCGATGCGTTTGCACCACCCGGGTGACAATACATTGAGAGAAGGCATTTGGTTGATCCTGGGTTAACTTAATCGAGCTTAAATGAGCAACAATGCCTTCCTCGCAACTCACCTCCTTAGAATTGGGGTTCAAGGCGTACTGGATGTTACACTCGCCGACCACGCCCAAGTGCCTGATAACTTTAATAGCTGTGCTGCGAAGCATGTTATACTCTGTGTTGGTTAGCGTCTGACTTGGAGCAACGACAATCGACTCTCCAGTGTGAATTCCAAGGGGGTCAACATTTTCCATGTTACAGATCTGTCAAATGAGATAAAAAAAAAAAAAAAAAAAAAAAACACCAACAGTGAATAAAAGAAAAAGCTCTTCAAATTCCAAAACTTTGTTGTTAGGATTAAAATTTGCAAGGTTTTACAATGGCAAACCTTGCCACCTCTCCTCGTTTTGGAACAAGCTTTACAAATGTATGTGTAAGACCAATAACAAAATGCTAGATCAAAAGTCAAAGTGCAAAAATGTTAATAAACTGTTCCTGAAGAGTTTAGTTGATGCATGGAACATAATCTTGATGCTGGTCCACACAGTAAAGCAAGCGCAAGAGAATGAAAACCTTTCTATTCTCTTGCACATCCTTCACAAATTTTACCGTGCGAACCGGTCGCTTGCCTTTGCATTTGCGTTTGCTTTACTCGTGTGAACCAGCCTTTAGACCTACCGTGATACAGTTGTCAAATGCATCCCTGACAACTTCATATTCAATCTCCTTCCAGCCCTTGAGAGACTTGTCAATGATCACTTGCTTTGTGTGGGTAAATGCTGAGCTTGCCAACGCCACGAGCTCTTCCCTGTTTTCCGCAAATCCGGACCCCAAGCCACCCAGAGCGAAGGCTGCTCTTACCATCACAGGATAGCCAATATTCTCAGCTGCTACAATAGCCTAAAATAAGACAGAATAAATGATGTGAAACTATTTTAACGGTGCATACTTGTTGAGGTAATGCAAACAAGCCCAGATAAATCAGCTATCCCTTACATTTTTGTAAGCCAACAGCACCAATTCTGAGCCACCTTATCACATGAAATTTTTGCGACACGTTAATTTTGCGATTTTAGGGGTGCACATTTTGCAACGATTTTATTTCGCAATTTTCGAAATTGTACATTCTTGGCCACTTTAGTTCTGATTAAATTTTGATGTTTTAAATTTCACGATACGTTAATTTTGCATAGTGCAGCAAAATTTCATGTAAAAAGGTTGTCTTTCTCTTTTCCAGACAGGTTAGTGGTTGACAGTGAGAAAAGTGATACGTTAGAGCTACTGTAGAGTTCCCTGAATCTGGGCAACCACACTTAAGTTACGTGCTAGCCCACGGCTAGTGAAAAAGATGTTTCGAGTGTTCATGGATTTATTTTCCTGTATTTCCTCCCTCACCAGCCCAGCAGGCACAGAACAAACATTTCTTGCCAGCCCAGTGTCAAACTTTACAAGCCCTGAAAACTCTACAGTACCTGTTCAACAGAAAACGAAGCTTCACTGGGTGCCACATGCTCGTCAATCTCTGTCAACTTCTCCGCAAACAGCTTCCTGTCTTCAGTGCAGATTATTGCAGACACTGGTGTACCAAGGACTTTCACATTATATTTCTCCAGTACCCCTTTCTCCTGTAGTTCAACTCCGCAGTTCAGAGCGGTCTGTCCACCAAATGACAGCAGAATGCCGTCTGGGAGCTCGCTGTGAATGATCTTAAAAAAAAAAATGAAAATGTCACTAAAAAATCTGCACAGGCCTCTCTTAGTATGCTTGCTGCTTAGTAGCCCTTTCACTCTCGAGTTTAAATGCAGATTCTCCCAACCTTTTAAAAGGAAAATGTATGAGTGATGCAGTGAGAATTGATAGTTTAATCAGCTATCATCTGAGCAAGGTATCAAAAGCCAAGTTCTCCTTACTGTATATATTTGTGCTACCAAAACTGAAGGAGAAAATTCAACTTGATCACTCTTGGGAGTGAGAGAATTAAATTGTAAATATGACATGACTGTGGGTAGGTGGAGCAAAACTGTCCATTTTTGACCTAATATCGTACCTGAGTTACATATTCTGGAGTAATCGGCAGGAAGTACACCTTGTCTGCCATGCCCTTGGATGTCTGCACAGTAGCTATGTTGGGGTTCACCAGTACTGTATGTATTCCTTCCTCCCTCAGGGCTTTAATTGCCTGATATTGCAGAAAATAAAGTTTACAACACCTCACAATGAACAGAGAGCAGCGCAAACTAAGATTTGCATTTGATCAAAGTCTGCACGAGTAAGGGGCTGATAGCCTGACTATATCACGAACAGAAATTGTTCTGATTGTCTTACCTGTGACCCAGAATAATCAAACTCTCCAGCTTGTCCAATGGACAGACCTCCTGATCCAAGGATCATAACCTTCTTAACAGATTTCTGTTCCACACTGGAAATCAGTTTACCAGGATCAAACCTCAGATGGTTGTCAATCTGTTCCTTCACTGTCAGCGTACTCGCTCCTTTCTTGTGTTCTCTGACAGTGTCTAGGAAAATGTCAAACAAGCACTCCAGATCTCTTGGTCCTGCCATGTGTTCAGGGTGAAACTGGACACTGAAGAAAGGCTTGTTGTTGTGGATGATGCCCTCATTCGTTTGGTCATTCGCATTAGTGAACAGAATGGACCAATCAGGAGGCAGAGATTCCGTGTCTATGGCAAAGCCATGATTTTGTGTGGTGATGAAACAACGGTCTGTTCCGTGGTGGGTGCATGGAATGTTGTGCCCTCTGTTGCCATATCTGGAGAGAAAACAAGGGGTTAGTGATACAAGAAAGAAAAAAAAGAGAGAGAAGAAAAGAAAAAAAAGGAAGGGACAAGGGAAGGACAAAAAGAAGATGGGAGATATGGAAAGGGACCTCAGTCAGTGCACCAAGAATGATCAAAAGTAAACATCTTTCCACATATAACTATTTCAGTATGGATCATAAGAAAGCAGAAGACAATCTCTTGCTTGGGTTTAAGCTTGTCAAACTAAATTAAGTCTCCTAGAACTACTCACAAATTTTGTTCATGGCAGGTTGGGAGAACATGGGGCTGGGTATTTTGGGATTCACCATCCTCAGAGACCCAGGGGCATATCATGGGGCGGTGGGCAAAAAGCAATGGTGGGGGAGGGGGAGAAAAGAGGAAGAAGGGAGAAAGTTTGAAGGTTGAGACAAAAGCTTACTTCATTTTGAAGCTTTTGCAGCCAATTGCCAGTGACAACAACTGGTGGCCAAGACAAATGCCAAAGAGAGGCTTGGGATTCTTGGATTCAACATGCTGTCTAATGTTATTGATTGCCGCACTGGACATCGTTGGATCACCAGGTCCATTGCTCAGGAACACCCCATCATACTCTGAGAAAAAAAAAATTGCAAGAAAAATGGACTTCATCTCCTGTATCTCTATAAAAAGTACTTTTATGGTCTAGATCTTCTTCTGCTCACCCATTCAACTACATTTTAATTCCTATCCTTTACAACTACTGTACATAATTTTTGAAGAAATGATGACTGAAGAAATGGCAGAGACCACTCCTACCAAGTGTCCGTCTTAGTGAGGTGTCCGTCTTAGAGGGGTGTCCATTAAGAGGGAGTTGACTGTATAACTTATTTTGTTTTGTCAAATGAGTCACAGTCCTAGTAGTTTACCTCCACTCTGGATTTCTTTGTTGTAGTCATAATCACAGGGCACAACTTTCACACAAGCCCCCCTGGCAACCAGGCACCTGATTTGGTTGTATTTGATACCACAATCCACAGAAATTATTTTCAGCTCTCCTTTGGGGTTATAAATAGTTGGAGCCTGGAAAAACAAAAAAGAGAATCATTGCCTCTACCCTGATCATAATACAGATTCCAAATTATTATTAATATTCATTACTAAATATCATTAGGTATTACTAGCTCACTTACTTTGCATGATACTTCAGCTGCTAAGTTTCTTTTATTTGGATCTTCAAATGGGACAGATGCAGGATCAGTGCCGTCCACTATTAACTTGGCAGCCAGGCTCCCCTTCTCTCTGATTTTCTTTGTCAATGATCTCGTGTCAATCCCTGAGGAAATAATAAACAAGTTTTAGAAAACTGAGCTGATTAATACAAAAGCTAGGGATGCTGGTGGGAAGGTCAGGTCAGGTCATGCCATGGCAACAACAACAACAAAAACTGTGAAACCCAGAATACTAGAACCCAGTCTCCTAGCCCCTGTGAGAAATAGGCTTTATGCTTATTTCATTCCTCAGCTTATGGAAAACAACACTTTTAAATAGTCTGCGCTAAATAGCTGAGGACTTAATACCAAGTCAATTGGGTGGCCGACCCGTTGTTAGTATGTCTGGTATCGAAAAGATCACAGATCAAGGATGATTCCCTGCTCTTTTTGAGAAGTGTTTGAGTTTAGTCCACTTTATATTTTTGTTTGTGAAAGTTCAGAAACTACTGTAGGTTGGGGCTTAACATCCCCACCCAAGGACTGAGAATACACAACCCAAACAGGAGCAACATCCTTCTGGTGCAAGCCACATTGGTGAGAAGCTGACACCCACAAAAATTGGTTCAGAAATATTTATTAGCCACAATATTATTGGTTGTCCAATTTATACAGTTAATAATACTTACCACTTATTCCAGGAATGCCCTGTTCCTGCATCCACTGTGACAATGATCTCTTGGCATTCCAGTGACTGTACTCCTCCACATAGTTTCCCACTACCAGTGCTGATGCCCAGATCTTGTAGGACTCAAACTCAAGCAACAAACCATGTTCGTCCTTTTTCTCCTCAGGAACACCATAATTGCCAATCAGTGGGTAGGTGAGCACGAGGATTTGGGATCTGTACGAGGGGTCGGTCAAGGATTCTGGATATCCTACCATGCCAGTCTGAAAGACTGTGAAGGGAAATACATGGTATAGTGCTATAGGGCATGATGAAAATATTATCAACAGCATGCAAGCCCAGATGCAAGCTGAAGCCATGACTCGTTAGCCCAGATAGTTCAAACATAGCAAGTTGGTTGTCATTTTTGTGACCATAGTAAATCAAGTTCTTATTCTCAGTGAGTGATATTAATAAGAATAGATTTTGATTCTCTCAATCAAATAGGTCAATTCTTTACTTGCATTGCCAAATACTGCTTCTCAGACTTCCTCCTCATGACCTAGCATCAGTCTAGCTTTAACACCTTAGCCGGATCGAACTCTGCTTTATTCATTGGTCTTCCCCCCCCCCCCCCCCCCCCCCCCCCCCCCTTCACCAGGGGTCAACTTTGAGTCCTAATAATTTTGAGAATATTTAGAGCAATTTTCGAGATACTTAAAACTTTTTTCGGAAAATTCTGGAAAAGTATTTTCGCGATTTTACTAGTTGATATTCGTAAGTGGTACTATGGGCCTGGGAACGAGGTTCCTTGGGTCGATTCGCACGTGCTTCAAACGCAGTAATGAAGCTGCTCTCATTCAACAAGCAAAATTCAACAAGAAAAAGCCTCACATATAAATCAGAAGGTACTTAAATACTCGAAGACTTTGATTTACGAGGAACCCGGTAAAACTATGACACACTATAATAATGAGTTCGTGACGAGAAACACGTGGGAGGAATTAGAAATCAACAAGAGTCGAAAAACTCTTCGTGGCAAAAGAACGAAACGAGTCGTTCTGTATGCTCGGTATATACACAGAGTTTGGCAATATGATATTAAAGACATAACATCGCCATATTCAGAATCCCAGTCGGTTGGGCGCTCACTGATAACATGAGCGGAATGAGCGAAAAATCTTCCTTACCGACTTCTCCAGGGACGCTCGCAGTCGCCCCGAAGAGCTTTCCCTTGTAAATGGTACCATCCTCGAGAATTAAGCTGGCCATCTTGTGAGCGTTCTAAGCTGGGTTACTCGATCAAAACAGCCAGAAGGGCGCGCTTTTCGTGCAACTGAGCTGAACACTTTGGCGGGACATTATTTCAAATACAACCCATCGGACCCAACCCATCACGGCGGATGAGGACGAGGAGGCCTAGGCGCTAGTGATGTCACAACTTTATCACTCATCGCACAGACACCCATTTAGTTGCGAGAGCACCCAACGAGGGAATTTCTCAAAATACGTTTCCTTGTGCAAATACAATTGACAGCTTCCCAAAAAATAGTTCTTTTTGGCTTTTTTTCTGTTGCTGGCAAACACACAGGTGTTCCACATTCCCAGGATCGGAAGGTAATTTCCGAATGTCCATTTCCCAGCAGAGCAGTCGCGGAAAAATCTCCCAGCAACTGATCAAAATCACCCCTCTTTCCGGCAGGAAAAAAAAATTACTGCTTCCAGGCTTAAGAATACATATTTTTCGGCAGCACAAAGCGACAGGCAGAAAATCTGTCTACTGACGAAGGCAAAGACTCAATTTTCCCAGCGGTCCGAAATGAGTGCTTTTTTCCCCAGCGAGCAGTGAAGGAAAAGCAAAACGCCTGCCAGCACAGGATGCTGGAAACACATATTTTGCGGAACAGCTCCGATGGGTGCTCCTCTAGTTGGATGTTTTTTTAAAAAAGCTAACTTTAAAAACTAGTTGGTCTTGCTTTCTTGTGTTCTTTTATTTGTTGCGTACGGGTGAGTTTTAGTGAGACCACCAGATAAAAAAAAATCGTCCCCATCCTCATGGAACTAGCAACCAATAGAAACACAAGTGAGCAAACTATTAAGTCAAAAGAAACACTGAAATTCCGACTCTTTTGTTGTGGACTTGTATAAAGGTGTTTGTCTACAGTTAGACAGCTTTCATTTTGAAATGTGTACTTTGAAAATCTGTCACGCTCTGCGCAGGCCTAAAATCATTTCGTGCACGGCAATTTTTTTTTGCGGGAATGGCAGCTAACAGGTATTGACACTCCGATAAGCTTCAAGAATTACTAATGGGAGGAGCAGCTTCGATCCATTAGGCGGACAAAACATCGGCATTTAAGAGCGGAGCTCCGAGTAATTAGTACTTTGTCAGGTTTGTTGTTGATTACTTAGCAAATTAATGAACCTGGCAACAAAGGCCTCATTTCCATTTGGTAACCGTGTTATGTCTACAGAAGAATGCGTTGATGAGAAACTTGGACTGTGCGGCGCAAAGATTCCTAACTCTGTGTGGATAAGGTGTGAGCATTGGCATATATCATTATAATGGATTGTGGCACCACTCATAGATTCGCTAATCAGAGCAAGCCTCACAAACGGGTCACCTTCAAAAAGGACCAACTTGTTTATATTGTCCATCCACAATACGAGAATTGCAACGACAGAGTGAGTGTATTCGAACTTCGCAGCAGTAAAATGGTGACAGGTGCCAGCGATTGCAGTGTTTCAACACGCTCTAAGATTCCTCACGCGGGTGGTAAAGCCAGTGTAAGCGGTGCGACGAGAGAACGATCTTATTGTCCGCCGCCTGTTGCATCAAACAGCGCTCCTTTAAAGTCTATCTTGAAGAAAAAGTCTGGTATATCTCGGATGGAAAGCATTTTGAAAGTGGATGGTTCATTGGAGTATAACAATCGCAATGCTTTGGGTTTACGAGCTGGGAACACAACGACAACCACTACAAGCAAAACATTGGACAGAACCGCTCCACTAGTTAACAGCTCGATGCAAGATAAAGGTGTTTTCTCAAGATCGTACACAAGTTTGCCGTTCACACCTGGCCAGAAAACAGAAACTCAAGAGCATGCAACATTTATACCTCTAAGCTCACGAAATAAAAGGACTACTCAAGTGGGATGCACTGTGACAACAGGACGTTGTACGACAGCTAATTACGGTGTTCAATCAAGCAGAAGTCCCGCTGTTAATAAGCAAGGCAATATCACTATTATCAGGCCCTTGTCTGGAGTGACATGCGATTTCGCGGCGTTAGCTCAAGGCCGAACACGTCCCGAGTCAAACTGTCGTTCAGCGATAAAGGCAGCGTCGGTTGGTTCCGACCAAAAACTAAACGTCGTCGGAATTCCGATGAGCGTATCGGATCTTTACCCGGCTCTGCAGAAGCTGCAAAATTCTGTGGAGAAAATGGCTGACCGGACGGATAAATTATACAAGGACATGCTGGCAAATTCCTCTATCACTGCGGCGGGCGTGGATAGGGTTTCGAAGCGCGCGACATTCCGCGAGAACGACAATAGAGGAAAAGCAGATTCATCGGTTCTCCGGCGCTCGTATTCGTCGGCGAATTCGTCTTCTGAGGGTTTCTGGAACACAAAAAGATTGGGTGTCAGCAATCCCAGGATTGATTATTCTTCAGACGGTTATGGCAGAGCGGCACTAGCATGGCAGCCCACACCGTCTTCTCATCGAGTTCCACATCATAGTGGATTACGTTTTAGTCCCAGCGCGGGACGAACCAGTCTTGCTGGATTGCACAAATCTCCGGGTCGAAATTTTTGAGTTACTCATAGTGAAAAGACGTCACAGTTGAACAGAAACGTGGATCAGTTTGTTTTCACTAGAAGTGATTGCCTTCATCAGTTGCACACGCAGATATTGAAGTTCTGTCTTTTTTGATCCTAATTTATCTAGCTTATACAAATTCTCCCTCCATCAACATACAGCTGCAAGCGATCACATATGCTAAGTTCTCTGCACTAAACTCCATACCCCTACTCAGAGGTTAATGTAAGGAGAAAATGTACTTTGAACGCAGCTGGGATTTAAGGATTTAAAACATTCTCGATAATTCTCAGTAAACTTATTTGAAATTGCGACTCGACAGAATGTCACATGCATAATAGTACAGAGAGGGAGCGGGAAGGGTGTGGAGGTGATTACTCTGACTATCTATCAAAAGTAATGTAGTGTAAAGCCCCCGAATGTGCACATGCGCAAATCAGTGTAAAGTTTCATGTGGGTAAGAAATCGCCACCCCCAGTAGACTTTCACCGTCGTTCACAGCTCCTACTGGCTTTCTTCTTATCAGTGACCCAAAAAAATCTCGACAGTTTGAATCCGACACAGTTCCAGTCCGCACCTGTGATGTGAAAGCTTTTGTATCACTAGCCCATGCGGTCATTCCCGTGTCATGCAATGAAATTCGGCCATCAAACAGTACTGACAAGTATACATTATACCTGTCGGGGAAATTCAGTGCTGCCATGCTGTAAACTGGTACGCAAAGAAATGGTATGGGTCTGGGGCGGAGATTTTCTGTTGTTCTCAACCCCAGGGCCCTCGCAGAATGGTGCAGTCGTGGGGCATGACGGGAAGACAAACATGGCGGTGTTGTCGTGTGATTTTTGGCAATGCATCGACAAATTGAAATTACATCTCGAAGCAGAAAATAGGATAAGACAAATACGGAACCTGGAGGAGATCCAAAAAGATGTTACAGTTGTAAAGTTACAAGAATTGCCAAGGTAGCCGAAGGTGCTATTCGTGTTGTTGTTGTTGTTATTTTCACTACATGCTCTGCAAGTTCAGAGGAAATGAAAGTACTTGACCGATATTGGTGACCCGTGCTTTTCAGGCAGGAAGTCATTCGTAAACTCGAAAAAGTCGTAGAGGAGATTTTGAAAGACATCTCTATGGGAAAATCTCCTTCACTTCGATACAACAGCAGAACATCAAGGAAAAATACAAGGTGTGAATACAGTAAATACAATAGCAACCTACAGTTGACATTAATAGTTAATGTACTGTAACAAAACCTTTGTTTGTTTTAGTGACCACTGGGATGTACTGTAATGTTTTTTTGGTCTTTCACAGGTTCAGTGAAAATGTAGGGATTGAAATGCTGGACGCTGTTGCAGTGACCGAGGTTAAATTTGAATCAAGAAACTCTGTTGGAAAATTTGGTAAGAAGTTTGATATCAAAATTGGAAAGACACTATATCTTTGGTATAAATGTTTTTCTGTGTTTTGGTCTGTGTTAGTACATGAAGATATACCACTAAATATGTTTCTCCAGACGTATCTTTGGATACGATGTTCTCAAAGTTTTTATAATTAAAGACAAAATTGTGTGACAATTTAATGGATAGCCCAGAACAAGAATTATCAGCCTTTCATTGCTCTAGAAAACATGCACACTGACTCTACATATTTCTTCTGATCAGCTGCTACACTGCAAGTGATTTCCTTGTGTTGCAAACTCCTTCATGAAAACATCTATGCCACCAAAAGGTAGGGATTTGATTGATTATATCTATGGAGGGTTTTAGATTTAAAAAAATATAAACTTGTTTAGCTAACAAGGAGTTAAGGTTTTAGATTTAACACAGAGATCAAATTGTTCAGTAATGAAAAACTAGCACAGAAATGGCATTGTTGAATTTCATCTTTACAAACTTTTGTTATGTAACAGCTGAATATTGATGACACCCAAACAAATCACTGGAAAGAACAAACCCAAGTGTATTGAGTGGACTAATTTTCAGGTAAATGGAACCATACAAAATATTCTAAAGTTCTAAAGATGTTGGCACTTCACAGCACTCTGGTCTGACTCTGCAAATAAATTGACCCACTCACTAAACTTTATTTTATCTTTCTGGTGGTTATTTTGCATTTCGTCAATATTCAGCAGTCCACTGCAACCATCTATTACTTTGTCTCACTGAATTAACCTCTCTTGACAGAGATCTCTACTATACAGATGTGCCTTTCTTTGGAAGCCAGACTATTGTTGATGAAACTGTTGATAATCTGGCATGCATGCTTAAAACTCCACGACACTGTTTACATGTGGTAAGTACTGAAAGTGTTTTTCTAGTACCATCAAATTGAAACATTTTTAATATTCTTTTATGAGGTCATGTCATTGTTTTAAAATCACCCTGATGTGCTAACTGGACCCAAAGAATTTCTGACTGAAAGAATTTAAGAAAATATACCCCAACCTCAAAACTTGAGCTAGAATACTAGTTTCTCCACAATATATGTTTCTGGTTCCCTTTGTTTCATATTTTCAATTTAATGTCATTTCAGCTTTAATTTACTGACAATACCTTTATTCTTTATCCTTATGTTTTATAACAGCTTGCTGCCTCAAAAGGTGAGATTACTAACAATGAGGCTACAAGGGGGCATAATTAATCAGCCTACATGTTATCACCTAAAGGCAATTTTATATACATTATGCAGTCTATTTCACTGGTTTTTCTTTTTACTTATTTAGAGTCAGATCACTGAGTAGCTATCTATTGTAAATTGGGTTTTTCTTTGTTTCTAAAGGTTTCATCAGTGGTGACTTGAGGTACAGAGAATATGATGGCACCTATGTGGACTGTGCTGCTAAAACAACAGTATGAACTTGAAACCAAGTAGTCTTAATGTTACAAATTTGCATGGTCTGTAAGTAACATGACACTTTGTGTTTCCATTTCCAGGGAACCCCAGTTTCATCTCATGTGGAAGGAATTTATGGTATCCTTTGATATAATGTATCTTGCCATCACAGAGATACTTACTTGAAAACAGAAAGTAGAAACCACAGCTGCACTATCTTTGGTTTGCCAGTGTGTTTTGTAGCTAGTGTACTTGGTAATCCTAATTTGTCTAGATTTGCTAGTGGTCCAAAAAACTCTCATAATGTTGATATTTTAGGGTTCTCAGAGCTCAATATGTCCTGATTGAATGACAGCTCTCTGTAGGAGCATCCACATATAATGAGTATAATGTCAGTGTGGCAAAGCTTTATGAAAATATGATTAACTCACAGCAGATTTGTACTCAGAAGCAAAATTTGTCCTGGTGGTTGAGAAGGAAGCTACATTCCAGAGACTCCTTGATGATGACATTCTGCACAAGTTTCATCCCTGTATTATCATCACGGTTAGTTAGAAGAATTTTAGACCCGACTTTAAAATTTAAAATCCTCTCCAAGTTGTTAGCATTTAAACCCATGAAAGATCAGATGTTGGCAAATGCAAAAAGCTTGAGTTTAAAGTTTGAATCATACTAGTCATGTTAAATTACTATTGAATCAAGTCTTGTATATTTCAGGGAAAAGGCTTTCCAGATTTAAATACCAGAATGATGATCCATAAACTTTGGTCTACACTTGCCATTCCAGTCCTGGCCCTGGTGGATGCAGATCCTTATGGTATGCTTTATAAGGGATTTGATGCGAGGAACACTGGGACATTATGTGTCTTGTGTAGACCATTAGGGCTTGGAAACATACAACATTGGTTTGTAGTACCCCCCACCCCCCCACCCCCCCTTTTTTTTTTTTTTTTTTGCATAGCACTAATTAGCATATTTTGTTTAGTATGGTAGAGATTTTTGTGTTTCACATAATATCTTGTTCCAGGCATGGAAATCCTCTGTGTGTACAAGTTTGGTTCAAAGGTATGTTTCAACACAAATCACTGCATTCATTGAGGTCAGTCATAAGTTTACCTCTTGTTTGTCCACAGCTTCTGGTAAAAATTCCTAGTCCTTCAATATACAATTTCAAGGGATGGATTAGAACATTCCAACTCAGAAAGGAAACTATGCATGGATAACTAAGGCTTCAAATGACAGTAAAGTGAGAAGAGGGGGTGGGGCTTTATAGGAGTCTGTACGGAAGGATGATTCTCACCACTGTCTTGCAGCCCCCCCCCCCCCCCCATTCTCAGGCTAATCTCAAAGCTGCTATGATGATGAAAATTTGTACACTATTGGTACTATGGAATAGAAGTCTAATACTCACTGTGCTCATTTGCAGTCTCTGTCATTTGGTGCTCACAGCCTGACAGTACCAGCCATCAGGTGGCTAGGAGTGTTACCCAGTGACATAGAAAGGTGCACTAAAATAAGAATGAAACCCAAACAATCTTAGAAAATCTAATTTCATAACCCCGCCCTAAATTAAACCTAGACAAAACAATAATTCGAAAATTTTCAACACCCAAGCCAATTTTTTCAACAGTACACTGCAGATTTGGGATTTTTTTGCTTATTTGGCTGAATACTTGGTTTACATTTGTTCATTCTTACCTTCTGCCTCATTAGGTTGTCCATCTCCAAAAACATCCAAATCCCATTGACTGACAGGGACAAGAGCAAAGTACAGGAGCTGCTGAGTAGACCATACATGAAAACACAGCCAGCCTGGAGAAGTGAGGTAATGTCAGAGCATCTTGGAGGCAATTTGTCCTATTCCACAAGGGGCACTCAAATCTCTCAGTTGAGGAAGAAGCTTTAGATCCCATACAACATACCAATACAAGAGTAAACAAGCAAAAAGTGAATTTTGTCCAATCAGATAGCATTTTTTGTCCTGAATGAGCAATGAAAGTGCATTGGTGTGTGGACATAGTTGAAATAGTTTTTTATTACAGTATACTGCTGACTATCTTGCAGATTGAGAAACTCCTCACTACAGGATACAAAGCTGAGATTCAAGCATTGTCTGACATATCTGTTGGGTTCCTTGCTGATACTTACTTGCCAGTGAAAATCAGACACGGAAAGTGGATCTAAAGAAAAGTTTTCAAGTGTTTATTTCAACATGGGCAGATACATTGCAGGTTGAGAGAATCTGCATTTTGAGCTTGGAAGTGAAAGGGTTAATGGTGTGATCAGAAACAAGTTTTTCCTTTCAGTAGATGTTAGTCATTATGGAGAAAATGGCAGCTCCTCCTTTGATTGATGATCAAGCTAACCATCAGTCTATCGTTTCTCCTATAAACAACACTCAATATACTCTGATCAGGGCAGGTTGGGAGAGTTCAGATTGCTTATATCAGGTAGACTGTAGTATCCAGTTAGATTATTCATCAGTGGACTATTTATTTTAAATATTAAAAAGTAAGCTATGCTATACAGTACAATGCTTTTGTGGACAATGGCTTTACCTTTTTGGAGACATCCTAATGCACATTATACATCGATTCTATGAAACAGTACTTTATAGCATGAAGATACTCTCTATGAACTAAATCATAGTCAGGAAACTATGAACATCAAGTGAAAGCAAAGAGCAAAATTAATAATAATATTAGAAATCATGAGAAATTTGAATGTCACTAGCTTGAAAACTAACAAAGCTATAGCTCCATTTTTATATAATATTATTTGAAGAGAGACAATCTGGCCCTGCTATACATGTGTTCCCTCAAGTATAAATAACCATGCCTTGCAAAACATTTTGTGGCACACAATCTTATATGAAACCACAAAAGAATGGTCTTTCCTTTGTTTTTAGAGCTAAATTCTGATTGGATAAAGCCTGTGATGTCATGGAAGTCATTTGTTAGCTCGGTTTTGCAGACAGTACTTTTTCTGCCTCACAAAGCAATAGGTGGAAAATCTGTCTGTTTCTGCAGGCTATTGGTATCCAAATTCTTCAAACTAAACTATAAGTGTGATGTAGAGCACATCTGTTAACAAATGTCAGCTACAGCCTCGAGAGAACATAATATAATATTGTTCTATTCATTGTGTATAGATGATGATATTTCTTCATTTGAGGCATGAACCACATGTCTTCTTTCATGTCTGCTGCAAGGCTCTGTTGAAAGCATTGTAGGCCTGTTCCAGATCAAATAACATTTGCCGAACCTGCTCGTCTGTTAGTTCATCACTTGCCCTCATGTCACTGAGTGTTTTGTACCTGCAGGAGAAGAAAAGAGGAAGGGTGAATGAGTGAAGAGATGGGAGAAAAGAAAAAAAAGAGGGGAGACAAAAGAAGGAAAGGGATGGACAGGGTGGGAGGGGGACTTTTCAATACTCACCACTGACTAACTTTTACTTTCCCTTCAGAATCCTCTGGCAAAGAACTGAGGCTGTTCATAGTGTCCATTAAATCACGAATGTCTGGTTGGATCTGCAAACAGAGTCAATCAGAAAACTCAAATTTAATTTCTTTGGTCGTATCTGGGTGGATTTTGGCTTGATGTGGCACATTTCCTCTTCCTTTCCATTCCAATTTAATCAGGTTGTCCAAAACTTCTTCCAACCAAATCATAAAATGTTTTTCTCCACTGCAAAAGTATTTTTGACCTGCAACAGCATTTAGTGACATGCCCAAGGAAGACATGTGTATTTTACACCTACCTCATCCATGGCTCTGATCTGTAATCTCAGCTTGTCCATAATTGTAATGAAGAGCTGGCAGAGTCAAAATGGAAGATTGTGAGTTGGCCAGTTGTATCCAGGAAAACACAAAAAAACAGAAGGGGCTACCAGATTTTCCTGTCAGGCTCAGTGCTCAACATTAACAGTTGTCTGTTATCCCTGGGGAAGACTAAAAATCTAGTTGGGCAGGTAAATTCAGGGCGGGCAACCAGAAACACCTAGTATCTGCAGTCTAAAGGGCAACCAACCTAAAACCTTAATGTTGACCTTTGAGGCTAGTAGGGTTATAATAGTATTAGCCCTTTTATCAAACTCTTTTTTTCGTGTAACTTACCGAAACAGTATCTGCAACAGCTTTATTTGTGTTCCCTTTGTCATCTTTGATTGTGATTGGTCTCCCATCTTTAATTCTCTCTAATGCAGCAGGACAATCGAGCTGAAACAAGACATGCAACAGGACCACAGTTTCTGTCAATAGGCCATTTCTCAAGGTTGCTCGCTCATCCAAGCTTGACAAGCCAAGACTTTCAAATTCAACTTTCTTTTATGGACTGTTCAGCCTCGATGTAAATGCTTCATGCTGCGCTCTTATTTGAGTTACAGGATGGCTATCTTGAGTTTTATAGCTGTTTTCTACAACGTTCATGCATGAGTGCTCGCTACACAATTCTCGTGTTGAAGGTTGTGGCCCTTCAAGCTTGGATGCGTGCACAACCTTGAGAAAATGGTCTATAGATACAAAGCCCTTGGCTTTGGACAAAATACTACACTACAAAATTAATGTGCACATCACTACCTGCACACTAAAGAGATACAAGAGTTATACTGTATTGTGCAACTGTGCTTTCACTCCTAGGCTCATAATACAAATTCTCCTCATCATTCAAGAAGAAAAAATATGTATGAGACCACCTTACCTAGATCTTAGCCTATATTTCAAAATCTAGTGCAAGTGTTTGATGAAGGGTTCCAAACATCGAGAACAATGAAAGCACAAAGCCAGTTTGGCCCAGTGCTTATATTGTTCCAAAGGGTTGAGAATCCCTCGTCAAGACCGACGCATGCTCAGTTTGTGAAAATATAACCAATTCTCAGAGAAATGTAATGCAAATTATGACATTTTTTATCCCCAGAGTTGGAAAATGCAACACACACTCAAAACCAGTGTTTGAAGCTATAAAAATTAATCTGAAAATACAATATAGTCATTAAACTTACCCTGAATTCTTTTGTAAAAGCCTCAACTGTAGGATAGCGGTCGGACTGTACGAGTTTGAAAGCAGCCTAGAAGCCGGAAAACTTCTAAAGTTACGTTTTATGTAACAGACAATATATAACATAGAAAAAATTGGGTGTCAGCTCATAGCAAGTGTATAAGTGCAGCTTTCATTTCCCAGGAGCCAATAATGCACTAGTTTTTACTACTACTCAATGAAATAAGACACTCAAAATGGCAGAATAAATGAGTTTGTGTTTATTACTGAGTTCAATCTGGGTCCATTCTAATGACTTGTCCTGAGGCAGTACAATATACTGAATACATTACTCACCTTGTACTGGACAAGAAGTTTTGAACAAGCTGCTGTGTATCTGAAGAAGGAAAATAAGAATGTGTGATATTTGTGAAGGAAAAACAAGACAACTCCCCTTAGTTTGTCAGAACATAATGGAGTTGTTGATACTCACTCTCGTGGTGTGATAGCATCTCTAATGTAGGCTTTTTCTAAGCACTGAAGAGTATTGATGATAGAAAACAAATCAGCCATGTTGTCATACCTGTGAAAAAATAATAGTGTAGCAACAATTTTTTAAAAAATCAAAAGTAGTTTTTTATTTCCCAACACAAACAAAAATTGTAACTTTCTCAATCATGCAGCTGTAATGCTATGAAATGCAATTGAACCCATTTCTCTGTTATTAATGAAAGCCACCAATTATTGAGGTGGCTGTCAGACCGACCTTTGACAGACAGACAGACACTAAGCAATTCATCATCTTGGTTTGCGCATCAGGCTTTTGTGGTTAATACACAATATTCACTTTTATGTGAATGCCAGAGGGAACAACGACTTACGTCTCTCTTTCTCGACCGGTTTTGTACAGTTTAACTTCCTACAGAAGGAAATCAGACAACGGTATTAAATTCGAGTTAAATTCGAGTGAGGAAAAAGGCAGAAGTATACTCGATCTAGAAATAGTTTAAAAAAAATACACAGTCAGAAAAGACAAAACAAAATCTTACTTCATAGAGCTCTGGTCTCATGGCTGGATAACAAGGAAGGGAGAAAAACAGTCAGTTACAAACAAGTACATGACTGGCGTTGTTGTAAGGACAAAATTTGCATCCAGAGTGCAGAGGCTGTCTCCTTTAGCACAGCAATAAGCGGCCAAAAAGCCTTGTCATTATCTCATGGGGGTATTCGTTCTTACCCTGTTGTGACGGCTGATTTCCCGGTATTCCAGAAAACATTGTGGCTGAGTGGCTGATTTCTTGTTCGATTCGTTTCTTGTAGTTTGCAGATGAATGTTGCATCATGGGATGTGTGTTGGATGACGTCATGACCGGTAATAGTACTTCATGTTACACATCACAAAAGACTGTGCAGCTTCCGCGTACAAAATCATTTCAATCGCCCCCCCCCCCCCCCCCCCCCTTCCCCCGCTCCGCACACTCCACGTGAACGGCTCTCTCGAGGGACAGTTTTTGTTGTAAATTCAACACTTTTCAATTAAAATTGTTTAGCTTTCAATAATTTTTTATTGATAAAACACTCAACTTAGTAAAAAAAAAAAAAAAAAAAATTCATCACACATTTTATGAGC
The DNA here is from genome assembly GCA_964036295.1 of Plumapathes pennacea. Classification (NCBI taxonomy): domain Eukaryota; kingdom Metazoa; phylum Cnidaria; class Anthozoa; order Antipatharia; family Myriopathidae; genus Plumapathes; species Plumapathes pennacea. Next base: position 5,701,833 of record OZ038467.1, read on the forward strand.
ACACTTTCACACGTCATAGCCAACTCGTCAGGCTCCTGTTACGTCCGGAAGAAGGCAGCCAAACTGGACTGAAGATGAAATGACAGAAATTTAGATCTGTTTTTCTGTCCTCCATGCAGTTTGGCTGTATTTCCAAGGACTCGAAAGAGCCTTGTATCAGTGGCTGTGAGGGACCTGATACTGATTCATGTGCGAGGTCAGTTCGCACGGGGGCTGGGAAGGAGGGGACAAAAGATGGACTCTCTGACAACTCAGCCAAATAGGCTCAAAAAGAAAAATTGTGAACTGACCACCGAGCCAATCTACGAAATTCGAAGTAAAATTTGGTGCCATTGAAGCAACTGAAATTCAGACCCTCTCTCCCTTTTTCCTCCTTTTCCCTGTGTGGACCCCATCTCTGCCGGTCCACGTAAAGTTTTTTTTCATTCGTAAAATTCCATATTGATTTTCGTTATGTTTTGTTATGTTTTCAGACTTGTTTTTTGTCCGTCTCTGCAGTTAACTTGATCAAAGTTAACCGTATGTGACCGTATGCCTGTCGCTTCCAGTTCCTGTTGGTTGTTTCGAAGATTATTTTTCCTGGAAATTAAAATTTCTTTGATATAGTTCTCACAATAAATACGCTCTCCGTTGACTATAGCATATAAGCCTATGTTCGGTTAGTAGTATTTATCTGATCATCTCTCCGCGCCCATGGACTGAGATCTATCATCATCTTCTCTCAAAGAACACGTCGCGTATTCTTCTTGTTTCGACAGAAGACTTGGCGAGGGGTGTGGCATTGATTGTCCTGTACATGCTGTTTGCGTAAGCGATGGCTTTCCGTTCATCAAATGTTTTCCCGCCTCTGCAATTAAGCGAAGAAAAACAGGTTACACAGGTTAGTCTCTGAAGAGAAGTAGATGATGATGATGATGAGGATGATGACGTCGATAATAAGAATGATAATAACGACGACGATGATGATCAGTGACAATGACGACGATGACGACAATAACGATACTTACTGTGGGTAGCCTTTTGGTTTGGTGTCGTGGAAAAGCTGTGGGAGGATGAAGATCTTTACAGGTGGAACAGTTCTAGTTCGGTCCCGGTAGTGTTCTCTGTGCTCTTGAGCTTTCTGTTACAAGAAATAAAGGAATTCTTATTGTTTGGCTGTTCCCCCCGAACAACCCACTTTCACATATAGTAACAATGTAGTATACTTTTTGCTGTTCCCAGAACTAGTGTCTATTAAGTAAATCTCTCTGGCTGATACATTTTGGCGGGCCATGCATCCGGAATTAACTGAAAACCAGCGCGCACAGTAGATGGCTGCTTCTCTGGTCGTAATATTTATTGCGTAGAATCAAAACCAAGCTCAGCAGAGAGATCTATTTGATAGACACTCGTTTACCCGAGAAGTAAACTGTACAATCTATATGCCGTTATACGCATGATTGAGGAAGTCGGCTCATATACAAACTGAACAACAATAACAACAACGCGTTCTTGATTTCATATATTTTGACATAAATTTTTACTATCAATTATGAACCGAGAGGGACTGTCCAGGAAAGACCAAGAAACTCAGAGGAGGAAAAACAAAGAGAAAATTCTCAAACAAACTGGACTTTACAATTACCTTATCAAAGTATTTTATCTCTTCATCTCTGTTGTGCGAGTTGTGAAGCGCGTATTTAGGAGACGCTAACCACCGATCACGTGATCTCGTCGTCGCACCAATCACAAGCTTCGGGTTGTGGCTGTAGTAGGTAGGGAACGGGATGTTTTTGTCGCCCCCTTTGCCCATGCGCTCTTTGCTGGTATTGAGTGTCTCCTCTCGGTAGTCATGGAAACGCTGGGCGGTCATGTTGCCAAACGTGTCTCCGTACGTGAATTTTGTCCGGGGTACGTAACCGGTGTACCTGGGGGGGAGGGGAAAGGGGACACTTTTGATATTAAAATTTAAACAAGTAAAGAATTCTGTTCAGATATCAAAACGGGATAAGTACTTAAGGTGAAGTAATACGGGCAACATTTTCTTGCAACTTGTCGCGCAACAAAGTTGCGTAGCAAGTTGCGGCCTGTTGTTGCACGTATTACTACCTTCGCACGCAACTTGTTCTGCAACAAAATTTCGTGTTGCGAGTTGCGGCAACATGTTGCAAAAAGTAGAAGCCGAGTCTAAGAAATTTTCTTGGGTACGTAGGTACGTGCAACACAGGCCGCAACTTGCTACGCAACTTTGTTGCACGACGAGTTGCAAGAAATTCTTGCCCGTATTACTTCCCCTTTAAGGTGCCTCCGGAGTTTCATTGGGCGCACTCGTCTATGACAAACTTTGGAACATAACATTTTTGGCTTTTATGCGATTCCTATAAAACTTTAAGAAACGTTGCAGTATCATTCAGCAATAATATGACAGATAGCAATAAAGAAATAATCAACCAGCTTGCAAAAAGAAAAATAAATAATTAAATAAAAAATCGCGCCGTGGGGAGAGCTGTCCGGATCCCAAGCCAGTTCGAGGGGCAACCCTTGCCTAACACCCGTCCACACTCAACGAACGGGGAGAGGTAATTCGGCCCCCAAGCCATGGTGAATTATCCCTAAATCCGAAGAGCGCTTAAATGCTAAGCCGACTTATTAATTATATGCACCGAATCAGCTATATATAGTTTCAGTCAAGAGACCATTCATCCATATGGGATGCACCTTTTTATCATCGTTCCTTGCTTCATGAATAATAATTGCACCGTCCTATTGTTATAACAGGTTTAGCTACTTCTATATCCCCGAACCACTTATCCGACTTTGGACTTGAGGTTCAATGTCAGTAAGGCCTGTTATAGCAACCTTGGGGCTCGGCGCATGCGCAACAGTGCATTTGATTTTTCTTGGTGAGACTGTGGCTAATCTCGTATCCAGACTCTTCCAGATAGGACATTGGACATTGGACATTGGACTTTTTTTTTTTTTTTTTTTTTGAGACGTTCACTAACAACTTTTCAGCTTCGGCTTCATGAGTTTCACCGACAGTATCGAATTTTTATCGACAGCTATCGAAATCTATCAATTTCTTTTGATCACGCCCATTTGCGAAGTTATTTCACTTAACTCGATAAGGCTTGTTCATTTCATCGTTCGATGAAATACGCAGAAGACAGCCACCTTGGATTTACCGACAACGTCCGATTCTCGGTCGTGAGGCGATCGGGTCTAAACTCGTTTTCAGTTTTGCGCGGCTGTCCTTCCCGTTGGTACAATTTAGGCACAACCGTGAGACTGTGGCTAATCTCGTATCTAGACTCTTCCAAATTGGACATTGGACATTGGACATTGGACATTTTTTTTTTTTTTTTTTTTTTTTGAGACGTTCACCAACAGCTTTTCAGCTTCGGCTTCGGCTTCGGCTTCGGCTTCGGCTTCGGCGAAAGCATTGACTTCATTATCATTTGTTGTATATTTGTTGGAAATATTGATGGCTCTGCAAGTCTGTGACTGTGGCTAATCTCGTATCCAGACTCTTCCAGATTGGACATTGGACATTTTTTTTTTTTTTTTTGAGACGTTCTCTAACAACTTTTCAGCTTCGGCTTCGGCTTCGGCTTCGGCAAAAGGATTGACTTCATTATCATTTGTTGTATATTTGTTGGAAATATCGATGGCTCTGCAAGTCTGTCGGCTGTTTATATTAGCCTTCAGGGCCCGGTTTTTCGAAAGTCGATTAAGCTAATCCAGGATTAACGAAATTCTTTCTCTCGACCTCTCTGCCAATATACTGCAGGGTTTTGTTCGAAGATGGATTAAAAAACTTGTTCCAGCTTACAACGTTATCAAGAAAGTTGCTGTGGACGAAACTTTCACGTTTTTAGGCTTATAAATGACAAGAAAGTTTACACCTAATCCAGGATTAGCATAATCGTGCTTTGAAAAACTAGGCCCAGTTCTTTTTTTTTTTTTTTTTTTTTGCAATATTTTTGTGTGTGTTCTCAGTATATGGTGTCTACGACAGCGATGTGTTTCCTCCTCTATCCCTAACTTTAGCAACGAGACAGTGAGATATATTAACCTGAGATAGAGAAGAGAATAACGTTGTAATGGATGTAGCTGCCACTAGAAAGCCCCCCTCGCACGTGAAAAATTTATGGAAAATGATGTTCGCGTTTACAACTTTTCATCAGATGAATGTGCTAACAATATACCCCTCCAGTGGAACCCCGCTATCACGAAAAAAATTTCTTTTTTTTCTTTCTTTCTTTTTTTTTTTTTTTTTTTTTTTTTGCAGCTCGACCTGCCAAAGTTACAGGAAATAAAATGTATAGAACAGAATGTCGATGTAACGAACGCAATCAAGAATCCCAAACTTACAATCTATCCCCATGAAACGAATAAATGTCAAACTTACAATTTACCCCGATAAGACATCACGTGACGGTGAATGGTAATGCGAATCAGCTCAACACAGAAACGCTTTAACGCATTAATCACCCAAAGCCATGGGCCTAATCCAGATACTGTAGTATTGTAAAATAAGACCAAATGCTGGATGGTGCAACGTAACACTGGTTAATTTTAAAGCATAAATTAACCACACCACGATAGAACGAATGCTTTGGTCGTTTGGCACAAATTTGTTATAACGGGGTTTCCGATATGATAAACCTCCGACATAACGAACACATTTTCCCAGTCCCGGGGCACTTTGTTAGTCCCACGATCAGAGTATTCTTTGAAGACCGGGTTTTCTATTTTAACTACAAGAAGGGAGGGAGAAGAGCTGTTTCCTCGTGGATTCAAACGAATGGGCGTGATCAAAAGAAATTGGTAGATTTCGATACCTGTCGATAAAAATTCGATACTGTCGGTGAAACTCATGAAGCCGAAGCTGAAAAGTTGTTAGTGAACGTCTCAAAAAAAAAAAAAAAAAAAAAAAAAATGTCCAATGTCCAATCTGGAAGAGTCTGGATACGACATTAGCCACAGTCTCACCAAGAAAAATCAAATGCACTGTTGCGCATGCGCTGAGCCCCAAGGTTGCTATAACAGGCCTTACTGACATTGAACCTCAAGTCCAAAGTCGGATAAGTGGTTCGGGGATATAGAAGTAGCTAAACCGGTTATAACAATAGGACGGTGCAATTATTATTCATGAAGCAAGGAACGACGATAAAAAGGTGCATCCCATATGGATGAATGGCCTCTTGCCTGAAACTATATATAGCTGATTCGGTGCATATAATTAACAAGTCGGCTTAGCATTTAAGCGCTCTTCGGATTTAGGGATAATTCACCATGGCTTGGGGGCCGAATTACCTCTCCCCGTTTGTTGAGTGTGGACGGGTGTTAGGCAAGGGTTGCCCCTCGAACTGGCTTGGGATCCGGACAGCTCTCCCCACGGCGCGAGTTTTTTTTTTTTATTTTCTTTTATTTTTTTGCAAGCTGGTTGATTATTTCTTTATTGCTATCTGTCATATTATTGCTGAATGATACTGCAACGTTTATTAAAGTTTTATAGGAATCGCATAAAAGCCAAGAATATTATGTTCCAAAGTTTGTCATAGACGAGTGCACCCAATGAAACTCCGGAGGCACCTTAAAGGTGAAGTAATAGGGGTAAGATTTTCTTTCAACTCGTCGTGCAACAAAGTTGCGTAGCAAGTTGCGGCCTGTGTTGCACATATTACTACCTACGTACCCAAGAAAATTTCGTAGACTCGGCTTCTACTTTTTGTAACATGTTGCCGCAACTCGCAACACGAAATTTTGTTGCAGAACAAGTTGCGTGCGAAGGTAGTAATATGTGCAACAACAGGCCGTAACTTGCTACGCAACTTTATTGCGCGACAAGTTGCAAGAACATGTTGCCCGTATTACTTTACCTTTATGCGTAACCTGAAATGTCAGTAGAGACTTGACTACATCTTGATTAATTTAAGCATTTGAACGGCAAAACCAAGAGATCTAAAGAAGGTCAGATGGGAACATCTTGCAGCTTTTCACGGCCCTTCGTCAAGAGACTAACCTCGCATGTCAGCTTCATATCGCCGAAAGTGTGAAAACCTTTTACGTACCTAATCAGTTTTGCTTGTCGAAAGATAAGTGAAAACGTACTCTTACAGGCCGTACTAATCAATTCTCCAATTAGGTTTCCATCGCAACCATTAGAAAAGAGTATGGACAGCAAATAGACTACAGAATACCCAGAATATTTTAAAGAACCAAACGAGTTGAGCTATGGTATCCTTTAGTTTAGTTTCGGAAACTTAAAATTTCACTGTCTGACTCCCAGTGATCACAACCAATTTCTTTTCCCGGTAGTACTTTCCGTGTATTTGCCGCAGTCTTAGGTTTTGGTTTTCTGTATTTCAAATTCATTGCGTTACACAAACGCACAGCCTTAGCTCTGTTGCGCGTCAAACGATTTCGGTGTGCACATGTCTGAAGTTGTTAATGTCAATGTGTTCGAACGAGAGTATATGCCAGCTGTTAAAGTGTGCAGTTTAGCATTATGCGCAGCTCTAATCGACTCTCAAACTGCGTCTTTTGTTCGCCCGTTATTTTTTGTGTCCATCGGTACAACAGCGGAGCTTTGTGAAAACTTTAGGAAAGCAAACACATATAATATTCCTTCAGAATCTGCTTTGGAATTTATTAAAAGCCGCGTCATTTGGGGCAAAAAGTCGAATGACAGAGGCGGAACCTACCATCAAATATACTGGAAATGTATAAAACACAAAAACAAAATTTGTTTGAAATGTTACTTTTGAATCTGCGAAACAACATCAGCATCTGTTTCGGAAAACTATGCATCCACGAATGATAAGATTGCGTTTCGAGGTTCAATATGTATTATAATCGTCTGAACTATGATGAAAAGAGGCGATGTTATTTCACTTAACTCGATAAGGCTTGTTCATTTCATCGTTCGATGAAATACACACAAGACAGCCACCTTGGAATTACCGACATCGTCCGATTCTCGGTCGTGAGGCGATCGGGTCTAAACTCGTTTTCAGTTTTGCGCGGCTGTCCTTCCCGTTGGTACGATCTAGGCACAACCGTGAGACTGTGGTTAATCTCGTATCCAGACTCTTCCAGATTGGACATTGGACATTTTTTTTTTTTTTTTTTTTTTTTTTGAGACGTTCACTAACAACTTTTCAGCTTCGGCTTCGGCTTCGGCTTCGGCAAAAGCATTGATTTCATTATCATTTGTTGTATATTTGTTGGAAATATCAATGGCTCTGCAAGTCTGTCGGCTGTTTATATTAGCCTTCAGGGCCCGGTTTTTTGAAAGTCGATTAAGCTAATCCAGGATTAACGAAATTCTTTCTCTCGACCTCTCTGCCAATATACTGCAGGGTTTTGTTCGAAGATGGATTAAAAAGCTTGTTCCAGCTTACAACGTTATCAAGAAAGTTCCTGTGGACGAAACTTTCACGTTGACAAGAAAGTTTACACCTAATCCAGGATTAGCCTAATCGTGCTTTGAAAAACTGGGCCCAGTTCTTTTTTTTTTTTTTTTTTTTTTTTTTGCAATATTTTTGTGTGTGTTCTCAGTATATGGTGTTTACGACAGCGATGTGTTTCCTCCTATGTCCCTAACTGTGGCAACGAGATAGTGAGATATATTAACCTGAGATAGAGAAGAGAATAATGTTGTAATGGATGTACCTGCCACTAGAAAGCCCCCCTCGCACGTGTGAAATTTATGGAAAATGATGTTGGCGTTTAGAACTTTTCATGAGATGAATGTGCTAACAATATACCCCTCCAGTGGAACCCCGGTATCACAGAAAAAAACATTTTTTTTTTCTTTCTTTCTTTCTTTTTTTTTTTTTTTCTTTTTTTTTTTTTTTTTTTTTTTTGCAGCTCGACCTGCCAAAGTTACAGGAAATAAAATGTATAGAACAGAATGTCGATATAACGAACGCAATCAAGAATCCCAAACTTACAATCCATCCCGATGAAACGAATAAATGTCAAACTTACAATTTACCACGATAAAACATCACGTGACGGTGATTGGCAATGCGAATCAGCTCAACACAGAAATGCTTTAACGCATTAATCACCCAAAGCCATGGGCCTAATCCAGATACTGTAGTATTGTAAAATAAGGCCAAATTCTGGATGGTGCAACGTAACACTGGTTAATTTTAAAGCATAAATTAACCACACCACTATAGAACGAAGGCTTTGGTCGTTTACTCACAAATTCGTTATAACGGGGTTTCCGATATAATAAACCTCCGACATAACGAACACATTTTCCCAGTCCTGGGGCACTTTGTTAGTCCCACGATCAGAGTATTCTTTGAAGACCGGGCTTTCCATTTTAACTACAAGAAGGGAGGGAGAAGAGCTGTTTCCTCGTGGATTCAAACGAATGGGCGTGATCAAAAGAAATTGATAGATTTCGATAGCTGTCGATAAAAACTCGATACTGTCGGTGAAACTCGTGAAACCGAAGCTGAAAAGTTGTTAGTGAACGTCTCAAAAAAAAAAAAAAAAAAAAAAAATGTCCAATGTCCAATCTGGAAGAGTCTGGATACGAGATTAGCCACAGTCTCACCAAGAAAAATCAAATGCACTGTTGCGCATGCGCCGAGCCTCAAGGTTGCTATAACAGGCCTTATTGACATTGAACCTCAAGTTCAAAGTCGGATAAGTGGTTCGGGGATATAGAAGTAGCTAAACCGGTTATAACAATAGGACGGTGCAATAATTATTATTCATAAAGCAAGGAACGACGATAAAGAGGTGCATCCCATATGGATGAATGGCCTCTTGCCTGAAACTATATATAGCTGATTCGGTGCATATAATTAATAAGTCGGCTTAGCATTTAAGCGCTCTTCGGATTTAGGGATAATTCACCATGGCTTGGGGGCCGAATTACCTCTCCCCGTTCGTTGAGTGTGGACGGGTGTTAGGCAGGGGTTGCCCCTCGAACTGGCTTGGGATCCGGACAGCTCTCCCCACGGCGCGATTTCTTTTAATTTGTTTTTTTTGGCAAGCTGGTTGATTATTTCTTTATTGCTATCTGTCATATTATTGCTGAATGATACTGCAACGTTTCTTAAAGTTTTATAGGAATCGCATAAAAACCCAAAATATTATGTTCCAAAGTTTGTCATAGACGATTGCGCCCAATGAAACTCCGGAGGCACCTTAAAGGTGAAGTAATACGGGTAAGATTTTCTTGCAACTCGTCGTGCAACAAAGTTGCGTAGCAAGTTGCGGCCTGTGTTGCACATATACTACCTACGTACCCAAGAAAATTTCGTAGACTCGGCCTCTACTTTTTGCAACATGTTGCCGGAACTCGCAACACGAAATTTTGTTGCAGAACAAGTTGCGTGCGAAGGTAGTAATACGTGCAACAACAGGCCACAACTTGCTACGCAACTTTCTTACGCGACAAGTTTCAAGAACGTGTTTCCCGTATTACTTTACCTTTATACGTAACCTGAAGTGTCAGTAGAGACTTGACTGCATCTTGATTAATTTAAGCATTTGAACGGCAAAACCAAGAGATCTTAAAAAGGTCAGATGGGAACATCTTGCGGCTTTTCACGGCCCTTCGTCGAGAGACGAACCTCGCATTAGCTTGTATCGTCGAAAGTGTGAAAACATTTTACGTACCTAATTAGTTTTGTTTGATAAAAGTGAAAATGTACTCTTTTTGAAAGACTAAACAGGCCGTACTAATGAATGAACGTACTAATGAAAACATTTTCTTTTTTTCTTTCTTTCTTTCTTTTTTTTTTTTTTTTTTTTTTTTCTTTTGCAGCTCGACCTGCCAAAGTTACAGGAAATAAAATGTATAGAACAGAATGTCGATATAACGAACGCAATCAAGAATCCCAAACGTACAATCTATCCCGATGAAATGAATAAATGTCAAACTTACAATTTACCCCGATAAAACATCACGTGACGGTGATTGGCAATACGAATCAGTTCAACACAGAAATGCTTTAACGTATTAATCACCCAAAGCCATGGGCCCAATCCAGATACTGTAGTATTGTAAAATAAGACCAAATTCTGGATGGTGCAACGTAACACTGGTTAATTTTAAAGCATAAATTAACTACACCCCGATAGAACGAATGCTTTGGTCGTTTGGCACAAATTTGTTATAACGGGGTTTCCGATATGATAAACCTCCGACATAACGAACACATTTTCCCAGTCCCGGGGCACTTTGTTAGTCCCACGATCAGAGTATTCTTTGAAGACCGGGTTATCCATTTTAAGTCTAATGTCCAATCTGGAAGAGTCTGGATACGAGATTAGCCACAGTCTCACCAAGAAAAATCAAATGCACTGTTGCGCATGCGCCGATCTCCAAGGTTGCTATAACAGGCCTTACTGACATTGAACCTCAAGTTCAAAGTCGGATAAGTGGTTCGGGGATATAGAAGTAACCAAACCGGTTATAACAATAGGACGGTGCAATTATTATTCATAAAGCAAGGAACGACGATAAAAAGGTGCATCCCATATGGATGAATGGCCTCTTGCCTGAAACTATATATAGCTGATTCGGTGCATATAATTAACAAGTCGGCTTAGCATTTAAGCGCTCTTCGGATTTAGGGATAATTCACCATGGCTTGGGGGCCGAATTACCTCTCCCCGTTCGTTGAGTGTGGACGGGTGTTAGGCAAGGGTTGCCCCTCGAACTGGCTTGGGATCCGGACAGCTCTCCCCACGGCGCGATTTTTATTATTATTATTATTATTTTATTTTTATTTTTTGCAAGCTGGTTGATTATTTCTTCATTGCTATCTGTCATATTATTACTGAATGACACTGCAACGTTTCTTAAAGTTTTATAGGAATCGCATAAAAGCCAAGAATATTATGTTCCAAAGTTTCTCATAGACGAGTACGCCCAATGAAACTCCGGAGGCACCTTAAACGTGAAGTAATACGGATAAGATTTTCTTGCAACTCGTCGTGCAACAAAGTTGCGTAGCAAGTTGCGGCCTGTGTTGCACATATTACTACCTACGTACCCAAGAAAATTTCGTAGACTCGGCCTCTACTTTTTGCAACATGTTGCCGCAACTCGCAACACGAAATTTTGTTGCAGAACAAATTGCGTGCGAAGTTACTAATACGTGCAACAACAGGCCGCAACTTGCTACGCAACTTTGTTGCGCGACAACTTGCAAGAACATGTTGCCCGTATTACTTTACCTTTATACGTAACCTGAAGTGTCAGTAGAGACTTGACTACATCTTGATTAATTTAAGCATTTGAACGGCAAAACCAAGAGATCTAAAAAAGGTCAGATGGGAACATCTTGCGGCTTTTTCACGGCCCTTCGTCGAGAGACTAACATCGCATGTCAGCTTCATATCGCCGAAAGTGTGAAAACCTTTTACGTATCTAATCAGTTTTTCTTGTCGAAAGATAAGTGAAAACGTACTCTTACAGTCCGTACTAATCAATTCTCCAATTAGGTTTCCATGGCAACCATTAGAACAGAGTATGGACAGCAAATAGACTACAGAATACCCAGAATATTTTAAAAAACCAAACGAGTTGAACTATGGCATCCTTTAGTTTAGCTTCGGAAACTTAAAATTTCACTGTCTGACTCCCAGTGATCACAACCAATTTCTTTTTCCGGTAGTACTTTCCGTGTATGTGCCGCAGTCCTAGGTTTTGGTTTTCTGTATTTCAAATTCATTGCGTTACACAAACGCACAGCCTTGGCTCTGTTGCGCGTCAAACGATTTCGGTGTACACATGTCTGAAATTGTTAATGTCAATGTGTTCGAACGAGAGTATATGCCAGCTGTTAAAGTGTGCAGTTTAGCATTATGCGCAGCTCTAATCGACTCTCAAACTGCGTCTTTTGTTCGCCGCGTTATTTTTGTGTCCACCGGTACAACAGCGGAGCTTTGTGAAAACTTTAGGAAAGCAAACACATATAATATTCCTTCAAAATCTGCTTTGGAATTTATTAAAAGCCGCGTCATTTGGGGCAAAAAGTCGAATGACAGAGGCGGAACCTACCATCAAATATACTGGAAATGTATAAAACACAAAAAGAAAATTTGTTTGAAATGTTACTTTTGAATCTGCGAAACAACATCAGCATCTGCTTGGGAAGACTATGCATCCACGAATGATAAGATTGCGTTTCTTTGCACCGATATTTTACTGCGGCGACAGTCATGCATGCGGAAAGGCCAGCACAAAATTAAAATTGACAGAAATTGATCCGGCGGAGATCGAAATGTGGCTATTTCAATATTTGTTGCCCATAAATACAACACAAACATTTATCAAAACTCACCCAGGAAAATGTCGTGGATGCCTATACATTTCCATGTTCGTCGTAAGCAAAGTGAGTTTGTCCATTTTGTATAGAACAGAATGTCGATATAACGAACGCAATCAAGAATCCCAAACGTACAATCTATCCCGATGAAACGAATAAATGTCAAACTTACAATTTACCCCGATAAGACATCACGTGACGGTGATTAGCAATGCGAATCAGCTTAACACAGAAATACTTTAACGCATTAATCACCCAAAGCCATGGGCCCAATCCAGATACTGTAGTATTGTAAAATAAGACCAAATGCTGGATGGTGCAACGTAACACTGGTTAATTTTAAAGCATAAATTAACCAAACCCCGATAGAACGAATGCTTTGGTCGTTTGGCACAAATTCATTATAACGGGGTTTCCGATATAATAAACCTCCGACATAACGAACACATTTTCCCAGTCCCGGGGCACTTTGTTAGTCCCACGATCAGAGTATTCTTTGAAGACCGGTTTTTCCATTTTAACTACAAGAAGGGAGGGAGAAAAACTGTTTCATCGTGGATTCAAACGAATGGGCGTGATCAAAAGAAATTGATAGATTTCGATAGCTGTCGATAAAAACTCGATACTGTCGGTAAAACTCATGAAGCCGAAGCTGAAAAGTTGTTAGTGAACGTCTCAAAAAAAAAAAAAAAAAAAAAAAAAAATGTCCAATGTCCAATGTCCAATCTGGAAGAGTCTGGATACGAGATTAGCCACAGTCTCACCAAGAAAAATCAAATGCACTGCTGCGCATGCGCCGATCTCCAAGGTTGTTATAACAGGCCTTACTGACATTGAACCTCAAGTTCAAAGTCGGATAAGTGGTTCGGGATATAGAAGTAGCTAAACCGGTTATAACAATAGGACATAGTAATTATTATTCATAAAGCAAGGAACGACGATAAAAAGGTGCATCCCATATGGATGAATGGCCTCTTGCCTGAAACTATATATAGCTGATTCGGTGCATATAATTAACAAGTCGGCTTAGCATTTAAGCGCTCTTCGGATTTAGGGATAATTCACCAAGGCTTGGGGGCCGAATTACCTCTCCCCGTTCGTTGAGTGTGGACGGGTGTTAGGCAAGGGTTGCCCCTCGAACTGGCTTGGGATCCGGACAGCTCTCCCCACGGCGCGAGTTTTTTTTTATTTTATTTATTTTTTTTGCAAGCTGGTTGATTATTTCTTTATTGCTATCTGTCATATTATTGCTGAATGATACTGCAACGTTTGTTAAAATTTTGTAGGAATCGCATAAAAGCCAAGAATATTATGTTCCAAAGTTTGTCATAGACGATTGCGCCCAATAAAACTCCGGAGGCACCTTAAAGGTGAAGTAATACGGGTAAGATTTTCTTGCAAGTCGTCGTGCAACAAAGTTGCGTAGCAAGTTGCGGCCTGTGTTGCATATATACTACCTACGTACCCAAGAAAATTTCGTAGACTCGGCCTCTACTTTTTGCAACATGTTGCCGCAACTTGCAACACGAAATTTTGTTGCAGAACAAGTTGCGTGCGAAGGTAGTAATACGTGCAACAACAGGCCACAACTTGCTACGCAACTTTGTTGCGCGACAAGTTGCAAGAACATGTTGTCCGTATTACTTTACCTTTATGCGTGACCTAAAATGTCAGTAGAGACTTGACTACATCTTGATTAATTTAAGCATTTGAACGGCAAAACCAAGAGATCTAAAGAAGGTCAGATGGGAACATCTTGCGTGTTTTCACGACCCTTCGTCGAGAGACGAACCTCGCATCAGCTTGTATCGCCAAAAGTGTGAAAACCTTTTACGTACCTAATCAGTTTTGCTTGTCAAAAGTGAAAACGTACTCTTTTGAAAGACTAAACAGGCCGTACTAATCAATTCTCCAATTAGGTTTCCATGGCAACCATTAGAACAGAGTATGGACAGCAAATAGACTACAGAATACCCAGAATATTTTAAAGAACCAAACGAGTTGAGCTATGGCATCCTTTAGTTTAGTTTCGGAAACTTAAAATTTCACTTTCTGACTCCCAGTGATCACAACCAATTTCTTTTTCCGGTAGTACTTTCCGTGTATGTGTCGCAGTCCTAGGTTTTGGTTTTCTGTATTTCAAATTCATTGCGTTACACAAACGCAGCAGCCTTGGCTCTGTTGCGCGTCAAACGATTTCGGTGTACACATGTCTGAAATTGTTAATGTCAATGTGTTCGAACGAGAGTATATGCCGGCTTTTAAAGTGTGCAGTTTAGCCTTATGCGCAGTTCTAATCGACTCTCAAACTGCGTCTAGGAAAGCAAACACATATAATATTCCTTCAGAATCTGCTTTGGAAATTATTAAAAGCCGCGTCATTTGGGGCAAAAAGTCGAATGACAGAGGCGGAACCTACCATCAAATATGCTGGAAATGTATAAAACACAAAAACAAAATTTGTTTGAAATGTTACTTCTGAATCTGCGAAACAACATAAGCATCTGCTTGGGAAAACTATGCATCCACGAATGATAAGATTGCGTTTCTTTGCACCGATATCTTACTGCGGCGACAGTCATGCATGCGGAAAGGCCAGCACAAAATTAAAATTGACAGAAATTAACCCGGCGGAGATCGAAATGTGGCTATTTCAATATTTGTTGCCCATAAATACAACACAAACATTTATCAAAACTCACCCAGGAAAATGTCGTGGATGCCTATACATTTCCATGTTCGTCGTAAGCAAAGTGAGTTTTTCCATTTTGCTGATTACGGAACTTGAAGTGCCCAGGAAATACGAGTTCACTTCTGTTCGAGCTGTGCAAACAAATGCGACCCTTCAGCCGGTGACCGCGTTGCTAGCGACAACGAGGTCATTAGCAATTCAAAGTGCCCTCTGCGAACTGAGTGCTTATTGAGTGCATGAGTGATCTGCATAATCATCAATCATTTAAAGCTGTTGAAGTGTCACGCAAATGAAATTCACAATCAGGTTCAGGTGTTTTGGCGGGCCACCGCCTGTTGCTATGCGAGGTATTTTTCAGCCTTAAAGCAACAGGCGGAAAATCCGTGTTTTCGCAGGCTACCACATAATGAAACTTGGCGGGCAGATTGAGAGAACCGGGTAGGTAGAAAAACAAAAACAAACAAACAAACAAACAAACAAACAACAACAACAAAACTTGAGAAATCATTTATTGCGTACTATCTGTGCCATATTCTGTTAATTCGCTAAACGTGTACACAAAACGTCACGTTGATTCCGGGTTAATTTACCGTTTATACAAAAACAACAAAACAGAGGGGCTGGGGGCTCCTCCTCTCAGCCAAATTTGCAATAACTGCGCTTATTCGAGGGTGGGGCGCTTATAAACCGTGCAAAAAAAGAGGGTGCAAAAATTGAAAGTGTGGAATACCCTATATAATGGAAGAAAACATAACATAAACTTGTGCTACCTTGTGGTTTCAAGTAAACATATATTTGCCCAAAAGAACAAAAAATACACTGAAGATAGTGAACTGAAATTTTAATTGTCATTGGAAGTTGTATTTACAGGACGCAGGTAAACACATGTGGCCGGCCAGCTATATGAGTAAGACATATCTAGAGTTCAGCAAAATTTTACCAAATACTAGTTGGACACAGTCTTTCGAGGTGGCGCCGACCTTGTAGAATTTGTTTAGAAACAGAAACATTATCATACTTACGCCAGGTTAGGAACAACTAATTTCTGGCTAACTTTTTGCCGAGTGTCTCGATCTTCTGATGCACTGAAAATACTCTCCGGTAAACCTCACCCCAGAGCATATCTATTGCAGTTGTTCTAATTCCGGAAAAGTCCCAATAGAATACACCCTTGATCCGGTTTACTCGGGATTTTTCAGTTTATCTAAAAAATCCCTATCAGCTTCAGTGTATGAATTATTTACGCTCACAACACCACAAAATCCGCCACTATCCTACGCTTCCGAAACAATAGGAACAACATTGATTAGCTCGTTAAACTAACTTCGAGCGTATTTTGTGATGCTTACAAAATTCATCAATTGATGGATACCAATATTTTGTGCGCTATCTATATAACACGTTCCCCTTATTACGGTAAATACCATCACACCTCGATAAATACTAATTACGAATCGACCGAACTGCGAAGCAGAGTTGTGTTGGGAGAAGTGCAGCTTTCAAAATACAAAAGTCCTTTCTAACATATACGTAGAATATTTCACTTCAGTTCTACATCTCTACATCTCTGGAGATTAGAGACTAAACCAAGACAGCGCAAGTCAAACAAGTTTTACACGTCGCATTAAATTCTCACAAATTGTTTAGCTGTTGCGTCCTTCTTGGTTTGTCTGTACATCTCACACCCTTATTCTGAAGGAACTGAAAAAAGATGAAAAGCAATAAAGTTAGGCCTCGTCCACACGGGTGCGTTTTCAAAAGTTTACGTTTGCGTTTCACTGAAAACGGAATAAAAGTATTGCGTCCACACGACATCGTTTTCAGATGAACAACTGTTTTCAAAAGTTTGCGTTTTCAGTGAAATTATCCGTCCACACGAAAACGAATCTGGCGGGCGCTTTGAAATGTTTGCGTTTTCAGCCGTCCACAATACGTATACGGATGAACATCGCCATTCAAAAGTTTCCACTCCGGAGAGCGTTTTCAAAAGTTTCAGTTTTCGTGACCGTGTTCACCGGATACGTATGAACGGAAGGCCAATCCACAAAGCGTTTTCGTGGAAAAACGGATACGTGTGGACGGGGCCTTAGTTTTCCAATAACTTTCAGTGTTATCTATCTTTAAATAAAACTCTGTATGAGTGGGTGGGTCTGTGATACTGATGGTGTCTATCACACTCGAAGCTGACGTCATCTTGTTTACAAGCAAACACATTACGCCGTAGAATTACACCAAGCGAACATAGCAACACAACACAAAAACACAACACGACACGACAAAATACAATATATACTACATAGCGACAGGACAGGACACGATAGTCAAACTTACTTGACGAAATCTGGTGCCTTCGAAATAACATGCTCGAACTCGGCGAATGACAATTGATTGTCTTCATCAAGATCAGCCTCTTCAAATATCTGCACGGAAGAGCAAAGTATTACGCAAAAACAAAAAAGGAAACATACAAAGAAACAAACAAAACATACCATGACATTCAAAAATCAAACAAGCAAAGATACACCCTCTTGCTGTGCACAGAAAGACAAATAGCTAACTTGCAACATTCTAATGTGTTGCTAAAAGCTAAAATGTAAGATCTATACAGCAACATGAGTGGCATGGGTGGCATTTTTGCAATAACTGGCAGCCACCATACAACACCAATTCGTGCGTAAAAATTATGCAAAGTGTAGTCTCATGGGCTAAAAATGTATAAATGGGCATAACAAAGACCCACACAGTTCTAGAAACCTTTTTAGATTCGGTAGGTGCAAATAGTTCTACTCACTAATAAGATGAGCTAAGCAGCAGTTAAGCTGGGAAATGATGCGGCGACAGTAACTAAAGAAGCCTGGAAAAAATACCACCATGAACAAAATTATAAATTCCACATTTATGGGTAGGGTTTGTCTGTTTGATTGATCTGGCTCTCTGAGAAGCGATAAAAAGGACTGCTCGGTCTAATTCACGTTACGATATCTCGAGTATCAAACAGAGCAATTCGAAGTTTTCCTATATGACCACTCGAAGAAGGGTTAATTTATGCCACTCAAGTCACAGTGTAGATCGGCGACATGCTCGACAAACTCTCGTCTTGAACAATTCGCCATACTCAATCAATTTGCAGTTTTAGTAACGACGTGTGTGAGTTTCTAAATATTGAGAATGGATTGCACACGAAAGAAAAACAGCAAGAAGCCCTTTGAATTGATAGAGAAACGAGAGAGAGAAAAAAGAAAAAAAAAGTCTGCTCATGACCTCACCCGAATGAGGTGCTTATGTTCTAGAACGTTTCAGAAGTAGAATGAATAACCCACTTTAAAACGCTTTCACGCTTCAGAGGGCAAGGCATGAAGCTGTGAAACATTCAGACCCATTTTAAAACAACAACGAATCCAAATGAAGACAGAGAAGTTGCATACTCAAACCAGCAGACATCTGAAAGAAGTAAATCTTACACCATCACGGCCAAACTAAAGGTGTCTTTTTGACGAGACAAGCAATTTAAACGCAAACAAAACAATAGTCAGTGGCAAAAATAAACTCGAATATTTAAAAAATCAGAAGCAAATGGTGCATGAAGTCAGCAGGGCGGACAGAAAAGAAAAACATTTTAATGGTCTCTGCGTTTCATTGACGACTGGGCAATTTTTCTCGCCTTCTACCACACTGACACTCACAGGACTGCTTTAAAGAGCATGAAAGGAAAAAGGTTGGCTTGCCCACCACTAGAAGCGAAAATTGAAACCAGGGCACACAAAAAAAAGAACCACAGATGATATGTAAATATGGGTATGTGCTACGAAGCAGAAACCTTGACCTTTTTCTCAATTTCATGAATGTGATCTAGAACTATTTCAGAAGGTGGGCAGGGCAGAGCAGAGCGCGCGTCGCCGCGGCTCATTTTCCAACGTTGACTTGCCTCAAGCCTAAACCTTCCCATCTCCCCACCAAAATGTGGGCTGCTAAGTTCATCGCGAGAATCAGCCGCAGGAAAACCGAAGAGCTGCGTCCTGAAGACAGTCAGCTGCGAAGATGCATGAACTTATTCGATCTAACCGCACTCGGAATCGGTTCGCTCATGGACGCGGGTCTGTACGTGGTGATCGGTCGGATGGCGCACGAAACGGCCGGACCTGCGGTCATACTGTCCTTCCTGATCGCCTCCATAGCTTCACTGCTGGCCGGATTGTGCTACGCTGAGTTCGCTTCCCACGTCACCAAAGTGGGCTCGGCTTACATCTACACTTACGTGGTGATGGGGGAGGTATGGGCATTCTTGACGGGTTGGTGCATGATCGCAGAATACGTACTGAGCGCGTCGTCTCTTGCGTCCGCTTGTAGCGAGTACATCAATTTCTTGTCCCATGGTGAGCTTTACCACTTCTTCAGGGAAGAGTTTTGGACTTGGTATGCTGACGCGTTGGCGCCATTCCCAGATCTCATTGCGTTCGCCTTGGTCATCCTGATGAGCCTGGTCGTCTCGTTGGGCGTCCAACAGTCAAAGATTTTCATGGACACTATCGTGGTCGTAAACGTCGGAATTGTGCTGTTTGTGGTGTTCGCCGGCTCTTCCTACGCCGACACTAGCAATTGGTCAACCGAGGAAAAGTTCCTCCCCTTCGGAATATCCGGCGTCTTTACTGCCTCGGCAACTTGCTTCTTTTGCTTCATTGGTTTTGACGTTATTCCAAACGCGAGCGAAGAGGCACTGAGACCAAAGCGCACGATTCCCAGAGCAATCCTTCTGTCGATCGGCCTGAGTTTCTGCGCCTACGTCGGCGTGTCCATCGTCCTGACCCTGATGGTTCCTTACGGCGATCTAAAAGACTACGCGCCTATCGCAGAAGCCTTCGCGACCAAGGGCTCCGTCTTCAGCAAGTACGTCGTGTCCGTAGGTGCACTGTGCTCAATGCTCAGTAGCTTGTTAGCCGCGTGTTTCTCAACACCGCGCCTGATCTACGCCATTGCGTCGGACGGACTGCTTTGTAGAATGCTTAACGAGGTGCACCGAACGAGACGAGTCCCTCTTAAAGCTGTGGCCCTGACCGCCGTCACCTCATCGCTTCTTGCGCTTCTGCTGGAAATGCAGGACCTCGTTGAGATGGTGGTGATCTTTACCGTGATCGCGTACACAGCCGTCGCACTCTGTGTTTTGCTCAACAGATATCAGCTGGATGTGGAGAGTGGCGCCGACTCCTGGCTGAGGAAGTCGTACTATCAACCGAGTCCTTTAGCCGAAAGCCCGAGCGAAGACGACCTCCATCCACTCTGCCCGACGCAACCCAACAAGTGCACGAACTTTGTCGTAAATGTGGTCGTTACAATTCTGATTCTGTGTCTGTTTGGACTGTGCGTCTGTTGTCGAACTTGGCTCCAGGCTGATGAGCGCCAAAGCGCATTTTTGATCAGTGCAATCTGTATCTTTGGCCTGTTGGTGGCCTTCTGTACTGTTATGTTGGTGTTTCAACCACAGAACTCTGCAAAGTTTTCATTTATGGTGCCCTGTGTTCCATTATTGCCAGTTCTGAGTATTTCCATTAATATGTTTCTGCTGGTGATGCTGTCAATGAAGACTATCATTCGATTCTCAGTATGGATTATTGTCGGTAAGTTACTTTTGTTGTCTTACATCAACCCTGCTATTTAAAGTTAAATTGCTTCAAGTAAGTAAAGTAAGCTCAGCAAAGACAATACGTAAATAAATAAATAAATAAATACATATAAAGGAAAGAAATTTTGAGCTCGTGTCGGAAAGCTCTGCAAGTACTGAAATATTGCTGTTATAAAATTTAACAAGCTGCATCGAGACAATTGAATAACAAAAAAAAAAAAAGGCAACAAACAAACAAAAACAAACAAACACAATTTGAAAGCAAACTCCGTTTCCACAATCGTAAACAATCAATACGAAAATAGCGAATGAAACGATACATTCCCACTGTATTAATTTTAAAACATTTCCTACACACTTGTTCGCCTTTGCTTGCTCTCAAGCTGGTTCAACTAAACACGTTTTCTTTGTTTATGTTTAGGAGCGATGGTGTACTTCCTGTACGCTTACCACCACAGCACAGAAGGGCATAAGCCCGAAACCGTTCTACTTGAGCAAAGCTGTAATATGCCTGAAGTTCCTGCAAAAGTGTCTCTCCGTACTGTTCAAGAAAAAGCAGAACTCCAGCACATAGAGCTTGCTATACCTGGAGCCGACATTTCGCTGCTCGAGCCACAATATCCGATAGTCACAAGCACGAACAATAATCAGGTGCAAGACTAAAGTCGGTATTTTACTCGCTGGTTCAATTTGTAAGCGGACGAATAAGCTGTATGCAAATGAGGTTTTAGGACTCGAACAGCCAAACTTCCATCGAAAAGACAGCTGGAGAGCATTTAGATAAGTTCGCTAAGGAAAATTTGTGTTTGCTTTTCAGGTCTGACTCGATAATACAGCGCATTAGTAATTCTTTTTGGTAATCTAATGAATTTTATTTTTAACAATGTTTTTCATGGTAAATTTATACATAATAGATCAACGGTTCAGTGATTTTCAAATTTCAAAACAGTCGGAATGAACTTTAATCTTGGAGTCTTAAAATAGTTTAAGAAATCGTGTGTGGTCAAGGCCAAGAGCAATGGGTGGTAATTTTATGTCAAAGAGAATAATGGCTCACTGATCTTTAAATACAAACAATGGTGGAAGTTATTTATCAAAATGCCTAAAAACAAAAGAGCAACCAAGCGAAAGCAAATCAATGAACTCTTACTGCTTTTATAGGACATGACGTGGTAGTCATGCAAGCACAAACTAAGAATGCGAAATTAAAACGCTTTTCACTCGAACATGCTCTGGAAAAAGGCTGCAAACAGTGAGCCGAAAAAATCCATGATATACCCCGTACTTATATATTAACTGCCCAGCCTATCACAAAGGTACTACATTTTATTGATGCTTTTCATTTGCTCTCTAAGTGATGAAAACAAATCTGGTGGTGCATACTTGATGGTCATTCATTCAAAGCCTTTCACTTTTGTTGGCTCAAGGTGTTTTAGGCAACTTTGCCAGAGAGACCAAAGGCATGACTTTGAAGCTGCTGATATCACAATGCAATAAAAGTCATATTTTTATGTAAAAGGAGGTTCACAGTTCTTGAGAGATTGCTTCAAGTTAATCATTAATCATAATAAATATTTTAGTTCTAAAATGAACTCTTCAGCTTGTAAATTATGAATTGATAAGAGATCAATGAGATCGATTCAAATGCTCAACCTTACTGCTCACAGCCAATCACAAGAAACTCTTCTGTGACATAGCCATGGCAACTGCTCATTAACCAATAAGAACAAACTACATGTAAATGCTGTTACAAAAAGTTGGAGAGAAGACTACCTCACACAGTAGACACATGTACACATTGCGGACTATATAAATACAACACAAAGACAACTACCTTTTCAATCAAAGCCTGCATGTTATCTTCAGGCAGTCTCTGTTCTCCACAAAGTCTCTGAATCACTTTCTTTAGGTCAGTCTCACAGATGTAGTCATCTTCATTGAAGTCTGGAAAAGGAAGCAATAAACAACTTATTACATAAAATATACAACACCGATGAAATTAATGGATCTGGGCCCAAAACATTCTGGTGGTGCAATCTCTAACCAAGGAAGGACCAAAATTGACGCAAACATATTTGATGAAGTAATGAGTTTGCTTTGTAGTTATTGGCAGTAAATCCTCTTTGTAAGTGTCTTCATGTTTGTCTCAGACAAGCAGTTATTAGAAGCATTACGGTATACTGATGTATTGTAGACCAAAGTGCTGCTCACCATAGATACGAAAAGCATACTCCACTTTGACACTCTTGGGAGCCTGACAGGGAAGGAACAAAATGTTAGCAGAAACAACTTTAAGATACTGGAGTAACTCTACTGATACATATACTCCATTGAAAACTAACAAACAAAGAAGCATTCATGATTCAGATTACAGTATGATAAACCTGTAGACACAAATTCTGTACCAAGATAAATATAATCAAAGAGCATGATTGACGTCTGATTACAATCCAAAATGTGTTAGGCAAAAATATGCCGCAGAATAGCTGGTTGTAGCTTAGTTGTATTTCTCAGTTACAGAGAAAAAGTGATTTACTTAGTTACGTAATGGCTGAAAACTTCACAATTTACATTTTTTTTTGTATTTTCAAAACTTGAGGAGAACAAGGCCAGTGGTAAAAGTTCTTACATTTTCACTGAAGACAGACATCATGTCCAGGAAATCCTCAAATGTTAAGTCTCCATCTTTTGACGAAGAGAAGACTTTACAAATTCTATCCCTGAATGGATTAACCTGGAAAATGGGAGATTTTGTCTCATTAGTGGACAAGGACTCTTTGTCATATCTTAGTGTGTCCAGCCTAAGAGACACCATACAGTACATGACATACTGTAGGTCACAACTACCCAAAACAAAATATTATTAACTGCATGCATGGCTGCTTGGCAAAGCTGTAACCATCACTCACTAGCCCAGATAGTTCAAACAACTTCTTTTTGAGCAAGTTGTTGGGAAAATCAACTATATAAGGGAACACAGCCCTGAACTTTACCCTGTTTGATTAAATGGATTACAGTATGGTGAAAACTAAAAAAAAAAAACTTTTATTTATACACGGTAAGAAATTCAGCTAATAGCTGGTGGGGCCGTGTTGGTGGAAGACCTGTAGAAAGCAGACAGGTTCGAAAGGGAAAAACCGTTGGAGTTGCCTCCTCGGACGAAAAACCTTCCTATTACTGCCGGCCGTAGGGATCAAACCCACGACCTCCTGGTTCAGTGCTTTATTACGGATTCTGGTCCACCACCCCAGACCGCTCGGCCACTGAATCAGTGGATTCAATACAAGAGATTTATCAGCAATACTAACCCTGAGTTCTGGTAAATTTAGGATTTTCTTCTGGGGCAGCTTGGCATTTCTGTTTTGTGCAGTCGTTGTAGGATCAAGAGCTGAAAACCTTTTGTGACAGCTGTTGGGGAAAAGGAGTCATTACCAGTTCTATTATGGCACATCCACACTTGGGTGCCTGAGCACTAGTGCCCAGGTACCAGCACAAAATAAAACGCAATCACACTGCGTACTGGGTCCCACTTTAGTGCCTGAATACAAGGTCTACAACATGTTAAAACTGGATGCAAGTCAGCTGTGCATGTCGATGCAAGTCTGTGCAAGTTGTTAGCCAAATGAATTGCACATCCATGCAGGTTTGAAATCTTGCATCAATTTGCATCTTGTTTGGCCAGGGCTTTATGGAGAATTTGAATTATTCACTAGCTTACATGAAATGATAGAAGCTGATTTAATTTATAGTAATTTCAATTCTCACTACATCGCTCACACTTCTTCTTGATTTTCGCTACACCTCCCTACATCGCTATAAATCAAAACCATCCCAACGTTTTGGTGGCACCAGTGAGAACCTCACTTCACGTTTGGAAAGTCAAACAAGTTTTGTGGCCAGGAAACTCTGTCCAAAACTAGAAATATTTACAGGGAATATCAATAGAGTTTGGTATCAGTTACACAATAATATAAATTTCTTGGTATGATCCCACAGTATTTGCAAGGCTCTTGCATGCCACATCTCCAAAAAGTCGTCCCCCCTGATATTGAACAAATAATTTAGACAATGCCCAGTTCGACAGCTAAGACTGACATTTGTCGGCCATGTTGAATTACAAAGCAAACGTCTTGCTTGGGTAAAAGCAAGTATGAAGACCCTAGAAAAACCATCAGCTCCCTACTCTAAGTCTAAAGTGTTTTATCTTCTCACGATCGTATAGTTTGTTACTTGTTGTTATAAACCCGGAACTTAAAATAATAATATTTGGTCGATTTTCGAAAAAATGGTGAGGTTAAATAAACAAATATATCGCAGCTTATCGACGTTTCGATAGCCAGAAACAACGCAACCAGGACTCGATAAACGAGCGTATGTAATCGCCAGAAGAGTGAGCAATAACATTGCAAGCACTAAACCAATGACCGACGACAAACGAAGGCTTCGTGCTTCGGCCCGCATTTAAAGGATCCAGTTGTAATCATAACACTTCAATCAGACTTTGTAGATTACGTCCACCGACCATCATGCACTTAACATAACACGAAGAATGAATACCGGGACACGTCTAACAGGAATAAAGGACATTCATACTCACTGCAAAATTTCCTTTTGGGTGAAGTAAGTGAGTTCCTGGAAGAGAAGTTCCAGGATTAAGTGCGAAATATCCCGTGCTTCCAAAGAATGAGACAATTACTACCTAGCTGTGACATTTATACGATTGATTTGAAGTCCAAACCTGGTAATCTTTGAGTTCTTCTTCTGTAAATTGCGAATGTTGTCCCCCCATCTTCACGAACTGTGTCGTCGAAAATCTGTTGATGACGTCAAATGACTCACTTTCATGTAGATATTTTCTATGGTTGCCAAGCAACGAGCAGACCAAACCAAGATGGCGGCCGTCATCACAAGTGTTTCACAACAATGTAATGCTCGTTGGCTACTTTGAAGGCGTTAGATCCTAACACAATCATGCCAACGGTAAAAAAGACAAGCATAGGAGATGAAGCACACGCATCTGACAAGAAAACTACTCTCAATGATGGTGCAGAGAAAGGCAGCGAGAAGGTGTCACCCGGAGAACAGGAACAGTCAGGGATCGAAAGGATCCACAGATCAGCCTTTAGTGAGTCAGATCTAAGAGACAGATTCGTAAATGGGGCGGATGGAGACACAGCAAGTCACTATGCGACTTTGACACGTTCAGAAAGCAATCTTGTCAAACCAAATGTTCGCCTGCTACTCCCGCGTCAAGAGTCAGGGAATAGCGGGGGGTCAGGCTTGCAGATTGTCCCGGCTTACAGAGATCTAGTTTCAGAAGGCAGCTTTAGCTCACTTACACAAAACAGAGCCATCGCTTCGGCTGAAGATCTCAAAGAAAGAGACCATCATGTTGATCATGAAAAAAGAGGTACTGTATGGTTTATAGTCCCTACAAGCTGTGAGGCAATGTTATGTTTGTAGTTAGTTTAGTTTAGTTTTTGTTTTAGTATATCACATACGATATAAAGGCCAATAATATTGTTATCAAATAATTTATGTGATGTCATCTTTTTGTCGTGTGATGTAACATGAAGTGACATGTTGTAGTGACAAAATGTCATACACAGATTTGGTTGCCTGGCATGACATGTCGCTGTGAGAAATCTGTATAAGTAAACCATAATCAAATTGGCCTTTGGCTGTATTGATTTTAATTTTGTCACAAGGATTTGTCATGGGACATGTTGCTTTGTGTGACAGCACCTTAATTTTGCCCTCTTTTCCTACTCCCTTTCTCCCTTGTTTTACATTTCTCTGCACTCCAAGAGAAATGTCCATCCCCTCTTCCTGGCAGTACATCCTTGTTCTTGCATAGGTTGTAATCTTTCATACAGTCATGTAGTCTACATTGTCTTTTTGTCTTTTCCATAATATTGTGTTATAGATATAGTCCCTGAGCTGTTTGAGGGCTGGCCCAGTTTCAAAAACAGGCCCTGGCGACGCAGGAGCTGCGAACTCGTAAAAAGTTCATCATCATGTGTGCGGAAGGCTGTATCACATATCCATCTGCTTCAAGATGTGCTCGATGCTCTTTACAAGTCTGCCGTTTGTGAGACTACAGATAGTATTCACAGCAAACCAAGATTAAGTTTAGCATCAGGTAAGGTGAAATTGCACATTTACAAGAGGTTATTTCCTCAATCTCTTGGATCATTAAGTGCCCAGAAGTTGCAAGCAAGCATATTGGACAAAACCTTGGGAAAATTAGGGTTGAAAAATTATCATTTCCATGCTTTGGACAGTGACAAAATTTGAACCTTTGTTGCCATTTGGTTGTTCTCTGTTCACCTGTCACTGCCTTACATTGTACATTAGTTGAATGTGACGCCTGATTGTAAATATCAAGTTGCACCTAGAGGATTTTTGTCCCCACTACCTTGCTTGCAACTTTGATATCAAATGGTGTGAGAGATAGTTGATGAAAGAACTTCTGGTAACCAATTTTGGGAATTTGGATAACTTGACATTTACATAATGGCTTTTCCTTACTAATTTAGATTCAGACAGTCTAAAACAAGTAGACGATGGAGAGAGGACAATCAATGGTCAAGCAATGGCTGAAACGGCGCTTAGGTCATCAGCCAGTAGCCATGGCAGGAGGATTAGATGGTTACTGAGCTCTGCATCCCTTGGAAATATTGATGAAGAATCGGAGTTGACAGAAATGAGACTGGAGTCATCGGCCAGTGGAGCAACTTTAGAGGTATGTCGAACCAGCGCACTATCTGTTGCTGGTATAAGCCCTATAACTGTGAGGGTGATTTTCACTATGGTTCTAATTGTTTTGCAGTTCACATTACATTACACTATATATCATCAGAAGTACATATCTTGACCAGATATTTGAAACAAATTAAAATAACAGATTTTAAAAAATCAGATGAGAACATTTTACCAGATACATTTTACTGGATTTCACAAAAACTATCCCATAACTCAAAAAGACTGCTCTCTTAGATCCGAGGTACAAGTGCTGGAACAGTACAAAGTAAAGCTTTGACAACCTCTGGGGTGTCTGAAAGTATGCTAGAACCAAGGGAGGAGGAAGAAGCTGCTGGCTATGAGATTATTGAAGAGGTTGTGACCTTGCTGGGAAGAATGGAGAGTGACAGAGAGACAACAAGTCAAGCTCTTACAAAGGAAAGAGACAGAGTGCAATTCTTGGAGGATGAGATTGATAGGCATGCCTATAAAAGGATGCACGAACTGCCACTTGCTGTACAAAAAGGTAGGGTATTATCATTAATGTTAAAGGTATCACCCTGGATTTAATTTGGAGCTGGATTGAGTCAATTTTGCTTTTGAAAGTGGAAGAGTTCCTTCAGTCTGATTTCAGTTGTTTCAAAAATTGATTGTATAATTTTGCCTTTCAGAGCATGAAGCCTGTGCAATAGACATCAATGAACTCAGATGGCATTGTGCTTACAGAGGAAGGATAGAATCAAGAACCAAGGAGAGAGTCAGACAAGCAGGTAAAGACTAATTATTGAGAGTGCAGTACCTTACATATGGTCACTTGACTGTCTCAGTTTAGATGGCTGAAATCTAAAGCTAAGAATAGAAATTCTGCCAACCATTCACACTGTACAAGATAAAATAATGATATCTAAATAGTGACTTAGTGAGAACTGATGGTTCCATCTGTAGCTTTCACTTAGGAGAGAAAAAAGGTCAATCCAGCTCTCTCAGGTGCACTTAGAGATTAAAACATTTTTCTACATTTGGTGGCTATTTCGTGAAAAATATTTACCTCATCTGCCCCCATCTCCTGCTTCCCCATCCTACCATCAAAACAGTGACTGGGAATCTGGGGCAGATCCAGGATCCCGTGGAGGGTGGTTCGAGCGGAAGTTTGTAATATTTCCCAGACTTTCAGCGTAGTCATAGTGCATTTCTTGCAGACTGCTTTTCTTTCTGAGTTGTTCTTTCTATTGCTTGAGTGAGCATTTTCTGGCAGATGCATTTCTATTTACAAAGTGCAAGCCACTTACCTTTGCTCTTTTTGATGGTGTTCACTTCTGTTCTGTCGAACTTGCAGGAATATGTAGTTGACATCACAACAACAACCAAAGCTTCTCTTCTACATCTTCTTGGTATCTTGATGTTGGTAAAAATATCTCTGTATTTATCTGCGTGTTGGATTTACTGTTTGAAAATGCTGCTGTTGATTGTGGAGATTCATGTTATTTGATTACTAAATCATACTGGCTCAGGTTTTTATCTTTATGGTTTTGTTGTGGTTTGGGAGTATGGTATTGTTTCAGCTGTTGCCAATCCTACTTTCTGGTGTAGAATCTGTTACCTCTCTCTCTCTCTTGCTGTCATGACATCGGGATAGTTTCTTCTTGATGTCAGATCATATTTTTAGCTGTTTCTACGCTGGTTTGCCACTCATGGATCAGGTTTGATTCTGTAGCGGTGTAGTTGGTGCCTATTTTCTACTTGGCATTGGTCAGTGAGCATTAAAATAAAGGAACAAAGGACAAGGAAATCGTACGAACCAGTGTGACTAATTTTTGGTGCCCGAGTAAACTGTAGTCTCTAGCATGCCTGTAAGTGCATCGCGAAGTTGTTATACGGTCTGATTTCCAGACTGAATTCTCGCTTACTTTGTTAACCTCTTTGGCACGTGGGCCAAAATAAGAACATTGAAGTCCCCTTTTTTTGCCTCCCAAGCGCAAATGACGTCTGACGTCACTGGGCTTGGTCACACCATGTGATCTCCAATTTTGACTTAGTCCAGAAAAAGTTGAAAAAGGGTGTTATAGATTACCGAGAAAAGTGTCATTGTGATATTTACCTTTTCTTGCCTGTCAGCTTCTTTTTCAATATGATTGTCTATTCTCGTTTGTTTATGTTGTTTTTCTATATTAATATGTGTTGTTATGTATAATGTCTTATCAGAAAGCAAGAATGGCAAGTTGAAACAAGATCTCAATAACATACAGAAGCACTGGTGAGTTGACCGTTATTCCGTCTGCTCACTGCCAAATTTTCAGAGTCTGTGTGGTTTGTTTAACCCAATAGCTAAATTCGACTCTGGAAAATCCCCAACTATTGAACTGTCAGCTTTACGAAACCAAAACACGTGACCACTCAAACAAAAGTTCCCAGTAAGTGTATTCTGATAACGAATGCTAAGTCGTTATGAGAGCTAGTTGTTGTTATAAGAACTAGCTGTTGACAGTTGGTTTGCATTTAATGGAAAACTAGAACTAAGGGAACCAGATTTGGACTGCGTCGTCGTGAATAAAAACGTATAAAACGTATAAAACGAATCGACTAAGAGTCGCCGTAAAAGAATCGGAAGCTGACGTTTCGAGCGCTAGCCCTTTGCCGGAGCTTTTAGCCTGGATCGATGTTAGATTGATCCAGCTGTCGCAGATTTGTGTATCTGACGTTTACTTTACGTTTCTTCAGTCCACTGGTGGAAGAGAAACTGGATCTTGAGGGAGACGCCATGTCGTCCATTCAAACCAAACAGGACGAGACGGACGATGAGCTGACCCAGACGCTACGGCGATTAGCGGCCACGGATCAGAAGACAGCAGAAGCTCAGGGCAAGGCGACCCAGGAGAGAGCGCTTATCAAACAAGATGTGGACGTAGTCAGAAATGAGTTGAATGCCGTCAGGTACGTATGGGGCGAGAGAGGGGTGGGGGGAAGGGGGGGAGAAGGGGGGGGGGGGGGGGTGGTGGTTTGAGGGAGAGGAAGAAAGGAGTGGGAAGAAAGAAGTGAGTAGTGCGGATTGTAAAATAACTTCTAACATGATTAAGTAAATAAACACGCGGTTTGTTTCTATACAGATTAGATATTGTTGTTTGTCTGGTGATATGGAATCGACTTTTTTTAAAAACTATAATGTAGTTCGCATATGTCTGAACTCTAATCACGCGTCGATGATCCGTGTTGCAGTGACGAGTTGGCCCAACTGAAGATGTACTTCACGTCAAACACCCATACCATGAACGACATACGGAACACTTTGAGGGAAAATTCTGAACAGCTTGTCATATTGGGTAAGGGTCGCGTGGCACATTAATTTCATTTTTGTTCAATTTATATTTTGGACTGAAACATGTCAACTCACTTGATATTTACGATTGATCTATTTCCAGAAAAGAGGGAACAGAGAATATCGGCACTAGAAGCAGCTCAGCAGGAGAAGGTGGGTGTGTTTTTGTAGTATCTCTTCCTCTATAGGATGATACTACTGTAGCTCGGAATTAGTATTACATACATATTAGAAGCTCTCCGACACCTTTAGCTTGCCATTACAGCTGTGTAAATGTTAATGCAAAATAATAAAAACTTCAAGAGATCGGACACTGCGGTTAAGTCAGACAAGTCGGAATGTAGAAGACATTAATGGTTCCAGAAGTTCATGGCGATTTGGTGCGGAAGAAGCATTTCGAAATTTGGATTTGTCTCTGCTTTTCTGGCGGTTTGTATACCACACGTTCGGGTGTAACTCGGGGGTACATTGTATTTTCTACAGGTGCAGAGACTAAGGGAGAAGATAGTGGAGCAAGAAGCAGAACATGTCAAGTTAACAGAGGAAAACAATAAGTTGAAGAACGATAAGCAGATCATGGTGGGTGCCATTGCACGCATTTGCTGTTCGCCTCCCTTTTGGCGACAGTTCATATCGTGGAGGCACACAATATGATGTTTTTGTTGCCTTCCTGCAGAAATTGTCAATTGAGGGTGAGATTGCCAAGTTGTCCTTCCAAATTAAGAGTGCCACAGCTGAATACCAAGAACTGACCCAGAAGAAGAAGGAGACCAACAAGGACATTGCTAAAATTAAAAAGCAACTTGCTGACTGGTACGTTGCATCAATACGTTCTGCTCTCGACCATGCAGTCTATGACCTCCCCACCGCCTTCCCCTGCTCCATTTGTCCGTCCGTCTGCATTCCTTATCTCACCCCTCACCCCTCCCCCTTTTGTTTTTTCCTCGTTTTGTCGATTTTCACGTCAGACCCTCGACGCCTTTTTTTTTTTTGCATTTCTTTTGCCCTTTGTCTGCCTCTTTTTACAGCTCAGCCCTCATGTTTGAAAATTATACTGACTTTCTCTTTCAGTGCCAAACGAAAGATCGTCAACGAGAAGAGCGTGAAACGAGCATGCCAGGAAATGGAGAAAGTGGCCGAACAGATAACGGTTGGTACCATCTAAGAAAAAGACTAATGCTTGGAAAACATTCAATCAAAGCGAGTGACCAAGCCTACAAAGCTGTTCAAAAGTGTTGGTACACTTACCCCTTTTCCCATAAAATCTTCTCATTCAGATCAACTGCCAACAACATCAAACACCCCCCCCCCCCCCCCCCCATTACCCCTTCCCCTTCGATGTTGAATTTGTGCTTCTTCGTGGACAGAGAGTGGAGGGGGGGGGGGGGGTGGGTGGTATTTTCTACGTTATAAACAACCTGGCGTTGTACACAGAGTGATATTCAAGATATTGCATTTTTGAAAACACTTATTTAAGGACTCATCATTGTTACTGTAAATTACGGAGTGCAAAATGGATTATCGTTAACAATTGTTCATCGGCTAATCTGTACTGACTGGTGCGGCATTTCATGCGTTTCGTTTCGTGTTCGCGCGGCGCAGGTGTCGAAGGAGGAGACGAAGAAAGTGGAAGTGCTCAACTGCAACTTGGGAGAGAGTCTTGTGATTCAGAGGGAAGAAGTGATGACTGTGGAGGAATCATTAAAAACAACAGCAGACTCACTCAAGAAACAACTCAAAGACGAGGCGCATGCGCGCACGGTGTTACAGGTTGGTCTTATTCCTCCCCATATTTGGCTACTGACTCACTGCATTCATATACTTACTCACATAACCTCGCATTCATGCACTCACGCTCGTATCTACACACACAGTTTCGTTTGACTTTGATTATGATTAAAGTTTACAGTAGATTGGATCGAGTGAAGGACGTCAGCTTTAATCGCAATGTTATTACGTTTTCAGGCGAGAATAACGTCTGACTCACAAGACCTGGTCAAGACTGAAGTCGACTCGAAAGTGAAGAGGCAGAAAGTAAGTATTTTGAACAGTATACATTTGAACAAGTCTCCCCCCTTTCATTGTGCACGTTTTTTTCTTTGAGACCGATCGATATTGACGTCTACTTTGTTCGCTAGGCAACCGTCAGAGCGGAGGAAATCGAAAAACTTGTGAAACACGTGAAAGGACAGGTTGGTTGTAATGGTAGCACTTTCCAATAAGTCAAAAACAGCTTTTGTAGTTAACCTCCTAGCACCAGTGGAGCCTTTCACCGCCCTCAACCCAGAAAATTTCCAATTCTTAAACTGTGTGACCACTCGACCTTGAAATCTCTCAGCGAGTACATTGTAACAGCAGTGTCCACGTTGTTTTTGAGAGGAGTTCGTGTTTTCTTTGAAGTTTTACTGTGATTGTTAGTTAAAAAATCAATCAATATTTTAGTTGGCAATCGATCTGCTGATATGTTATGTGTACAAAATTTCACTTGCAGGTCACCAAACTAGAAAAGATCCACAAGGAAAGACAAGAGGTATGAAATATCGAGAGTAATTGCGTTGGCTTTGGTCTCTCAAAATTGTGGTTTGTTTCCCGTGTGCATTTGGTAAGAATCTTTTCCTTTCCTTCATTCTCCTCTCATAGACGATCAGTGAATTGGATAAAATCCTGGAGAGAGTAGCACAGCAGCACGCGGACATGGAGTCTAAGTACACAGGAGAGATTAGCCAGCTGCGCCCCAACGAAGAGCAACTCAAGGTGATTACCCAACAAATTCTCTCCACCATTCACAAAGAAAGAATATATAGGTGACATAAAGAGAATTTATAGTTGGATTAGCTGGGCGCTCACTGTGGAAGAAGAGATCATATGCTGAGTTCTCCATACCGCATTTCGCATCCCTTCTCGGAGGTTGTAAAGAAAATTGGTATTGATCGGTGCTGGGATTTTTTAGAGGACAATATTCCCTTGTGCCGTTATTATGAAGTTTTGATTTTCATGTGATTTCTGCTCTCTATACAATCAACGTTGCATAAAGTCGGGTTTTCTTTTCACCAGCGACACAAGCATAAGCAAAAGAGTCCTTTCGACGCAAACGCAAACGCAAACGCAAAGCATAAGAATATGGTAATTTTCTTCTCCTTGTGCTTGTGTCCCTCGTTTTCACTTGACGCATATATACATCACACAAACGCGCACGCACGCATACGCGCGCAAAACGTTGAACGTGAGTCAGCCAATCTGATGTTGTCTCTGCCTCCCGTAGAAAGAGAACCTCGATCTGACGAAGAAGATAGACCACATGACGTGGAAGTCAGAGATGATGGAGAAAAAAATGCAGGACATGGCGTCGTCTACTATTATGATGAACAAAGTGACAGCCACGACACAGGAAATCATCAACGACCTCAAGTAAGCGTTTACTGCTCTTTTGGGGGGCTTTTGAGTTTAATTGGGACAGTCTTCAAATGGTAACATTTTTTTATCTTTCCAACGCTACAGCGAGGAGATTACCGAGTTGAAGATACAGTTGGAGACAGGATTCGAGACGGAAGAAGATTTGAAGTCATCACTCAATCAGACGGAAGGTATGCTTAGTGCGTTCTTTTCAGAAAGTAATAGTGTGATCACTGCTTTGGTTTTGCGTTTGCTGCGCTTTTGGACAAAACAAAAAACAAGTTTGTCTAAATAAGTTTTAGTTAACAACATACTTGGTTAACCAGGAGTAAGAGCAAAACCCGATTGCGATCTGCTCACGCAAGCAAACAAGTAGCGATGGCGCTGTCTCGCCCTGTTGATGTTACCATGGTAAAACCAATCGCACTTTGTCTTTTGGTTCAACAATCGTTACTTTGGCTTTTGGTTCGCCCTTGTGATCGGCGTTGTAATTACTTTAACGGCTGTATAGCAGTGTCCCTGTTATAGGATCGGGCAACATGGTGTACTTGGCTGGGCACTGGTACATTGTCTTTACAGTGACCATGTAATAAAGTGGTTCCTGTCAGTCTCTAATTTGTAGAGGGTTTTCACTCGCACATTCTTGTCTGATTCTTATTGTTTGCTGTACAAACTCTTGTTTAGATCGCGTCAGACGTGGGGAGATCGACCACACGCAACACATGGCGGGTAGAGAACATGTTCTACGAACGAACGAGGTGAGAAGCAACTTCCTTTTTCTTGTCTTTTCTTATTTAAAGAAAAAAATTGTACACTTAGGCAGTTAAGTGATCCAAGATCGATCTCCAACGTGGCGCCGGAAGCACCCAGATGCAAAAAAATCCCGCCCAAGCTCCTTTTTATCAGAACGATTGGCGGTGTAGAATTTTTTGAGTTTTGCAGGGTCACAGTGAATAATACAACATTGCTGGTTGTTTTATATACAGAAAGGCGTCAAGACTGCTCTGGAGGTTAACAAGAAGTTAGCCATTGATTACCAGCGATTTCAGAACACTTATCTCAACGAGAAGGCGTCCCTACTGAGGACTGTAGAAAGACGAGTGCACAACGAAGGAAGCTTGAAGGACCACAGGGAGGTAACGCGGCCTAACTCCTTTTGAATACTTTTAAGTACATCCCACTGTTTTGAAACTGTGACACTGTTGCTTTTTCTGTTCATATACCTTACCGTTTCCGAAGAACCTCCGTTTTCAAGTCACTGTTTTACTTTTTATTTATTTTTATTTTATTTTATTTATTTATTTATTTTTTGTTGTTATTCGTTTTTGTTTTTTTGTTTTTTGTTTTGTTTTGTTTTTTTTTTCATGCGTTTCAAAACTTTTGCATGTTTTCTTATTTTACTTTTGCTTTCGTAGCTTTTCGTGCTGCAAGGTCGGATGCGTCAAGCGTTGGAATATTACTACAAACTGCGAGGACTGCAGAGCAGGGCGGAGCTGGCGCACTTTGAAGTTAAATGCGCTGAAAATGGAGACAAACTCGTGCGACTGCAGGCGGAAATGATGCAAGTGATCGAGCACATAAACCGCTTCCTAGAAGCGAACAACGCCGCCCACCAAGTCATTTCCATGGAAGCAGCACAAGTCGCCCAGACGCCACCCTCGGGGCCTCGGCCTGTGGTTGCCTAGTGACGTGTTTTCCTGGAACCAAAGGACGTTGATTTGCTGGAAATGACACCCGCGCTATAAATTGACTTTAAAGGTGATTTTTTTCAGTTACGGTGCGGTGCGATCGAACCGTTGTTCGTATTTCTTGCAACATACTTTGTGTTGTATATTTTGTTGTATCACCAAAGGCTTTTTTTGTCGGTTTGACCGATTGAACCGTTGTTAAAGCTTTGTAATGTTTACTGTATATAATGTATCAAATTGTACAAATAGAAATAAACTGCATAAGTATATTATCAGTTGCAATTTTTTATATCGGGTGTTCGTCTTTTTGTCGCTCGTTCGCTGATCGTCCTCGGCGAACGTCCGATTTTTAGCTCGCGAATCTACGATTTGCAAGTTATTGTAATCACTCTGTTCCTCCCTGTTCCCTCAGTTGTCAACAATGGATTTCCAAATAAGGCAGCTGCGGTTTTCTAAATTTGGTTATGATTAAGGTCGCGTAACAAGATGAGTTGTGTTACAACGCAATAAGTCGTCGTAGTTGTCGAGAAATGAATTGCCAGTCGATCTGTTGCATTTCAGAACCATTATCACGGAGGTTTTGGTAAATTCTTGGTTGTTTGACATACGTAGGTCCGCCTCTAGGTCAACGTTTAAAAACCCGTGACAGCCCGGAGTGACTTCAGCTTGTCGACATATTTCTAACGTTTGATTATATTTGCTTTGCTTCGCTTTTCGCGAGTACATGTCAACAAGTGTATCAGACTTCACTTAAATTTATTCAGCTTGAAACTCAGTCCAGGCTGAAGATAAGCTGAGCATGATAACTGGATAATGAAGTCACGGATAGGACTTTGTTCTTTGCCGGCTTAGGACGTCTCGTTACGGTTGAGAGTTCTAAATGATTGCCGCAGTGTTTTGGAGATAATTCTAAATTCTCCCATTTCGAGCGCCACACTCAGTTTTATAATTTTCACCCTCTGCCGCCTTGTAAATGGAGAGTTTTCAAAACTGAAACTAATTCGAATACGCGGTTCTGCGAAAGTTGAGGCCCGCGGAAATGGACGCGAACTTCCACGTACCAAAAATTGAGCAAATTTTAAAATGTGACTTTGAGCCACTTTTAATACCTACAAAAGTCACTTTTTACAAATTGGCGAGCTTACAGCTGTTTTGATATTATATATTTATTATTTTTGCAAACTGGTTGATAATTTCTTTTTATTGCTATCTATTGCTGCTGATCAAATGCGCGCGTGTTCTTTTCTGATTTTCAATCTAAAACACTGCGAAATAAAGCACCGCAGGGTGCGTGAAACGCGAGAAGTCTACTGATTACAAAACACTTCATATTTAGCTGCATGCGTGTGTCACGGGACTTTAGTCCGACACAGTCTGTGCTGGAAAGATGGCTGCCTTTACCGTTCTGGTGATTGCTTGCCTTTCTGTCGCCGCTGCGATGGGAAGGCCGTCTAATGTACGAGACACTCCGAAATGGTCATCGGCCTACACGGTTTCTGGCATCTTGAGGTTGCCCTATGCTGAAATCGTGGAGCCATTTCAAGCTTGGTACGACGGTCCAAACAAAAGGAGCAGAATCGACTACTATGGAGGTACTGGATTGGGATATGAAAGCGTGAATTTCACAAACTGTTTTCACACGGAAACACCTCCAAACAGAAACTGCAGCGTTTTGAAAATTATCCACTTTTGGCTGCGTTTTCGAATCGATGCGTTTTTTTTTAAACAAAATACGATCGTTTACGTGTAGACGGGAGGCGGAACTGCTCTCCTTGACGATACGGCTTGCTACTGTGAAACTCATTGATTTGTCAGTCGCCGAACCGTTATTATTGAATATCTTATTTTAAGCATGGGATAGTTTTGAGTGTAACTTCACGACACGTGATGAAATGCTGGAAAATGAAATATCGCATTTCATCTTGTGACCTTTGGAATTGTCCTCTTTTAACCCGGAAATGTCGTCATGGCATCCCCATCATGTATTCCACACTTGTACAATTTTCAGGCATGGACATCACTATTCAACGCGGAGATGTGCAGCAATATGGATCCAACTTTAGGATCTGCCCCGAAACTACAGAGACGGAGATGAATGTCGAGAAGTGTTTTCAGTCAAATGGAACTGAAGATGGTCCCGTACAAGCACAGAGTGTGTTGCCTGACATGTCACTGTTCAAGGTGTGTCTCTGTTGTTGCATCCTCGGAGACCCAGGGGTAGATTGTGGGGCGAAGGACAAAAAGCGGCGGAGGGGGAGGGACATCGGAGGAAAGGTCCTTCCCCTTCCTCTCTCCCCTCTGCTGCTTTACCTCGCCCCGTGATGCCCCTGGGCCTTCGAGGATGATGTTGGGTACTAAGATGAAGGGGGTACTTTGTAAAAAAGATTCAACTGGGGAATTTGCCAATGAAACTTAATTGTCACATAAAACGCAATCCGATCTTGACCAGATATCTTACCCTGCAGGGGTAGATCGCCGGGAGGGTAGTAGGGTCTGGGGGAGGCGAAAATAAAGAGCTATTTCTCTCCCTTCCTCCCCCTCCACTGTTTTTTCCCGCCATAACACAATCTGACCCTGAGTCTCTAAGAATCATGCCAATCACTTCACTGATATTCTTTGCACGAACCAGTTCATCAGAAACGACACATATGGTCAGCAAGACTGTTCTATGTGGCGGTATGTGATGACAGAAGGATACAAGGTTAATACATACACCATGTACGTTGACGCCAACTCCCTATCACCAGTTCACTATGAAATGCTGGGCTTCGACTCCCTTCTGGGTTCACATTATGACAAGTATGAAATTGACTACATCAACTATGATAAAGACGTGCCGCCAGCATCTGTGTTTGAGGTCCCCGGAGGTTAGTGTTTGATTTTTGTCTACATTGTAGTCTTGTTGTGAGAAGATAAAGTATGATTTAAAGTGAGTGATCTGATACAATTATTCCCCTAATTTTCTACATAGAGATTGAATTTAAGTTCACGTACTCCAGGTGCACCTTTTAGATACAGTGGAACCTCGACCGTAAGCGACAATCCTTCGTTCGGCTTTTAGTGGTCGCTTACGAGAGGTTTCACAAATAGAAATTTGACTGAGGGACCAATCGGTCATTTGGTAAGTGGTAGCGCCCACCAAAGATATATCATGCGGTCATATGATAACTTTATCAGATGTAAGCTGATTGAACTTACCTATCATAGCTCCCATTTATTTCTGTTGTTTATTTATTTATTATTTTTTTCTCATCTCTTTCTCCTCCCCCTATACCCAACTGCTTCTTCAACAGGTATGGTATGCACAGGTTTTCCTGGACCAGGTGCTCAGGCGAGTCTAATAGCGAACCCAATGCAAGAGTTTGTTGAACCACATGGCAAGGAGAAGGTTGATCAAGCATTTGAAGAGTTCTTGCAGAAGCACCCCAAGCACTACGCCAACAGAGCCGATAGGACT
The DNA here is from genome assembly GCA_964036295.1 of Plumapathes pennacea. NCBI lineage: Eukaryota > Metazoa > Cnidaria > Anthozoa > Antipatharia > Myriopathidae > Plumapathes > Plumapathes pennacea. Next base: position 5,741,030 of record OZ038467.1, read on the forward strand.
GAACATGACTACCGTACTGATGTTTTCAGACAAAACTTAAGGTACTCTTCCCCTCTCAGCTAAGGCCCAATTTACGCTAAAAGCGAATTTATCCGGATCAGTTTGAGGCATTTGTTTCCGGATTCGTGAAAGCGTTTACACTAGTTTTTTGTGAACTGGTGTCAAGCGAAAACGAATCCAGAATCGAAAACGGGAACTTTGTATCTGTAATAGTATTCAAGCGTAAGGGGGGCCTAAGGCAAATGAATGGCACAGGGATCCCAGGTTTTATTCTGCGTCATTGTAGAGTTAAACGTATATTGTATCGACTCAGGGTTTATGTGGATAAGTTTAACGCCGTAAATGGACGTTTCGAGCGTTGGCCCTTAGTTGGAGCAATAAATTGTCTGCCTCCCTCCGACAGACAACTTTATTTATTCACGGTATAAAACGACGAAGGGCTAATGCTCGAAGCGTTAGCTTAAACGTCTCCTACGGCGTTTAGCTTTCCTACATCGGTTTTCTATTGTCTCTTTTAGGTTTATCAATTCGAAAAACCGTCGGAATCTTAGTTATAAGCTGGGTGTCAATCACTTGGCAGACCGCACAGATAAAGAAATCCGATTGCTTAGAGGGCGGCAAACCAGTACGGGCTACAATGGAGGCCTGCCATTTGAACCTGACCTGTCCAAAGTGAAAGATATCCCAGACTCTATCAACTGGAGATTACTAGGTAAGAATTTTTTTTAACATTATGAAAGGGGTTTACACAGTACGAGTTTAAGCTTACACCTTACGACTTGAAAAAAGGCCAATTCACGCTGAACGCGATCATGCCTGGTTTCATGAACGACGCAAGCACAAGCGCAAACACAAGGACTTCTATTTTACAGTAAAGACAAACTCCCGCTTAATATTTCTCTTGTACGATTCATACCGAGTGCAACGCGACATCGCATACGTACTGTACTTTATCCTGCTCATTGCCAAAGCTATATATTTCCCTACGTTTAAATTCACTTTTTAGGTATAGACATGAAGACATAAAACTATGGGGATGTATAGAACGGGAAGCTAAAGCTCGTGCGTATTCAGTGAGTCGGCAAAACGCGTGCAAACGGCAACTGTTTTGCACATTTAGTGTATTTATTTAACACTCTAATGCTTCTAGTATTGTTTTATAGGCGCTGTGACTCCAGTAAAAGATCAGGGCGTGTGCGGTTCATGCTGGAGCTTTGGTTCAACTGGGGCTATCGAGGGAGCCCTTTTCGTAAAGGTAAATAGTGAGATAACAATAGGAGTGTTATGATTAGTTCCTTTTTGTCCAAGTATCTTTACCCTTTCATTTCCAAGCTCGGAATACAAATTATCCCAAACATTCAAGAAGAAAATGATTGTATTAGTGATGCGGTGTTCAATCAACTTTTATCTGAGTAAGCTATCAAATGCCAAGTTCCCTTACTGCATGATATGTCTCTGTTGAGAAAGCAAAAAATAAATAATTGGAGTTGGTCACTCTTGGGAGTGAAGGGGTTCCCGAAAATGTACTAAACGTCTCTTTGTTTTTAGTTTAGGTGTTGAAAGAGGATATCTTCTTGGGCTTCTAACTTTCGATATTCTTTTCTTGTAGACAAAACAATTGGTGAGATTGTCACAGCAAAATCTCGTGGACTGTTCCTGGGGATTTGGCAATAATGGTTGTGATGGTGGTGAAGAGTTTCGGTCTTTTCAGTGGGTGATGAAGCACGGTGGCATTGCTACAGAACAAAGCTATGGACAATACCTAGCTCAGGTTGGTATAAATATGCTTTAAGTTAGGCACACATAATGTCCCCCATACTGTTAAATTCGAGTATCACAACCTCGTTCCCAGGCTCTTTCATCTCCTGGCCCCCGCCCCTTCAGGAGATGAAAGAGCCTGGGAACGAGGTTGCGAGTATCACTGAGATATAACCCATGTTTTGAAAAAGGAAGAACGTGAGGTCAACGTTAGTGATGTTAATCTAGTTAATCTAAGCTGAACATAGACTTTATAAAGCCAAGGATACAGCTTAGTTTCTGATTTTCGTCTGCAGGACGGTTACTGTCATTTCAAGGATGCCACCGTTGGTGCAAAGATTTCCAGTTACGTGAACGTGACCTCTGGAGATCAAGGAGCCTTGAAGATCGCCATTGCTCAGAAAGGCCCGGTATCTGTTGGAATAGATGCTTCCCACAAATCGTTCTCGTTCTACTCCTTCGGAGTTTATTACGAACCGGAATGTGGTATGTCCAGATTTTTTAAGCTTCTCGTGTTTAGATCGCGACATAGTATTAGACAGCACATCTGCTGTCTTATCTAACTGCCTTACGATTTGTATAGCGAAATGGACTTTTAAATGTAAAGGCTACCAAATGCGTCAAATACGCTTGTGCTTGTCACAACTACAAGTTGCTTAGTACTTTTTGCCTTGCTCGAGAGGCGTTTAGCACTGGTATTTAAAACTATCAGCTTATGCTCCCAGCCATCGAGACGTACTGCACTAACTCTTCCTAAATCTCCCAGAAGAAAGTGTGTTTGTTTGCTTGCGTCAGGACTGGCCTGATAACTTAGCCGTTCCCTCATTTCAGGTAACAAGCCTGACGATCTTGACCATGCAGTATTGGCTGTAGGCTATGGCACGATGAATGGGCAGGACTACTGGCTTGTCAAGAATTCTTGGTCTACCCACTGGGGGAACGATGGCTATGTACTCATGTCGCAGAAGGATAACAACTGCGGAGTGGCTACGGATGCAACTTTCGTTAATATTGAATGAATGAAGCGCTTAACGCTGATTCAAAATCAAACTTGTGCTTTCGCCTACAAACCTTTTTGTTTGGTAAGTGGAAATTCGTGTAATACGGAAGATAACGTACAGAGTTTAAAGGGGCAACTCGTGGTTGTTTGATTTTGTTCACTTTGTTGCCAATCGTTTTCCTGTTTGAGATGTTGCACCAATAAAGACCCCTTTGTAGTTTATGCCCTGTAATTAATTGAAGTAGTGGGTTGAGTGTGTACTGTCGCACTTTGTTAATAACACTCGTCGCACTTTGTAATACCTGTCGCACTTGGTAATAAACTGAGCTGTCGCACTTTGTAATGAAGTATTATTGCACTTTGTAACAAACTTTGATTGGGGTTCAAGCAAATATTATGAGCGGCCGTTGCAATTATTCATAATGGAAGGAGTGACGATACAAAGGTACATCTCATACGGAGGAAGGGCCTGGTGTCTCGGATGCTATATAGCTGGTTGGATACATATGACTAATAAGTCGGCTGACATCTACTGCGCTCTTCCGGGCAGGAGATAATTCACTATGGCTTGGGGGCCGAATTATCTCTCCCCGTTCGGTCTGGAAGCTAGGCGGAGACGGCGCAGCCCTCCCCCGACCACGGTGGTGGTGTCATCGGGCCGGGTTAAATACCCGGTTTTCCTTTTTAAACTTTCACTGCTTCTTTTGCCACCAAACCTTGAAGGTTTGGAATATTTTTGTTGCGGATAGTGGCAAAGTCCCTCGTTTTAATTAGCCAGAAACTTCGATGATTCAAAGGAATCAACCAAAGACTCCTGGAAGGAATACGAAATTCGAAGACTCATATATCCACCATACATGGATATGTACAATGTCAGTACAATGCTGGCGTCTACTGTACATTACTTATAAACCTTAACAAACGACGAAAAAAGTTACGGAAAATCGTCACTAACGAAACTGTTAGGAGCGCGCAGTTTTTAACTGCTAACGAAAGCGCTGTTATTGCCATGGAAGAAGGATACCTCGGTTTAATCATCACTTGTTTTAAGTGAAGCTCTGTGGCCGATTTTGGTCAGATATGGGTGCAACGGTTTTACTTTCTGCCTTCGTGACAAGCCGACTCTTCTGGGACGGCTGCTGTGAATCGGCATTTTTGGTTGAGGTGAACTTGTTTCCTCGCCTGTGCATGGATGTTCTTGTCCGGTCAGGTGACCTAAAAAAAACAGAGAGAAATAAACACGTTTTGTAATTTCGTAGAACGCTTGTAATTATGGGAGAACGTTGAAGATGTGGTAGTTGTTTACAATGTTTGTGTCCTGAAGACAGTTTTCTTGTCACACCATGTAATACCTCTGGGCGTCCGATTGTTTTCTTTACTCTGATCAAAAGTCGACTGGCTGATCCAATGCAGACATTTAGTGGCTTCACTAATAAGACCAATGAAAAGCTTGGTTGAAAGCTTCTCTTAGATTTCTAAACAATTAGGGTATTTCAAATTGGCACCTACCTAAAACTGCGCAGGTTTCCCCTTCAACTGAATTCGTTTCTGACACGAGGTGTTTGTAGTTTGATTTCCCTTGCCACTGAAACGCTGATGGTGCTTTCACTGGGAATTTAGCGTTTTCATCCTTGTTGGGTTGCTCTGTCTGGGGTTTAAAAACATTTGACGCTGCTAAAATATCTATATACATGAACAGTGCATCATTATATATTGTTGCTCTAAACAGTACTATTCAACAAACCTGAGTTTTCTGAAAAGCTCCTTTCACAAGGAGCATGGCAAATTCCAGTAATTCAGGGCCATCCAGGTCGATATCCATTTGAGAAAAAGCTTCTTGTGCATTTTTATAACCTTCGACAAGAACAATAAGAAACTGAGACTTGTAAATTAGTCTTTATCAAGTTAACAATATAACAATATGACAATACTGTGTGCCTCTCTCTTTTTGTACGGCCTCTTCCCGTGAAGCATTAAACTAACTAAATGTTAATAGTTTTCAAACCTTTTTCTTGGGTAACAAATGCTTCCTCCAATGTCTGCCTCGGCTTATCGTGTTCCAGTTCATTGTGGGGTACACAGGTACCACACATCTGTGATAACTGCTGATAACTTCCGGACGCGGGTACAACTTCAGGAGTCACACACAGCTGCTTTACAGGAGTATCGTGCTTCATGCTTGGACTTACTTTATCATCTGAGTCGTCATGTTGGCCGCTAGGTTCGATGCCCTCTACACAGCTCCCCTGCACCGACTGTGAGCTACTGTCCGAGTTCTCGTTATATTCTTTGTCGTGACAAAAAGTGGACAAGAATACCGTCTTCTCAGAAGGCAGCAACACGGCTCTATCATTAGGAGTGAGACAAAGAGGCCCTTGCTTTGTACTTGGAGTTACTTCATATTTCAAAGCGTCGTGTCCGCTAGATTCGATACACTGTAGGCCACTCTCCAACTTCTGTGAATCACTGCCTGAGTGCTCTTCACATTCACTGCTTTGATAACATCCGGGTACGCGGGTCCACTTAGAAGACAGCAACACGTCATCAAGATCAGGTGTTGAACAGGGTTGCTGCACAGGAGGATATTGAGTCGTGTTTGGACATTCTTTGTCCTCTGGTGATTCATTGTGTCCACTAGGTTCTATACACTGTACGTCGCCCCCTAATGTCTGCGAATCGCTGACTGAGTGCTCTCCGCACTCTTTGCATTCATAACGTCCGGATACTGCTGGTACCAAGATCTTAGAAGACAGTACCACGTGATCAGCAGATGTCACAAGCAGCTGCTGCGCGGGAGGAGTGGGAACTATTTTATCTCTTGAATCATCTTGTTCGCTGGCTTTCATGTGCTCTACCCGATTCCCTGATGCCTCTGAATCACTGACTAAAGTCTGTTCATGTCTGGGTGCCAGTATAGTCACCTCAGAAGGCATTGACAGGGTAGTGTCATCTTCAGGTGTGGGAGCTGGGCCTTGCTTCATTTCAGGTGTTATCTCAACTTCATGTTCTCTTTGTTTTGTCGTATTTTCAGCTGTGCTTGAGGTTGACAAAACCGCAGCTCCTTCAATTGACACAACTGGATGGTTTGCATTGCTACAACGATACAGGAGTTTGTGGAAGTTCTGCTCGTTCATTGTCATTGGCCTGGGGGGCCTTGACTGCTCTGTTACTTTGCCAATGACGATCTCTGGATCAGAGATCTTGTCTGAATCAGACTTCATTTCTGGCATCTGCGCCCGGGATTTATCGTCCCTTTCCGTGTTGTCAAAATGTTGTGAGCTGACTGTAATAGCTGAAGAAGCTGTAGAAATAACTGTAGCTTCACTTGTAATATCTTCCGTTGTGTGCACTTGAGAGGTTGTTATCCAACTCCCACTCAATTGACTGTCGCTCACTTCTTCAATCATTTCTTTCTGGAAATAATCAAGGTCCTTGCTGCAAGGCAGTGGCTCAAAATCCATGCCTTTGAATTCGGAGCACAAATGTTCAAGAGGGCCAAAAGATGCAAACGCAGCCTTGAATGATGACGTGTCTTCGACAGTCAGATCTTCCGCGTAGAATGATGCATCCGTGTCCAAAATGTTTTGGAGGCGAGGAACACATTCCAGGTGCTGGCACGGTGGAGCATCGTCTTCCTGTGTATTAAGAATATAGGTATGATACCTGTTAGCATTTGCTGAATCTCAGTTATCCTTAACTTTAGGTTACGGATCCGTAGTTCATGGAACACTGCGGAAAAGGTATAAGTTTTAGAAAATAGACTTGCATGTCACATACTTAGCATCTTGCTCTGAAAATGGATCTTTTGGTTCTGCTTTTGTTATATGGATCGCCCTAGCATTGTTTGGCATCATTTTATCTTTCTTACTTTTTTCAAATTGCTGCTTCTAGGTCATATGAACTAAAAGCCAAGGTTGCGCTGGTGCTTTCTTGAAACGTTGTAACAAAGCTTGTTTATTCGCGATGTTTGATCCAAATGAAAACAGCTAATTATAAAGCCCGAAGAAGTATAGTTATTGTGTAGAAACAGATTGAATACACTTTAATATTAGACATGCTTTACCTCTTCCAGAAAAGCTGTTTCATCCAGCCGAAGAAAGGATGGGCAGGATCCCAGCTGACCATAGGACATGGTTTTCTGGGGCGTTGTCGTTCGCTTTGATAAATGTTCGGGTACCACTTGCACCTCTGGCGTATTATGCGGTGCATTTGCGTTCATATTTCTACTTGCATACCCATAATCTACCACTTGACCAGTATTCATTTCTGTTCTCGTTGGAATAAGACTTTCAGCTTGATGTACAACTATTGCATTACCCTGCTTTGTGCTTAGTTCTGACGTGCGAAGCATAACTGAGCCGTTATCGACTCCGTGATACAACTTCAAGTCTTCATCTAGTCTCATCTTCTTTTCAGGGGGTGGTTCCTGGTGCTGTTTTTCAGTCAAATCCTCATAGAATTCTGGAACCTCTTGACAATCCATGACAATATCCTCGGGCGATAATATAACAGTTTCTTCACTGCACTCATCCTCTCCTGTCTCTTCAATCACGGATACGGACATCAGTGGAGAGGCAAAACATACTGTGGCTGATGTTTTTCTCTGAGGGTTCCCTAAGTTATTTGGCGTCTTGAGGATAGATTTGAGGCATACTTCTGCTGATGCCACAATTGGATCATCACGGGCACAGGAGACATCATCTTCTTTTCGCCTTTCGATGAGTTTTAGCTCTGATTTCCCTCTGATTTTTAGAGCATCTTCCTCTCTTAATACGCCAGCTTGAATTGCCAACGTGAAAAAGTCCACAGTCTCAGATGTGTTTTGAGGTATTCCTAATGCAAAAAAGAAAATAATAATAATAAAAATAAAAATAAAAATAAAAATAGGACAAACAAATAAAAAACAAGACATTCGAAACACCATCACACTTTATTTTGTCGAAAACAAGTAGCAACCGAAAAAGAATACAAAACGAACAAGTATATTTTGTAGTTGGTATCCTTATAACCATGGGTCACTTGAAAAAGTAGACAAGATCTCAAACTTGACTAGAGGGGTTCACAAATAATATACCTGAATACATCGGTTTTTCAAATCTACGTACCTCTGTCCAGACTTTTCACCCCAATAGTTGGCCAATCCAAAGATACAGACTCAAATCCTGTGAAAAATTTTACATAACAGTTTGACATTACACAACAATAGCGAGTGTTTTCTTAACCCTAACCCATGTTTTGGCAAAAGATGTGCCATGTATTTGCATCATTTCTCGTGAGATCCCACAGCACAACGCCCTTTTGAAATTACATGAACGTGGACTGATACAAAAAGGCTGAAGCTTCTCTAAATGATGAAGATCCAGATAATCTCATTCACATTCAAAACAGCACAAATTATTGGATACATAGAGTTTATATACACCTTAAAAACACAGTAATATTTGTTGTTTTCTTTAACCAGGAGCACTCGTTTCATGTGACTGCACACATCTAATGTAAGAAGTCGCACCTTTGCCAAAATGATCATTAGCTCTGTCCTCTTGCAAGACTGGAAAACGGAAACCATATAACCGCCTTTCACATTGGGTTTTTAGAATACTCTTGGGGACATCGTCACACGATGCGTCAACAAGTGCTGAAGGACTTGTCTTTTCAAATCTCTGAGGTACGACAGAAAAGTCTATGTCGCCACTGCTGTCTCTCGGGACCTCCGTAGCTTTTCCACATGGCATTGTTTCTTCATATTCATCCGTTCCGTTTAGGCCCAGTCTAGAGACCTGGGAGTTCCTGATTCGCTTCTCTGGAATGTTGCATGTCTTCTTATCAAAAGTGCTGTCTTCTGAGCTTGTTTTGTACTGATAAGCAGTCTCGTCTTGAGCAATGGTAAAGGGCGGAAGCTCCTTATAAACTTCCCTGTCTGTAAGCTTTACCGTTCCACGTCCTGGCAAATACACAAAGGTAGCCATTTTAGTAGCGGTTCTCACGAACTTGTGGAAGGTCAGGATTTTGCAAATGAATTTGCTAACTACAAACTGACCTGAACTACCGATATTCATAACAAAACATTGCATTTTTCATTCGTTTACCAGTAGGTTTTCAAGACAGATATATTCTGCAAGTTTTGTGCTGCCCCTAATAAAAGGCACCACGCGATGTTTATTGGCAAACTGGGTGTTATTAGGTGTGTTGATTGCGGGTAGTAAAATGTTTTTACGTACCTTGCTCACACTCGAAAAAAGTGGCATCATGTGGAGTAACATTTGGGCCCTCAATGCAGTCAGTGGAATATGTAAGATCCATTTGCACCGACCTGCTGATATAAGTTTGCAACAAATGTCAGTTTCACTTATCCATCCATGGGCCGATCAGATCATGAATGCAGTGGTTCGACTTCTAAAACAAGACAAATGTCATGTTTCACTTACCATTAAATTGTTTTCAGTATGTTTGTGAGTAAGGCGCCTACATTGGCCGTCGTTTGCATGCGACTAAGTCACCCAAGTCTCTGTTGTCCAATTTTCTAATCTTTAAATCTTCCAAATACATTTAAAAGAGTCTTCAACACAACAACAGCCGCGAAAATGGCGGGAACATGCTGCCGCGGCCGCGCCGGAAGTTTTGGCGGGAATATGACGCCTCCCCCCTCCCCCTCCCCCTCCCCCACGGGTTGTCCGCCATTGACTTTGTAAACTAGATTCCGGGTTCTCTCGTTCTTTTTGGTGTCGGCCGATATGATCAAAACCAATATTGAAATGATCGGTCGATGCAGTGTTTTGCGGATTCTAAGAACAATTGCTCCTGAATTCTGCCCAAATGGCCTCCACAACCGGCATATACAGAGATATCCACTGCGTCACATATACCGTGGCAAGGGGGGTGGTATCAGTGTCTTGATCAGCCTGCAGAATGCTGAAACATTCGTAGCATCCTTGAAAGCCCAAGAACGAGAACTGCTGAAAGAAGCGCTTACAAAAACTGACCGGCTTTCAGATTCAGAAGAAGAAGGTAACTGTGGTGAGCAGCTTACTGTATTGTGACCAGGGGCGGATCAAGTAGAAAATCTGACGCCGAAAGCGCGATCTTCTTGAGGGCCAAGGTTTTGTGTTTATAGAAACGCCATTTTGAAAGGATGAGAACGGAAGTAAAAAACCCAGTATGAGTCCCCCCACCCCTCTCTCTCTTTCTGGATATGACCATAAGTTAGAACCTGACCCCATGAAAAATCGACCATGAAAAAGTTAAATCCTTCCATCACCCTCCTGGGAAAGGCGTTTTTTTGGCATTTGGTAGCGGGGCACATGGATTTTTCATGGTAATCTGGATTTTCCACATTGTACCACAAACAGAGGGAGCGGGACAAAGGCAGGGACAGAGATATACACAGACAGAGAAACAGATAATCATACCTTCACCTGGGTACTAGACAATTACAACAGAAAGAGGGAGACTGAGACAGACAACAATGACAAAGAGTCAAGGCAAACGCTACCAGATATATGCAGAGAGACAGAGAAAGGTGGATAATAGTCATTACTTAGAGTTCTGATTAATACATTACTTGTGGTTGTGGCTAGTAGAATATTAGACACTTTCTCAATAACTTCATGATGATGATGATTGGTGACATGCAGACAAAGGCACCAACAGACACAAAGATGGACACAGAGGAAAATACATAATGAGTGGGGGGTTCCCCAATGACAAGAATCTGTCAAATATCGTAGGTGATTTAATAGTGTTTTGTGTCCAAATTTCAGCCAATGCAAGAACAACAGTTCCTCCAACAGCTTCTCAACTAAGAATGGGTGAGTCTATTTTTCCCTCTGAATGTTGAAAATATATATTGGAAAGCCAGTCAAATCCAGTGTTAACCAAACTTTTGTTGCCTTTTGTTTACTAATAACTCAAAGTATAGTTACTCCCGGGCTCAAAATACAGCTTCTTCCAACCATTAAAATAGACTGTAATGAATGATGCAATGAAAATCAGTATTGTCCAATCAGTTTTTGTTTGAGCAAGGTATACAAAGCCAACTTCTCTTTACTGTATGACATATTTCTGGTGAACATGAGAAACTGAAGGATAGAATTGAACTTGATCAGTTTTGGGCGTTAGCAAACATTGCCTTGTTTCAATATTTTTTTGCAAAACTATTCAAACAAATTAGTTTGAGGCAGTAATATTTATTTAATAGCCTGATCATGCTTTGAACTGGCCCAGGATGTGTTTTTAATATTATTTTCTTTCTATTTTTTATAGCTGCAATCCACACTGCAATTCCTTTCATTGGTTTTGGACTCCTTGACAATGCTATAATGATTACGGCTGTAAGTATGTGTTAGTGAGATATATTTTCATTCATATTTTCTAATTTAATTCTCTGACTGGCACAAATAAAACCATATTGCTTTGAAAATTGTACATTTTTACAGGGAGAATATATTGACCACTCAATTGGAGTAGCACTTGGAATATCAACAATGGCTGGTAAGATGAGTCATTCCCTGGTCATTTAAATATAATTTAATAAATGTGATCAAATTCAATATTGTTGATTGTCAGATTATGTACAATTTGACTATTTAATTTTCCCATATCATATTTATTTTAATACTTAAGTGCAAAGTATAATAATTGTGTTGATGTTGATCCCTAGCTGCTGCACTTGGTAATCTTGTGTCTGATGTCTGTGGAATTGGGTGAGTAACATTTGACCCCACTAGAGGCAAACTTTCGAAATAAAATTGTGGGCTTAATTCACTTTATTTAAATTTGCAGTCTTGCACATTATGTGGAGGCTATAGTAAACAGACTGGGTTTCACAGGAGGAAAACTCACAACCAAGCAAAGAGAGATGCCAAGGACACGAATTGCAACAAACCTGGTAACAATTTATGTACTCCTGCAATACGCCCATGCTCTCTATACTTCTGTTGCTCTGTACTTTCATCTCTGCCTCTTTCTCTCTCACACACACTCTAATATACTTCAGGCAATCTTGTTCCCAGAGCATTGTTCCTAGTTCTCTGGAAAGAATAATATTATTGGTTTTAATGGTCTGCAAATAGGAAAACTGGTTAAATGTTGTATTTTGCATTTTTGTTGAGCATGTGTGCTGTCTGAAGTTAGAAAATTTATATGGGAATGACTTTGGGTTGTATCTGAGTTGTGGTGTATGAGGGCCATGCAGTTTGTCTCCAAAATACTATACTTATTCGCATTTCCATGACAATCAACAGGGTAGAGCCATTGGGATTTCAATTGGATGTATACTAGGAATGTTCCCATTGTTATTCTATGAAGGTGATGGGAAGGACAAGCAGACAGAGAAACAAGAAATGACAAACTGAAATTTGGAGACAACATGGGAGTCAACACAGTTATTTAAAAGGGCTGTACCAGTAGTTTTATCTCAGGGATGGACCCTGCAGGAGAAAATCTGGCCAGTTTTCAAATGTCACTGCCAAAGGCATTATCTTCTAGATGGTTTGAGGGCATGCTTCCCTAAAAAAGAAATTGAGATTTGGCTCTTCAAAAGTGCCATTTCTGGAGGCTGAGAAGTACAGTAGGTTTAGAAAATCTGACTGATATTCCATAAACTGGCCTAGTGGCCAATCCCACAATAAATTATTTGGAGGGGTTATCAAGGGATGTGGCTCACCTTTTCAAGGAATTATGCCATTTTATCGTATCATAAAACTGTTATCTATCATAATTATTGACAGCTGAATAATATTCAATAATTTGACATTTCTAAGTTTGAGCACCCAGATGCTACGAGAATAAGGAAATTAAAAGTACAGATTGCATTGAATTCGTACCACTACATCAAACATAAACTAATGAGCAAGACTGAAACAGGAAACTGAAATTGATCATTTCCATGAGTGTTCTTTCCAGTCATGTATTGCATAAATATCATACTCGATGGCTGCATGTGCAGCCATACACCAAAACTTTCAAATTCAACTTTCTTTCATGGTAGACTGTATTATAGACTTCAATGAAGATGCATTATGTTGCATTCTTATACATTGTAATGATCGAATGGCTATCTTTGGTTTTAAGCCATCTTCTACAATGTTTATGCGCAAGTGCTTGCTAAACATTCCTCGTATCAGAGGCTGTGGCCCGTCAAGCTTGAGAAACTGGTCTATTCCTTACGATACATTGATGTGCAGCATTTTTCTTTCTCACATAAAAAGACCACCAGAATGCTATTTTTTACAGCCTTTGTGCTGTTTTCAGCAGACTGTGTAAGAGAATATTGCTTACTATATATTTTGGAGACTGCATGACTGACTTGTGAATATATTATTTTAATGATGCAATAATAAAATGAATCTTGACCTTTGTCTAGTCACTTAAACATTATTACTTCATGCAAGTTCTTGACCTTTCATAGGAACCTTTATGCAATATGGAGAACGTGGCTTTTGATACATATATTGCCATCAGTTCTCAACATCACATTTTCTTCTCAAAGGGAAGAATATGTATTTTGAGCATGATGAAAGGGCCAAGACAAATTTCCTTAAACATAGGAAGGAAGGATGCAGATGTGGAGGATTTTAATACCCAGTGGGTGTTTTTTTTATCAGGGAGCAGGGGCTGGGAGGTTTGAGTTTTCAATCCAGATTAAACTCTGATTGCAGAGTGAATAACGACAACACAGCTGTTGTTTATGTGGCAGTTACAGTACTGTATAAATATACAAGAAGGCAATGACTGGTGTCTTTATTTGTGCAAACTGAGCAGGACAAACTGCTGTAAGAGAAGTGTCATGGTATCTTTTACCAACTTGTAATTTCTTAATAACACCCTCACTGCAGCTTTCAGTTGTATTAAGAAAGAAAACCATACTGTTGAAGAGTTACACAAATTACACTCTTGTATATTTACGTTAAATTGTGGAATTTGACCAAAATCACTCCACAAAGATATAGTTCTATGTAAATAACTATCACTTGGACTGGAATGGTCCTATAAATTCTGCACATAATAAATTACTATTCTAATCTCTTTGATCATGTGTACATCATCTCGGCCATGGCAGACATGGGTTTAGGTATGTGTAGTAGCTGTTCAAAATATGCTGCAAGTTCTTCAGGAGTGGTATCATCTAAGTTCAGACTCCCAACACTTTGGGCTCTCCTGTGCTGTTCACCACAACCGCTAGTAATGTCTCTCAGATCGACAGTTGATTTCACCCCCTGTTTTATCAGTTTACTTGCAGCCTGCTTTGTTGAAGATGCACTGATCATTGCTTCTAGTTCACACCCCGTGTTCGATACCTCAGCAGCTGCTCTCTTCTCTGAGCCTGCTGCTTCATTTGATTTCTTGATCCGTCTGAGATGTCCACTCTTGTACACAAAAGTTGGCTTTTTAAGCATGCATCTTCTTTGCTTTGAGTTTATGTCTTTAACTTCACTGGAAAGTGAGTGTGATCTTGGTCTTTGTTGTAACCGTCTCCTAACAAAGAGTGATCAGAAAGTTCTCCTTTCACCATGAACAATAATATTAGAATGTGAAATTAAAACAAAAAATGCCAACTACAGTTGACATGATTGTCATCATGATCAAGCAGCCTACATTCTTGAATGTATGGTCACTGTTCTGTGTCCATGTTTTTGAAAGTCAAAGGCTTATTAATTAATGCAAAGATGAAACACTAAATGACAGTGAAAGTGAATCACATATATGTGATTTATGATGTATGTCATCATTCATAGTGAGGACTAATATGTCAGTCAAACCCACCCACAGGTGAGAAAAGGATGGCAATTTCAACCTTTCTCCCATGAATTTTTATAAAATAAAAAAATAAAAAAATAAAAAAATGCAGCTATGTCACACTACCTATGTCATCCCAAATAACTGCTCAAGAATATATTAATAAACCATAGTTTTTGTGGGCCTGAGTTAAGAAAGACTTTCTGATCAGTTCCAGCTGTTACCATCCCTACTGAACTGAAAAGTTGTCTGCATCTTTAGAGCAGTGTGACCTGAGTCAACCAACACATCCTTTACAGCGTCCAGTTTATATCCATATCAACCTTTCTTTGATCAGTATGAGTCAGCATGTTATTTAGTTTCTATACAGACCTAAAACTCTATTTTTTGTCAGTGTTAACTGAAAATTTCAATCAGTTTTCCGTCGTACTATTCTCAGGTCATGTGGTTCCGTGTAGAATTTCCAGTCCGTTGGTTTTATAGTCAAGCAACTAATTTTGATATGACAAACGTTTGACAAATATATATTACTCGTGACGTTTTAAGAGTATCTGAATTGTGTATCAAATAATCGAATCTTATGTTCATTACAATTAAAAAAATAATACAAAAATCCAGAGAGAACGAAAGAAGAAGGGAAACTGAATGTCTTCTGGAACAAATGAATGACGACAAAACGCTCGTAAACTGGAGTTGTGAAACAAGCTTCTTTAGTTAACAATTAGGCTTTATGCCGTCATTACTTACGGTCTATTATCCACTCTAAGTTTCTTGAAAATTGTCTGTAGGTCTTTGTCGGGACTCTCTCTACTGCGGGACTCTTCGTTCCGCGCCTTTTCCTCTTCAACGCCTTCCCGACACGACACACACTCGTCCGCCATGTTGTTGTCAAGCGTGCTCGAAGCAAATAGTGATGACGTCAGGCTATTGTTCGGTTCTGCCTGCAGCCCCAGTCTCCTCATCCGCGAGTTCCCGCCAAATGACGTCACTGACTACTTGCAGTGTAACCCGTTAATTTGTGGGAAATCGACCAAAATCTTCGTTGTAGTGTCGGGGTTTGGCTAATAATTATTAGGACTTAAAATTAATAGTGTTTATACGTTGCACCACTCAGCATTAGGCTGCCAGGATGAAAAATGGCTTCGTTAGAGACTTCGTTATAAAGGGGTTCGTTCTATCTGGGTTCCACAGTAAAGAACAACAGTTATTGTTTATTTTGGACTAGTCGATGTTAAACCCTCTTCCAAGAAAACAGCAAAACAAGGTATTGTGAGCCATTACGGCGCCCTTATTCCTAACTGCTTACATGGCAGGAGTGAAGTTCGGCTTTGCGCTGGGATATTCGAGCAAACGTTTCACTCTCCCAAGATCGCGCACGTTAGCATGGAACTGTTTTGCAGCCCTGCTTTATTTCTACATTGGACCGACCTAAATGTGGTTACAGGATGGCATACGTCCTTTCCGGCCTCTCTACCCAAATGAAATTTAAAGATTAAAAAAAAAAAAAAAAAAAAAAAAAAAAAAAAAAAAAAAAAAAAGAAGAAGAAAAAAAAGAGGCTTAATAACAACTTTTTACTCTTTAGGTTTTATTTGACAGGAAACGTAAGTTTTCTTGGTTCAGTCCAACTTATCTTTGTAGCGAAAACATTGAATTACAGTGATATTTGGCCAGGATAAACAAGAAAGTTCATATTCAATGATTTTATGTAAGCGAACGTTTGATCGCACAGCAGAGCACTCGTTCCTTCAAATTAACACCTTTTGGTTGGTGTTTTGTTGCGACCGCTGGTTGTTCTGTTGTTGATTTTAGATTGAGTCAATCGATACCGCTCTATCTACGAATATTTGTAAATTTAAGCCTAATTTCTGTAAACCAAAATTTGCCTTATTTAAGAGCCGTATCCCAAAAAAGTACACCCTATATAAGAACAAATACCAAAAAAAAAAAAAAAAAAAAAAAAAAAAAAAAAAAAAAAAATCGACTGCCCTATTCCAGACCAAAGAGACAAAATATATACCCTATTTCAGGCTAAAATGCTTGAAAACGATACCCGTTGGAGCGGCACATACCTATATGACTTATATATGGAAGTAAAGTACCCACCCCTCAACACCTTACCCGGGACAACTAAGGGGTACTCGAATATCAAAATTGCAAACATTTTCCAAAAAGGTAGCGCAAAAATGTATATATGTCATTCTCTCGGCGTATTCAAAATTTTTTTTCAGTTGGGCAAGCCAACTGTTTGAGTTAATAATAATACAGAGGATTATCTATCAATTAAGTTTGAGGACAATTGTAATGTTTATGATTAAAGATATTAACTAATCCCAGGCATAATGTGCCAAGGTTCGACGTCAGCCAGTATGAGAACTGTCTATTTCAGACCCAACTTTGGCTTAAGGGAAGCCAGCTGTTGAGACAGAGAGAGTGCCGTTAGGAAGAAAAGTTCAAATTTACATCGAGAAAGTAACAAAATATTAAAAGCGACGAACTAACACTTACACTTGCAAAAAAACAAACAAACAAACAAAAAAGAAACACGTTGACTAAAAACCACTGGAGCAGTTTCCGACTGACTACTGAAAGTAATCGTGTAATTGCTTTGGTTTTGCGTTCCCTGCACTTTTTGATTGGTCCAAACCAGTATGGAAGCATTCTCGACCAATCGGGAACACGTCAAGCAGAACCCTTTAATGATCTATTCCACGCAGGCAACGTGTTCGCTTACGAGAGGTTTCACTAATAGTAACTTACTGAAGAATCAATCAGTGGTCACTCAGGGCTCATTATCAGAACAAAACAGCAGTACTTAACAAAACTATACCTCGTTTTGCATGAGCTTTTTCCTTGCCAAACAAAATTGCGCCTCAGCCTGTAAAGAAACAGCGATAACCCCTTTATTGGTATACGTATTCATTGTGAACTGAACATTCTGAAGTTTTATTCTGAGCATTCTTCAGCTCCCTGGCCAAGCATCGGGTAGCCTGCGTAGCGACGGGCTCTCCCGGGGAGGGGAGAGGAGGGAGTCAGGTCCTCCTCGCGCTCGGACTGGACCCCCTCCCCCTCCCCCCTCCGGGAGAGCCGCTACGCAGGCTAAATATCGGGTTGCTTATGGATCCTGATGAGTGTGGCACTTCACTCACCTTATCTCCAGCTGCCACAGCTCTCTGAGCCTTAGCTTGTTCTTTTGGTACTTTGGCTGCTATTTCACGGGCGTAATCTGACAAGAACACAACGTGAATCATTCTCTATCCGCAGTTCATATATATGTGATTTCTCGTATATAAATCGTATCAAGAACACAACAGTTAGTCAGTAGATTTGTAAGCTTCTCGTGTTAAAATTGAAGCAATCGTAAATTAATAATAATTTATGGACTTTATAGAGCACAAATCTCGATTTGATAAAATGCCTATAATTGCAGCGAAATGCCAAAGCTGAGTTTTGTGCTACTGTACGATTGTAGAAAAAAAAAGAACTTTTACACGTCAATAAAGATAATTTGAAAAACAAAGAAAAGTATATTTACACGTCAATAAAGATAAATTTAAAAACAAGATAAAAACATTTACATGTCACTAAAGATCACTTAACGTAAAAAGAAAATGACAAAAATGATAAGTTACTGATATAAATAACTGTCGAAGGTGGAGATGATTTTGTTGATGACCAAACTATGCATGCAGTTTAAAAACATGCAGTTTTTAAAACTTTGTATGGGAAAAAAGCTTTCAAATATCAGTCATACTTATTAAAGCACTCTTCTCTCCTCTAGAGAGCATCTTCTCCACTTCCTCGATCTTCTGTTGACATTGTTTACAGCGCAGCATCAGAGAGGGCGAGGTCATCTGTCCTTTGCTTCTCTGTGCTGCAATCTAAAGTGGCGACCAGGGATCAATTGGCCATTCCGCAGAGTCGTGCAAGAGTAATTAAGATGAATCAAATTGAAAAAAGTAAACCTGTCACAAGAAAGAGCACATCCAAAGAGAGGCCTAGTGAAAACCTTTTTTTATGAAAATTTTCCAAGTTTCACTCGAGGCCACACTCAACAACAACAACAACAACAACAACTAATAACGACGAAAACAAAAGACGCTACGAGGACAAACACTGGCGACGAACACGACAGTGAAAACTACCACGACAATAACTTTGAACACGAAAGCAATAAACAGCTAAATAAACAGCTAAAGGATTCTAGTACCTGCTTCTCGATTATCTGCTTTTCCATTTTCAGCACCTCTACACTTACAAGGTCATCAAGACTGTAAGAGAAGCAGGACTTGTTACAAACATTTAGTATTTGGCAAGCAATCACGTTAGAAGTTTTCTTTAATAGAGAATGATTCCCTGATGTAATCAAATGATCACTGTCGGTACCTAGTAACATAAACTACACTTACCAGTACACTATATCATACTACACTACATTATACTACACAATATCACACTACACTACACTGCACACTAACCCGACATCAGACAAGACCACACAACTCTAACTATACACTACACAACACAACACCACACCACACTACATTGCATGCTAACCCTGCATCAGACAAGAACACACAACTCTAACCATACAGTACCCAACGCCACACTACACTACATTGCATACTAACCCGACATCAGACAAGACCACACAAGTCTAACTATACGCTACACAACGCCACACTACACTACATTGCATACTAACCCGACATCAGACAAGACCACACAAGTCTAACTATACGCTACACAACGCCACACCACACTACATTGCATACTAACCCTACATCAGACAAGACCACACAAGTCTAACTATACGCTACACAACGCCACACTACACTACATTGCATACTAACCCGACATCAGACAAGACCACACAAGTCTAACTATACGCTACACAACGCCACACCACACTACATTGCATACTAACCCTACATCAGACAAGAACACACAAGTCTAACTATACGCTACACAACGCCACACTACACTACATTGCATACTAACCCGACATCAGACAAGAATACACAACTAACTATACAGTACACAACGCCACACTACACTACATTGCATACTAACCCTACATCAGACAAGAATACACAACTCTAACTGTACACTACACAACACCACACTGCTATACACTACACGACACTCTTACACTACATTACCCAACACTACACCATATAACTGCTGTGCTTGACACACACGACAAAAATGCAAAAAGAAAAAATACACTTATCAGTAAAGTAACTATATTTGAGTAATTTCGTATACAATAAAAAAGTGTAAAGATGGCAGCCCAAGTTGGAAAAAATATTTTTCCGGGGCAGCTTGCGAGAATTAGGACCTAAATGTTTGCTGTGCATCGGAAAAACCATCCGCGAGTCGGCCATTGGCCCTGTTGGTTTGGAGTTATACCACTACGAGGTACAAGTGAAATAAATTATCAGATTCTGTACAAGAACTAGTCACTGTAGTCAGTAGACAGTTGTCAGTGATTTGGACAGTTGCTGGGTTGTCCTCCAGTTGTCACGTGACTGAGCAGACAGTAGATTTGACACTAGGGAGGACAAGAGAGGAAAACTCGGTGTGAAAGAGATGAATCGAACACGGAATAACGGCGTAGAACTTTCTAGGGCGGAGCTTATCGAACTTGGACTTTTCCGTATTCACTCTTCACTGAAATCTACTATTACGCTACTTGCCTGCCTACCACGCGTGCATTCTAACAATTCTAAAGTGTCCCGTTTTTGTTGACCGGAGTTCATGTTATGTGTACTTGTAAGTTTGTACCGTGAAAGAATTAAGTTGGGCGTTAGTTGAGCAAGCTCTGTCGCTCTGTATGACTGCATGACAGCACTGCTTCATATACTGTGCTGTTGGCCAGCCCAACAAAATATACACGTTTCTTATGAATGATGTGCCGTGTTTAATGCGCCGTTATTAACCGACATTCAACAGACAAAAGAAAACCCAGGAAAAAATGAACCAATAGAGAATTAAACAAGCAAGCCTCATTTACCTTGCTGTGGTACTTTTTCCAGCTTTTGGCGATCCTTTCATATCCTGTTAGTAGAGGGATCACGGAGTATAAGACAATGATTATAAACATTAAACTATTAAATGTGATGTAAGAGAAAAAACACTGAATCATCTCACTACTTACATGAATCTCGGGAACGGCCTGGCAGAAAATAAAAAAAGCAAAAAGCGAAGTATTACGAGTCAGCTTGCTTTACACACTGAACTGAGCATCTGAAAACACAGCGTGCTAAATACTTTTCATTCGACTACGGTTATTCATTGTGAAGTAGGAAGCAGAAGAATGTTAACAAAAAAAAATTAATTCCATGTACCTTTTTAGATGACAAGTGCAAATCAATCACGAGCCATTTCCACTTGTCAATGTACACATCTTTCTCACTCAGAGGGTCGCGTAATCGAATCTGGACTTCAATTTTGCCTCCAACAGCTCTGCGTCCTCGGTCAGTATCCATCAACTAAACGACAGCAACAACAACAACAACAACAACAACAACAAGACTTGATCAACACCCTCAATACCAGACTGGAAAAAATGGATCTCTTTCATACTAAAGAAATATTTCCAAATGATTTTCTACAATATAGTCTTTGGACAACTACTAAATTAGACTTTTACGCTGTTTCAGGGATTTCAACTTACTTCTATACACTATGGAAGGTCCAGTGCCAACTTGTACAAATTTGTAGAGAATATTTACTGAATGAGAATGATGCTTTCCTTCACTTACATCTACACATTCGTGAATTTCACATTTCGTATCCAACGGGGCGAGTTTGATCTGCGCCTGAGCCAATGTTTTGTCTCCTTTCAAGAAACCTCTGTAAACAAAATCAACAAGCAGAAAATGAGGCACTCACAAAACGGTAAAGCCTGGTTTTCACGTGTGACGCAAGCACTGGATACCGTATTTCCTCGAATAAGCACTCTGGGCGCTTATTTCAAATTTCGTAGCCAATTGGGGAGCTTAATCGAGGGTAAAAAAAGGTGATTTGAAATAATTTCGTTGTAAATATTCAAAATGGAAAAAATCGAAGTAAACAAATTTTGCAGTAACGTTTTTCACAGCCTGCATTGCAACAGTAACTACTTCATGTAACGTTAACAGTGTATACCTAGTTTCCTTCATCAGCCATAACGTATAAGTATGTTGTTAATCTCGTACTGTACGTTTTTTTCTTTCTTTCTTTCTTTCTTTTTTTTTTTTTGGGGGGGGGGGGGGGGGGGAGGGCGCTTAATCCAGGTATTTATTACATAGCGCTTACTTGAGGGTGGGCGCTGAATCGTGCACAAAAGGTACCTTCGTTCACAGTGAAAACAGGCTCGACACAAGCGTTAAAATTCAAATTTCCAATTTTCCTTGTTTGTGTCTGTCATTTTCACTCGTTTTCATATAACACATCAAATCGTGTTTTCATATCATGAACAATAAATCATTTTCAACAACGTAAATCAGGTTGATACCTTTCGTATTTAACTTCAAACTTCAACGCCTGTCTCTTGAATATTCTTGCGAGAGATCTGTTTTTGCGATCGATATTCACTTTGAAAACTTCCCTGTACTCTGAGAATGGAAACAGAAGTGAAAATTACAAATGCGTGCTGACGAATTCGGCAAGATACACTGATAGACAGAGAGAGACAGAACCATGAAAAAGGGACAACGTCAGAGAGACAGAGACATACATAGGCAGTTTGTGCATGGGTGTTGGTGTGTGTGCAGTATCAATGAACAAGTATTCAGTGACAGAATGGAAGAACCTTAACAAAAGAAGCAGACATATTCGTATTCCATACCAGGGTTTATTGAGTTCTTCACTGTCGCAGTCTTGCCAGACTGCGGTTCTTCTGCCTGCAAAGGAACACAACACACTACATCGTCATCAGATCTTTGATTCAGATAGACGAGAGGTCTCGTTGAGTACTCGTCGACAGATTATCCGTCGGAAACCAAAGCTTGGTACCACAGAAATTCCTACCTCCCCCCCAATAAACGAAGCTGAAGCTGTTCTGCATACAAACGCACCTTTCTTGACTGTGCTAGAAAAGAAAACCACTAGTTTCCCGGGGGGGGGGGGGGGGGAGGGGGAGGGGGTACTCCGTACATGTTTGGGGTGCGAGTGTGCCTCCTACACTCTATTTAAGACCAAGTACCACAATAGCAACATTTGCTACCCTATTTCAGACCACACAGATCAGACAAAATCGATGCCCTATTTCAAACTAAAAAAAACGGCATACTCAAATGAACAGTTGATACATTCTACACTATACACAGGCAGAACTTGGTACTCACACTCGGGTAAGGGAAATCGTAGGTAACGTACGTATACATGTCTTTTGGCTGATAACCTGTCAGAGAGAACAACACAAATAAAAACCTGTCGCGAAAAGCGCGAACTGCGGCGATAAAGAGAAGTGGCTAGGAGAATTGTCAGGAGGCTCAAGAGTGACTAAGCGTGTGCCTAAATAATGCTCCTGCAAGCTGAATTACATAATAAGTAATAGAGCTGTTTTCAGACGTCTCGCAACTTATCAAAGCATCGCGACCATTACAAACCTGATGGCAGAGGGATGTTGAGACATCTCACAACCTCAATTTGCAACTCCGAGTCACTCAACTCAGGATACGAACTGGAAAAAAAAAAGAAACAAATAGAACCATATATTACACGGGGAAGAAGAAATGATTTGTCGTCAATACATTTATCACTACGATTTTAATGAGGCACACTATTAATGAACATGTCGGAATGTTACTTGGAACTTTCATGAAAGTGTAAGAAATCACTTACTGCACTATGCTGAAGGACCTGTTCTCGTAGTGAAACTTGGGCGGTAGGTCCTTGTGTTTTCGTGCACTTTGAACCGAGTCCAAGTCATGGCGCATGTTTTTGGCCATCTTCTCAAAACTGATAACCAACAAAAAGGACATCAATCTCGTCATTTTCACGCAAAATATTAAAACAAACTTCAGACGTAACACAGGTGATTCGCACGAGCCGGTTGCTTACTTCTTAGCACTCGGTATATCTCCAAGTTTCTGGAAGTGCTGAGCATTTTTGCTGCACATCTGTAACAAACAAGAAAACGAACAAGATAAGCAAACGTGGCGTTGAAGGCCTTTGTATGTTTGATGCGTTATTTTTGTTTTGTGCTTTCATTTGTTTTCTTCCTTTCTCGGCTCCAGTTATTCAAACTAATCCAGGGGCCAAATCAATAATCGTTTACGACTTTTTTTTTACAAATTGGCCATTATTCAAACACAACTAGGGCGGACCTTTGTCTGATGATGAAGATCCGTAAGAAGTTAAGGATACAGGTCCTCAACTGTATAGTTACACTAGCAGTATTAAGATTAAAGTTTGTTTTGAGAAAACTGGTCCAACTTATTGTAAAATACATTTGTAAATGTTCTATACCAAACATAAACCAAATTATCCCAACGCATATATTGCCCAATACATCCCATCTGAGTCCGATGGACAGATAGGGAGGCAAATGGTGTCCGAAAGGGAGACGAAGGAAATGCCACACGTATAAGCCAAAGTTTGAATTGAACTAACAGACAAACTGACCTCCATCGGATATGGCTGATGGTCCAATGGTGTCAGATAGAGCGATGGATATGAAGTGAGTGAAACATTCTAAGTATCCTGCCTACAGGCGTATGTGTTGACGGTGCCAGATGGACCGATGGACGAACTGACGTTCATCGCACGTTAAAACGAAGCAACACACTTGTAAGTCTCCATACAGCCCCCTCCCCCCCCCCCCCAAATCCGCTGAACTTGTCTATCGCGCTCCAATGGGGATTTATTGGACATGTGTGCTTTTCTTACAAAAAGCTTGGTAAAAACGGTTCCTGATTACACGAAATGGGTATGTTATCTGCAGGTGTTCAAATTGTACCTCCATTTGCTTGATTAGTGCATCTTCCAGGCGAGAGAACAGTTCAGCAACTTCCTCTGGTGAGCGCGGTACGGATCTAAATTCCTCTATTTGAATCTCTGCCGAGTCAGAACCTGCTGTAGGGGCTGGGCTGGAGGCCGTCATACCCGGGGAGTCTGGAACCTGAGGGGAAATAATCACTGGTCAAACTATCTGCCAACTCAAGCGGTATGATTGCGGTCTCTTGATGGGCCAGCGGTTAGAAGGCTTAACTATATGGAGTAATGGCTAAAGGGAGCCTTACCGTTGACAAATCCACTCTTATGCCGTTTTGCGCCGCCTCGATCATTGGATCTAAGCCCTGAAATACCAAACGTTTAGTACAAGCAAAATAAAAGAGAAAGAGAGAAAGAGAACGGTTAAAACACCATCTGGCCTATCAATACTCACTACATCACTCCTATGTTTCTTTTTAAAAGGTTGGCAGAATCTGCACTTTGAGCTTGGTAGTGCAAGCGTTAACATCTTTCGAATTCACTGTGCTTCCACAACAAACTCTAGGCGCACCAACAAGTGAGCCTACTATGCCATACCTTTGCCATCCTCAGATAGTTCTTTGCTTCTTCAATATCTCCTTGTTTCTTTGCCTTCAAAGCTGCCATCTTAAATTCTCGTTGCCTTTCAAGCAGGAAGTTTAACTGCTGTGTATTACGACTCGGGGATTTCTTTGAACCCTGGGGTTGGAGACGAGGTTGGGCTGGCGTGGGGGAGCTCTGCGCACCCGCAGGGGCAGCAACAGCACGAGCAGCCTGGGCACTAGCTGCTTTCTGGGTCTATAATTTTGAATCCACGGGGAGGGAGAAGGGGGTTAAGCAGATTGTTACAATACAGTTTCGTTACAAGACAAAACAAGAAAGTGCCACTAGAAGAACGTTAGATTCAAGTAGATTAGATTCAAAACTCAGTCTTATTTTAATCTAACTACAGAATATCCCCTAGTTTTTGCTGTAATTAAGGTACTTGCACCGACACAATGTGCCATTTTTAAACGAAATTTGAAAGAGTTGATTAATGTATTTCTTTTTTAATTATTTTTGTAGAGATAGCATACACAGTACAGAACTGTTTGGAACAAAGAAACAACACCTTTCACCTGACTGAGATATGTCTACTCCCCTGGTGACTGAATTGTATTTATTTCCTCCGCATTTTTATTTCTTTCTTAAACTTTCCTGTTGTTGGCAGCCCATCTTTCTATTTTATGTTACGATATATTGGCACGGAAAGAAGAAAGAATCAACTTTAAGGTACGTAACACAGAGAGATAAACGTTACCTCTGCCAGCTGTGGTTGGGCTGTGTTATCAGCTGCCTGTCCAGGAATAGGAGCAAAGCCAGGTGGAGTTGGTAACTCCTCGTAGTCAACTGGCTTCCCTGCCTTGTGGTTTTTGATAGCATCTTGGTATTGCTGGTGTTAAAAATGAAGATTAGAGTACATAAGTTTGACACGATAATTATTGTGAATAAGTTGCACTGGTCCTATATGTTGGTCAGCAATGTAGTCGGTTATGTGAACGGAATGTAGCCGGAATAGGGTCCGTATGTGGTGAGAATGCAGTCGGCATGTGGTCGGAATGCGGTCGGTTTGTGATCGGAATATAGCCGGAATATGGTCCGTCTGTGGTCAGAATGCGGTCGGTATGTGATCGGAATGCAGTCGACATGTGGTCGGACTGCAGTCGGGATATGGTCGATACGTGACTGGTCAGTACATGGTCGGTAAGATTAGTAGTAATGTGGTTGATAAGTGGTCTTGACTCACTCATGATAAAAAACCTAAAATTAATGCATGGAAACTAAACACTCTTAAAGAAGTTTAAGCTGACGTTTCAGTTAGACCTTCGTCGACGCTTGAAACGTCAGCATTTTTAAATGCATTTTTATTTTTGAGTTAAAATTTTCTCCCACATCTGACATCAACTTTTAGTTAATTTATCATACGTTTGTCTCCATACCGACAAAGTCTAGTTCTCACAAGTAGCTATAAAACTACATGTACACAACAAACCTTAACAATCCTGCCCATCCTCCTTGCTTTACCGGAGTTTCCCTCTTGTTTTGACTGCTCTGCTGCTGACTGGTACTTCTCCAGCCTCTGTGTTAAAGCTTCCAACACATCCCTGGGTGGAGGGGGAGGCTCATTGTTTTTCGGAGCACTGCTTGTACCCGCTGGCTGTGGTGCAGATTCAGCACTTGGCTTTGGTTGTTCAGTGGGGGCAGCGGAAGCTTGGTTTAGATCACTGACAGAGGATGACTCAGCTAAAGAAAAGATATGAAGTCGATACATAGAGCAGTTTTTGGATGACTTTCGTAAAACCAAAACCAAAGTAGTAGAGCTGTTTTTGGACAACTGTCAAAAGTAATGGTGTGATTGTTTTGGTTTTGCATTTGCTATGCTTTCCGATTGGTCCAAACAAGTTTAGCATCATTCTTAGCCATTCAAGAGCAAAAGTAAAACCTAATCCTTACACAAGAAAGCAAGATGGCATTTCCTTGCACTTCTGATTGGTTTCTTTCAAAGCAAAACCAAACCCGCATTACTTTGCCTATTGATTGGTTGAAAGTGTTTCTTAAAAGCCTCTGTGATTGGTGGTGTAGTTGTTTTGGTTTTGGTTTTCGAAAGTCATCCAAAAACGGCTCTATTGCTCCATCATTCACAGGGGGTTTATGAACACTTTTCACCAACCAGAAACCAAAGTAACCTCCTAACCTCCATCATGGAGGAATGCTCACCTTTGGGTAGTGAGGGCACCTCAGGTAGTTGTGATAAATCAACAGGTTCCCCTCGTTCTACTTCTTCAATCATGGAATCAATGCGCTGAAGAAATAAACAATCAAAAAGATCTTCACCTTGAAAAACAAAGGATGAACATTATCCTTGAATCCTAATTCTCCCAACCTGCCCTGGACAAAATGTATGAGTAGCAGCTCAAGAAAATTGCTGGTCTGAACAACTTTAACCAAAGTAAGAAATTAACTGGGAAAATATTCCACCTTGGATGCACTGTAGGTATTGTTGTAACATTGTTCTTTTTTTCATGTTTACTCTGCTAATTGATACACTAATAGCAAAGATGTTGTAGTTGCCTATACAAGCAGAGTGGGAAATACCTAAAAGCGTCCAAGACACCATAAAAAGAATATTATCTTCCTTGTTACCTTGGATACAGCCAGAAATGATTTTGCTTGTGGAATATCTCCTGCCCGCTTGCAAGTCAAAGCTGCCACTTTGTACTGGTCTCTTCTTGCTTTTATCACTTCCAATGTTTTCTCTTTTGCATTATCCTGATATGATCAAGGAAGGCAGAATAATGTGGGCATTAGCTGAGTGACTACACAACCAAATTACAACACTGGATCAACCTGGATCAATGTTTAAATCACTATTAAATGGTATAAAAGGAAATGTGAGGTACTAAACAAGAAGGCTCTGCCCAAAAGGGATTCTGGTCTATGCTTAACATATAAGACATAGAAAAATTATGCCCTGAACTAAGGACGATGATATTTACTCTCTTACCTTAGCTTCCAGCTTCACCTCTTGCACTGCTGTGTGATGGATCACGAAAAGAAGGTTTCAAGGCAAATCCGCATAACTATATATGTCTGGTATTGTTCAATGAAACATTCTGTTTACTTCTGTGAGTTGGTAAAGATAATAATGGTGGAACCAGGCAGTGGTGGTGATCGATGGTGGTCAAGTGGTGAGGTGGTGATGATGGTGATATGGTAATGGTTGATCTTGATATGGTGCTGATGGTGATGGTGACCAATATGGTAAAGGTGATGGTGGTTATGGTTATGGTGATGATGATGATGATGATGGTGAATCTATAGACAAGTTGATCGTCGCTCAAGCATCATTCAGCAGCTGTATAACTGACTGTTTTAGTGCATGCCCATACCTTTGCGGTTATCTTCTTCTGTTTGTTCAGGCTCATTCCTCTTAGCAGGCCCAGACCCCAGGTCTATCAGAGAAGTCTCAACCGAGGGTGGCTCAGAGGGGACTGGGGCTGGAGCAGGGGTGACACCCACGGATACTGGAGGAGGCATCTCACTCAGGTCGACTGGTTTGCCTGCCTTGGCCTGTTTAATCATTGACTCTACTTGCTGGAAAGGAAGACAGAAAAACCTTAATAATTTACACAGGGTGAACTCTTGAGTTAAAAATAAAATTGTTATCAACTGGTGCTCTGAAAGCAAGCAAATGAAATCAAATTTAATTATGCACAATAATTTAATTTTGCAAGAGTGATTGACTTCAGTTTTTCCACCCAAGCGGTTGAGGGGTGTGGCTGTCAGGGTCTGGGTAGCTTGGTAAGCTAAGATTTAAAACCAAAGCATCTTCACCTTGAGTCCTCTGCCAAACCTCCTGGCTTTAGATCCGTCTCCTGCTTGTTGGGCATTCTCTACAGCAGTTCTATACATGTTTTCCCTTGCCAGTAATTCACCCAGCTCCGATGATGAGTGACCAGAGTCCTAAAAACAAAAACAAAATATGAAAAATTAATTCAATAGGCAGATCTTTGTTCGCATGTTTGCCTCATTAGCATAAATCAAAGTTCAAGCGACAAACAAACAGACTCAATAAATCGAAGATAATATCAGGCTTACTAATTACCCAAAATTTGAAGTTATGCATTGAATACTTTTTGAGAAAAAAGGGTTTTAAAACTGTAAAAATGAGTAAGAATGTATGGCTGGGTAACAAGAGTTGCAAACCACTGACAAAGTGGGTGTTTCAATGACTTCTAATAATACATCAACTTTGTGCATGACGACAGACACTTCTTGAGACAAATGGAACATGTACCTCAGACTTATTTGATAGCTGAACAGTGCTGGGCAAGAGAGATGGTGTGGGATCCTTAAGTGCTTGCTCATCTTCACCTGGCGCAAGGCACTGAAGCTCTGCCTGTTGGTGAAAATACAAATTAACTTAAATATTTATATACAGTATAACTCCACTGTCTTGAACTCAGTTATCTCTAACTCCTGCTAATTTCTCAAACTAGTTTTCACTTCCCTTGAGAGTTCAAGATAGTGAGGTTCATCAGTATACGATATAGAAAAGGTTTTCGACTGATCACCAGAAATAACTGACTGTTTTGGTTTTATTTGTATTTGATGTGTTTTTACATGTTTGGATATTATTTTAGTCTGAAGTCTGACACACAGATATAACTACACTGTACAAAACTCACCATCAGCTCTGCATCATTTTCTAAATCTTCATCATCTACATCATCATCATCATCATCATCGTTTAGTTGGTCTGCTGCCATCTTCTCAATGGCATCAATCCCCATTAGTTCTACATGACAAGAAGTGGCTAATCGTAAATTCATCCCATTTCTGTGGTATTTTTATTTTTTGACCAGTATCACAGTAAGACACATTGTCATTCTAAATCAGGGTGACTATTCTGGGTATGTTCATAGTTGTTTACAGTAAGTGTAATGAAAAAAATGCCAAAAAAACCAAAGGAGGATCTTTACCAAAAAAATTACTAAATCAAAGCAGCAAACAAGCAACAAACGAGGATGCCTCACTTAAAAATGACGCTTCTGTTGCACCTTGTGCTGATTTCTGACAAACTCCTATTAAGCAGCCAACACCTACTAAGTGGCCATTGGCCATTTGCCATTTCCCCAAGGGTGGCTGCTTAATAGGAAGCTGACTGTATATTAGGAAGACAACTTATTGAAATATCAAAAAAATGTAGCTCGCATGCAAAGCACATACTTGGTTTTCTCTTCCTTTGTCGTACTTGACCTCCTCCCTGGAGAGCTGCAAGCTCAGCTTCTAAACTCCCATCATCATCGTCATCATCGTCATCCTCCATCCCACCAATACCAACAAAGTCTTCTGAATCCAGTCCAACTCCCAGCTACAGTAAAGAAAACATCTCCAGTATTTTAATTAGTAATCTAAAGTACTGCATAAGGGGTAGTGCTACACCCCACGCCATCACATGCGGATGGCTCCACCTACAAGGGGGTCCCTTTTAATGCCTGAAGTACCTAATTTTCTGATTTTCAAGGGTCAATAATTATAAGGAACTATGATAAGATATGATAAGTTTTAGTGTTCAACATTCATTATTTTCCTCAGGGGGTGGGGGCAGTAGGGTGGGAAACCTATTGCAGGCAATATTCTAGGGCTCAGCACAGAGCTTTGGCTTGAGGGATGACTGATGGTTATATCAGCGCTCGACATTAATGGTTGCCCGCTTGCCCGGGGCAACCAAAACTTTTGGTCGGGCAGGTAAATTCTGGGCTGGGCAACCAGAAATTATGAAACTTTCTATTGCTTGAAGTCAATCTACAGTCCGAGGGGCAACCAACCTAAACCCTTAATGTTGAGCACTGTATATAGTGGCAATTATAACTAAATGATTGCCTCATTTTCATAGCTATTAAATCTTGGGTAAATTATTGAGACATTTCGTTTACTGATAGTTGATCACCACTCTGTGCCGATCTGCACCTTTCAATGTTGTGACTATAACTGTAATCAGCTGAAGGCGTAGTGTTTACAGCATTCAATTTGCAACAAAATGAAATAAAAACGGGGGAGGAAATTGACATGAATTATACTTGTGATGCTGGACAGCGGGAGAGCGAGGAAGGCGGTAGGGCCAACTGTTTAACTCCAAATGTCCTAGGCAACCAGAGAGTTTAAAACGTATGTTTAATTTTGTACAATCATGTACGTAAACTATGTGTGTGAATGTATGTTGCAATATTGCACGGTAAACGCCATTTGTATCCTACAAATCCTCTTTAGTTTTACTCAGACTTAGTCTGTCAAAAAAATTAAATATTATACTTTTTTTTTTTGCGGCAAACAAACAGTTTGTCTGGGGGATATTCGAGACATGCTTGCTGCTTGACGTCATTCATTGAAACGCCAGCATCTCATTTGAACTGTAAATATTGCAGAAGTCTCACTACATTTAAATCCTTACCATATTCCCAAGGTCACTCTTTTTTCCTTTTCCACCTTCGGGTCGAGAACTTTTCTTCTTTTTGCTGAACATGGCGGCGATGGTTCCGTGCCCACTCGCACAACAAATACAGTACAGCGGCCTCCTAAATTTGTTCATGCGCAAATTATCGCAGACGGCTTTACAAAACAACATGGCGGCCCATATCAACTGACAAGACGTTTGTGACAAACTCGATGAGTTTCGACATCTGCTGGATTTGATTGACTTACCGTCACATCTGTGGCTTTACTATCCTTAGCTACCTCGATCTGAGTGTGCAAAAGCCTGAATATGCCGGTTTTAATAGAGAGAGAGCGAAAAACGAAGGAGCAACTGAAGGCAGTGTTCGCCTACATTCGGAGAAAGCGGGATAAAGAACAGCAGGCTTTGGCGGAGATCAGGGCGAAGGAGGAAGAGGAGAAGAAAAGGAAACGGGAAGAAGAGAAGAAGAAGGAAACGGTGGAGGACGTCAAGAGGGAGATCGAGAAATGTGAAGCAAAATTGGAAGAATTGAAACAGGAGAAACATAGTTTATTCCAGCAATTCAAAAAAGTGTTGAACGAAGAGGATACGAAGAGACAACAAGAGCGGGCAGCTGCTGCACTTGCTGCCCAGCAGCAGGCTCCACCTATGCACATTCATGAAGCCAGACCTTTGGGACAAAACGCCCCAAATCAGTTTGGGAATAATCCACGGCGTAATTCTACTTCGATGCTATCTTCAGGAACAAGTCGTGGAACAAGCATGCTACACACACAACAAGCACCACACACCCCACAGCAACAGCAGCTAAGGCCATATCTCTACAATACCTCCACACTCACAACATACAGACAAGCTCAACCAACACAGGATCAACATCAACCAGACCAACATGTTCCCCACCATCGTGGCCAGCCTTTCTCTGTGAGTAGAACCTCAAGTATAGATTATCTGTCATTTAATTCTGGCTCTTACCAGCACAGACTCACTCATCTCCTCAGGACTTACTGTGTACACATTATAATGCTGGACACTATCTATCATTTTTTGATTGCAGGAAGACCTGCGCAAGTCAAGTAAGCATTCCGAACAGGATCTACAGCATAAAAGACAAGTCTCACCTCAGCAGAGACCCTCACAGCAGGTAAATGCAGTCAGTTCTACTAGCCAGTTAATTGGAGGTAATTTCTTCAGCCACTAAGCTCCCAATAACCACAATCAAGAACATGTTCTGCAGAAAGCCTAGTTGCCTTTGAACTCCTACATAATCTTTTCAGGAGTGATTGAATTCATTTTCTTCTTCATTTTCTCATTAGAGATATATCATATAGTATGGAGAACTTGAATTTGATATTTGTACTGTACTAGCTTGGTTGGGTGAAAGTTGATTAAATTATCAATTCTCAATATATCATTCATATAGTTTCTCCTTGAAAAAGCTGGGAGAGTTTGCATTATGAGGCTGGGAGTGAAAGGTCGAAGTAAATGTGTTCCAGGCTGTGTTGGACCATTCAAACGGTTTCATTATCTTAACTATAAATGAATGCAGCAGCCACAAATGGAAGCCCAACCCTATCACCATCAACTGCAACCTCAGCCACAACAACAGAAAGTAACACCACAACAACAGCAGCAACAGCAGCAACAACAACAACAGCCACACATGTACCAGTTGGGTCAGCCACAACAGCAGGGTTATAGTACAGAACAGCTCAAGTTTGTGCAGCAAATACAGCACAGTCAACAGGAGCAAGGGCAGCAGAGGTACCCAGTGCAACAGGACCCACCCCAGTCAGGGCACCCATACCAGCCCCAAGGAACACAGCCCTTACAGCAGCAGCATAAACATTTTCAGGTTTGACAAAATATATTTCAGCCAGTTGGCAATTACAAAAGAAAATTTGTATCTGCTTCCAGTTCATGTGTCTTTTACTTACTATCTTGTTTTATGTCCTGATTTTAGTTTTTTCACTTCAAGTGATTAGTGATAGTATGTGCAAAGTGTAAGAGGTTTCCGCTGTAAATTTGAGCAATGCACACAAAAGTCTGTATCAGAAAAAAAAGCACCTATTTCTGTGATTTATGTCAATTTCCTAGTTTGACTTTGTCAGATGATCATCTATGAGTAACACCGAGAATAGTCAAGAAGCATAAGGAAAGATGCAAGTATTTTTTTGGTTGCCTTGCGTGCTCAAAATGTACAATAATATGTGCATTATCATTGCAAAATAAGAGTTTGATAGGAATATTTGTGACCTCCTGTTTCTTGGAGAGTTTTGTGAATTATCTTTGGGTGTTACAGTAAAAGATGCCTGGCATCAAGATCTTCAAGGAAGTGGCAAGAAATTCTCAATTACAAATAAATTGTATTGGTACAAGAATTGTTTTGTTTTAGCATGATTTAATTACTGGAGTTTACAGCAGAAACCCTCTTAAAACCTTACATGTAAAGTGAAGCATCTGTGATCTCTTCACGTTTCAGCAACACCAGCAGCAGCCCTACCATTTGCAGTCACAAGAGCAAATGTACCAACAGTCCCAACAGTCATCCTACCCGGCAGCACAGCAGCAGTCAATGCACATGCAACAAAGCTATCCTCATGCATCTGGGTCCTTCCCAGTGCAGCATGGCTACACTGCCTTGCTTGATAACATGCCGCAGCAGCAGCAGCAGTCCTCATCGATGCAGCATTATCCGTCCAGTCAACAACAGGCCAGCCTTCAGATAGGACAGCAACATGACCAGGGCCACTCCCAGAAGCTAGGCTTGCTACCAACTCCACAGCACTCTTCTGCAGGAGACACCAGCCAGAGGCAAGTGGGGCATGGTCAGCAGTACATGGCGATGGAGGAGAGACCAGTGCATAATGAGAGAGGGAAAGATAAGAGAGGGCAGGTACTGTATGTTTATCAGAGGACATTCAAGGCTTAAAAGTAAGCCAGTCTAGAGGTGAACACTGTTTAGGGTTGATTTCTGCCAGGCCCATCAGAAACATTAGGCATTAAAAAGGAGAGACTTTAGTATGATGTGCCACCCATTCCATACTGGAGTCTCTTATTTTTGCAATGTTTGAAAACTCATCATGCTAAAACTTGGAATACTCATTAATTGGGGTGCACTCTTTCTTGCTAATTAGATTAATTAGATTAATTAGATTAATTATTGTTGCACAACCCCCATAATGGCGAACAAAGCAACACTGCACAAAAGCCTACGCATTTTCATTTTATCTTCAAAGGATTATCACCAGTCTAAACGATCATCTCACAAGTACAGTCCCTACCCATCTGCTAAGACCCACCATCAGGGAAGCACACCGAAGAAGTACGCCCAGGGAAGGCATTTGAGCTCTCAAGAAGGGCCGTCAGACCGGTACAAGAATAAGCACTCCCAGGATGGCCCTTCGTCATCAGAGAGGTACACAGGAAAGTATGCATTGGAAGGGTCCTCGTCATCTGCAGACAAGTATGCAGGGAAGCATGCCGGATCTCAGGAAGGATCGGCGGAATCTGCAGGTGAGACAGGCCTTACCGTGTACAATAGATGTTAGTTCCTGTGAGAGCTAGTTTTTGGTCTGCGGTCTCTGCGTGGTCAGTTAAACAGTCGGCACGTGCTCGTAACACGCTCGGTACAAAATCGGAAAAGATTGGCGTATTCACGTCAGACACGTCGCTCATACATTTTCTTCTTGACTGGAGAGAAAGGAATAATGCTACACTTGATTTGCATCAATTCATAACGACATTTTGTTTGTCAACAGAACATTCCAGCAGCTACTCGCGCCATCATCACCATCATCATCAAAGCAAAGGCCACAAGGGGAGCAGTCACAGTTTCTCTCAATCAAGGCAGAGATATTATCAGTAAAAAATAGCGCACCAGGGCATTAATTTTTCTGTTCGCTCATCCCTTATTGTACATAAGTGTGATTTATAGAAAGACTCCCGACTGACAAGGTATGAAGTTTATCACACTGCGTGGAGAGGGAAATTTAAAGACAAACACTGAAAATAAAGCAAAGCATCAAATGTTACAATATGATTTGTACTCTATTCGATGAATCACTCTTAATGTAGCGACAGAAAGGGTGATTCTAGTTTGTGCATCGGCGTCGGTTTTGAAGACGATTTTACTTCCAAGTTTGTGTAACTACATTCGACGAACAGATCTTTATCAAGGAAAACTCCGCCATTCTCGCCGCTGAGCTGGGGCCAATATTTGGTAAAACATTTACAGGGTGCATTTTACAAGTTAGACTTATTTCCCTGAAAGTCAAAGCGCACGCTTTAAGCCAATGCATGGCCAACTACTTTTGCAGCTATTATTACCCTCGTTTTCATGGTTCATACTCTAAGTTATGGAACTTCTTTTTTTTTCTTTAATTTACGGTATGTGAAAGATAATATTATCAACCCAAGGTTGACATGGAAAAAGTATTTTAAGTTGTAAATATTCTTGATATCATAAAATATTTCTATCTAAACCGCGTATCATGTATATATATGATATATGTTTATAATCCGTTGCTATGGGAACAGATGCCCTGCCAGTGAGTGCGGGGTTCCCGAATATTTAAAAACTCTAATATAGAAACTCTCGTCATTCACTTCGTTACTTTGTAAACCTACAGAAAAACTTTACTGTCTTATAAACCTACAAAAAATCTCTCTAATGTTTGTCAAAACGGCACTTTTATAGAAGCATATTACCAAACTAGTTTGCTATTGATGTTTCCGATCACTCCCTTTTGGTCCACTATAAAGTGGTAGACCAAGAAAGCACTTTCAAGCCAATGTAACTCCAAATTGACATTTTACCAAGAGAGGACAAGGACTTCATCCTCTCTTGTTTTTACGTAATTCAAGGAGAGACCAATCAGCAGCCGTGCAAGCAAACGCGATCGCCACTATGATTTACTTGCGTGACTGCAGTTTTGCTAGTTAATCCTGATTGGCTTAGAAAGTATTGATTTGACCAATCAAAGAGTGCAGCAAACACGAGACCGAAACAATCACACTACTGAACTTCAGTCATCCGAAACCGTTCGATGATCTATCATAAATCATGATCATATTTTGGTCACTCTGAAAAAAATTGCTAACAAAATTTCTCTAAACCCAAACAAGCGTTACTGCTCGTATCGACAAACCATGAATTGACGTCATCAGCCACGTGACACGGTTAATAAATTCAAGATGGCGGCGACGTATTTCAAAAATGGTGGACAATTTTCTTCCACCGTGATGTATAAGTTTGGTTCCAATGTTCATAACATGCAACTCCAACGCTATAAATTAGGCCAAAAGTTGTATGTCAACAGTCGGGGTTCCCTCAGTTTCCTTTTTCTTAACCTTACTATTATTTTGGAATTGTGTTGAGGATTTTCAGCGCAGGTCCCAACTTGATCTTGAGAATATTCACGATGTCGCTCTGATTTAATAGCAAGAAAGCTTCGCCGTCTATTTGCTGAAAATGAAGAACAAGAAGAGCGAAGATAAAAGATTCAGACTTTTTAACTTCTAGACAACAAAACATTACAGTTGCCTCAAACAATTTAAAATTAGCCATTTATAATAAGTTCCTAAACCCACAGTTTGTATATGTAACAGGACTACATGCTGTCCAATTTGAAAATAATTGGACGAGAAAAATTCCGAGGACTGCCAAATTTAGACAAGGCTGCAAGCCGAGTCCAATTTGGCAGTCGGAGGAATTTTTCGAACTAATTTTTCGTTATGTTTTAATTATATTGTACACGAGGAAATAAATAATTGCTGTTGTTTGAATAGACATTTATTGCCTATAGTGACAACTGTAAACTGTCCAAATAATCCCTAATTGGACAGTTTGAAAAATTAAGAAGTAATACAGTGGTTGCTTGTATGGGATTTCGAGTGTAGAATATAATTAAAAAGACGTACTTGCGTAGCAAAGGATTTTGCCTGCTCCACACAGCCCAAGGATTTCACGTGACACACTACGTCATCCACGCTCCACTTGCTGATTCGCTGGCGCTCGTCGGACACTAATTCGTCCTCAAAATTGACCAATTGGTTGTTGTGTTTGCTGAGCGACCACTGGAAGCATGACGTGGACACATGCTGGACTCCCTTTTCGGCGACTGAAAGAAATCATAGCAGTGCAACATTATTTAGCTAGATAGTGTCAGAATCGCCGAAACGTGATTTTCATCTGAGCTTTGCATGAAAAGAATCAAAAGGCACAACAAGAGAAAAATGGTGAAACGTCAACGTTGCCTTTTCTTCTTTGACAAAAATAGTCTGAAATGTATACATTACACTGCTTGGCCGTTGGATCTGTGCTCTTCTCTTCTTTGGAAATAGTTTGTCTGAAAACGAATTGTTGAGCTGATATGAAAATATGTAATAAACTAACATTTACAAGAAATACAAGGATACGTTTGATTTTTGCTAATTGTTTGTTTCTTGTTTGCTTAAGTTATTTGATTGATTGTTTTTTTGTTTTTTTTTT
This sequence comes from Plumapathes pennacea, assembly GCA_964036295.1. Taxonomy (NCBI): domain Eukaryota; kingdom Metazoa; phylum Cnidaria; class Anthozoa; order Antipatharia; family Myriopathidae; genus Plumapathes; species Plumapathes pennacea. Next base: position 5,778,972 of record OZ038467.1, read on the forward strand.
TAGTTTGACTGCTTGTTTTTCGTACCTAAAAGAACTACGTGTTATATCGTTGGATTCTTCATCTTCCTCCGGTTCAAGGTATAACGCACGTTGGTCGCGGTCGCGTTTGCCCAGAATATTAGTTGATCCAAAGACTTGGCGATTGAAATTGTTTCTGTTCCTTGGACAACCTGAAAGGCTAATCAACATTCTTTTTGTTAGCACGCTATGTCTGCCTGGACATAACCCTTCTGCCCTTAAGCTCAGAATACAAATTCTCTTAATCACTCAAGAAGATAGGAGTGCGATGTAATGAGAATTGATGATTTGATCAGCTTTCATCTGAGCAAGCTACAAAATTTTTAAGTTCTTCTTACTTTATGATATACTTCTAAAAATGAAAAGAGAAAATTGAAGTTGATCAATCGAAAGCAAATTGGCAATCCATTCCCATCCTACTCGTTTAGGAAGCATACCAATCTATTTATTTATCATGCTTTTCCGTGTTGGGAACCAAAGCCACCCTTCGATTCTTACATTTTTCGAGATGTACACAAAAACATTAAATTGGCCGAGAAGGCACTCAAAGATAACCAAAAATTACCCTTTACTAAAAATACGTTTAAGAACAGTGTTGGCCTTGAAGTCGAATTACATACAAGATATTTCGTGTTCAGAATAAACTGATGTCATCAAGGTGACGCTCACGGCTTGGTTACGTACGTGTAGTGGGTTTTCCAGGGTTTCTTCACGTGACCAGATCCGTCACATCCGGGAGTTGGACACGAATGAACAGTCTGATAATGACTGTGGATATCCAAGGAATTGTTTGTAGAGAGCGGCTGGTTCAGAACATCAGGGCCCATGTCACCTATAGTATGTAGGTGATACAACAATTTATTAGGCTTCAACTAAATTAAATACTGAAAAATAAGGATGACGACACAATACAACATGGAATGCACTGTGCACAATCACCAGCAAATTACACTGTAAGTCTTTACCTCACTACCACCATGACCTTCACTATCACCATCACCATCATCACCATCACCATCACTATCACCATGACTTTCACTATCACAATCATCACCATCACTACCACCATGACCTTCACTATCACCATCACCATCATCACCATCCCCATCATTACCACCATGACTTTCACTATCACCATCATCACCATCACTACCACCATGACCTTCACTATCACCATCACCATCATCACCATCACTATCAGCATCATCACCATCACCATCATTACCACCATCATCACCACTATCACCATCATCACCATCCCCATCACCTTCACTACCAACATGACCTTCACTATCACCATCATCACCATCACCATCACCATCACCACCACTATCACCATCATCACATTTAACTAAAAACAACGACGACAAAAACACCAAGGCTTAAACGGATATTCTTTCGACTCACTGTGTAGAAGTGCTTCTGTTCTTCTTGGCCGACTTTTCTTTCCGTCGACCGGTTTGAATTTTCGGCCGTAGGACCAATCTGACTCCTCGGTCATGGAGTTGGCTGACAGTCTGTCCACCAGACACGAAGGTTTGTTCAGGTTCTGTAGCGAGTACGGGCAGCCGAACCTGCTGTGGTGCGTGGAGTACTTGGCACCCTTCACGTGACCGATCCCCTCGCAGCCCGGAGTGGGACACGCTGCCGAGGAATACTTTCTTTCTTTGGCTGGAGCAGGAAATTAAAATAGAATCAGCACCTGGAATGGTCGCAGAATTATAGGCCACTTACAAGTCCGTCCGGGAATACAGTCAACTCTCTCAAGACGGACACCAGTATAAGCCAGTTGCATCTAAAGAATCCACAAGCCGGACACCTCTATAAGACGAACGACTTGACAAGGTTCCGAGGGTGTCCGTCTTAGAGAGAGTTTACTGTATAGCCTGAGGACATCTATAAATCTCAACTCGCATTGTTTTGTCTTTCGTGTGGCTACATTCCCACGGAAAGGGGTCCACAGTGAAAGGAATAGTGACACATTTCTTACTTGTTATGGAAAGCATTCTAACAGAACACCATGACCAATAGCTGGTCCTGATTTTTACGTATTGCTGAATTTTGAAATGGCTTCAAGAAGGGAAACAGCAAGGTATAATCATTCACTCGAAGTAAGAGAATTCGTCAAGGTTTCTGGATTCCGGATTCCAAACCATTGTGAAATCTAGATTCAAAGCCATTATGGATTCAAGAGACCATTGTGGATTCCGGATTCTAAACCATTATAAATTGTAGCTTTTATATCGTTCTCGACCATTGTGGATTCCGGATTCCAAACCAATGTGGTTATGAGTTACAGATTCCAAACACCATTTATTCCGGAATTCAGACTATTGTGAATTGAGGAATCCAAATTGTTATAGGTTCTGGCTTCCAACAGAAAAAGTATGCTGGATTCTAGGTTCCGGATTATCTTAGATGGGGTGAATTACTGTGTTTCTTCCATTTCGTGGACTAATAATGACTTACTAAGAGGGGGTTCCAAGGGATGCCCTGTCTTCTTACACCACTCTACCGGGTGGAGATCGGTCGAGTCCGCGTCGAACCAGTCGTCACAGATGTCTTCCCAGCCGTCAAAGTGAAGTCGCACATGATAATCCAGAACATCGGCCACTGTAGCTGCGCGTACAAGTGTCGGGTTACGTTTGTCTACCGCCTCCAACTTTTGATGTCTTTCAAACAAAGTAGGGGGACGCTGAACGTTGCAGACAGAACAAGAAGAGAATAACTATTAAAATGAAAAAAAGAAAAAAAAAGAAAAAAACAACATATCCTACCCCTTCCGGAGTGTACTACCTCTGCAGGTCGCGCGGTATCTTGGGATATGTTTTCGATTGGAGCATGGCGGATAGGGGAGCGATTAGTGCGGCGATAGAACATCTCCGCGAGTATCGTATTTCTAATAGAGAATTACAGTGTTACATCTGTTCACCTTCTTGAAGATGTCCGGCGGTGCGGCAACAGTCTCCGTCGTGTTCAGATATTCGTCCCAAATGAACGTGTCGAAATCATCATCTGTGAACAGATAACAAACATCTTATTACCATGCTAATCATAAATGTTTCATGTGATTTTGTGCCGTTTGCTTTGGTTTGCGTTGTGTTTGGTTTATTGATTGGGGTAAACAAACTTTGGCAGCATTCTTGGCCAATCTGGAGCAAAAGCAAAACCAGTAGAGACCTGGTTAATGCTAAGGGCTGAACAATTTAATACAAAATGGTTGAGTGGAGTCCGATTCGGTCTGCATTATTATCACACGAGTGATAGAGCGGTTTTCCGATGACTGTCGAAAGTAATTGTGTGATTGCTTTGGTTTTGCGTTTGCTTCGCTTTCGGATTGGTCCACACGAGTTTGTCAGCATGCTCAGCCAATCAGAGACAAAACCAAAACCAAAACCAAACACTTCTCACGCAAGCGATGGCGTGTACTCGCACTGTTGACTGGAAAGTAAAACCAAACGCAAGACCAAACGCGAATTACTTTGGCTTCCAATTGGCTGAACTGCTTTCTCTTAGTCTCTGTGATTGGCCTGTGTGATTACTTTGGTTTTGGTTTTCGACAGTCATCCGAAAACGGCTCTAATAAAATCAGATGACCACGAATTGTAAGTCGAAGAAAAAAATGTTATATTACAGACAGATGTCATACATCGGGTCAAAGCCAACTGTCCGATTACAAAGAATCCGATTATTGGCTAATACCAAAGATTATGCACCGTTTTCTTTTCGACTATCAATCGTGAATTATTTATTTATATTATAGTTATGTACTTACCATTCGGTGGGTTGAGTCTTTTTCCGTTCTCAGCACACCAGCCCACTGGGTGAATGTACGGACAACTGTCTTCACACCAGTAGTCATAAGTGTCCTCCCACTCGTCAAAGTGCACCAGAAAGTGGTTGCCAATTACGTTGGTTACCGTGGCAACACAAATCAGATCCGGATTTTTACGATCCACAGCCTCCAGTTTCATTCCGACCCTAAAACCATGCCTAGTGGCAGGAATCTGGCGCCGATAAATGGAAAAGATCGCGTTTAAGAATCGTGTTTGTATGTGTATATGCATGGATACATGTGGTATGCATGCCATGTATGTATGTATGTATGTATGTATGTATATATGTATGTAGTTAGTTTGTAGGTATGAGTGTATGTACTACAGGTTTTGACAAAATGTGTTGACACAAAATGACCATGCTTATAGTCATTTGGTAACAGACCCCCGCCCCCTTCCATCAATATCGTTTCACGATGAATTCCGGCAACATTTTGAGAGGAGACTGAGGCCAAACAATCAGGTGATGAGCTTACGTGCGATCAAAGAGTAATGTGTCAATTGTACACGTGTGAATGTAGTAAATCTTGTCTTGCTCTTTATCCATTTTCACTCAAAAACCTCTTTTATTTTCCCCACCTGTGTAAATAAACATTCGGATGCTGGCTTGCCATTGTGCTTCTTGAGGTATCGCTCCCAGTTAAAGTCTAAGAAGGACATGCCTTGCGAAAAAAAAAGAACGTTTGTGTTCAATCGACATTGCGGGAAGTACCATCGCAGAATGAAGCTTTCGAGTGAGAGAGGGAGGTCAGTGGTCCCAGATATTTCTAGATTACAAAACTAGAAACCAGATGTCACCTACTTCTGGGGGGGTGGAGTGTTTGTCCGTTCTTTTCACACCACCCAACAGGGAAGATGAACGGTGAATCAACGTTGGTCCAGAAGTCGTAACTCTCGGACCAGCCATCAAAGTGCAGCCTCAGACGACATCCCTTCACCCTCACAATGGTGCAGACACAGATGTAAGATGGATGCTTTGGGTCGATAGCCTCAAGTTTCATGCCTTTTTTAAAACCATGATTCAGTTGGGGAAACATTTCGAGGTGAGGATTTTCCTGGGGAGAAATACGTTGATGTCTCAAAGCATCAAACTAACCGTCTTTCACTTTGACAGTGATCAACTAAACTTCAATTTCCTCTTGCATTCTCTTAACAGAGATAATATCACACAGTAGAGTATGTGGCACTTAAACACGAAGGCGTGCTATAAAAGACCGTTGGCCCCGCCTCTTTCGACACCAAATTTGCATAATGTTTGCTGAATCGCACGTGCGCCTGCAGCGTTCAGAAGTCGCGCTGCCCATAATAAAATTTCTCTGCAGCTTGGCGACTTAATGTGCACCTAAATGTAAACACATGCGGGCAACTTCAATGTGGAGTTCTGGACGGAAGGATTTGAAACGAAACTTTGCTTTTGGCTGCCAAAATACATTTTGAATTTCGCGGTGCAATGCGACGCATGGCTGCGCACCAATAATATTTAATTTCTTGCTTTGAAGATTATTCCTGGATTTTACTCAAATTGCACTCAAAATGAATGTTTATGTGATGGAAAATTCGTGAGGCAATATTATCTTGTTTTGCGTGGTATTCAAGTACAAGGAAAAACAAAATTTGGAAAATATTGGCTTTTTACTAATTGGAGCTGTTGTCTCGGTCACTGTTGATTGACAAGTGGTTGTGCGCTTCCCTGGGAAGCGCCCTTTTATAGTGCGCCCTCGTGTTTAAAGGTGATGTTACACGAGACGATTTTTAACGACGATTTTTTGCGCAACATTTTTTTTTTCTACACTTCTTGCCTGGTAATCGTCGAACTTGAATGAATAGCAATCTTTGCACAAAATTCTGCCTTTGGCGAAGGTTCGCCATGTTTTTAGAGTAAAAGCCAAATCGCTAGCTACAAAATTGTAGGTGTTGGGCGAAAAATCGTCGTTAAAAATTGTCTCGTGTAACATCACCTTAAGAGCTTGCTCATTCTCACTACAAAACCGATACATTTTTTAATGAATAGTTGGGAGAATTTGTAATATGTACTATCCAAGCTTCTTCTTCACTGGAAAACCAAGAAAAACTAACAGACAATGAAAATTCAACGAGAATCAGCCTAAAACAAATCCTCGACAGTTCTACACTGATAAAATGCACAAATAACTCAAAGATGAAGCAAAACACGATATTAACTTTAAGATTTTAAATTTCAGGTCAATCCAAAAATTGTGACCTGATCATGGTCTAGAGCTTCACGTTTGAACGTGCTTTTTAATATTATCAATATTAATTTCATTAATATTATTAATGTTATTATTATTATTGTTGTTGTTGTTGTTGTTGTTGTTATTATTATTATTGTTATTATTATTATTATTATTATTATCATTATTACTATTATTATTATTATTATTATTATTATTATTATTATTATTATTATTATTATTATTATTATTATTATTATTATTATTATTATTATTATTATTATTATTATTACTTTTTCCTCCTGATTTTTACTTTATTCCGGATACTTGCATTTTACTTCACATCAGCAGTATCTGTATTTTGGGGGCAGTAAGCTGATACAACATCGCCGGCTTCACTCTATCTTCACTCACTTGTCTGAAGACATTGGCAGGTGCTGCTTTGGCATCGTTTTCTGTCAGATATTTTGGCCATGAAAACGCCTTTCTGACGTCATAACGCACTATAACAGAAACAAGGAGAGTGGCATATTAATTGAAATTCTCTCTGGCAAGAAAAAATGGTTGTCGGTGGAGCTGCCTCTTAAATAGGATTTGTAAGTCTAATCGCGATTTCTCGCTAAGATGTGGGAGGCCTACTTCGGGTCCTAAAGCCTCGTGGAAAAGTGCCTCGAATTATTTTAGTAGACAACCAACAATAATTGGTCAGTGATTTATAGCTTCCCGCATGTGTAGCCTACAGCAATGTGAAAGTAAACTAAGCAAGGCGGCTACATTAACTCAAGAGAGGATATCGATTGACGTTTTAACCCGTTCACTCCCAAGAGTGGTCAACTTCTATTTTCATTTTCAGGCTCTCTCCAGAGATATAGCACACAGTATATGGAGAACTTGGCTTTTGATAGCTTGCTCAGATGAAAGCTGATTAATATATCAACTCTCACTACATCACTCAGTATATGCTTTTGAGATAATCTATATTTTGAGCTTAGGAGTGAAAGTGTTGAAACAGCAAGGGTATAAGTTATATCTTTCACTCTCTCCCTCCCTCTGTCTCCGCCCGAGGTGACATCACAGAAATACGTTCGTGACGTCACTTCCGTTGGTCAGCATTTACTAACTCGGTCAAAGTCCTTACCTTCCTCCTCCGCAAGAGCATATGTTGACCCCATTTCCAAGATCCTTCCGCGATCCGAGTTCTCCATGATCATGTGACCTGACGCAACGCCCTTCGATGGTATTAATAATACTGGAGTCATTAATTTCGCACACGTTTTGCCCCGAAGCTGCCTGGATAATGTTGGTACATGATTACATTTGTCAGGCTAACCTCAAGAACAGCAACTGTGCGATTGCCGAGGGTATCCTAACTTGAAAAATTAGCGCAAATCCGTCTCCACTCCTCACCCCCACTACTTTCGGATTGATCGTTCTAATGGTTGATACGTACATTCCAAATACTCCGCTGTAGAGGGATCTTTGTTTGCATGTTTTCCTCATTAGCATGATTCAAATTCAAGTTACAAAAACGAAAGAAAATGTCAGACTTATAGTAATTACGGAAAAATTGAAACTGCAAAATTACTAGAATGTATTTCTGGGTGGCAACTATTCTTTCGATTTATGGGCTCTGTTTTTTTTTTCGTAGCAACATCTGTTCCTTCGTTGAAATAGGTGTGTATGAAGAAGAGAACTTACAGCCCGTTGCTTTACGGCCTTTCTGAATCCAACTGGCTTTCGTCCCCTTTTCTTCTTTTTTCTGATGATCTTTCCATTCACCGTGGGGGTGGTGCTTTGGTGTTTAAATTCTCTCCCTTTATTCCTTCTCCCTGTGTGTGCACCCACACAATACAGGCTGCAGAATCTTCCTGAAGATGAGAAGTCATGAGGCAGTCCGTACTTGCCACACACCTCACAGCAAAGAATGTTGCCATTGTCAGGATGTCCATGAGTTTTGGTGTCTTCACGTTCAGTTTTATGTGGTGGTTCTATGATTAAAGGAATTGGGTGCATAGTCTGCAAAGTTTTGTTTGATTATAATACCATACGTTACTCTACTGCACATATCATACCATGCCTTATTATATACATACTGAGACATACTCACGAAAAAGCCATATCGTAAAATTTCGTACGCAAATGAGTTCTAGCCAATGAGAGGCCGCGAACGACGCTTTTCACACGTGAAAAAAATCGTTCGTCCAATCACAAGCTGCGAATGACGATTTTTCACTACTGTTAAAGGGTTTCCCGGTCCCATGATAAATGTCTCAGTATGTATATAATAAACAGAAAACATCATGGAAAGTGCTTTGTACAGTTTTTATTCACTCGTTGTTCCGTATCATAAAACTCACTCGCTCGCAAAGCCTCGCTCGTTCGTTTTATGATACTTCACAACTCGTGAATAAAAACCGTACGCGCGCACTTTCCATGAAGTAATCTCTGTATATTGCACAATATCAAGGTATACCCGTACCGAAATGTATGCCATTCCCACACCAAAATATATACCATACCATGCCATATCATATCATGGTAAATGGTTTGAACACATGAGTGTTTAACATTACCTAATGGTTGTGATCGTCCGGGTTAGTCTCCAGGAAGTTATACTGTTTGTTTACTGACCTTCACTTTTGCTTTTCAAGGCTGCACCGTCCTTATCCCCAAGGGAAACGTGATGCTCTGTTGCTGTGCTCCACTCGTGTTCCCCTTTGTCAGTTTCTACTGTGCTGACCATTTCCAAAGTACCAAACTCTGTCAGCTTGAACTTCAAGTTGCTTCCTGTATAGGCAAGGTCAGAAATATGAAGAATTGAGCTGAAATGTTCTCTATGACAGCGTTTATATTCCTGCTATGTATAAATCACATCGTTGTGAGCCTGAGGTGTTTTGGCTCGTATACGGAACATCCTTATAGTTGTTATTAAGAATTAATATTTCACAGTTGTCACTCAAATTATATTGTTTTTCTTTCATTTGCCCAGGGCTTTTTAATGGCTCTTGGAATAATTCTACAGTATAGTTCACAACCTGCCCCCTCCCCGCGCCCAAACAATCACACAAACAATCAAACAAAAACAGTTACTAGGGACTTTTGTTCTGTGTGTGGTTGAACACCTACAGTAGAAAGAAAGCATTATAAGCCTGGTTTTCACGAACGAGACGCAATCACAAGCACAAGCAAACGGAAATATTGTTAATCCTGGTCTTGCGTCATTCGTGCAAACCAGGTTTTAGTAAAAAGGAATTGTGTACTATAAAACCATGATAACATATTTCAAAATTATATTTCCCACATCCGCCAAAAAGAGTAGCTTTTGTTACTCTTGTCGCGAAGTCGGAGTAACAAATACTTTAATTTATACTGGTTAAAATTCATTTTTAGGACTTTTCTCTAACCTGGCAAGGATGCAATGCCATCTTTCCAGTCCATGGCGTCAAACGGACTATTAGAAACCTGTTCGTCATTATCCTGTCGTTCTGTTTCAGCTGCTGTTGTGTCTCTCGCCGTCTCTTTCGTCTCCTCCTTCTGCTCCTTCTTGTCGATTTTTCTGTCCTCGTTTTTCTCCTGTTCGTTGACTCTTTCCTTGTCTGCAATTCTTTCCATCGGTTCACTCTTTAACATCTTTAATGTTGGTTTCAGTATAGGTTTGAAATAAGTGTTTCTGGGCGCTGCCAGTAACTGACTTTTCAAACTTGTACATGATGTCATATATTTTCCTGGAAAGGCAGTGCTTTCTTGAGAAGCTCCCCGGTAAATAGGAGACCGCACTGTTTCCGACGTCAATCGATGCGTGCTAGTTATTGGAGTAGCGCTCCCCAAAGTAGCCTCCGGAGTGGAGTTTCTCTCTGGTGCCAAACCTATTACGAAGATAAAACGGTAGCAGTCAGTCCCAAGGCACTAATCTGACAAAGTTAAAAAAGGGACAAAAAGAGGAAGAAGGACAAAGACAGACAATTAGGAAGAACAAGCAGCAGCAGGAGAACAAAAAAAAAGGAAGAAGCAAGAGGAGAAAATGGTGGAGAAGAAGGAAAAGAAGAAGAAGAAGAAGAAAAGAGGAAAACAGAAGAAAAATAAAGGAAAAGAGGAAGGGATAGAAAAAGGAGAAGAAAAACTGATTAACAACAACAACACAAACTGAAGTTGAGGCAAAAAGAGAACACAAAAGGGGCATATTACAGGGTCGAATGTTGGAATAAGAATTTAATAGAAGACAAATTAAGAAGGAAGCCACCATGCCCGTAGATTTTAACTGGTCTGAGCTTCGTTTACCTGGACCACTAGGTAAAGACCATTCCGGAAATAGGGTTTCTGTCGGTATTCCTCTGTACGGCTTCTTCGGCGGCGGTGGCCTGTCAGCTAGGTTGATATTCATCCACATGATGCAGTGAGAACGTCTGTGGCAGGAATATGAAACTGATATCGACGGATGGCTGGGGACTGAAAGAACTGACTTGCGCTACTAACACTGTTGAATATAGTTCTGAGGGTCCGGTTGTCCAAAGCCCGGTTAAGCTAACCGCGGGTTAAGGTTATTAAACACCGGCCCAGATATTAAACACCGTTTGACGCCACAATTGCATGATTCGGCTTGGTATAACTTAAATTAAACGAGTCCAGAAGACAAGTGGCATCACTGTGTAGTAACACAAATTCGACATTGACCCGAACGTCGCAAGTGACATTTAATGGAAGAGTACGCTGGCCGAACGCAAAAGGAGCTTTTGTGCATTAAGACACGACAGGTTTTTTTTTTGACAAGCGTATTCATTTGATGTTGGACTATTAAAACATCCGTACCGGCGTAATAGTTTGGTAGAATTAACTTACTGAATTCGACTCGAAAGAAGTTCTCGACTTCCGAACGACTGGGTTTTGAACTTCTTCACCACAGTGACCATCAATAGAAGTATTTTTCAACCTTTTTCGGTGTGGTAGAGAATGAAAACATAATGACCGAGTGCGGTCAGCGCGCACCTTGTACCCGGGTAGAGCGATGCTAATTGGTTATATTATCCGAAGCTATGAAATTTCAATTAGATAATGTCTATATTTGTGGGTTTTTTTAATGAAAAATATAGCTTGGAACGTTTCATTCAACAGATTATCAGTTTTTTCGAATGAAACTTGGGGAAAGATTCATGCAAGCCAAATAGATGACTTTCGGAAAGTCAGTGTGAATACAACACAATGACCACGATTTTTGAATAAATAATAATAAATTAGTTTCTTCGCGTGAAAAAGCCTAAAAACATTAGATGCACGGAGTTCTATTAGAATCAGAGTAACTGTTTGACCAAATATTTGTAGGTTCGCAGATCGGTGTTTTAGACAGACTAAAGGTATTTTTAAGGGTAGAAATAGGCTTTAGTTGTTTATTTATTTTTATTTCTTTGTCGTCGGTGCACCAGGTGTTCTTGTCACGTGACTTACGCGCCATGTGGACCGAAGGGTAGATCAGCTGGAATCATCTTGCTTTTAATTTTTCAAAAAAAAAAAAAAATAAATAAAGAGGAGGAAGAAGAAGACTCTCCCCGGCCCGTTGTCTTATCACTCCTTTCCAAGCTATAAATGACGAGGTTGCTAAAGCTAACATTGAAAATGGATTATTCGCGCGAGTTGTTGTTTTTTTTTTCTTTTTTGCACAAAAATCAATTGAAATGTGAATATTTCTGCAGGCCTTTATGTCACTCTTTTCCCCGTCCAAATTTATTCGTCGCCAAATATTTTTATAACATGTCGAGCGTGGGCCACTGTTCTGCCAGTACGCAATAAATTCCATCGTGATGGCAGTAGGTTGCTCCTAACGACAACTCGGTAAGGAAATGACTGCAGTTTAAGCGAAATATTAAAATTTTTAATATCAACATGGCCGTTAAATAAATTTGATGGTTTAATTGTTGAAGTGTTAGTAGCTTACCTTTTCTCGTCTCAAAAAGCTTTTATGTTCCAAAAGGCGAAAGATAAAAAAAGAAGAAAGGAATCATTTGTAATAAAATCCGATGTTTGAAACTCGCTTTGTCAGTGTTAAAGAGGGTTTCATGTGTTCATAGAATTGCATGAATCAGATGCGATAAAGACTCGTTTTCCAAAAAAAAAAAAAAAAAGAAAAAAAAAAAAAATCTAAAAGCTTTCCGAATCGAACTTATTACTATTTCATTTTTCTTCTGTCACGACAGTGAAATTGAAAACAGACGGCTGTTAAGAAAAACCCGAAGAAATTTAAATTTTATAATGACCATCCTGTCTTCTTCGACGCGCGCCGTTGAGGCGCTCAAAACTGCAGTTACAGCCGAGCCGAATTTAAAGAGAAATTATTCCTTCAAGACAGGTTTGTTATACTGCTATGAGATTAACTACAAAGAGATCAGAAAAAATAAAAACCTGTCTAAGTAGCAAACCTTTTGAGTCTTCAGCAACCTGGGTAACGACTCTGTTCTATTGTGATGATTCGAAGTAACTGTTGAGTCCACGAGGACACGCGATAAATTTCTGTGTTGTGTATTTTTTTTTATGATGGACGAACTGTCAACTACTCGACCACCGCATGATAAAGCGTTGCTGGTACCGACTGAATATTGAATAGCTTTATCCACACAGTGTCTTTCTTTACGTCGCTTTTGGAGTATGTTTGCTGGCGGAAAGAACCAAAAATATTACAGGAAAAATCTTAGCATATTACGTGCGGTGAAACCTGAGGAGTGTGTGATGGCCACGTTGGAAGGATCTTAAAATATTTGACTTAAATGTCTTTCTTCGCCTCTATGCCATATTGTATCATTAACGTTTTGTGCATTATATATTTCTATGGTCTACCCTGCTTACTCCTAGAAAGCAAGACGGAAGTTCTAGAAAAAAACAGCTTTTTTGCTGGAGTGGTTTTAGTCAGCTGAGACTATTGTCACATATTTCTCTTTAAACAGACTATTTCAATCGAATACTGGCCAAAATAATATCGAGACCACTCTGAAGTGCCGGAGTGTTTCGTATAACTTTTGCCTCCTCTCTGTGGGATCTAAGCATTCAATTATATTGCGTGGACAGTGAATTCATTTGGAGTAATAATGCAGTCCTTACCAAGGTGTGCGAGGCTTGAGAGTGCGTTCTACTTCCCTGCAAAAATGAATTGAAGAAACAAGAGTCTGCTATTCTGTTTACCTTACCTGTCAATCAACTGCCACTGAACAATGAATTGATTATCATGGAAACTGCGGAGTTTTTCTTTTTTTCTGTATTGCCTGAATTTTAATGAGTTGCTAAAAACGGTAAGAAAGACGTCACAGGGCAATTTGGAGAAAAAAAAAACTCGGTGGAACTTCCAAATTTAAAAGTGAGTGTGTTTGCTTATTGGCGGAGTTTCGAGTCCCGGCTTCAAACACGTAAAACTGAAGCTCCCCAAAATCCTTTCGTTTATTGTCTACTTTTCACATGGTTACCACTTGAACGACCGCGGGAAGCAAGCACCGACGTTTCTTGAACACAGAGCCGCCTTCGTGAAACTAAAGAAAACTGTTTGTTGTCATGCACTCTTCCTGTCGGTAGAAATAAAATAAAAGACGTAAATGGTGTGTGAAAAGAAGCTTAAAAGCCGAATGCTGTTAACAGAAGTAAAATTTCTATTCGCTGGACTATATAATCATGAGTGATGCATGTAAAATTGAGGAGGCGTTTTGACCCTCAATCCTGCTACTTTTCAGCCCTGACTTCTAAAATGACTGTAACCGCAACAATCACTTGTAAAAATCATCTTTTTGGCTTTTTACCACAGACATTGTGTGTCACGGGTTTTTTCTGAAGGCTTTCTGGTTTTTGTTTTTTAAGAAGGGGGACCGTCTCCCTGGTCACCAGACATGTAACGAAACGTTTTATTTGAATCAATGGCACCTTTTTGATTTTAATTATGTATACGGCTAATGCACGCGACAGACCGAAGCACAAAGCTCGTGCTACCAGATCGATAACCAAAAATACGAATGCAACTGTCAGCTGGCAATAAGCCATTTTATCAAGGTTGCGCGCGCATCCAAGCTTGACGGGCCACAACCTTCGATGTGAGAATTGTTTAGCGAGCACTCATGCGTGACGTCCCAGAAAACGGCTTTGAAACTCACGATAGCTGTCTTAACTCAAATAAGGAGTGCAGCATGAAGTATTTGCATCGAAGCCGAACACAGTCCGCCGTGAAAGAAATCTAAAAGTTGAATTTGAAAGTAGAAAGAGAAAATGGTCTATCATGAATTTGTTTTGTGCAAGGTATTTTCTGTTATTTTTTTTTTATGAGAAAATAGGTTTCATTACTTTTCAGCGATTGCTTATTCTCATTTCGTATCTGATACATGGTTAGGAGAATATTAAGCGTGTCGAGAACTGATGATAATTAAAAATAGACAAATGCGATAACAATTACAGAATTAATACAAAATAATAATATATTAATATAATTCAGAGTGGATTCATTAAAAATACAGTTAAACATCTCTCTGGGGATAACATTTACTACAATAGTGGCCGTTTAGAGATGGCTATTGTGGGGAGAAATAACTACAATTTTCTTAGTGGAAGATGTTCTGTATCTGTATAGTATAACAGCAAAGATCGGTCGTGCAGCAAATCTGTTCAAATAAAAGCCGTACTATCTATCGAACCGTGCTATTTATCGAAAGAAAGTTTTGATTCTAAAGGCCAAGTTACATGGTGAACCTTCTACGTGAAACTGCAACACGAGACACATTTCACCTAAACTTAAAATTGCATAAACTTTCCCGCGTTCTCGCGTGGCGGCGAGAAAGTTTCACGGAAAGTAGAACCGCCTCACTCATGCAACGGTTGCAACAGAAAAATTGAAACCATTGCATTGTAATGGCGAAAAATTATGCGTGCAGTCTAGTACCTAATACAAGGTTCCCTCATCCACCGTATCCGGCTTGCCCGCAGTAGTTAAGCAACCAAAATTGCGAGAGAGCGCCTCCCTTCTTATACCGCCATGTTTAATTATCATGCGTCCCTCGCTGAGACTAGAAATGGTCGAGAGAGCCTGGTGAACAGGATTTTGAGGAGAATTTCAGCTATTATGTTTCAGCTACTAGTTTGACTGCGTCGGTGTGGAAAAAGGTGCATGACGAATCAACTAAAAAGTCGATGTGTGAAAACAGGACGCTATCAAGGGCCGGTTTACCTTGAAAACCCTTCAACGCTGTCGCGAATCCGGAAACAAATGTGTTGAATCCGGATAAATTCACGCTAAAGTACTAAGAAGTTTGAGCCGACGTTTCGAGCGTCAGCGGACGGTCAACCACATACCATTCTTGGCTTCTGGTTGGTTGAAGAGTATTATTATATAGACACGAGTGTTTTACTGGAAAATATACCGTGCGTAAAATCCATACGAAACTACATCTGGGACCCGACTGGCGTATTTTCCATATCCTCACTAGTGAGGATATCGTTGGCATCATTTCCCGCTTGTTTGTGCAATTTCTCGTAAAACACTCGTGTCTAATATAATAAAAAGAAAATTACACGGCGGCTTGAAGATATGGATTTTATTTTCTCGTGGTAAAAACAATATTTTACTCACTCGCGAAGCGCTCGTTCGTAAAATATTGTTTTTACCACTCGAAAATAAAATTCATATCTTCGCGCCGCCGTGTAATATCCTCTATATAATTAGACAATTCTCAGCGCGAACCCGAGGAGGGGGGGGGGTTATGTATTCGCGTTCGGACCGGACCCCCTCCCCTTCCCCGGGAGAGCCGCTACGCAGGCAAATGAATACGCGATAGATAGGGGGAGGGGACGATAACATGTTCGCTTCTTACATCCAAAGTTAATATTTAGCGGGGCCTGTATTCAGCGGACATTTCACAAGTGGTGAAGAGAACTTGGCATTTGCAACAGCTTGCTCAGATGAAAGCTGTTTGACCAACCATCAATTCTTACAACAACTCATATGTTTTCTTCTCAAAGTGTTGGGAGCACTTGTAATTTGAGATTAGGAGTAAAAGGGCAATTACGAGTTTTCTGTATAATCAGGTAACTATTCTTTTATCAAAAGTATCACACAAACTGGCATGGGAACCGTGACTTTCTCTTAGGGAGAATTTTTATCTTTCGTTCCAGCGGCTTCAAATTTGCATAAATGCCATTGTCTTGTGCTGGGCTTATGCTATTAATATTAGAAATAATTAGATTTACTGTACTTTACAAATTTCCAGAATGATAGCGGTGAACTGGTCCAAACATGATATGTATATTGTCTTGATTAAACAAAAGTTTGCCAAGGATTTTAGAAAAAAACTGAAACAAAACAGAAGAACAAAAACATACACCGAGCACAACACTCTTACAGCCTGTAAAGCATCACGAATTTCACCACTTTCACTCCCTCCCTATTATTAGGATGTTCTACAAGAGTTTCTGAGAATTCCAAATTTCTTTATGATATTAGTTACGTTGAGAAATTTGACTCAGTATATTTTGTAACTATGAGTTAGTTCCCAAGTAAAATATAAGGTGGATATGCTAAATACTATCAAGAATGAGCAGTTTGGGTCAAATGCTTAAAATGTAAATTTCATGAAATAGATGACATGGTTGTAACGAAGAAATTTCTTGTTGTTCCTGAGGGAGGGTACAGTATGTCTTGGGTGGGAGTGTGCTGCCCAGTTCTAAAAACTCTTACCCTCAGACCAAAATTTATGATTTTTCAACCCTTTATCAGGCCTGTATCCCAAACTCTTCCCCATTTTCAGAACAAGTATACACGTACCATAATTTTCGCCCTATTTCAGACCTGTATCCCAAAACTGTGCATGCTATTTAAGATCCAATACCTAAAAAGAAAATCTGCTACCTTATTCCAGACCAAAGAGACAAAATCTATACCCTGTGTTTCACACTACAGTGCTTGAAAACACAGCACATACAAGTTATATATTATTGAAGTACCTCCACCAGGGTTACTCATATATGTAGCATTAGTTCACAAAAAATCACAACCTTCTCAAGAAAAACACTCTTTTGCATCAACAATTACTCTAGTCTCCTCCTTAATCATCTCCTCCTCCTCCTCCACCATCACCTGCTCCATATCCTGTGCCATCATCTGCAGGGCCATGGAAGGTTGAATCATATTTTGGCACGCTGCCGCTACCTCCACCAGACTCGACCAGTGGTGTTTTGAACACTCCTAATTCTGTACCACAGTTGGGGCACTTATGTGCCACATCTTTGGCACAGTCGGTGCAGAATGGAATGCAGCAACAACTGGGAAAGGACACAGAAATGTGTCATGCTTTGCAGAAACCAGAACACACTATGAAAGTGAGATCCCTGCCTCTTTAGACCACTACCAATAAAATTACATTCTGTATCATTCTGCAGTTCATATGCATTATACAGTCAACTCCATCTAAGATGGACATCCTCTGGACCAGTCCAACTGCCTGTTTTAGAGAGGGGCCCGTTTAGTTAGAGTAAATGATTGAAGAAACAGCAGGGACCGCCCAACTTCTTAGAGAGGTATCTGTCCTAGAGGGGTGTTCATTAACCCTTTCACTCTCAAGAGTGATCAACTTCAATTTTCTCCTTTAGTTTCTCATCAGAAATATATAATACAACAGTAAGAAGAACTAGGCATTTGATAGCTTGCTCAGATGGTAGCTGTTTAAACTATAAATTCTCACTACATTACTTGTACATTTTACTCTTAAGAGGTTGTGAGAATCTGTATTTTGAACTTGGGAGTGAAAGGGTTAAGAAGGAGTTGACTGTATTAGCTTTATTTGCAAAACATACCAGAAGCAGGACAGGATCAGACAATACATCATGGTTGTTGATCCAACACGATGTTCAGTCTGGGTAACAATCACTGCACCACAGTGGGGACATGTGCACGAAGCTGGCATCTTGCCAAGTGCAACAGGACCTGGAGCAGGCTGCTGAATAATTACTTGACGCTGAGCAGGAGCACCCTAGAAGAAGAACAAAAAAGGCAAACACCTCAATTACAGAGAAGGCAAACTTCTCCACACACATGTAATCAGCTAAATTGTGTTCTTGTGCATAAAAAATAAAAGTTAAGTATCTGCTCCTGGCAGAATGATGTCGATTAGTTTGTCCATTTGTGGATTAAAAAGCTATTGCTTATTTTCCGCAACTTGTTCAACTCATGCAGAATGTAAATAATCTAGTGTCTGACGTCATCGGACAACATTTATAACACTCAAAATATTCAGAGATCCAACTCCCTCCTGTACTCCCATGAGGAGCATTGGGAGAGGCTGACATTTCAGACTAATGGAACTTGTACATACACAGACACATATTGCATTAATTTTTCAGTTTCGATTATTATGTGTTTTCACCTCCTCTACACACAAATGGTTGCAGTTTTGAATACATAGACAAAAAGTGGATTGTTTTCAAAATTATTTAGTTTCTGTACACTCAGTAACAGTATTATGCTGTGTAAAGAGATGAAAACAGACCATTTTCAACTGAAACAAACCAAACAAAAAACAGAGTGTTATGACTTATTCATTATGTCATGTTACTTGAAGCTGTGATTTGAAATACATAACATGGTTACTATAAGCAACCAAAATGAGATTGAGCAAATAATGATCCCATGACATACAATCATGTACATGTAGTATGTCCTGACTTCTGAAAATCTCCCTTTGCAAAATGGTTGCAGATCATGTGAGAAAGAAGAAGTGTACGTTGGAGCACAAACTAATAGTAAATTTTACTTAATTTATTAATATGTGAGATTAAGAATTTAAACATTAATTATTTTATACACATTACGATTAATTACTCGAACACAGCACACATGCATATACATGAACTTTAGCAGCTGATTAAGTAAAGATTAATGGATAAGTCGCAAACGTTCTGCACTGCGATGACCGCATATCCCACACTGTTCAAATGAATAACTCGCGTTCATTGATAAACAATAAACAAAATTAATCAACCGTAGTGTTCTTTTTACCATCGCTCGATCACTACTTAACTTCGATTCAAGTCACGAATGTGCTTGTTGGTGGAAGCCCGAATTGTGTATGTAAACATCAGTTCTTCGCATGGACAAAAGAAAGGAAGAAACACAGAAGACTACAAAGGCTGCTCTTGTTCAGCTACCAAAGTAAAAGGCGAAGGGGTATCTGCGATTTATCGTATTTTTGTACATGCAGAATGGTAGTTGTGTCTAATGCTCAGTGCATGCGGAAACAGCTCATACAAGATGTTCAGTATGACTATAACTAGTATAAAATTTACCTGATAGTAGGCTTGAGGTGGAGGATATTGACCTGGAGATCCCTGTACATACGGTCCTGGTTGGCCTTGTGGTGGTGGAGGATAGAATCCAGGGTGGTATTGAGGAGGCTGCTGCTGAGGAGGGTATTGAGGAAGTTGCTGTTGAGGCGGGTATTGCTGGCTGTAGTTGGCAGCCATAATCCTTCGCGCTTCAAAGCTGATTCTGCAACAAGTAATTGGCACCTCGTAGAATCTCGTTTATGGGTTACGTCGATGTTTCTTAATCACAAGTTGACAAATTTTTAAGTGTACGTGATAAAGGAAGCGACGCCTTTGCCTGTTGACACAAAATACGACGGCGACACGAGAAGGAAAACGGCCGTGCGGGACTGGAAACTACATAGTCACCGGAAATGTTGTGACGTTATCACTTCCGGTAAAGGGAAAACAGAATGACGTCGCAAAAAACTTCTTGGTTTTCTCTTTAACAAAATTTCACCTGATTTGGTGAATGTACTGTTGGCTTGTCAATATTCACATCATTAGCTGCAAACCCCCATCAACTGCAAGGACCTGAGAAGATACAAAACACACACATTAAAATCGAAGTGAGAAAGTTGGATATTCGGCTACATGCCCACGTTTATGCATCATTAGGACAATGATGAAATAACTGCATTTACAGTAGCTCACTATCACGAGAAAAGCATCTGAAAAACAAGACACTTTTTTGGTAGTTTTCGAAGAAATGCATTTTCATGATTTATTGTTTTTGTGTTAATGGTTAGGGGTGAATTTTATTTTTGCTGCACAATTTTAAAGTCTTTCATTGATTTTGACCATACACAATATTTTAGGAATGACATCATGCATAATTATGCAATGCACATTTTACAAAAGGAAAGGATGACTGCTGATAGAAACACAAAAAATTATCAGGCATTTTCAGGAAAAAGATGGATTTTTATATTTACACTTTGTCACACACCTGCCCTGTGATGTAGGGTGATTCAATCAGAAATCTGACTGCTTCAGCTACTTCAGAAGGGTCCCCATAGCGCTGCATGGGAATAGACCTGGCAAATACAGAGTCTTTCCCCCTCAATGCACTTGTCATATCAGTTGCAATAAGTCCTGGGGCAATGAGGTTGACTCTGACACCCCTAGATGCAACTTCCTTTGCCAAGGATCTTGTTAATCCAACAAGTCCTGCAGGGGAGGGAAAAAGGTTGGCGAGAAAATATCCCAAGACTCAAACAAGCCACTTTTGGGAACATTCTGGTGATTATTGCTGGGATGGTCCGACACTGCAGAATTATGTTTCATTGGTCAGCTGCAGCATTCATCACCTTACACTAACTTGGTCTAAAACTCAAGGTAAATTTGATCTTTGGCATTTTGTTGCCTTGCACAGCATTTTGTTTTGCCTTAGTAAATGTGCCCATTGAGTGGTGACTGTATGGATGGTGCTTATTTGAAAGTTTCATCGCAATTACGTTGGGCAATCCCTCTTCAATTTCTCCTTTTTTTATTCAAAAACATACTGTAGTTAATGCAGCTTCTTTTGTGATTTTGTCATGTAATTATTTTTTGACTGAAATTGACCCACTACTCCTCCTCCCCTGGGGCCTACTTGTTTATGGGCACAGGTATTAAGGCAAAACAAAATGCCACACAGGGCAACAAAATGCCAAAGATCAAGTTTATTCGTGATTTCTGTAGTAAACAAACAGGCTGTATGGAGTAGTGGAGCAAGCATCATCCTAGCATGACTAGCCGGGTCTGGAGATGTATCGGGAGCTTTAAATATGTGCTTTGTGGTAGAATTTTAATGTTATGCCTCTTCAGTTCACTTAGCTAGCCTCAGAAAACACAGCCTGAGCATTATACAGTACTAATTGATATTTCTCTTATCCCAGGCCTGGAATCTTGAATAAGGTATACTTATTGCTCCTGGAATCAAAGGAGAAAGTCAGTGCTTTCTGCAATGAATTACATTCTTTGCTGTCACCAGAAGTTACATTGCTATGCCAACATGGTGTTCGCTAATTGAAAACTTTTGGGGTTCAGTTACAGGGTCACAAATTAAAGCACTTTTTAAATTAATTTGTCTTAGACAGAGTAGTGAAGTTTTAAAATCTGTGTCTTGAACAGGGTCAAGTCAGGGTTTGAGGGCATAAGCAGAACCCCTCTCCCAGACTTCAGTCAAGTACCACCCTACCCATCCCGGGAAGCTATTAAAAGCAAAGCAACATGCTGTCCGTCTTACCCGCTTTGGAAGCACTGTATCCTGTCTGTCCTGCATTCCCTTTCATTCCAACAATACTTCCGATATTGATGATGCAGCCTCGCTTTCTTTGAAGCATTGATTTTAAAACAGCCTGGCTGGTATAAATGGATCCAAACAGATTTGTTGACGTTAGGTTGTGTAGGTCCGTGACTTTAGTCCTCAAAAGCAGCGCGTCTTTGTTGATTCCTGCAGAATTCACTAGTATGTCTATACTTCCCAAAGTTTTCTGTACTTCTTCTACAGAACGTATCACACAAGCTGGATCTCTAACGTCACATGTAAAACTCTTGTGTTCACGTGAAGAGCTGCCTTCAAGGGCTAAGAGAGTCGCTGTTTCCGCAGCCTTCGATGCATCGCGCCCTAAAACTGCAACAGTTCCCCCATGGGTGGCAAGAAGTTCACAGACAGCTTTGCCTATTCCTCTTGACCCACCAAAAACTGCACAAATTTTACCTCCAATTAACATCATTCAAAACTAGAGTGAGACAAAAACGCCCAGGCCTTTCAAGAGTATTAGGTCCCAGTCTCCCCAATGGTTATTGGGTTCCAGTCTCGCGGTTGGCGGCGTAGACAAGGGATTGCGAGTGTCCGGCTTTCAACAAGTGCCCCTCCCCACCCCAAATATTCATAACAAGATCTGAAAATCGAGAGGAACTGTTTTGCCTAAATTAACTTGAATCGGCTACAAATCAGCCAGAAGAACGTCATCAGGCTGGATATGTAGCCCCTTCAAATAGCCGTGGACGAGGACATCTTCGATGTCGGTGACTCTGTAAGTAATTTGCGAGTGCCGAAGGCGCGAGATTCTAAAGGGCTCCGGAGGCATACTCCGGGTCCTGGAAGAGTTTTGAGATTTGGCCCTCTAAACGCAGGTCCCGAGAATTATTATCGGCTTGGGGTGAATAGATGTAATGGTTGTCAATTACTTGTAATAAAGCCGCATGAAATAATAAGGCATGAAATAATTATTTTGATCGTTGGGACTGTTATTGATTTAGAAAATCCTAACGATTAAAACATTCTTTATGCAACCATTCCGTATTTCTCAGAATTTCGTAAGCTACTTTAAAAAAATCTGTTGGAGCGGGTCAGTACGATGAGACGGGTTCGAGTTTCCAGAATTTAGTCGCGAATAAGAAGGCGGGCCCCACTCAGCCTACAGTTCGTGAGTGTTCTTTTTAGGGTATTTCTGATTAAAATTGAACGCTTCTCGAAGTACTTTTTGTGGCTCACACGCTAAGCAAAGTGGTGATTATAAAAGATGAACGATCCTCCGTTGTCGTCTCCTTGTTTGTCCCCACTCAGTTTAGAGGAACTAGACAAATACATTTATTTTTGTTTTCGAGTTGCGCAAACGTTTTGATGGACGGGAATTAAACAACAACAACAACAACGCCATAAAAGAGTTAATTTGTTTTAATTAGTGATTTTTTTTTTTTTTTTTTGTCATTTCAAAATGACTAATTATGACAAAGTTGCAAAACGTAAAGCAGAAATTGACATAAACACCCTGTGCCTGATAATTTAATGATATGAACTGCCAGAGATCGTTTACGAATATTCTAAGCAAAACTTTTCCAACGTGAATGATCTTTATATCTACCAGTCAGACTGTCTGTTCAAGCGGGGGCTGGCGCCTAATTTCTATGTTGAGGTGGCCCATTGAACACTGCACTTTTACGACGGGTAAGTAAACAGTTCAGAATAACAATATCGCCTTTGTTAGGCCGGAGTGCATGCGACTTTTTCAGCCGGGTTCCGCAGCCGCAAACTGAATATATATTAGAATCCTTTCTTGTCTTTCTCAGTGAGTACCGGGAATTTAATATTGTTAGATGCTGAAAAAACTGATCAGAAACTGCAACAGCTGTCACGAATCAGCTTGTATTCCCCCGTTGCCAAAAACGGAGTACCCTTCAGGAACTATGTGGAAAAGCAACATCATGACTCGATTCATGAACCAATATCTCTCTACAGAATTCCTAAAATAGTGTAGGCTAAAGAAAGCATGCTATTTCGAGTTTTTCCGATCAAGAAAATATATCTTTTAATTCTAACAACACTAGCTATAAAGACAGGCAAGTGAAAACAAGTAGCAAGAGGAATCACACTGGCACTACTGCTTTAAGAATTAAGTGGATCTGCCTATATTCTCTTCGCTACAGTGATTAGCACTGAGGCAGCCAGAAAATTCTGTTTATGCTAGTTAATATTCTTTCGAATATTCATAGCTGTTCAGTCGTTTAATTCGCAGCTTGAAATGTGCGCGAGGCGTTCGTGCGCTGATAGTCCATTACCCAGAGTCACGCCGTCACATCTCACCGTGTATTATGTTTAAAAAAGCGAAAATTTCACGAAAATCGGCTGAAAAACGTGTAAGAGCGATAATTTGGGGGTACACACTGCGAAGTTTAACTCCCAAAAGGGTTGGCTGTGTCTTGAAGGACAGAAAATGACATCTTTTATTCAGTTATCGATAGCGGGCTGACTCGGCCTTGTTTTCAACATCATGGCTGTCTTTTCGATCAACATTGTGTAGCCTTGACACTGTTGTAGAGCGCTGGAACAATTCAACCGAGTCTTTTGCATACCGTAGTTCTATATATTTTTCCGTAAACAAGCCACAGCGTTTGAATTTTATTTCGAACCAATATCGGAAGATGAGTTTCGTACTTTCCCGGTCTGCGAAAGCGCCTTTTTTGGCCCGTGTGTATCTTTTTTCGCTTCTTTTTTCACCCGTAATTGTAAATTCAGGTATTGCGAAAAGCCTGGTGGCTTTCCATAACAATGCCCTTAATCACGTGTTTTCATTGTTTGGTGGCATTTGATTGGCAGTTGAGATAAACGCAAGCCCCGTCATTGTTTCTCAAATTCATTCTGCAGAGTTTGGCTTCAGTTGTGCTCTGGTAAGGTTTTTCATCTCGTTTTTCCGTTGTCTTTCTACTCTCAAAGTGTTACACAATTCCCCCAATGAAGAAAGAGTGTACTTTTCTTTCAGTTTTTGGCTAAATCACAGTCCATTTTCGGCGTTTTCTATTCATTTTAAAAGTGGGTTATGTTTCTTCAATACTGTCTTTACATGATGTGAAGCAATGTTGGTTTGTAAAGTGTCACTTTAAAACGATCTCTAAGGCCTTCAGGCTGAATGAAGCTCACTTAAGAACTCACTATACTTATGGCTGGGGTATTTAGTTTTTGTTTTGGTGCTTTTAGGAAAGAAGCAGCGCCGATGATGTCCTTAAAAGATGAGACCAAACAAGATGGAGTTGAGCAGAGCAAGGAAGACATAAGTCAACATGGAAGTGAGGTCAAGTATTTCACACACTCATAACACGAGTTTTGGCCCGAATTTCGGTTTCAAATTCGCTGAAAGCCACGGCAAAAGACTCCCCGCTCTCGAGGAAGGCTTTTGGCGATCTTGTGAACGACAGAGAGAGAAATCGACCGAAGTTTTTGCGAGGAAACCGAGTTTGAAACTAGAGGTTATTGAATATTCAAACACCCGAAGCACTTCAAGCGTGGAGTTGACACTCGCCGACAAAAAGCACACGGTTTTCGTGACAACTTCGCTTTTTCCGCGTTGTCTAAAGCGAAATTGTCTAAAGACAAAAGTTTTTCTATCAAGATGAAAGTAAACGAAATGCGTAATGAACAATCTACGTCCTAATTTTTCAGAATAATGCTGTCGACCGGTGGGGTTAAATTTTGGTACCTCGCGCGGGTTGTCACGTTTAGAAATATATAATATAATCGGTGATCGGATGGCATTTTGGCTTCTGTGTATCAGATTCGATTTTCTTCTCTTGGATCAGAGGATTAAATTCTCGTCTCCTTTTTTCTCTTGTGTCGAAAGCATTGTCGAAAAGCAAAACGACACTCATGATGAACACGCTCCCGAATTTTCCTTTTACTTTCCTCCGTACGGAGACTGATTTCCCGTTTCGACTTGAATGGAAACTAACTAATACGAAAAAAATAAATAAGTAGTATCGTTTGCAAAGGCCATGCATGGCTTTTCGCGCAGTTCCTTTTTCCAACCAGTCATTAGTTTTCGAGGTTTGCGGACAATTTCACCCCGTAGAAGTAAAAAAAAACTGCCATTTTTCCTTTTTGGAGACGAAATAATCAGTTTCCAAGAATGTGTGCGTCCCGTTTTTGCTTTGCACAGAAAAAAAGAGAAACTCACAAGGATTCTCACGGCTTTCTATTCGCAACGCGGTCGATTAGAAACCAAAGTGCTTTGTTTTTAGGTAATATTCAAAGTCGATAACAGGCTGTTCCGTGTTTGCAAATGGGTTTGTTTTTGTTTTGTCTCTAAATGCGTGACGAATTTCTTGCTTCGGCCAACTAAACTCAAATAGGAGTCGGCGAACAGTTGTTAATGAAAATACCCTAATCTTTTTCGATCTTAGTTCTTCCAAATTCGACCTTGAAAACGACACCGTCGAGTAGTTGTATTTCTTTTTTTCACTCTGAACTCGTGACTGGTCACCGCAACCATACCTGCAGCTGTTATTTTCTACGGGTTGATGGCGAAGTGATTGCATTAATATAAGAACATAGTTGGTCCCCTTCGTCTGTACAAATTTTCGCTGAGTTCTCAAGGGAGTTCAGACGGATAAAAGACCGGAAAAAGAAAACATTCAAGTTTTTACATGTGGTTTTTTTTGGCTACTATAGTCACGTGGAAAACAACAATATGAGATGAGAAACACCTGGCTTTTAGAGACTATCGATCAACAAAGAAGCTTGTCAACATAGTATTGGCTCTCTATTGCCGAGGTATAGCTAAAGACTTAATTAATATATAGTGTCTAGTCTTTTTTTTTTTTTCCTCATAAAGAGGTATATATTGATACTTTACAGAAATAAACTGCAGGGTTCAAGAATCATCAAGCTTCCAACATTAAATTGCTGCAAGCTATATAAAATCCTTTTTTGTTCTTCTCATTGACTAGTTAGTATTTTGTTTGTTAATCCATGGAGAAGGAATTAACAATGCATTTCTGGCTTTTTTCAAATTACTTTATTTTTTGATGGTTTAATCTTTGTTCCTAAATTTGTTCTACAAAAAGAACACATTTAAGAACATTTAATGGTCCTCACTTCACACTAATTTAATTTACAGTTCATCACAAAGAAAAGCCCATTCTGAATATTCCAAAACTTTTAGCTTTGATTAGTCATTGACCATAGCTGTGATTATACATTACATAATTGTACACACATATATTCACATCACACAACTTTTCAACATTACATTTATTAGGAGAAAATTTATCCACCAATATTCCCTTAAGATAAAAAAAAAACAATGTTAGACTATAAACAGTACATAATATAGACATTTGATAATGTCCACCCAACTCTACCTTCACATTAAACACTCCTACAACACTACAACATATTCAACAATTCAACAAACACTTTTGTGCAATAGTCAAATCAACTCCCTGTGCAGTTACTTGAATTATTATCAATGTTAAATCAACAGCTTCTACACAGATTAGACGGTAAAGACGACATAAATGGAGATCAAAGATTGAACTATTTCAGTGTCAATGAAAGTACTGATCAGCCTCTTGCCAAGAAACCCAAAGTACAATCTTCAGAACACAATGGAGATCAAGTCTCAACAGCTAGTGGAAATGCAGGTTTGTAATAATATTATGATAATAAACAATATAGTAATTAAGCAAGTTAATTTACACACATTATCAATGGTAAGTATTTTCAGCTGAAAGGTGGTGGGGCTATGTGTCGGTGTGCACCAGGTTGGGGAGTGGGGGGAGGCTCATAGCTTTGGGTGGTACCGTTTACAGTGTACCAATTAACTCTTACCCCATTTCAGACCAAAACAGATGTTTTTTCAACCCTTTTTCAGACCTTTAGTCCAAACTTTTCACCCTATTTCAGACCTGTAGATGTATATATATATGAAATCTACTATCACTATTCCAGTCTAAAGAGACAAAATCGATACCTATTTCAGACTAAATTGCTTGAAAATAATACCTTCTGGGCAACACATACCTACCGTATAAAGCTTATGTACAGGTTTGTATGGGAGGTACCCCTTGCCTGGGGTGGTACAGAAACAGACAGAGGAAACCCAAAGGGATTGCATCAGCTATTATCTTTGTGTTCATGTAAAGAATCATATGAACAGTTTAATAAATGCCACTGGCTTCACCTTAATCACATCTATATTCTACAAGTTGACCATCACATAGGCTCGATTTCCCCTGCTTTCTTGAATCTGGTCTTCGTTTCTCCCCAAGAAGAGATGGGTGCCTTTGGAGGAGGAGCGCAGGCTCACTTTCCTGAGGCCGGCTGGTAATCGAACTAAACCATCACAAAAATATGAAATATCCCTCCTCTCCCATGACAGTTTCATGGAGTTTGTGTGGCAGTACTTCATTTCAATGATTCATGTACAACTTCAGTTTGAATGAAAATGTTTCTTTATAACACAGTCAATGCCACCAATGGAAAACCATCAGACACTACACCAGAGCCATGCAGTTCTCTGCAAAGTGCAATAGTCACAGATGGCAATCCTATAGTGGGTAATAAACCAGAGAAGAAGACAGAAGAGACACTGCCATCAGAAGAAGTTGCAAAGGATGAGAATAACAAACCATTTGATGATGATGACCCTTTTGCATCTTTGGACTGGAAAGATGGAGTAGCCACTTTACCAGGTGAGCGAGGGGACTGATAAAACATGTTTTAGAATTAAGACTTTTAGACAATTCACACTCACCAGTCATTTTCTTTGTGCTATACTTTCTATGTTAATTTGTTCACTCAGTCTTTAATCCATTCAGTAGACAGCTGCTTAATAGATTGATAACTTATTATATATAGATTAAATAGATACATGCAAGGAACTTTTATTTTATTCAGGATGGACCTTTTAGTTTACAATAAAGTGTTAACAAATTTAGGTGAACTAAAAAAAAGTATATTCTAAGGCAAAAATACAGTAATTTTATTACATTTAGTGATCATTTACTGCTAAGTAATTTTATTGTAATGTATAAAATATTCAAATTTTGCAAGTGTAATAAATAGATACACTGTAGTTGAGTCTTGTTTTACAGTTCCATCATGTATTTCATGTATGTATAATAATTTAACATGTTCTACATTATTTTATATCAATTGCTTGCATTTTTACTAAATCACAGGGAGCAACTTGAAGTTCAAGCTGACAGAGTTTGGTACTTTGGAAATTGTCAGCACAGTGGAAACTGACAAAGGAGAGTATGAATGGAGCACAAAGACGGAGCATCACACCTCCACATGCGATGATCCTGGTGGTCCCTCTGAGCCACGGAAGAGTCCAGGAAAAGGTCAGTAGTAGTTATCATGGTCTAATATTGCTCCAATGTACCTCTTGGTGACTGCTGAGAGGTAGTACATTGTATCTATATTGTACATTATTGTGAAGCGATGATTTAACCCTTTCACTCCCAAGCTCAAAATACAGATTCTTCCAACTTTTTAAGAGGAAAATGTATGAGTGATGTAGTGAGAACTGATAGTTTAATCAGCTATTATCTGGGCAAGGTTTCAAAACACAAGTTCTCCTTACTGTATGATATATTTGTGCTGCCAAAACTGAAGGAGAAAATTGAACTTGATCACTCTTGGGAGCGAAAGGGTTAAAAGTAATGTTCATGGAATAAATACAAGACATGTATGTCCTTGAAATCTGACAACTACAGTACTAGAGAGAGGGGTGGTCTAACATGAATTATTCAAAAATGTAACACACCACAGAATCTCATCCATAGGTGATCAGTTGTGAAAGGGCATTCTGGGGGTACACAATCACAAGAAGGGTACTTTTCGTATACTATTAAGGGCTTACTATGTAAGAGGCTAATAGTCCTGGAAGGGTTACACAAATATGGTACTGTATTTGTACTACATCAATGTAAGAGGGTACTGCTGGGCTGGTTATACATGATAATAGACCATGTTATCTGCTGCACCTATTAGGGAAGTCACCAAAATCAAAGTCCCTGGCACGAGGACCTCCTGGTAGTGGTGATGTCTTGTGCTGCGAGGTGTGTGGCAAATACGGACTTCCTCAGGACTTCTCAGCTTCCGGAAGGTTCTGCGGCCTGTCTTGTGTGGGTGCATACACAGGGAGAAGGAATAAAGGGAGAGAATTTGTTAGACACATCAAAACTATTGATGGCAAGATCATTAAGAGGAAGAAAAAGAAAGGAAAGATGAAGAAGCCAGGAGACACTGAGGTGGCAGCTGGGGTAAGTTCAAAACTACTGTATATTGAGATGGTGGTAGAGAGATGTACAATCTGTAGAAGATTTGGACTATCATTCTATAAAATCTACATTTTTGTAAATAATATGTATATCCATACCTTTAAATATATACTCAGTCATTGAATATGAGATGCATTGTATAATTTTTTTAATTTGATACTTCAATCAGCTTTCATCTGAGCAAGGTATCAAAAGCCAAGTTCTCCTTACTGTATGATATACTTCTGGTAAGAAACTAAAGGAGAAAATTGAAATTGATCACTCTCTACTTGACATAACTTACAGTACTGTACCTCAGTGTGCAACATCGATGTTTTTATTGTAATATCTGACCCTATCCTCAGGATGGTACACAGGTGTTTGTAAAGAGTGAGCCTTCAGAGGAAGTGTCACCCAAACCTAAAGCCAGGAGAATGAAGCGTAAGATAAAGAAGAAACATCTGGCTATAAACATGGACCCCACCAAACTCAGTCCAATGGAAGATGGTGAGCTCATTCTCAAACTAACAAGATTTACATCTCAATACTATTATCGTGTACAGTAGTATCATAATACCCCTGTAGACTTTCTAAAGATGTTTAACCACAAGATCTGGGCCCTATTAAGTTCCCAACCTGCCCTGAACAACATTTTCCCATACTAAACCAAATATACACTGTTGGATAACTTTACTTGACAAGATATTGGCGATTGACCATTATTGTGCTTGGTTTCAGTGCCATACGACTCTCGAAAGCCATTCTCCTGGCAGGATTACCTGATAGCAGCGAGTGCCAAACCAGTCCCTCCAGCTGTGTTTAAACAAGTAAGGCTGATTGACATCATAACTAGAGACTGCAAAACAGTACCTCCTTTGCGCTTGGATAATCAAGCAAATGCAAAATGAATGCGCACCTCCCATCAGTTAATGGTAACATGATGCTCTCCCCAGATCGGGTGTTCGTATGGACTTGGATTATCTTACAGCAGCACAAAGAGACATTTTTACAGTCTACAGCATAATGTTCAATGAGTCTCAGCTGTTAGAATAACATTGTTTGGCACACTTGCTAATGTGCCTCAATCAGTGTTGTTTTGGACTGCAGGTGTCCGAATTAGTCATATGCAAATAATGTAAAATCCAGCTTATCAACGTTGAAGGCTTGTGCGAGAATTATGCTCCTTTTAAATCAGCTTTCATGCGACCAAGCTGTCAAAAACCAAGTTCTCCTTACTAATGCTACTGGTGGGAAACTGAAGGAGAAACAGCTTCAATTCGTGCCTATTCCTTTTCACCAGGAAAATCCTGACCTTGATCTGTTCCCCAAGCCATGTACCGGGATTAAGAAAGACATGAAACTTGAGGCTGTCGACCCAAAGCATCCATCTTACATCTGTGTCTGCACCATCGTGAGGGTACAGGGATGTCGTCTGAGGCTGCACTTTGATGGCTGGTCCGAGAGTTACGACTTCTGGACCAACGTTGATTCACCGTTCATCTTCCCCGTTGGGTGGTGTGAAAAGAATGGGCAGCCTCTATACCCACCGCGAAGTAAGCTGAAACTGTAAAATATAGTTCAGTAGTGACCTCCAGATCCTAGAAGTAGAATACGTCATCATTTATAATCGTGTGTTAACCGTTCACGAGCATGGCAATGCGTATACCAATTCTCGAAGATAGTTCAGTAGACCGTCAGTACCCATAAACCTTCGCAAATGGCGAAGACCTGGGCACGAGGTCGACGCTGGCTAAATGTAGTGCGGGCACTTTGCGCGGGTGTGCAACCACTTCTTCAAAACTACCCAATTCTTCCTATCTCCAGGTGCCTCCAAGGTGGAGTTTACTTGGGAAAGATACCTGAAGAAAACAAATACCAAGGCAGTTCCTGAACATCTTCTGAAGCCGGTAAGAGATATCACTATGTCCGCTATCTCCACACTATTTAAGTCCGCTTTCGTTTGAAAAACGCATACTTTTTTGTGCGTTTTTGCCTTCCGTTTGCACTAAAAAGGTAATTCGAAAAAGAAGCTTTTTATAAACGATTCCCAAAGTTGAGAATTTCGAAAACGGATGCGTTTTCAAATGAAAACGAATCAGTGTGGACGTAGCAGTCAGGTGGAAAATGAGCAAAGTATATGGCTTCAAATCCTGTTCTTTCTGTCGGTTGGTTATTCGTCATCAGGTCCCGCCGACACAACACGGTTTCAGGGTCGGAATGAAGCTAGAGGCCGTGGATCGCAAGAACCCGGATCTGATTTGTGTTGCCACGGTAACCAACGTGGTTGGCAACCACTTTCTGGTGCACTTTGACGAGTGGGAGGACACTTATGACTACTGGTGTGAAGACAGCTGTCCGTACATTCACCCAGTGGGCTGGTGTGCAGAGAACGGAAAAAGACTCAACCCACCGCATGGTGCGTAAAACGACTGGGGACAGACTTCTAAACGATCAACTGACCAACATTGTATGGGAAGGCTGATAGCGGGTCGCTTAGTACTGTATAAGGAAATTACATTTGTGACCGGGGTATATTATTCTTTAAAGCGGTTTTTCGATGGACTGTCGACCAACTAATTACAAACAAACTAATTGCAGCGCTAATCACAACACTTTCAAACAAACCAGAATCCAAAAGTATAACTTGGTTTAACTTTGAAAAAGAGACAAGTTATCAGTACGAGAATCCATTTGTTTGTGTGCTGGCACAGATCACAACCAGGATTTCCTTCCGTCCTTTCTTCAAGTAACTGTATTTTTCCTCTTCCTTTTTTTTTGTTTGCGTGATTTTCAGATGACGAGGTCGACACGTTTACTTGGGACGAATACCTGAGAACATCTGGAAGCGTTGCCGTCCCTCCAGACTGCTTCAAGATGGTAAAAAGATTCGCTACAATTAGCAGTTATAATGCAACGAGAAAAGGGCAGGGTTATGAGACACAAAATTTGCTGGGACAAAATTTAACTTACAGTTGAACACACATACATTACTCGTCACGTTCGCCCTTGTAATGAAAAATCCATGAAAGTCGTGGACTCCGGAATCCAACTCCAGGTTCCGGATAGCCAGCTTTCTGGACTCCAGATTCCATGCCATTGTGGATTTTGGATCCCAATCATTGTATTCCAGTGGTAGCTTCTGGATTCCCAGGCCGTTGTGGATTTTGGATGCTGACGGCAATAAATTGCTAGATTCCGGATTCTCTTACATTGGGCGATTTAACAGATTGGCAAAAGATCGTATAGGTAGTTCGAATCTTTGGATATTCACGATCAAATCGACTCAGGACACTGATTTCCTCGTACAGTGTTCATGCATTCTAGATTCTTGTCTATTAAGTATTTCTTCGTTATACTATGCCATTTACGCTACCGTATGTCATATTAAGTACTATACATATTATGTATTATGTACATATTATGTATGTTGTGTAATAGCCATGTCAGTACATCTGAGACGTGTTATGTTTATGTTTCGTCTTATTCACGTTGTAAGGTTCTGTTGTAATGCATTATGTTCAGTACTTACTCATGTTTATGTTCACAGCGCGCTCCAGCGTCCTTTAAGAAAGGCCAAAAACTAGAAGCGGTGGACAAACGCAACCCGTCACTCGTACGAGCAGCGACTGTGGCCGAAACGGAGGAATACCGTGTGTGGGTTCACTATGACGGATGGGACGACATTTATGATGACTGGTTCGACACGGATTCGTGCGATTTGCACCCAGTGGAGTGGTGCAGTAAGACCGGACACTCCCTGGAGCCCCCCCTGAGTAAGTGTTTACACCTGTGACGTAGACAAAAGAATGATACACCCCCGGGTGGGAGGTACTCCCATATATAAGCCATATAGGGCGATGCATTTGTCTGTTCGATGCAACTGAATTTATACTCAACAGTGGTCGCCTAGTTTGGTGTTAAACATGGCGACCGTTAGCATAAATTCGATTGCATCGCACCAGGAGAAGGAGTATGTATGTGCAAATAAGCAACACAGTCACGATTCAGAGCAAAACGTTCACTCTGAAGATGAAGTTTACGAAACTGTTGTTTGCTTTCTTAAAGCCACAGCAGAGAAAATCTCGTCGGCAGCGTGTCCCACTCCGGGCTGCAAGGGAATCGGTCACGTGAAGGGTGCCAAGTACTCCACACACCACAGCACGTTCGGCTGCCCGTACTCGCTACAGAACCTGAACAAAGACTCGTGTCTGGTAGACAGGCTGTCAGCCAACTCCATGACCGAGGAATCGGACTGGTCCTACGCCAGCAAAAACAAAGCGTCGGACGGAAAGATGAAGGTGTTCACGTGGGAAGCAAAGCCAGTGAATAAGTGTGAGTATCAAGTTGGTGCTGTTAAACTGCTGACAGATGCACCGGGTTCGTCACGTAGGCGAGTGTAGTATGCATGTTACACGGACACTGATGGTGTGGTCGTAAGCCACTGGACAGCTTTGATTATAAATTATGCAGTCCACTCCTAACATGCTTGGATATTTTCCCAGTATTCACAGGAGCTAAAGGTCCCACAAATACAGTTGAAGGAACATGTCCAACTCCCGGATGTGATGGATCGGGACACATAACGGGGACGTGGAAAACACACCACACGTGCGTTTCAGCTCTACCTTCTTTTGTGTGGATTCCTTTGTGCTCATGTCGTTCGTGTGTGCACGCATGCGTAGATATATGCGCACTTGTCTGTTTGCACGTGCGTGGGTTCGTGTAGATAGCGCGCGTGTGTAAAGGTCCTCTTGATACACGGTCGTGGATATCACGTGAAACTTGGTACAACGGCGCGGTGAGTTAAGGACCGTCCAAACGAGTCCAACATCGGCCAACATTGTTGGATAAAACAATGCTGGACGATGTTTTACCGGGTGACCAAACGCGTAAAGAGTGATTCTCCTATAAGAGACTAACGGCTTTAAGGCTTCTAACTTCAAACCTTGCTTCATTCGTGGATCTAACCAAGACTCGATGCCAACTCAGGTGTGTGTGTTCCTGTTTTTCAGTCTGTCAGGCTGCCCCCATCATGAGGCGAACTATATGAAAGGAAACATGAAGAATTCAACCAATCAAACTTCAGGGAAGAGATCATACAGCACGTCTCCCACCTCTCCAACCAGTCCAAAGTTCATGAAGAGCAACATCATCAACACTAGAGGCTCACTTAGGTAAGATAATTGATCATGGAAGCGCCGATTGAGAGAGAAAACAGACAGTATTATAGACAGAGGTTAAGATTCAAAGCCAGTGACAGACATAGACTGGAGGCCAGTACGTTTTACTCCGCTCGAAAATTGGCTGAGTTGCAGTTAATCTTTAACCCCACTAAACTTATCTTCATCTCTGTTTTAGGCGTCAGAGCGTCAAAGAAGAGAAGAATAAATCTCATCCTAAATGTAAGTGACTGCTCACCTTTGTCGATACATTTCAGGACGTAAAACTCTCGTTGCACATGAACTGATGGGATGTTTGCTTGCTTGTTGCGTTCTCTTTGATGCACGTGTACATACACGCGCGCGCCCTCGTGTACGCGTACGGAAACGCCTTGATCGGCCTCTGTGTGTGTGCGTGTCACACGCGCGCT
This sequence comes from Plumapathes pennacea, assembly GCA_964036295.1. NCBI lineage: Eukaryota > Metazoa > Cnidaria > Anthozoa > Antipatharia > Myriopathidae > Plumapathes > Plumapathes pennacea. The sequence goes on from OZ038467.1 coordinate 5,814,446, forward strand.
TGCGGAATTGTGCTTCTTCACAACTTATTACTGCAGACAACGAGGGCGTTCAATGACAGCCTCGTCTGCTCTTTGTTTTCAGACGCAGAGAAGGGTGTACAACACGTTTCGCCATTTTCGTTCCCCTGGCCTCTGGGCAGGAGCAACAGCAGCACTCTCCGTGTTCTTCAGGCAGCCCTGGCGGAGGACAGCTTCTCGTCCAGCGAGCGACAGAGGATCGGCAAGTGGAGCGTGGAAGATGTCGCCACGCACGTGAAAAGCCTCGGCTGCGTCGAGCAGGCCAAGTTGTTCGCTGAACAGGTAAAGGCATTTTTGAGGTTTAAGTAAGTACGACTGGTAATTAGACGCGGTTACTTGAAACGCGGTTACACAATGTAATTAACGCAGATAAGTGTGCGCACCAACAGTGTGAGTGACATTAACCCTTTCACTCCCCAAGCCGGCTCAAAATGTAGATTCTCCCAACCTTTTAAGAGTGAAATGTATGGGTAATGTACTGAGAATTGATAGTTTAATCAGCTTTCTCAGCAAGGTATCAAAAGCCAAGTTCTCCCTACTGTATCATATGTTTCTGCTGAGAAACTGAAGGAGAAAATCGAAGTGGATCAATATTGGGAGTGAAAAGGTTAAAGTCTTTCGAAGTGTCCTACCTTGCTCACACTGAAAGAAGAAAATGAAGTCAAGCACTCTTGGGAGTGAAAGGATACGTATATTCTATAGTACATCTTACTTAACCCGTTTTTTGATTTTAACTTTTTCTTCATTTTCAGCAAATAGACGGCGAAGCTTTCTTGTTATTGAATCAGAGTGATATCGTGAATATTCTCAAGATCAAGTTGGGACCTGCGCTGAAAATCTTCAACACAATCCCAAAATACTGACGGACAGAAGTGGGTGCTTTGGTGTATAAGACTCGCTCTTGGAATAACTTTAAAAGTTTCGGTCTGCAAGCAGATCTACCGAAGAGGGGATCTTTCCTTCTCATTTGTTATCATTTGAGTGTCGTTGTAGGCATTATTGGTTGTCCTGTCTGCTAGCAATCGGACCGTGCGAGTGTGCATTATATGGCACAATTTTCTCCTCTTCTCGGCTCTATTTATCTCCAGTTACAGCAGATTCAGGCAAGTTTTGTAACATTAACTACTAGTTTATCAGAGTTCCCTGGTTGTCGCAACTATGGTGCTAACACTGGACAAAAAGAGAAAAAAGATGAAGAAGAAGAAGAAGAAAAAAAGACGTAGTTTTGCAAGTAAGCAAAGTAATTTGTAGCCAAATTTGTCTCGACCTTGAAGATGTCGATCAGTTCTGAACTGAACTGTAACGTGTGACTCACAATGAAGTTTCTAAGTGAGCAATAGCAGTTTTCACGTTGTTTTTAACGGAGTTCATACAGTAGTTATGTTTTTTTGCATCTCCATGTACAATTTCGACAACGGAAACTTGCAAACGAAAGGGACTGACTGGGAGTGGAATGGTCTTTGACAAAGTTCTCTCTGCAAAGCACGAGAAAGTCTGATGTAAGGCCTGGTTTCCTTTACAAATGCATACATATCCTATGGATATCACTCTGACTCCCTTTCACAATCCCTTTCTCGATCCACTTACGCGAATTTGCTTTCTCAGTATTTGGTGCGTTGAATATCAATGCCGTTAAAGAAATGTATACTGCGTTTTATAGATAATACCTTACATAGAGTATCCTTGTATTTTTGGTGGTGTTTTAATAAAGCAAATGGAACCTAAAGTTTGGTCAACTGTGTTTCATCACGGGACATGGCGACAAATAAAGGGGAGGCAAACCGTTTTCCACTACATGAAAAGTAGGGTATCGAATGGCCGCGTGGGTATATAAATTATATTTCCGAGTTTTCACAATATTTCTTGTGCGGGTGAGAGAAATCTCTCTGAAATTTAAGAAACCATGTCATAGCCAAGAAGCAAGATTTTCCAAGCTGCCGTGACAATATTTTCTGACAAGTTTTGAAGGTCAAAGAAAAAAGACCATTCCTCCTTCGCCAGCAGGTGGGAAAAACGAAAACAAACAGGTGGCTCGGAGTTGGCGCGCAGAATCGAAATCTCGTCAGTTCCTTCATTTGATTTCTGATCATGGATCTGATATTGTGGTCAGTCTCAGAAACCGTTTCTCTTTTGCTGGTGACCTCACAGAAGTTCTGGCCCGGCCTCTCCTGCTTCGGGAAGATGGACCGTCGAAACTACAGGAAATGCTGGAAAATCACGACAAAACTGTCCGCCCAAACTTAGCCAAGCGCGAAAACGTCTCTGCAGACTGCAGAATAACCGCAAACGTCACAAGTTTCCAACGGCATTTTGAGGGATGGTTCAAAACTGTTTGTAATGCGAGAATCATCCGGCTTAAATTGGACTTTGAGCCTCATATATGGTGAACATCGTATCGCTGTTCTTGTCAGCAGCAAATAAGTTAAGGCAACCACGACTCAGGTGGAATGGTGTCTTGTTACTTTTCGCATTTTGTGCAGGTACGTAGGTGGAGTAAGCAAGGGCAGCCAGTTTAGTACTCAATTACCCACACTTAATAGTTCGAGTGGTTACGCTCAGAAATAACGCTTCGAGTACCAAATTGTACATCCAATTGACAAAGAAATGCTAGTTCCTGCAAGAAATTTATCGATTTTAACAAGACAGTAAAACAATGCCGCTCTCTAAGGTCTCGTTTATACTGAGAAAGGTTGTCCCTCTGTGAGTCAATCTGGGCGCGCAAACTATTCATACATACATTTCCTAATAATCACAGTGAACCGTTTACACAAGAAAGTCCCTGCCCCCAGAGTTCCCCTCTCCCCCTATAAATGGAGCCTAAGTTGATGTTGATATACTGAACACCCAAAGAAGTTTAGTATATCGATACTAAGTTTTAGTTCATATAATCCATTGCAGATCCAATTCGTTAACAGAAAATATCTTCGAAAGGCGAGCCAAATGACTATCATGGGTTGCTTTTTGGGACTTATCCAAACTGATTCTTAATGCGAGCTAATGAAGCTATTTTACAAGTTCCCCACTGCTTTTTAAGTACACTGTATAACATGAGAAGGGATGTACCATGAAGGAGAGTTGTAAATTAAGTTGCGGCTAAACTTCTACCCACTTCAGACATTACCAACCTCGTTCCCAAGACAAGGAAAATGCCCTGGGAATAAGGTTGCAGACACTATATTTGCATTTACCACGTGTGTCCCAATACTCGGGCCCATGTCATTGCAAATATTACCACGGCTTTTCCAGCCATAAACTGACAGTAGCAAGTGACGTCTCTGAACAGCAAAGTAAAGATTTCTCTTACAATAGGTTGTCAAAAATTTGTATTTAAGAAGTTGGTATCGCGCCAATCACATATTTCAGTAATACAATAACGCTAGCGGGAACCCCGTGAAACACGCAACATTCGGACCAAAAAAATCAGCGGATTGAACCTTTGATTACTTTTCAGGCATCGTCTACTTGACACATATTTTGAAGACAAATCGTGGAGTACCAAACTCAGTAATTTACAGATACCGACGTTCAAAAACTCACAACCATACCGTGGAGGACATCCTGCAATTCCCGTCCAGCTACCACGTGAAGGGAGTGCTTTCGCTTCCTTACGGAGACATCGTGGAGCCATTTGAGGCGTGGTATAGCTCCTCCCACAAAATGAGCAGGATCGACTATTACGACGGTGCGTATAAGCTGTTGAAAAAAGTGAAACGACTATCAGACCTCATTAGAACTTCTATTTACTAGCTGCGCGCATCAGCTGAACACAATCAATAATGAAAGACAACGTTTAGATTACACAACACACTGCCTACACACGAAAACAAGCAAGATTGTCAACAACAATTGTAGCGGCAACAGAAACAAGAGTATATAGCGGTCCGTGGAAGTACTAGACGCAGCAGTGTTTGTAGTAATACTCAGTAGTAGTAGCAGTAGTACAAGTAAATAATACTAGAGGATATTTCACGGCGGCGCGAAGACTAATGAATTTTATTTTCGAGTGGTAAAAACAATATTTTACGAACGAGCGCTTCGCGAGTGAGTAAAATATTGTTTTTACCACGAGAAAATAAAATCCATATCTTCAAGCCGCCGTGTGATTTTCTTTTTATTATATTAGACACGAGTGTTTTACGAGAAATTGCACAAACAACCGTGCAAAAGCGAGAAATGATGCCAACGATATCCTCACTAGTGAGGATATGGAAAATACGCCACTCGGGTCCCGGATGTAGTTTCGTATGGATTTTACGCACGGTATATTTTCCAGTAAAACACTCGTGTCTATATAATAAATCTCCGTCCATTCACTATGTCTGTCTATCGGACAATATCGGACTACCTACCTGTCCATCAAACTCAGATGGGTGTATTGGACAACCCTCGCCATTATAGTAATTACTATCACTTCTACATACTACTACTACTACTACTACTACTACCAGGTATAGGCAGTGATGGTAGACATATCCCGTGGGCTTGTCATGAACCCTAGTTTAAGAACTACTGATCTAACAGGCATGGATAAAACATACCAGCGAGAAGACCTTGGAGAACATGGCTACGCGTGCAAGATCGTGCCCGAGTTCTCTGAAAAGAAAGGCAAGACTTTTACTGGATGTCTTCACCGCAGAGGAACAAGGAAGTTTCCCATCAAAGCACAAAGTATAGTTCCTTCCCCCTCGTACTTCAAGGTCAGTACCAAGTATTGTGTTACATACTCTGATGTATGTTGGTTATTGTAGAGCGTTTTGTATCAGTGTTGCCGTGTCCGTATGTGTTTCTAAAATTACACAAACAATTCAAACCCTTTTGCAAAGCTTTGTCTGTATAACAAGAACATTTTACATCCACTGCGTGATAATTAAGTGCGTGTTCGTGTGTCTGGGTGTAAGTACTGCAAACCTGCGTGCGTTTTCGTGTATGCGCGCTCGTTGGTGTGTGCACTCGCGTGTTCCGTGCGCGTCTCGCGAATGTCACACTCCTAGTTTTATCGTGATTAGTAGAAATCGCCAATTCAGAAAGCCTCTTCAATCTTCACCCCATTTATCCGCAGTACGGTGGCGACGTAGAGTTCCAGGGCTCCGTGTGCGCCAAGTGGGAACACTCGTTCACGGTCTACAACAAAGTGAACACGTACAGTCTGTTCACCACCAAAACGCGCCCCCCGCGTCCACTCCGCTACGAGATGATGGGTTACGACACCCTGCTCTCCTCCTACTACGATCACTACATTTTGGACTACCACGAGTTTGAGTCTTGGAAATTCGACTATAAGGTGTTTCATATCCCAACAGGTGAGCTCCATACCCTCCTGTTGAGTTCACTATAGACTTATATGCGTTGGAGTCCAAAACCGTCCAGGCTACGAAGACCAGATGTAACTGTTAGACACATCTTCTGCTCACTTCCCAGAGCAATCCGAGTAAGATGTGACGTCATACTGGCAGTGAGACTGGTGATTCGTCCTGTCGGCATTTTCACCAAGTGCGCAGGTTTTCATGATATTATTTCAAACGATTTGTGTTAGGATGGGAAAATCGCACGGAATGGCGGGAAAGGAAATGCAATTACATTGCAGCACTGACAAGTACATTTTCTTGTGCCGGCCTTGAATTACTTCTTTTTTTTACCCATTACTTCGAGTGTTAGCACATGTGATTTATGTTCTCCCTTTTTCTTGAGATACTGCATACTATATGAGCCAAACTTCTTTCTTACAGATCTGAATTGCTTCAATTTTGTCGGCGACAAACTCCAAGGGAGCCTGGGACAAATCAACCCAATGATTGAATTTATGCCTCACACCACATCAGGAGCACCGTACAGCCTGTCACATGCGCATACCACGGTCAAACATCACTTACCGACGGATCCTCCACCAACTGAAGATCCATTAATGTACTTATTAGAACAACTTAGGAAGATGCCAACCATAGACGAGCAGAAACCATCTTCAAACGACGTCGCCCGCCAGTCTTTTCCCGCCAAGAATTTCCCGCCCAGGGACCGGCCACGCCCCGTTGAACACAAACACAAAATCAAACCAATGCGACATTACGAAGAACTCGTGAACAATTTGTTCAAGATTTTCGGTGATAATTATAAAAGGAAGTACTCCTCGATGCGCGAGCACGAAGAGAGAAAAGATATTTACAGGCACAATTTAAGGTCAGTAAAAGAGTTGGCGTTACTGTGATGAAAGTTAGTTAAAGTTTCAGCTTTCAAAAATTACATAGCTGCATTATAGTAGGTAAGACACTTATTTCGAGTCGCATCATGCGAAGAAAAATTGGTCTTTTTGTCAATCCTTTCGATTGAGGGCTCAATGGGAAATATTTATATAGAACGGGCTCCAGTAACCACGACACACACATTCTGTTTAAGGAAAAAAACTAAAGCAATTAGAATAATTGAAGTCAGAATTTTTGTTGTAATGGATAAGGATTATCACGACGACTTTGTTGTCAGCACGATCAACTCTCGATTTGTCTCATGGTGCCTGAAGTTTATCACGTTGTTTTAACGACTGTCCAGGTTTGTGAAGTCGCGCAATCGTCAGCACTTGGGCTACAAGCTTAAGCTGAATCACATGGCGGATATGACAGACCAAGAGTATCAGAAGAAAAAGGGTTTACTTAAAGAAACCGAGCACATCAATAATGGAGGCTCTAAGTTTGCACTGTCACACGAAGAAAAGGGAAAGAAACTCCCGGACACAGTTGACTGGAAAAAGTCTGGTGAGGAATGGAGATTGATTTCCATAAATTCTATCATTTGTTATCGTTCATTTAAATGACGTATCTTTCGGTATTGCGTTATAATCTACTTTTGTGTATTGTATTCGCAAGTGTTACATCTCACTGTGTTATCTCGGAGTATATATTGTATCATATTTTATTATATACATACTGAGACATACTCACGAAAAAGCCATATCGTAAAATTTCGTACGCAAATGAGTTCTAACCAATGAGAGGCCGCGAACGACGCTTTTCACACGTGAAAAAAATCGTTCGTCCAATCACAAGCTGCGAACGACGATTTTTCACTACTGTTAAAGGGTTTCCCGGTCCCATGATAAATGTCTCAGTATGTATATAATAAACAGAAAACATCATGGAAAGTGCTTTGTACAGTTTTTATTCACTCGTTGTTTCGTATCATAAAACTCACTCGCTCGCAAAGCCTCGCTCGTTCGTTTTATGATACTTCACAACTCGTGAATAAAAACCGTACGCGCGCACTTTCCATGAAGTAATCTCTATGTACCGTATCGTACCATATCGCTTAAGCATCGCCTCGTGTCGTGTCAGTATAGTTCAGTAGCGTAGGGCAGGGCATCGCACCAAGTCGTATTGTGATATAGTAGCATAACCAAATCGTACAAAGTTTACTAAGTCCTTCGTCACAGGTGCTGTGAATCCAGTAAAAAGCCAAGGTATATGTGGCTCGTGTTATGCTTACGCTGTCACAGGAGCGATGGAAGGAGCATACTTTAAAAAGGTAAAACAACTATTACATATTTGCAACAACAAATATTACTGACTACATTCTAATACATTTGTGAAAAATATGCTCCTGGGCAAATTCATGAAACATTTTAAAAGTGCGCTTTACAAATTGGGCATTTTTTACACGTTAAATGCACTAGGCTATCAATTCTCCTTATATCATCCACGCATTTTCTTCCTGAATCGTTGGGATAATCTGTAATATGAACTTGAAAGGTGTTAGAACAAGGGTCCATCATGTAAAATACATGTGTAAAATAAAGTTTATAACAGGCCCTTATCTCGCTTGTAGACAGGTGAACTGCTGGACTTGTCAGAACAGCAGATCATCGACTGCACGTGGGGATTCGGTAACCGAGGATGTAAGGGCGGCTTTCCGTACCGCGCCATGCAGTGGATCATCAAACACAAAGGACTCGCTACTGACGCCAGCTATGGAAGATACCTCGCGCAGGTCAGAAAGCGTGTGTACAACATGTAAAATAGAAATACCATTTAGCAGATGTCCTCGCCCATACACATACATAGATGTCATCTCGCCAACACTTTCGCGTGGGAGCAATCGCTTCTCACTGGTTGGAGAATTTGATAATCTTAAGATTTTGAGTTCAATTATGCGATGTGGATAATGTTTAATTCCAAAACGATAGTGTATAAGCTGACGTTTTGAGCGTTAGCCCTTCCTTGGAGCAAGTCCTTGGCTAACGTTTGTCACATCATTCATATATGAAGAGCTAATGACACAAGGACCAGCATTCTACTGTACGTACCGAGCGCTTTTCCGATTTCGTACCGAGCGTATTACGACCACGTGCCGACTGTGTAACCGACCACACAGCGACCGCAGACCAAAACTAGTTCTCACAAGGACTGGCATTTAAGTTTATAAGGATCTGCCTGGCTTTTGTACTTGGAAATATTTTCATAAACAATATATCTGGTTTTTCCCTCAGGAAGGATATTGCCACTTTAAAAACGTGACAAGAGGAGCCAGTCTAGAGACGTACATGAGTATCACTAAGGGCAACAGCACCGAGTTGAAAATGGGCCTGGCGTTCTACGGCCCGGTCAGCATCCTGATCAACACACAGCCCAAGAGTTTCAAGTTCTACAGCTCTGGTGTCTACCACGACTCTAAATGCAGTACGGTCATCATTCCCTTCCTGCTAACTATGTAGAACTGTTTTCACTAAAGCTAGAACCACAGTAACTACACCTTCAATCACATATTTAGGTTGAAAGAAACACATTAGCCAATCAGAAGCTAAAGTAATTTGCTTTTGGTTTCGCACTTTGAAGAAGTTAATCAGCGGCACGTGGAAACGTGCTTGCTTGTAATCACCGTAATCCTGTTTTCGTTCCTGATTGGCCGACAATGCTGCCAAACTTGTTTGGACCAATCCGAAAGCGTAGCGAACGCAAAACCAAAGAAATCACACAATTAAGTCGACAGTCATCCAAAAACAGCTCTACGCACAAACTACTGTAATAAAACCTTTCATACGCGCTAATCACTAAGACTGTAAGAAAACGCTTTAAACTATCCATAAACCAAAGTAAATTGCGGCTGGTTTTACTTTGAACAAAAGACCAATCAGGAGTGTGAGAAACTTGTTTGGACCAATACGAAAGTGTAGCAAACGCAAAAACACCACCACTTTCGCAAGTCACCCAAAACCCGCTCTAATACAACATGCCTATGTGTTTCAGGTCACGCTTTTGACCACGCAGCGCTTGCTGTGGGATATGGAGAAGAGAAAGGCGTCCCGTACTGGCTCATTAAGAACTCGTGGTCCAAAGCATGGGGGAGCGAGGGATACATCAAGATCGCTCAAAAGAACGATAACTGCGGTGTTACTCAGAAAGCAGTGGTTGTCAAGATTACGACGTGATACAGTCTATGCGAGAATGTGACGTCATGGCGACCATGTTCTATTGTAAACGACTTCAACATGGCCGTCTTTTCTGAATCTCCAGTTGCAAAACAAAATTTGCAAAACAAAAGGAGTTGCATTGACGCTTAAACCGAGCTGAATGTTTAGGTATTTGCGATTTGACGTGGTGGGCTAGAATACTCCAAATCCAGTGATGGATTAAAAAGAAAAAGGCAAACAAATGGCACATGCCGCAAAAGCAGTACCCTGGGTGCCAGAGGTTCCTCGTTCTCGGCAAATCTGGCTACATGGGCCGCGAGAGGTTGGGGAAGAGGCGGGCTCGCCCCCAGCCCGCCTCGGCTCCGCCTCTTCCCAGCCTCTTGCGGCCCACGCAGCCAGATTTGCCGAGAGCGAGGAACCTCTGGCACCCAGGGTACAAAAGCAGCACTTCCGGATGTAAACATAGACATGTCCCCGCGAAACATTATACCATAGTGTGGACCCGAAAGAAACATGCCCCTGCATATCAAGGTTGGGACTTATAATCACCGACTCCAATACAATCAACTCTTGCGTCTTTGTAGATCGAAGGTGCTGCAGTACTATTTTTATGAAACTGAAAATTTATATAACATTACACTGCCATATATTGTAAATTGCAGTAACCATTATAAAGTATTTTTATATAATCATAAATCTATTGATTTTGCTACCATGTATATATTGCAATGATAAATATAAAATAAGCTTTTATCTGTTGTCGTGTTTCATTGACTTAACAAAGCGCAAAAGACGTTTCTCTTATTGTTGAGAACCAGGTCTAATTTCAACGCTATTTTTCGTGTGAATCTTTTGGCTGTCAATACTAAATTTACGCCATCCTTTTTGTGGGTATTTAAGACATGTCAGGCATAGATTTGAAGAATGGAGAGATATTTGGGGGGCGAGGGGGAGAGTGGGGCCCCAAATGGTATCGTTTTGTTGGGAGTAGCGTATATATATATATATATATATATATATATATTTTTTTTTTTTTTTGGTACGTGGGAGAAAGCGGTGTGATTTGATATGAGACGACAAATTAGGATGCAAATTATGGGGGACAGTCTGATAGAAAATCACAATTTTTAAAATCTGAACGAGGGTCTGAAATAAAGCCAGGGTTTTGAGAAACGCTGCGGTACATCCTGACCCTCCTTTACTTCCAATAACATTAAATGCCCCAAATTTGGAACAACAGCAATTTAAGTAAGGATTTTCCCAGTCGAGTACGCGACGCAATTAGTTTGTGAAGCTAAAGACAGTTTGTATAACAAAGTTGATTATTCTAATCTGCAAAATTTATTTATTTTATAACTGACTTAAGTTAGTCACTCACATTTGTGTTTCGTCGTACGCGGGACTAGCCTGGCGCGGTTGCTCAGTCTTTAGTTCCCAGTTACTCGGGGCGATCTGCAAGACGGCACCGAAAGTGACCTATTACTGGTGACCACAGAGTACCCGCATAAAAGGGCATGTTGACAATAGCTATTCGATCACCGCGTAGATTTGGTGTAATGATGTAATCAGGATAGTCTTGTCATACATAAACAATTTCAGTTGCGTTCAAAACCAGGCTTTTGAAATGTCTCCGAACTGGTGACACTTTAGGCACAACGCCTCGAAATATGATATGACCTGACAAAGAGGGCGTGAAGGTGCCAAACGGGAGAAGGCCGGCTGTTTCCTGTTCGAAGTACAGCGACGAGTAGTGAAACAAGAAAGATCACCGGCACCAGTAAGGACACCGGGCGCGAAATTAAACAAATCTAAAATGTGCCATGGAAGTGCTATATTTCTTGGGTTGGTGTTTTGTGTGGCTCAAGTTGGAACATCACCGCACGTGACTAAAGACCCGGGAGATCTCCGAGAAGAAACAACGACAAATCTGAAACTTGGAGTGGACTTACGAAGTTTACATTTTCCGGACGATTATCACGCAACCGGTTTTCTTTCGCTACCAACTAGTCATATACGGGAACCCATTGAAGTCTGGTACAGCAAGCGGAGAGAACGAAGTAGAATCGACTACTACCACGGTAAGTTAATTATCAGAAAGTCCAGACAACCTGCAAATAAACGAAGATCTGACCCTAGCTTTTATGGTACCAGTAAAATACTAAGGGTGCAATTCAAACAAATTCTTCTTGCACAAATAAGAGAGGTTTATCAAAGACAAGGCTTATTCCAGAGCAGGGGCTGCTTGTCGGTGCGAAAAGCGAGTGAAACGCCATTTACACGCGCTAAAAAATGGCACACCACCTCCAAACGTTAGCACGGTAACTTGTTTACCCGTACCGAGACTGCCTCTTATTAGTAGTCACTTAACCCATAAGATTTTAGGCACCAGTACGTCAATAAAGTTAGGACTGCTCCGTTTACACGAGACGATTTACATGTGCTGTGCCGAAAAAAAAGGTCGGTAATGGTTAGGTTAACTCCCTGAGCAAGGCGAAATCTCTGTGATCTCCTTTGGTGGGATTGCGAAGCGCGCGCACCAAACTTGGACACAGATTTACTTCGCTTGTACTTAAATTAATTTGCATACAACAAAGAGTTGCTTGCTTATCACTCTCTTGATAATGAGATTTTAGTCGCGTAATTATTGTATTAATGTCCGCCCAGGCGAGGTCAAAACATTTCAGAGGGGAGACCTTGGGAGGCATGGCATGTTGTTCAAGATTGTGCCAAAATATTCTTACAAAAGTCACTCTCACTACACCGGCTGCTGGAAACGTTATGGCTCCAAGAGCAGAAAGCTAAACGCGCAGGGCATTTTACCAAATAATGTCGCTTGGCCGTTCAAGTCAAGAGTCAAGGATTTTAAGGCAAGTAAAGAAACAACTACCAGTCTCAATTACTTAATATTCAGTTGAACCAGAGGGCGCAGAGACTTTATATAAAACCGTATGTACTGTAGCTGGATGAATGATACCGCAGGACGACGTAACCGCGGCGCGTATTTATTTGCTGTTGGCCTGTTGCGCGCTCGCGGCACAGTCGTCCTGCGGTATTATTCATCTAGCTACATTATGTATGGTTTTACATGATGGAAAACGACCGAACTTCTCTCTGCCCTCACTAGTTGAACTAAATTAGTTGGGCTGACAGGCTGGGGAAGTCAGTCGTTATCGGAGATACAGGAGTAAATCGAGGTATTGTTTTGGACTCTGGCTTTTGTTTGAATAGTGTGTCGAGTTAGTCGATGATTTTCCTGGTATACTGTGTCCAGATGCGAGCAAATTCAAGGCCCTATCCCCAAAACTAAATTCCCGAATAACAACAAAATGGGGTCACAAAAGACTTGTCGAATCGTTAAAAAATAATAAAATCAATAATTCTTACTAAACTTCATCATCTCTGCTTGCTTCAGTACGTGGGGGACAGAACCATCCGGGGGATCTTGTGCTCCAGATGGGTTTTCAACACCACAATACGCGAGAAGAACAACTCGTACGTGTTCTACGCCAGCAAAACAGTTCCACCAAAACCGGTCCGCTACGAAATGAACGGTTATGACACTTTGTTAGTTTCCTACTACGACAGATACGTCATCGACTATCAGACTTTCGACAAATGGGATTACCAGTCAAGCAGGTTCCGGCTACCACACCGTAAGTATCTTGTACATGATTATGATGGCAATTATAAATGATAATAGTAACAAGCTGGTTATAGCTAGTTATAATAGTCATAGCTGTAATAACAATAGGTAGTAGTTATAGTAAGAATAATTATAAAATAACTATGATACTACGCGCGCCCTGACTGGCTAAATAACCGTGTTAGATGAGAGTATATTACACGCTGACGCGATACGCGATGTTGTTTACTTGACTAACTATTTTATAAAAGAAATATACAACTTGTTCCCGTGTAATATAGCCTCATCTAAACACTTGGGAAGTTGGGAGAACACTCAAGTAGCGCCGGAAACCACTCGGCGGCCTCGTAGTTTCCTTACGCTACTCTCGTGTTCTCCCAACTTCCCGCGTGTTTAGATGAGGCTATAATACACGGTGACGCGTATAGTGTAGCAGTTATTAGTAAATGATGTGACGTGGTGGTCAGGTGGTCAAATATAAAGGTAGCAAAATATTTAAGAAATATTTGGGAACACGTTATATATTTCTTTTATCAGCGTGTAATATACTCTCATCTTACACGGTTATTTAGCCAATCAGAACGCGCGTAGTATCATAGCTATTTTATAAAAATATATAGTGAAGCACAAACAAATTGATAGACTATAAACTAAAGTTTGAGTTGTGTAATGTATCAAGTTCTCTCTTCAATCAGTGCCACATGACAAGTGGTGTTGGGATATTTCTGAGTTTCTGGATGACGATGCGGACGGAGGGACACTCGCTTTGAATCCTCTGGGCGAGTTCGTCTCTCCACACGACTCCGATCCAGTGGACGAGGACTTTGACGACTTTCAGCGCAAACACGGAAAGAAGTACAAAGACGCCGTGGAACATCAAAAGAGAAAGCATATCTTCAGGCACAATTTGAGGTGGGTACGAACAAAATATGAACATGAGGAAGCATACAAAGAAAAGTACGAGCACGAGAAAAAAGAAAAACGCTTAATTGGTTTCCCTCTGTTGCAGGTATATCCGCTCAACTAACCGTAAAAACCTTGCATATAAACTAGCTGCCAATCACTTTGCCGACCTGACAGACGAAGAGTTCAACAGTCACAAGGGACTTTTGGAGGGAGAAGGTTATTACGACGATGACGACCATGATAATGACGATGACGTCGATGATGACGTTGATGATGATGATGATGATGATGATGATGATGATGATGACGACAACGACGACGACAACGATGATGATGATGATGAGAATGATGAGGAAGAAGAAAGAGCACAAAGGCGAAATAGAATAAGCAGAAGTATTCCTGATGAACTGGACTGGCGAGAGTATGGTAAGAACTTGTTGTAAGAAGAGCACACAAACAAGTGGCCCAGGGAAGCAAAACGTAACATCTTTTACTTCGGCTTCAATCATTGCCAACTTCGTTCGTTTTGTCTGATTCTTGGCAACTATGTGTCGTGTTGCGTAAAGTAAAATATGTCCGGTGTAACGCGAGGTTGATGTGCGTATACTGAACGCCTTAATCCCTTTCACTCCCAAGATTAAAACGAAGATTCTCTGATGACACTGCGATTCAACAAATCACTAAAAAAGCATCAGTTTAACCTTTCATTCCAAGGCTGATAATGAGAATTGCCCAAACTTTGCTAATCATAAAAGTACTGTCTTTTTTTTTGCATTTTCAGGTGCAGTAACTCCAGCTAAAGGACAAGGAACATGTGGTTCTTGCTGGGCTTTTGCTTCTGTTGGGTCAATTGAAGGCGCAAACTTTCTAAAGGTAAAGTAAAAAATTTTCTCCAGGACAAGAAACATTTTGGACTATTTATAGTTGGGAATAGACACAAAAATAGAAATGAAGCCTAATATTCATAAAGGAAACTAACTCTCAAGGAATACATTGATCCATTAACTATTAATTCTCATTTTATAATGACTACAGTGGGCTTGTCAGAAACAGCAGCTTTCTTAAATATTTACGTTTGAGTCGGTAATTGATTGACAAACGGGGAAATTGGTGACTTTCAGAACTTCATACCTTTGAGTTAGGCGATCATGTAATTTTCTATGTGTTTCTGTTTCGTTTACTGTGACAGACGGGAAAGTTAGTGGACCTTTCAGAACAGCACTTGTTGGACTGCACGTGGGCTACCCCTGGGGTAAGGCATGGCAACAACGGCTGCCTTGGGGGGTGGACCTGGAAAGCGTTTGCATGGGCGACGAAATTTGGAGTGGCGACTGCACAAAGCTACGGACCCTACAGGGGACAGGTAAGCGCATTTAAGAGAGACTTCAGCCAATAGAGCTGAGTTGAGTTCCACCAAAGTGCAAATGTTCACGTTTCCCAAACGTGGAAGTTGGGTCATTCGCATAATCTCCGAGCCCTGAGAGGGTCACTTATTAATCAAGACGCATAAGATTTGAGTCAACACGCTTGAAATCACGGTACATTAAACACTGCAAAAATACGACGTTTGAATTAGGTAAGCAAGAACGACCTAGTACAACAGATCCGAATTGAGTTCGACCAAAGTGCGAATAATCATGTTTTCAAAGCTTGGTGCGTAAAGATTTAGAGCCAACGTCATACAACAATGTGGCCCCTTGAAATTCTTGGTATAACTCCACTCTTCGATTCCAGGAAGGATATTGCAAGACAAAGAATTTGAAAATCGGGGCCAACATAGACAGCTATCGCCGGGTCAAGCGCTTTGACGCTGAAGCGCTCAAAAAGGCTCTCGCGTACCACGGCCCGGCTACGATCTCAATCAACGCCAATCCAAAGGCGTTGAAGTTCTACAGCCACGGAGTGATGGATGACTTAAGTTGTAGTAAGTTTAAAAAATTACGAATCAACGTAAAACAGGCTTGCACCGTGTGAGACGGGAACATCAGCTAAAATACAGTAAGCTGTATCAGTCATCTCCCCATATAAGACTGATTCGTAATCCAGGAAATGTTTCTCATTGGAATCCGGAATCCAGACGAGTTAATCCAGAATCCACAAAGGTCTGAAATTCGTAATCTAAAGGGTTTACTAGATTCCGGAATCCACGACGGTTTGGAATCTGGAATCTACAATGCCAACAAATCCGGGATCTAAAGAGCAGGAGGATCTGCTAATCCGGACCTTGATGCATTCTCTTGCATGGGGCGAAAAGAAAAGTTCTGTTCAAAATCAGTACCAAAATCAAGTGCATTCATTATCGTCGTCACTGACAACATTGCTCGTTTTTTCAGATAACAAAACTGACCACGCCGTACTGCTGGTTGGTTATGGCAAAAAAGATGGCGTTCCTTATTGGCTAATCAAGAACTCTTGGTCCTTCCGCTGGGGCGACCACGGCTTCATTAAAATCAAGCAAGGACTCTGCGGGATAGAAAAACGTCCCTTTGTGGCGCTGAACAGAAACGCGGGTAAACCATTACCTTGGAAACAAGCGAAAAACACCGAGAAAAATTCTCACCATAAACGCAAGCACGTGACAAAACCGAAGGGGCAGAAAACCGAAGCGGCCATGAAAAAGGACACAATCCTCAGAAGGGACGAAATAACAGACCCTGCGTTTCCTCACTTGGATGAAGAGTTTGACGACGACAATTTCGTGGATGGTTTTGTCTGATAATTTGTTTTACGTGCGGTGCTGCACTGAAAAAGTGAAAACTCGGTAGCTTGATGTGCTACTTAAATTACGTACATTACAAGTAACGAGTGGACACTTCTTGTAAAGTGAGGAACTATATGGCCACTAAACCGACACACGAGAACATTCTCCGGTTATTGTTGGTTTGCGATCAATCCATGTTGATTCAGAATACAAAGGTGTGGCGGACAAATTGAAGTCACGTGCAACAGTAGCCTGCACGTTATGAGTTGTTTTGCTTTGCTACTGATCAGCAACAAAAAACAGAGATGACATGAGATGTGTAAAGTGACAAACACATTGCGTTCACAAACAAAGGTTTCTAAGCACCATCCAATCAAAGTGCGAGCACTTTGGTTTGTAGGTAGACATAAACAATAGTTACATTTATTTAAAGAGTTTTGATATTCTACCACATGTAAAAAATCCTCTCCTACATGTATGGAAACAGACGCCTGTCGCTTTGTGAAATAAAAATAACCAACGAAAAATAAAAGAAACAAATGCACACAGTACTTTTAACTGAGTCTACAGCTTAATAGTGGATGAACGGAAGAATGATTGAATGGGTAGATGGATGAAAGTGCATGTTAATACAAGGTAAAAACAATAGTTTGAAAGATATACACATGGAAAAGAGACTATTCATTTTACAGGGAAGATCCATCCAATTGATCAGTTAAATAAAACGTTATCATCATCATCATCATCATCATCATCATCATCATCATCATCATCATCATCATTATCGTCGTCGTCGTCGTCATCATCATTATTATTATTACCCATGTCGTGCACGTCATTCAAGAGATTGTTTTGTATTTAAGAGATGTAAAGATAACAAGACTGAAACACGGAAGGCAAAGCAGTCAAGATAAGTACTGTCGCATTTTATAATAACTCTCTCAAATCGTAACCGCCGCATTTTGTAATAGGAACTATTTTCATCTTCTGCCATTCAGTGCAAACGGCTCACAAACTTTAACCACTTCATAAATAATATGCCTTGCAAGCATGAAACGCATCCGATGCATAACCCCTATTAATTCTTAAACCTTGACCGCTCTCCAAAAGGAAGAAAAGTACAGTCGGTGACGGAAGATTCTAGCTATTCATAATTAATACAACTAAAGACTCGACAAAATGGCCGAGATAGAGAACCAGAGGAATCGAAGGTAACACGAAACAAAGCCTTGGTAGTATCACTGCGCAAATACGGAGGATTTTGACAGGAATGCGGTCTTTAATACACATGATATCATCCATCATTGTGGTTCACATCTTCCTGATTTCGAGCGCGACAGAAAGTTATTACTTCGAAGAGGTAAGAGAGGTCAACAACTCCGCGGGCACTTTCGAAGTCTACAGTAATAGGACGCGTGAAACACCAGCCGCGCCCGTGAGCTTGACAGATGTTTTGGCGCAGCAAGACGAGAATATAGAGGACATACAGGGGGATATCGAGTTCCCCGACGAGTACCACACTCAAGGAACGATTTCTTTACCGTATGACGGCATCATAGAACCTTTTGAAGCGTGGTATGGCGGCAAACATATGAGTCGGATTGACTATTACTATGGTAGGTGTGTGTGGAGGGCATATTTGTCGAGAAATTGATTATAACCATTGACCTTCAAGAATAAATTGCCAACAGGTGCTCGCATTGTAAATTGTTGTTAGTTTTCAGACTCGTTTAAAGACGTTCAGGGTGACCATAGCACATCTTGAACAAGAAACCGAAGCCCTTGCGGGACCTTCCTGCATTAGTTTTTGGGGGTGGGAAATATGGTATTCTTGTCCCGGCATAATATTCATAATCACGTTGTCTATCTTGTTTCCACGTTGTTTGTAATTTTAAGCACCAACCAACAGGTGGCTAAGGTACCTTAAGGTCACAGTTATCAAGTCTACTTTTAGTGATGTCAGTTAGGCCACAGAAGTTGTGTGCAGTTCTGGAGCTAATTCACCTGTATTTTACATGTTAGAACGTTATTCTAACACCACTGAACGGACTTTGATCTGACGATCTAATGAGTCCTAAAAAAGTTCTTAATACAGGCGTCAAACACAGGGTGCAGAGGAGTTCGCTTGCTTTTCATTATGTAAAACCTTATATATTGACCTACATGAAGGTTACTGCAAGACGATTTCATCGTGGGCGCACAACAGGCGTACGCTACGCGCCGGCGATGAAATCCTTTGTGCAGGTATATATAGGGTTTTACATAATGGAAAGCAAGCAAACTCCTCTCCGCCCTGTGTTTGACGCCTTTTTTTCATATCTTTTTACGTTGTAACAATTGCAACTGTATTTTGACTAGAGCGTGTTTTTACGAAATTGGTTAATATTCTCTCTCCATTTCTCACCTTGCCAATTAATTTGCTGGCAATTACCAAATCTCTCCGCTCATTTTATAAAGCCAAGGGCCATCTCGTACCTAGGTCCTTGCGATAACGTTTGTCTGCTTCGTACCACGGTAGCTGAAATAACCTGATTTTCATAGCTAAATATTTAAACTGACAAAAGATTCTCACCTTCCTAGGTATGGATAAGACCTTCCAGCGGGGAGACCTGGGTAAGTACGGGGTGTTGGTCAAGGTAATCCCGGTGCACTGGAAGAAAGGCAAGGATCTGGACACGAATACAATCAGCTGCTGGTACAGACAGGGTTACCGCTGGTCGAGACAGCGCGGGCAGCACGTCATTCCTGGAAATTTGAAACACTTTAAGGTGAGGAGTGGTTGAATGTTTTGACTTCTGTACGGAAGTTAATCTTCTTCCTGATTGAAAGTCAAAGGCGCGTCAAAAATGGCGTATGTCAGCGAATCAGTGCGCAATGCATCATGGCTATGGAGTTGGTGAAAAAAGTCGATTATTTCTGTGTTGATTCAAACTGTTCTGATTAAATTATTACTTACAATTCATGAATATCTCCAGGAATGCTGTCCAAATATTCAAGAAATTTCAAGGCATCAAACGAATAAGGGAATTTTAGACAAGCAATCAAATTTAAGGGCTTTTTATGTTGACGAGAGTTTTTTTATGTACCATAATTTATTCCTGAGCGCTGATTGGCCAGGAAATTATATCCAATCGCATTTCTATATACCGAAATCTCAAATTAGTTTTTTTTGGCTGTTGTTCATAGTACAAAGGAGAGGAGTACCATAGCGGGATGCCATGCCTGAAGTTTGTTCGAGTGCTGAACGCATATAAGAAGAAAAACACATACACACTTTACGTCACCAAGGAAAAGCCTCACAAACCTGTCCGTTACGTCATGCATGGATATGATACATTGCTGCACTCCTTCTATGATCACTATGTCATAGATTACTTGACGTTCCACAAGTGGAAATTTGACTCGAAGATAATGGAAATTCCTAAAGGTGAGAAAAGAGGAATCCATATGACACTGTCTCATACATATACAAGATGATTCATAATCACGATACGGTACCATATCAGCACTATATATAAGCAGTGCAGTTAAGACGACACGATGCGGTACGGATAAATGAAATGTTGTACAGGTATGCGCCCCAAGCCCCCGCGGCCCACACAGCCAGAGCCTCCCAAAGCGAGTTACTTCCACAACCCTGGTGTTTCATCTATATTTACACACTGTAATGGATAACAATTCACCATTTTAGAATAAAAACAAACATGGGAAGGAATGCGCAACAATGCTTTGTACTATTGTATCTGCAGGGAATTTCTGCCAGAAGAAATTTAGCAAACTTCAGTCAAACTTTCACTTCAACCCGATGGCAGAATTTATGCACGAAAACTTCGACGACGCTGAAATTAATGATATGTTTGAGGAATACAAAAATCTACACAGCAAAGAATACGGAAACGAGTCGGAACACGAGAGTCGCAAGCACATCTTCAGACACAATATGAGGTAGGGACGAGCTGTTCGTCGCCAAATACAGTATAAAAGAATCCACTGATCATGGTCCTGGATTCCGGATAGTCCGAATTCCAGATTCCTTGCCATGATAGATTCTGGAATCCAAGATCCGGATGGCCCCCCCCCCCACACACACACACACACACAACCTATCGCTTCGCCGGGCCGGAATGAACGTAGATTGCGAGCAGTCCTTCCTTTTCCCTCCAAGATCGTATTGTTTGGTGCGCGGGAAATGGGGCAAGACAGAGAGAGAGGAAAAAGAGTGGAGAAAAAGAAAAATTGTCCTTTTTCCCCTCCCATTTTCCGGGCGCCATACTCTTCTGCGCTAGCAACTGGACTCTCGCAAGACGATCTTGGAGGGAAATTAAAGGAGGGACTGCTCGCAATCTACATTCATTCCGGCCCGGCGAAGCGATAGGTTGTGGGGGACAGTCGCAGTGGGGGACTGCTCGTAGTCTAGAATAATGCGCTACTTGTATACTATGTACGACAAGCAGTCTTGCACATTTTATTCAATAGGGACTTTAAGATACAGGACGCGAGAGGACGACGGCAACGTCGGTGAAACAATAAAACTAATCGCAGAAGACAAAAGAAGCACGTGAATATCTAAAATTGACATGCTCTCGGGGTCGCCGTGCTCTCGCGTGCGACTTCAAATGCTTCTTTTTTACGTCGTTGTCAGGACGTGGACGACAGTTCGATAAATTAACGACAGTAGTTCTTCTTAGTAGGAAACGATGAAATCAATAAAACCTCGGCAAAAACGGAACAAATTGAGCAACCTAAGAATAGGCAAAGTTACAAAGACATAGGGAAAACAGAGACACTATTTTTTGGTTCCTCGCGTTGCCGTCGCCGTCCTAGGTTTCTTAAACTCCCTATCGCTAAAGGTACTGACCGTAATGTAACGACATATTCCACCAACTAGGTACATCAGCTCAAAGAACCGCGCTAGACTTAACTTCACCCTGGCACCCAACGAGTTGACCGATTTGACGGATGAGGAGTTTGCGATGTATCAAGGACTGTTGATCGACCCGGGTGGCGGAGAAGACGAAGAAAGCATGAAACGAGAAATACCAGAGTTCACGTTTGCAGACGAGAATACAGCACTCCCATGTAACGTGGACTGGAGGGAGTATGGTGAGTTAAGATTGGAGATTTGAGAGTTCAGAACGTCTGTGCCATTCAATGTTCCGACAAGAAGAATATTTGATGGGCCATTTCTGAGATGCCTGTCGCCTCCGTTTCAAAACGAGATCTAGTGCGAATCCTTTCTTCAGTGAGTCCAATCGATTCCCTCCGAGGTGAACATGCTTGGCATGGCTGTGGAAAATTATAAACAGCTGACCAGCTTGGATTTTCTCCTTCCTTCTTTCTTTCTTTTCTAGTTTGTATTTACATGCAAATCAAATTCATTTTCATAATAAAGGTTTCGCACTAAGCCTCGGTTTGAAACAGAGGCAACAGGCATCTCCAAAATGGCCTATCGTGGTGGTTGTTTTCGGTGGAAAGGGACAGCTAAGGTTTTTTTAAATTTCTGATTCTATATGCTGAGAGTAGAAGCAAACAAGTTTGATCTTTTTTGTTCTTTTTCAGGTGCAGTCACTCCGGCGAAAGCTCAAGGCCACTGTGGATCGTGCTGGACATTTTCGGCTGCGGGTGCAATAGAGGGCGCTTATTCAATTCAGGTGAAACCATCAAAAACTTCGAGTACACTGATGAACTGTCCTAAAATTGCTTTCGACTTAAATGTTTAATTCAGTGTGTTTTGGCTTGCACCAGTAAACTTAAAGTTCGTTCTGCGTTCGATTTATTGCGTCAAAGATTTCCAACTTCTGCTATTGGAATGTATAGCTTCTATTTTTTCTACTAGAAATTCAAGTACATCAAAAGCAGTGCGCATCGATTTATAAAGAAATGTACGAATAGTGGGCGCACCCAGAGACTCGTGGGGAGGGGTGCCGGGTCCCTGGGCCAACCATTTCTCATATACACGGGGCCTAAATAAGCCGGTTTTACGGGCAAGTGATTAAAAGTTTAAATATGGATTCCTGCATGAGACTTTAAGGATTCGTCAATCAGTATTTATCTTTTTGCGTTCTCTAGTAGATGGGTGAGCTCCTGGATCTATCAGAACAGCAACTCATGGACTGCTCTTGGGGGTTTGGGAACATGGGTTGTCGAGGAGGTCTTTCCTGGAAGGCGCTGGTCTGGGCCAGACAATTCGGCATCGCGTCTAGCAAGAGCTACGGTAGATATCTGGCACAGGTAAGGCATTGTAGTTCTCGTTACTCGGACCGTAAATCAAAAGCAACTGTTATTTAGTTTAGCCGCGGGCAAGCTAGAACACAAGCTGATGGTGACGCTGCATTTGCTTGTTGTGCTTACTAGTCCCTTTTAGAACCAACTGCAAATCACTTTGGCATCTGGTTGGGTTCCTTTTATACGGCCTCTATGGTTGATGCATGCCAAAGTTAATATGATTTTAGAGTTTGTAGACGAGGTTCATGTGTATGTTATGGGTTGATTGCACTTTTAACGTACTAACACAGGAAGGGTATTGCCACTGCGAAGAAAAAGACAACTGCACCGTGATCAAGTTTGACACAATCTCTACCGTTAAAAAACTCGATGAGAAGGCTCTGAAACATGGGCTCGCCACATTCGGTCCAGCGTCTGTAGCGATCAACGTCAACAAGAAGTCTTTCAAGTTCTACAGTTCAGGGGTGTATGACGACGAAGAATGTGGTAAGGTTTAACGTTCAGTGAAACATTCACACGGTTCACACAGACACCACGATGTTTCTATGAATGTTTGATTACTTAAACTGACCTTAAAGGGGCTGAAACAGCAAGAGAATGCTTGCGACAAAGGCTCGGAAATTACTTGCATGTGACGTCACGGCGGCCATATTGGATGAGCTCTAAACATGGCCGCGACGTCTTTGTATTCTGAATCTCCAAGGATTGATTGAAACCCAAGAATCATCAGCTCTGGTGAGGAATTGAAGGAGAAATCGTATTTGATCAAATACACAACGCTTTGTCGTACTATTAACCGCACAGTTCAGAGAGTAAAGAAAATAAGAGAACAAAAACAGAGGCCACAAGAAAGAAGAAAAAAACACGGAAGGATCAAATATTTTTTGTTGATTTCTTTGCTGCAGGGTCCAAGACATCTCATGGAGTCGTTGCCGTTGGATACGGAGAGGAAGAAGGGGGTAAACCCTACTGGATCATCAAAAACTCGTGGGGAAAATTCTGGGGCGATGAAGGATTTATCAAGGTTGCCAGAGAAAACAATTTGTGTGGTGTATTGACAAACGAACCAATATTTGTGACGTTCAAGGACAAGAATCCTACTCTTCGAGAATTCGACTTTCCTTTCTTGGGGATGAAGAAGAAAAGTTTTGTTGATGTGGAGAGAGAACTTAATGTTACGACGCTAAAGCTGTCCCCGTTCGACTACAAGAAATCAGAGATTGCTGCAGCTCCAGACGAACGATAGGACACTTCAAAATGGTCATATTAATTTTTTTGACTTAGTACGAAATTTCATACAATGGAACCTCCCGCAGGCGAATCTCCTAAATGAGGTCATATGGAGCTAGCTTTGAGTCTCAGGCAATATAAAATACCACGTCTGTTTAACTGGATAGAAACTTCCTTTGAATTGTTGCTGCATATGTTGGTGTTTCTGCGAGGGAGTTTCTCTGTTTGGTGGTCGCTTAGAGATAAAAAACAATAGAAACATTATGGAATAAAGCCCCCGTCGCGCTTGTAACTTTAGGCGAAAAGTATCGACATTTGCAACTTTTCACGTGCAAACGGCACTTTGTTGCCGACGAATATGTCGATAGGTTGTTACAAACATCGAAGAAGTCGTGGTTTTGCTCTGGATGCTTAGTTAATTATTAACTAATTCTCCCAGCCTGCCTGACAAACTATGTACGAATAGATTGGGAGACTCAACAGTGTGATCATGGTTGCATCGAAGAAAGAACTTTGCCTCTGATCAACGTGCTCAGAAATATAGACGCGCCAGGATGCGCATTATAATATAAATAATAAATATATTTATTGAGCTCACTATGTATTCCCCTAACCATTCAAAAAGGAAGTGTATTAGGAATGTGGCGAGAATTGGAAGCTCAATCAGATTTCAGCTGACCATGCAGGCTACCAGTAGCCAAATTCTCCATACTGTATGATACTTCTCTGGAGAAAGAAAGAAAGGAGAAAATCCAAGCTGGTCAGCTAGGTATAATGTACCACAGCATGTTCGCCTCAGAGGTAGCCTGCGTAGCTGGCGGTCTCATTCGATGCGGTTGAACAGTGTTCACGGGCGCCATTTTGTGCTGATGGCGGATGGGAGTCTGAGGTCGAGTGACAAAATTACGGGGCGGAACCCCCGCCCCCCTCCCCCCGCCCAGTAATTTTGTCACTAAACCTTAGTCTCCCATCCGCCATCAGTGCACTGAAATGGCGCCCGTGAACATTGTTCAACCGCATCGAATGAGACTGCCAGCTACGCAGGCTACCTCAGAGGGAGTCGATTGGACTTTTGACGATTGGAGTTTTCGGTTGCATTGTTTCAGAAACGAGCAATCAGAAGGTTGCAAGTAAGAACGAACTTTGCAGAACTTAAAGGCTTGAGCTGCGCCTATGACTGTGTCATGATACGCTTCAGAAATAACGGCCTTGCTCTTCTCTTTCTTTATATGCCCGAACTACTGAAGTAGAAAGACAAGAGGGTATAGTGACTACAAACCAAAATCAAGATTTCCACTTTAGACCATGTACTAAAATTTCAGACAGTTTTAGGATTACAGTTAGGGTTTAGGGCTACAGATTAAGGTCTGGTTCCTCTCTAAAGTAAAAATCTGATTTTGGCGTATGCAATGCAGTCATTACCGAGACAACAGCTCCTATTAGTAAAAAGCCAAAAATGTCCAAATTTTGTTTTTCCTTGTACTTGAATACCACGCAAAACAAGATAATGTTGCCTCACCAATTTTGCCATCACATAAACATTCATTCTGAGTGCAATTTGAGTAAAATCCAAGAATATTAATCTTCAAAGTAAAAAATTAAATATGCTTGGTGGGCAGCCATGCGTCGCATTGCACCGCGAAATTCAAAATGTATTTTGGCAGCCAAGAGAAAAATTTCGTTTCAAACCCTTCCGTCCAGGACTCCACATTAAATTTGCCCGTATGTGTTTAATTTTAGGTATACTTTTAGTTGCTGCAGAGAAATTTCATGGACAGAGCGACTTCTGAACGCTGTGGACGCACGTGCGATTCAACAAACATTATGCAAATTTGATGTCGAAAGAGGCGGCCAACGGCCTTTTATAGCGCACCTTCGTGTTTAAATGCATCTTTTCACCCTTCCGAAGGAGCCTTGACTCTCGAAATTACCTTTTGGAAGCTCTGAAGTTGTCGAGGCGTCTTTCACATGGTCTGCAGATTAAATGCGGCAAACCTTCGTTCTGTGGCAACGAGCTGCTGTAAAACTCTTTCGCTGTTTCGAGAAGTGCCTTATTAGCTCAGTTTTCCGCATACGTTTTTGCAGTGGTCTCCCCGCAGAACTACAAGGCCTGCAACAACTTGATTTGTTGTTCAGACGCACCGTAAACTACATGGGAGGTGTTAAATTTTTATATCCAAATTTTTCTTTCCCAAGTAGACAAAGTAAAGTAAATTTCCGACTTAACGGCCCCTCCCTTGGTTTCCTTTTTTGCAACCGGCCAGATTCTGGCCGACACGTGACCAGCCTGAACCAGGGTCTTTCTTCGGGGCCGAGGCCCGGGAGATGAAAGAGCCTGGGAACGAGGTTGAACGAGATAGTGAGATATATTAACCTGAGGTATAGAAGAGAATAACGTTGTAACGGCTGTACCTGCCACTAGAAAGGCCCCCTCGCACGTGTGAATTTATGGAAAATGATGTTGACATTTACAATTTTTCATCCAATGAAAGTGCTAACAATATACACCTACAGTGGAACCCCGGTATAACGAAAGACTTTTTTTTTTTTTTTTTTTTTTGCAGCTCAATCGGCCAAAGTTACAGGAAATAAAATGTATAGAACAGAATGTCGATATAACGAACGCAATCTAGAATCCCAAACTTACAATCTACCCCGATGTAACGGATAAATGTCAAACTTACAATTTACCCCTGATAAAACATCACGTGACGGTGATTGGCAACGCGAATCAGCTCAACACAGAAATGCTTTAATGCATTAATCACCCAAAGCCATGGGCCCAACTCAGATACCGTAGTATTGTAAAATAAGACCAAATGCTGGATGGTGCAACGTAACACTGGTTAATTTTAAAGCAAAATTAACCACACCTCAAGAACGAATGCTTTGCGTGATTAAGAGAATCTGATAGATTTCGATAGCTGTCGATAAAAAAACTCGATACTGTCGGTGAAACTCATGGAGCCGAAGCTGAAAAGTTGTTAGTAAACGTCTCAAAAAAAAAAAAAAAAAAAAAAGAAAAAGTCCAATGTCCAATGTCCAATCTGGAAGAGTCTGGATACGAGTTTGGCCACAGTCTCACCAAGAAAAATCAGATGTACTGTTGCGCATGCGCCAAGCCCCAAGGTTGCTATAACAGGCCTTACTGACATTGAACCTCAAGTTTAAAGTCGGATAAGTGGTTCGGGGATATAGAAGTAGCTAAACCGGTTATAACAATAGGACGGTGCAATTATTATTCATAAAGCAAGGAACGACGATAAAAATGTACATCCCATATGGATGAAAGGCCTCTTGCCTGAAACTATATATACCTGATTCGGTGCATATAATTAATAAGTCGGCTTAGCATTTAAGCGCTCTTCGGATTTAGGGATAATTCACCATGGCTTGGGGGCCGAATTATCTCTCCCCGTTCGTTTAGCGTGGACGGGTGTTAGGCAAGGGTTGCCCCTCGAACTGGCTTGGGATCCGGACAGCTCTCCCCGCGGCGCGATTTTTTTTTTTTTTTTTTTTTTTTTGCAAGATGGTTGATTATTTCTTTATTGCTATCTGTCATGCTGAATGATAGATGCAACGTTTCTTAAAGTTTTATAGGAATCGCATAAAAGCCAAAAAAGTTATGATCCAAAGTTTGTCATAGACAAGTGCGCCCAGTGAAACTCCGGAAGCACCTTAAAGGTGAAGTAATACGGGCAACATTTTCTTGCAACTCGTCGTGCAACAAAGTTGCGCAGAAAGTTGCGGCCTGTGTTGCACGTATTACTACCTACGTACCCAACAAAATTTCGTAGACTCGGCTTCTACTTTTTGCAACATGTTGCCGTAACTCGCAACACGAAATTTTGTTGCAGAACAAGTTGCGTGCGAAGGTAGTAATACGTGCAACAACAGGCCGCAACTTGCTACGCAACCTTGTTGCGCGACAAGTTGCAAGAAAATGTTGCCCGTATTACTTCACCTTAACGCACGCATGTGCCAAGTTGGGGATTCAGCTGACTTGATTGGCATTAATCAAAACGGAATCGGCTCGAGCCGCTCGTCGTTTTTCATATCTTGCCAGGAAACCTTTCTAAGATGTTTGAAAGGAAGTTTATCTTCATTTTTCCTTTTTTCACAGCAAGTAACGGGCCGCTGGTGAGTCCACAGGAATTATGTTCCATGTCGATTTTGACGTAGCCATTCTCTCCCCACAGGAGTCCCCACGAGTTCTTTATTACCCAGTAAGGGTGGGCAACTTTAGTGTTGTAGCCAACGGTTAGAACGGCGTGATTTGTGTTGTTTCCTGCAACAAGGAAAAAACAAACAAAAACAAAAAACAATTACAAGAAAAATTGGAAGAAATTGATGGGTGATTCAGTGATCGAATCCTCGTTCCCAGGTTCTCCCCCCCCCCCCCCCCCTCATAGGCGAAGGGACGGGGAAGGGAAAAGAGCCTGGGAACGAGAATGCAGTGATCGACTGGGGCTTTGATCCCACTGCTGTAAGCGAAAGAGGCGTCAGGAGAATAAAAGAAAACTACCGTGAAATGCACTTACCGCATTTTGGGTCATCATAGACTCCACGACTGTAAAACCGCAACGTTTTCCTGTCAGCGTTGATGAAGGAAGCAATAGGGCCATGTGTAGCGAGGGCTGACTTCAAAGCTGTGGATTTGTATTTCTTAATTTTGAAAAACCCGTCAATATGTGCGATAGTACAGTTGTCCTTCGGTCCACAGCGACAGAAACCTTCCTGCAAAAGAAAATGCAAAGCCCTGAAGATAACTTGTGTATTGTGATATGATATGGTGGAATACATGACGCGATATGAATAGTATGATAAGATTATGACAAGATAATCAAAGAGAGCCAGACAGACAGAGAGTGAAGTACCTGAGCGAGGTAAGGCCCGTAGTCTTTTTCTAGAGCTACTCCATTAAGCTTGATCCAGTTTAGTGTTCGGTCTTGAAACCCTCCTTTGCATCCATGATTTCCTTCTTAAACTTAAGGAAGATAAACAGCCTGTTGTTATATACCCGTCACTGCTGTCCGCCTTAGAGAGGTGTCCGCCCTAAGAACATGACAAAAAGGAACAGTATAACAAGACACAAAAAACTAAAACAACAAATCAAACAAATAGTTACTATGTGGCAGCTCGAATAGTGGGAAGTTGAAAGTCCAAGGTTCAAAACTGACGTAATCCAGGATGTAATGGTCATAATGTGACGTTAGCAAGTCATCATAGCCATACATTTCGTATCGCAAAGGCTTGTGGGGCCTCTCTTTGGTGATGTACAAGTTGTAGGAGTTTGTCTTATTGTACTGTGCATTTTTTCTGACGTATTTCAAGCTTGGAATGCCTCTGTGGATTTCCTCGCCTTCAAACTGAAATAAAGACAAACAATATTGAGAGGCAGAAAGACAGAGAGGCAATGAGAGTACTGAAAAGATGGCGCCCACAACGGCGGCAAGCGATCTAGCGGCAGATCCACGGCAAACCATCTTGGATTTCAAACTTGAAAACATTGGGGGATTCGACCAGACGCGTGTGCATGCGCATCTTACGACACTGCCCCTTTAAACGGATGCTTAACAATTCGGGGTGGCGCACAAGTTACTTGATCCAACAATTCCCCAAAAGTGTTCGCTTGTACTCTTATACGTATACATGCACTTACCTTGAACTCTGTGAGGTTGGTGGGAATGACACTTTGCCCTGCTCTTGATAGCCACTTGGACACCGGCTTGTACCAACAGCCGATGACGTTATTGTCAGACGGTCCCATATCGAAATGTTTTGGAATTATCTTGAACAAAGATCCGTGATGTCCCAGAGTCACCTCGTTGGATTGTCTTATCCATACCTGGAAATAAATCCAAGATTAACACAAACCGTCTTTCAAAAACCTGGGGTCAGGCCTTTAGAGGAAACACTTACTCACCATGGTAGTAGTCAATTCGGCTCATGTTTCGCTGTCCGGCAAACCAAGCTTCAAAGGGTTCCACGATGTCATCAAATGGCAGAGAAAGCAATCCAGTGGCGTGATAATGTCTCGGGAAATATTTGTCGTAAAAAGAGTCGTAACTACCCACGATGTCACGCTTTGACACGCTTTGTTGATGTGGAGAGAGAACTTAATGTTACGACGCTAAAGCTGTCCCCGTTCGACTACAAGAAATCAGAGATTGCTGCAGCTCCAGACGAACGATAGGACACTTCAAAATGGTCATATTAATATTTTTGACTTAGTACGAAATTTCATACAATGGAACCTCCCGCAGGCGAATCTCCTAAATGAGGTCATATGGAGCTAGCTTTGAGTCTCAGGCAATATAAAATACCACGTCTGTTTAACTGGATAGAAACTTTCTTTGAATTGTTGCTGCATATGTTGGTGTTTCTGCGAGAGAGTTTCTCTGTTTGGTGGTCGCTTAGAGATAAAAAAACAATAGAAACATTATGGAATAAAGCCCCCGTCGCGCTTGTAACTTTAGGCGAAAAGTATCGACATTTGCAACTTTTCACGTGCAAACGGCACTTTGTTGCCGACGAATATGTCGATAGGTTGTTACAAACATCGAAGAAGTCGTGGTTTTGCTCTGGATGCTTAGTTAATTATTAACTAATTCTCCCAGCCTCCCTGACAAACTATGTACGAATAGATTGGGAGACTCAACAGTGTGATCATGGTTGCATCGAAGAAAGAACTTTGCCTCTGATCAACGTGCTCAGAAATATAGACGCGCCAGGATGCGCATTATAATATAAATAATAAATATATTTATTGAGCTCACTATGTATTCCCCTAACCATTCAAAAAGGAAGTGTATTAGGAATGTGGCGAGAATTGGAAGCTCAATCAGATTTCAGCTGACCATGCAGGCTACCAGTAGCCAAATTCTCCATACTGCATGATACTTCTCTGGAGAAAGAAAGAAACGAGAAAATCCAAGCTGGTCAGCTAGGTATAATGTACCACAGCATGTTCGCCTCAGAGGTAGCCTGCGTAGCTGGCGGTCTCATTCGATGTGGTTGAACAGTGTTCACGGGCGCCATTTTGTGCTGATGGCGGATGGGAGTCTGAGGTCGAGTGACAAAATTACGGGGCGGAACCCCCGCCCCGTAATTTTGTCACTCGACCTCAGTCTCCCATCCGCCATCAGTGCACTGAAATGGCGCCCGTGAACACTGTTCAACCGCATCGAATGAGACTGCCAGCTACGCAGGCTACCTCAGAGGGAGTCGATTGGACTTTTGACGATTGGAGTTTTCGGTTGCATTGTTTCAGAAACGAGCAATCAGAAGGTTGCAAGTAAGAACGAACTTTGCAGAACTTAAAGGCCCTTGAGCTGCGCCTATGACTGTGTCATGATACGCTTCAGAAATAACGGCCTTGCTCTTCTCTTTCTTTATATGCCCGAACTACTGAAGTAGAAAGACAAGAGGGTATAGTGACTACAAACCAAAATCAAGATTTCCACTTTAGACCATGTACTAAAATTTCAGACAGTTTTAGGATTACAGTTAGGGTTTAGGGCTACATATTAAGGTCTAGTTCCTCTCTAAAGTAAAAATCTGATTTTGGCGTATGCAATGCAGTCACCACCATTTTTTTTTAAAACATTTCTTAAAGGTAAAGTAATACAGGCAACATTTTCTTGCAACTTGTCGCGCAACAAAGTTGCGTAGCAAGTTGCGGCCTGTTGTTGCACGACGCACTTGTTCTGCAACAAAATTTCGTGTTGCGGCAACATGTTGCAAAAAGTAGAAGCCGAGTCTACGAAATTTTGTTGGGTACGTAGGTAGTAATACGTGCAACACAGGCCGCAACTTGCTGCGCAACTTTCTTGCACGACGAGTTGCAAGAAAATGTTGCCCGTATTACTTCACCTTTAAGGTGCTTCCGGAGTTTCACTGGGCGCACTCGTCTATGACAAACTTTGGATCATAACTTTTTTGGCTTTTATGCGATTCCTATAAAACTTTAAGAAACGTTGCATCTATCATTCAGCAATAATATGACAGATAGCAATTAAGAAATAATCAACCATCTTGCAAAAAAAAAAAAAAAAAAAAAAAAAAAAATCGCGCCGTGGGGAGAGCTGTCCGGATCCCAAGCCAGTTCGAGGGGCAACCCTTGCCTAACACCCGTCCACACTCAACGAACGGGGAGAGATAATTCGGCCCCCAAGCCATGGTAAATTATCCCTAAATCCGAAAAGCGCTTAAATGCTAAGCCGACTTATTAATTATATGCACCGAATCAGGTATATATAGTTTCAGGCAAGAGGCCTTTCATCCATATGGGATGTACATTTTTATCGTCGTTCCTTGCTTTATGAATAATAATTGCACCGTCCTATTGTTATCACCGGTTTAGCTACTTCTATATCCCCGAACCACTTATCCGACTTTGAACTTGAGGTTCAATGTCAGTAAGGCCTGCTATAGCAACCTTGGGGCTTGGCGCATGCGCAACAGTACATCTGATTTTTCTTGGTGAGACTGTGGCCAATCTCGTATCCAGACTCTTCCATATTGGACATTGGACTTTTTTTTTTTTTTTGAGACGTTTACTAACAACTTTTCAGCTTCGGCTTCGGCTTTGGCAAAAGCATTGACTTCATTATCATTTGTTGTATATTCAATTGGTGCTTTGGAAATATCGATGGCTCTGCAAGTCTGTCGGCTGTTTAGCCTTCAGTTCTTTTTTTTTTTGCAATATTTTTGTGTGTTCTCAGTATATGGTGTCTACGACAGCGATGTGTTTCCTCCGTATGTCCCTAACTTTGGCAACGAGATAGTGAGATATATTAACCTGAGGTATAGAAAAGAGAATAACGTTGTAACGGCTGTACCTGCCACTAGAAAGGCCCCCTCGCACGTGTGAATTTATGGAAAATGATGTTGACATTTACAATTTTTCATCCAATGAATGTGCTAACAATATACACCTACAGTGGAACCCCGGTATAACGAATTTTTTTTTTTTTTTTTTTTGAAGGACACGAGATAACTCACGCGAACATTTAGAAATAGTGAATGGAATCTAGTAAATAATGATAACAATAGTACAACTCTTACTACTACTACTACTACTACCACCAAGTAGTAGTACCTACTATTATTATTATTACTATTATAATGATAGTAATTCTGCAAAAATCGCGAACAGTGCAACTATTATTCTCTGACTCTTCTTAGAAAAAGAATGGGCTAGCAGTGATCTGTCCTAATAATATGTGCTCACTTACAGCTCGTGCCACCGGTACGTGCTTGGTGAAGAACTCCCTCAGCGAGGCCAAGGCAGAGGGGCTGGGAAGGTGGGCGACACTGACGCCAGGGACCCTTGCCAGGCGTTCCCCCAGGTCTTCCTCGCCCGGTGGTGCTGCAACCTGTTGCCTGGAGCCTGCGCCCTCAACAGTTGCCACTGCCTCGACAGCCTCCCTCCTGGAGCGCCTTCGTCTGGTAGAAGAGCTGCCCGAAGACCGAGCTGCTGAGGTGGACGACCCCGCCCTGGGACGGGACGTCCCCTCGTCTGGTGGCTGTTGAGGCGGGGCGCTCGCTCTGCCCGCGAATTGCTCGAGCAGCTGGGTCTTCAGCCTTGGGAGGTCAGCGTCCAGTTTCTCTCTGTCGCTCTGCGACAGTCTGTCGGCCAGGAAACTGGACTCCAGCTCCACCGAGTCCTCGGACACTGCTCCGTCCGTGTCAGAGGTGGAATGCTCCTCGCCCTCCTGGTGGTACTGCTCAGGGCTGAGGTTCTCGGCGTGCCTCCGGTTGAGTGCCGAGCCCAGCTCGTCCAGTCTCACGAGTTCCTCGCTGCCCAGGGCAGAGAAGGTCAGGAAGTCGACTCCATACCTCACCCTGCTGTGCACCTGTCGTTGTGGCCTGGCCCGAGTACGCCAGGGCCGACTGCCTGGCCAGGAACAGCTCCGGCAGGGTGAGGCCCAGGTTTGACATGGCCTGCCTGTAGCAGAACCCTGCAATGTCCCCGGGCGCCATGCTTCGCATGAATTGGTTTGAAATCTGGCCGCCACGCAAACGTTCCACGGAAGGAAGCCCCCATGGTCAGCGGAGACCAGACGCCTGGGATACCCGTGCATGAATTGCGGCGACAGGTCGCTCCAGGCTGGAGCTCCGAGCACCATGACGTTGCCAAATCTGTGAGAGATTGCAAGCAAATTTTGAACATATATTTACACTATTTTCACTCCCAAGTTCAAAATGCAGATTCTCCCAAACCAACTAGTGAACTTTGATCTGTAAACAACTGATCAAATAAATGTAACTGCATAAATCAATTCACGATGTGTCAGTTCATTGGCTTGAGTTAGAGTCGGGGTGGGGGTGGGGGTGGGGGTGGGGGAGGAGGGGGGAGGGGGAGGGGAGCAAAAATCTCACCTGTCCTGTCTCACTCGCGCGATGTTGCGATCGCACGATGCAATTCCCGTTGCGAGCATTCCGTCCAGGCCGTTGCCCGCACTCCGGAACATGGCCACCTTGTCAAGTGACGCCGGGGCGCTTATGGCCTGAGTGTTTTCCCCGTCTTGTTCTCTTCTGATGTCCCTGGCCTCGCCGAGAGCGTCGCGGGCGAACCTCTCGCAGTACGCCTCGCACTCTTGGAGGTTCTCGAAGTCAACGGCGTCGCCCTTGTCCTCCTCGAACAGCCCAGACGGCAGGTACAGGCTGTCGAAGAGGAAAAGCTCGAAGTCGAACTGGAGAGGCGCGCCTTCCACGGACAGGCCGGACGGAAAATAGGGGGGCACGTCCGGAGGCTGGGCCAGTATCTGCTCCTCCCTTTCTCTGTCCACTCGTCTGTACAGAGAGGGGGTGCACCTGAGAATAAACGCCGAGGACAAGATCAGATTAGAAATACACGGAAAAGAAGCATTTCGATCGGACCAGCTCGGCACTACATGTCGACAGCAACGGCAGTGCGATAAACAATTCACACTTACACGTGCATACAATACAATTACAAGTGTATTGTATGCATTTTTTTTTTTTTTTTTTTTTGCAGCTCAACCGGCGAAAGTTACAGGAAATAAAATGTATAGAACAGAAAGTCGATATAACGAACGCAATCAAGAATCCCAAACTTACAATCTATCCCGATGAAACGAATAAATGTCAAACTTACAATTTACCCCGATAAGACATCACGTGACGGTGATTGGCAATGCGAATCAGCTCAACACAGAAATGCTTTAACGCATTAATCACCCAAAGCAATGGGCCCAATTCAGATACTGTAGTATTGTAAAATAAGACCAAATGCTGGATGGTGCAACGTAACACTGGTTAATTTTAAAGCATAAATTAACCACACCTAAAGAACGAATGCTTTGCGTGATTAAGAGAAATTGATAGATTTCGATAGCTGTCGATAAAAACTCGATACTGTCGGTGAAACTCATGATGCCGAAGCTAAAAAGTTGTTAGTGAACGTCTCAAAAACAAAAAAAAGAAAGAAAAAGAAAAAAAGGTCCAATGTCCAATCTGGAAGAGTCTGGATACGAGATTGGCCACAGTCTCACCAAGAAAAATCAGATGTACTGTTGCGCATGCGCCAAGCCCCAAGGTTGCTATAACAGGCTTTTCTGACATTGAACCTCAAGTTCAAAGTCGGATAAGTGGTTCGGGGATATAGAAGTAGCTAAACCGGTTATAACAATAGGACAGTGCAATTATTATTCATAAAGCAAGGAACGACGATAAAAATGTACATCCCATATGGATGAAAGGCCTCTTGCCTGAAACTATATATACCTGATTCGGTGCATATAATTAATAAGTCGGCTTAGCATTTAAGCGCTTTTCGGATTTAGGGATAATTCACCATGGCTTGGGGGCCGAATTATCTCTCCCCGTTCGTTGAGCGTGGACGGGTGTTAGGCAAGGGTTGCCCCTCGAACTGGCTTGGGATCCGGACAGCTCTCCCCACGGCGCGATTTTTTTTTTTTTTTTTTTTTTTTGCAAGATGGTTGATTATTTCTTTATTGCTATCTGTCATATTATTGCTGAATGATACATGCAACGTTTCTTAAAGTTTTATAGGAATCGCATAAAAGCCAAAAAAGTTATGATCCAAAGTTTGTCATAGACGAGTGCGCCCAGTGAAACTCCGGAAGCACCTTAAAGGTGAAGTAATACGGGCAACATTTTCTTGCAACTCGTCGTGCAAGAAAGTTGCGCAGAAAGTTGCGGCCTGTGTTGCACGTATTACTACCTACGTACCCAACAAAATTTCGTAGACTCGGCTTCTACTTTTTGCAACATGTTGCCGCAACTCGCAACACGAAATTTTGTTGCAGAACAAGTTGCGTGCGAAGGTAGTAATACGTGCAACAACAGGCCGCAACTTGCTACGCAACTTTGTTGCGCGACAAGTTGCAAGAAAATGTTGCCCGTATTACTTCACCTTAACGCACGTATGTGCCAAGTTGGGGATTCAGCTGACTTGATTGGCGCATTAATCAAACCGGAATCGGCGCGAGCCGCTCGTCGTTTTTCATATCTTGCCAGGAAACCTTTCTAAGATGTTTGAAAGGAAGTTTATCTTCATTTTTCCTTTTTTTCACAGCAAGTAACGGGCCGCTGGTGAGTCCACAGGAATTATATTCCATGGCGATTTTGACGTAGCCATTCTCTCCCCACAGGGGTCCCCACGAGTTCTTTATCGCCCAGTAAGGGTGGGCAATTTTAGTGTTGTAGCCAACGGTTAGAACGGCGTGAATTGTGTTGTTTCCTGCAGCAAGGAGAAAACAAACCAAAACAATTACAAGAAAAATTGGAAGAAATTGATGGGTGATTCAGTGATCGAATCCTCGTTCCCAGGTTCTTTTCCCTTCTCTTTTTATCCCATCAGCGTCAATTCGTACCTCGAAAAAATAGGCTGCTTCAACAGCACCAACGGCAGAAAATGTCCAGCACGATCCTGACAAACCTTGACTGTGAACTGGTGTAACAACTCCTAGAAAACCAACGTTAAGTCTCAATAAACTCTTGTTCACTAAAGGTAAGTTTGTGAGCACGGTCACATGAAGGCGAACGAGATGTACATTTCTCTAAATAGTACAAAATATTTTTGTATTTCACAAACTCAACTAAAAATTAGTTACTCACCATAGTCTCTCCAGTCCAATGCTGCGGGAATTTCTGCACTCGAAACATCGTCTTCTTCGCCGTCCAGTTGTTTGTGGGTGGACGCGTTGTGGCGTAACAAGCCGTTGTAAATTTTTACTTCACGCTCTGTCATGTCTGCAAAGTGGTTTGGAGCCAACTTGTACTTCAGGTTTTCGCTGTTCTTTGAGACAATAAACCTGGTCCAAATGAGGATATTTTGAGCGTGAATAAAAAAAAAAAAAAAAAAATACTTCGGCTGTAATACTTAATGGGAATTTTAACTGACGACATCACCATCATCTTATGTTGTCATTATCACAAAATCAACGTTTTCATCATTATGTTATGGTCAGAAAAAGATGCTTAAAACGTCAAATTCATCAACAGCCCAACAAACTCCAATGGATATAGAAGCCAAGTGCCCACCGGCGCGGTTTTTAAAACCAAAGTAGTTACAATGCCAAAGTAACTTGCGCTTGGTTTTACTTTGAAGAGACCAATCAACAGTGCGAGAAAACGCCATCGCCACTTGGTTGTTTGCTTGCGTGAGCAGATCGCAATCGGTGTTTTGTTTTTGTTCCTGATTGGCCCCGGAAATCTTTTGGGCCAATCCAAAAGCGTGCGCAATCACATGATTACTTTGGACAGTCACCCGAAAATGGCTTTATAAGTAAATCAGAAAATTTGTAAATATGAGCCGACTTACAACAGTATACCTGAAGTTATGTTTGTAGATGTGTTTCCGCTCTTCGTGTTCCCTTGACGTTTTGTAATACTTTCCGTGCTTTTTCTTGTAGTTTCTGCAAGATATCTCGAGCTCCGGGTCCTTGGCGTGGTTGAAATGCATGTATTCAGCCATAGGGTTGACTAAGTAATGAGATTTCACTTTCTTCCCCCTCCCATGACACGATGATCCTGCAGCATGAATGGAAAACTTAAAGAAGATAAACAGCCTGTTGTTATATACCCGTCACTGCTGTCCGCCTTAGAGAGGTGTCCGCCCTAAGAACATGACAAAAAGGAACAGTATAACAAGACACAAAAAACTAAAACAACAAATCAAACAAATAGTTACTATGTGGCAGCTCGAATAGTGAGAAGTTGAAAGTCCAAGGTTCAAAATTGACGTAATCCAGGATGTAATGGTCATAATGTGACGTCAGCAAGTCATCATAGCCATACAATTCGTATCGCAAAGGCTTGTGGGGCCTCTCTTTGGTGATGTACAAGTTGTAGGAGTTTGTCTTATTGTACTGTGCATTTTTTCTGACGTATTTCAAGCTTGGAATGCCTCTGTGGATTTCCTCGCCTTCAAACTGAAATAAAGACAAACAATATTGAGAGGCAGAAAGACAGAGAGGCAATGAGAGTACTGAAAAGATGGCGCCCACAACGGCGGCAAGCGATCTAGCGGCAGATCCACTGCCGTTGTGGACGCCATCTTGGATTTCAAACTTGAAAACATTGGGGGATTCGACCAGACGCGTGCGCATGCGCATCTCACGACACTGCCCCTTTAAACGGATGCTTAACAATTCGGGGTGGCGCACAAGTTACTTGATCCAACAATTCCCCAAAAGTGTCCGCTTGTACTCTTATACGTATACATGCACTTACCTTGAACTCTGTGAGGTTGGTGGGAATGACACTTTGCCCTGCTCTTGAAAGCCGGCTTGTACCAACAGCCGATGACGTTATTGTCAGACGGTCCCAAATCGAAATGTTTTGGAATTATCTTGAACAAAACTCCGTGATGTCCCAGGTCACCCCGTTGGGTTGTCTTATCCATACCTGGAAATAAATCTAAGATTAACACAAACCATTTTCAAAAACCTGGGGTCAGGCCTTTAGAGGAAACACTTACTCACCATGGTAGCAGTCAATTCGGCTCATGTT
This sequence comes from Plumapathes pennacea, assembly GCA_964036295.1. Lineage (NCBI taxonomy): Eukaryota > Metazoa > Cnidaria > Anthozoa > Antipatharia > Myriopathidae > Plumapathes > Plumapathes pennacea. Next base: position 5,853,566 of record OZ038467.1, read on the forward strand.
TCGCTGTCCGGCAAACCAAGCTTCAAAGGGTTCCACGATGTCATCAAATGGCAGAGAAAGCAATCCAGTGGCGTGATAATGTCTCGGGAAATATACGATCCAAAGACAGCGTACCCCGCGGAAAGGACACCACACTTTATTATACTCTGCTTCACTGTGAGGCTCATTTTGTGTCAAATATAATTCAGTCAAGCAATTCTACTTGAGTTTCCAATGGTACATTTTACTCTGTATATCCTCGACTGAAGATACGGTTAAAGATAGTCTGGTTATTTCCCGCTGTCCTTCCCGTTGGTACGATTTAGGCACAACCGGGAAGCTCAAATAAGTTTTGAACTGCATTCAGTAGACAGGGCGAGTGTACGGTTTCGTTGACAGTTTACATAAAAATAACACAGCAATAGCTTTAGAGTATTTTTAGCAGAATAAAACCTCTTCCGTATGAAAAGCTCATACGGAACAGTGTTTACAAACTGGGCCGGTTCGTAAATGTAGCAGCTTTTCACATATAGTTTTTGCGCTCAAAAAGCCACAAATTTGCCGCATCAACTCAAGCCCTTGACCTTTTATACGATCGCGAAAAACGGTCGAATCAAAATGTCAGTTCAGAGCTTTCGCACAGTTGTGAATCAAACACAACTGTACGACATTTATATTTAATATCGACGTATCAAGAATCAAACTTTTCTTTCGAAAGAAAGAAAAGTCGCTTCTACTGTATAAATTACATTAGGCTTTCCCGTGTCGTAATTGCAGTAAATTTGGACGACAGAACAATGCTCCACCCTCTGCTCAGCTGGGAACTGAGCTTTGTTGTTTTGTCCTCAAAAAAATGTATTTGCTGCTCCGCTGCGTTCCCCTTGACGTGAAGCCGGGCGTGAAATTAGGCCAGGCGTATGTGAATTACCTTACCTCCATATTGAGCTGAGGTATCGATCACTTCGTTCTCCAAATAGAATTCAGTACCACCAACGTCGATAAAGAACAGCTTATCTTCTGCACAATAACGGTTGTACAAAAGCACATGCTACTTCCGCCCGCAACAACAATGACCAGCGTCTCACTCCCCCCACGCAGGCTACCGGCAAAATGGCGTCCGTCGCTGTGGTTGGTGCGGGGATATGTGGGCTTTCTAGCGCTGTGTGCATTCTGGAGAAGGATCCAAGAGTGAAAGTCACCCTTGTAGCGGACAAGTTTTCTCCAGACACGACAAGCGATGGCGCCGCAGGTCTGATAATGCCTTTTATGGCTGGGGACACACCAATACGTTTGCAAAGGTGAAATTCAATGGAATTGATCGACTTGGACTGTGATCGTAAATTAGCTAGATGAACATTTGGTGATCAGTTCTCTTCTTTTCTTTTCCCAAATTGAACAACATCAATGTCGATATTAATCAATTACCAATGACACATGCAACCAATATCATTGATCGATTAGAATTGATGAAATCGGTCAGCATTTGATGAAACAAAAGGATGCTAATACCATTTACAAAAAAACCCGGAAATTTCGGTTCAGGACCAAAATAAATGGATTAGACAATTTCCGGAAAATACATTCAGAAAATGTGGAGTACCTCAAGGAGGTACTCATCTTTTTTCCGGTTGGAACGGACGGACCGCCGAAATTTCTGGAACAGGGTTACAATCACCGTTTCTCTCTGGGACAGGGTATATCTTTCGTTTAATCTGACTCTGGAACAGGGTCGATATTTCTTCCTGCCAGAATCCTTGATGATTTATAGTCCAGTCTGCCGCGGCAAAACAGCTCTGAACTGTTGCTTTAATGATTGCAACGGCACATGTTTATTCAAGCATACTGTTTCCGATGTGGAGTCGCCTCTAGTCTGGAACAGAGAAGCAAAATTGCCTTTGTTTACTCTGGAACAGGGTCAGAGTCCTAGGGATTTAGTGGAACACCCCCATACTTAATTTAAGGGAGTGCATCAACATTTTATTGGGAAAAGAAGTTGTGAGAAAGGGGGTTGGTCTGGTTCCAGGAATTAATAATTTATTGATGCATTGATTACTGATTGTTTTACAGAAAATGGTTTAAGGTGACAATAGATGTTTTGAAGGGCCTTCTCCAGCAAGAAGACGCTGCAAAGCTTGGAATATTCTGGGTTTCTGGACACATTTTATATGACAGAGATGCTGAGGTAATACATAATATTGTAAAAAATGAATGTGATGGGGGGGGGAAGCCTACAGTAAGTGGAACAAATTGAGGGTTACAACCAAATAAACAGTAACTTTATTAGCTGGGCAGTTTTTGAGTGACTTTTGTAAAACCACAACCAAAATTAGTAATATCAGTACCATGCTTTCACAAAGGCTGCATGTACAAAAACATGTTCAACCAATCAAGTAATGTGCGGTTTGTTTTACTGTAAGCCACAGACAAAATGTTCAATGTTTTTTGCAAAAAATTTTTAAGTTTTTAACAGTTTATAGTAATATATTTATAACATTTGAATAAACAGCTTAATCCTAATTCTCTATTTTATTTTACTCTTGAAGGGCATCATAGTTATAAAGCCCCCCACGTCCCTCCCTTCCGAACGAAAACATGTCTTACAAAGTTTCATATAAGACTTATAAGTTTCTGCAGTGCCAATTGTGCTAGTGTGCATTGGTGGTTAGCGCTATAGCTGTGTTTATTTTGCTTTCTTAGGAACCTCAGTGGAAGAATGAAGTTTATGGCTACCACTTGCTTACTAAACAGGACCTTGCAAATTTCTCAGATCGAGCAAAGTATGATGTTGATTTGTTGGTGATGTATGCTAGGGGTGCATTCGATTGAGTCTATTCCAGAACAGGAATAGCTAAAATGACCCAAAGCTTTGCTTGTTCTGGGAGAGATTTTGTTCAAATTTTTTTTAAAAACATCCATGCGTGCAGTTTGAACAGCTCCGGGGCACAAGCTATTACTATTTGAATTCTTTTTCTTGATAATCTTTCAGGTTTGGCTATGGTGTAACTACAATCATAATGCAAGGAACGCCCTACATGGCCTATCTGATGAAACGGTACTTATAAGTAATGCTAATCTGCACTGTACACATTATAACCTCTCACTAGAGATACATGTACTGTAATCTTCATTATAGTTTGCTATAATACAATTATAATATTGTAGACCAAAGCTGATGATCTATCAGTAATGATATTGATCATTACATCTATTTACGTTGCACTTTTTGTTGGTAGGGGGGAGTTGTTTGTTTAATAGTAGTATTTATATAGTTAACTAATTATGGTAGGGAAGAGGGATTTCAAAATAATCTCAGCAGAAATTTATAACCAACACAATATGTAAGTTTAAAATGTTGTGTATATATGATTGTTTTTGACAGGTTCAAGAAGCTTGGAGGTTTGGTAACCAAGAGAACATTGAATTCCTTAACTGAGGTATGGAAATTTGCCACTACAGTGCCTAATTCTACATAAAGAAAGCACAGTTCACGGTACAGCATCACTATAAACACTGCAAGCACAATGGGATATGGCTTTTAAAGGAATTTTTTGTTTATTTTACAGCTGGATTCTTTTGATGTGGTGGTAAATTGCTCAGGGATAAGAGCAAGAGAAGTAGTGGGTGATCTGTCTGTGCAACCAGTACGGGGACAAGTCCTGAGGGTATTATATATTTAAGAAATATATAACATGCCAATATTTAACAATTATTCGCCGAAGTGGAGGTGAATAGCGGTGGATATTTACTGAGCCGTTTCGGCAAGGTAAATATCCACCGCTATTCACCGACACTGAGGCGAATAATTGTTTTAGTATATACCACACAAGTTTAATGGCCAACTCCCAAATGGCTATTTTATTTCCGACAAAAGTGGGCAAAAATTGGGTTTTCGCACCATTTTGTTTTACCAGAAGCTGCCGGGAGGTGAATAGTACTTGATATTCCAAGATTGAGGAGCCAGTCAGAGCGTGCGAAAAGCACTATTCACTATGTGTGGTATATACTAAACTATATTATTTTTATTTGTGCTTTTTATGTAGCTTTCCAATATTACCAGGGCATTCTGATCTCATTATACAAATTCTACTGTCAGTAGTAATATCTCACTTAGTGATGTGTATATAGTGAGAATCAATATTATTGATGTAGTTCAATCAGTTCTCATCTTACATAGCTATATGGTATCAATGAATGCCAAATGTTATATGATACTGCCTGTGCACTGTATCTCTGGTGGGAGACAGATAAAAGAAAAATGAGGTTGCAGGTCTGACATCTGGGGCTTAAGATTATTTTATATTGCTAATAAATGATAAAAAGTTAATTCACTCATGAACAGTTTCCAGTCAGTAACGACTGTTGTGTGGTTGACGTGGTTAGTATGTGTCAGGGATAACTGCCTATGTTTGGTAACATGGTCAGTATATGCATCAGTAATGTGATTCAGGTATAATTGCTCACTAGTAACTTAGTAAAATTTCAGTACGTGCTGACAATGATTGTGGTTGATGTGGTCGACGGGTGTGGTCACATTCTTGGATAATTCTTGGTACATTTATTATGATGTAGTTGTGTAACAAATTGTGCCAGGCAATTTTTAATTGATCCCATTTCTGTTTGATTTCCAAGTAGATAGCAGCACCTTGGCTTAAACACTTTGTCATTTTCTCCATCTTGGAGGATGAAGAGCAAGAGAGGCATTGTTACATAATACCTCAGTAAGTTGCTTTACGAAGTACTGCATTTTGAATTTAATCACAGGATAAATAAAAAAATTATAAAATAATCTAGACAGCTCAGACTGAGGGGAGAACACTCGTGTAGTGCCGGAAACCACTTGGCTGCCTTGTGGTTTCCTTACGCTTAACTCTCTTGTTCTCCCAACTTCCTGCATGTTTAGATGAGGCTATATTACACTGTGACGCGTTATATATTTCTTAAATGATATTTTTGTTGTTGTTTTTTTTTTCTCCAGGATCAATGAGGTTGTAGTCGGAGGGACTACACAGCATGGGAATTTCAGCGAGGCTACGACTGCTGAGGACACAGAACATATATTGAGAGTCACAAGTCAACTGTATCCCAGCATCAAGGTAAAAACACAAACAATCATGTCATTCCCAGAGTAATATACCTCTTTCAGTTTTCAGGTCTTTCCCTTTCACTCCTAACCTCAAAACACAGATTCTCCCAACCTTTTAAAAGAGAAAAGTATGAGTGATGTAGTGAGATCTGAGTTATAATTTAATCAGACTTTATCTGAGCAACTATCAAAAGCAAAGTTCTCCATATACTGCATAATATCTCTGGTGAGACACGTGAAGTTGACCACTCTTGGAAGTGAAGGGGTTGGTCGATATAAGTTAGAAATATCAATGTGGGGTGCATTTTATGTTCAGACTACCCGGTATGTCTTAATCAAAGCCCAGATATAACTATCAGCTTAAATTATTTGAAACTGCATTCATTACACACATTAATTAAAATATTGCATTAATTAACTACATTAATCACACAATTTCTTCTTGAATGAGAAACTGCATTATAAACTGGGGAGTGAAAGGGTTGACAAACTAGCTGGACCTCCAGGTGCAATTAGAACACATTTAATTACTTCAATTCGTTATTAATTTAATACCAGCAAGCCAAAGTTCTGAAGACTTGGGCAGGCTTGAGGCCAGCCAGGAGCTCTGTTCGACTGGAGCAAGAAGTCATAACTTTAAGGAATGCTTCTGGACAGCCAAGAAAACTAAACGTATGTTCCTCATTTTATATTTATGTGGCTCTGTTTGAGTAACTCTGTTGCTGTTTCTTTTCCCCTCTCTTCTCTCTTTGTCTCGCTTTCTCTATAAAGAATAATAATTCTACTTACATGAACTGTAGAACCATTCTACAATATTGATTGTTTTACAGTAACTTGAATCTCAGTGGCTTATTTAGAGAAGTGGAGAATAGAACAGTTTTTGATTGACTTTTGACAAACCAAAACCTACAGCACTGCCAATCACATGTACTGCACATCCACAGTACTAGAGGCCAAACTATCGTACAGGCAATTTATTATGGCAAAGTAACACCATGCAATACACAGAGACCATTATTATATTTATGCACTTCAAACCAGAAAACAAAGTACAGCATGATACATATTATGTGGGGCATATTACACTGACATGTTGTCATCTTTACTGTAGGTTGTACACAATTATGGCCATGGGGGTAGTGGCCTCACCCTTCATTGGGGCTGTGCCCTGGATACTGCTCGCCTGGTGCTGGACTTTCTGGCAAGAGGAAAACAATCCAAGCTGTAGAATATCTGTTCAGTGTGACCCTATACTGCATGTAAGCCCCACAAATGATCAGAGGCATTAACGTCTTGTTTAGACACTTAGTCAGCTGTAGTAATAATGTTGTGACTGGACCAGTGTGCAGGGCTCAAACAACCTGCTGGCCTGACATCAGGTCCTTCATCAGGTTTATAGCAGACTTTCTTTCACCCTTCAAGTTAGTGCAGTTGACACTGAGAAGAGTAGTAATTATCTTCAGGGCTAGAGTACCCTGTGTTCGAGCTACTGCACTTGTGTTACCTGCTAGCCCATGGCTAACTATAGTGAGTAAGATTTTTTGAGCTCTTGTATGGATCGGACAATGGCAGGGATTTTTCACTTGGTTTCAAGCTGTTCAGACTTACAACTGCTTATATCAGCCATGTTATAGGTATGTGTCACCCCAAAGGGTTTTAATTGTTTTCAAGCATTTTTAGTCTAAAATAGGGTTTAGATTTTACCTTTTTGGTCTGAAATAGGGTATCAATTTTGTTTTTTGGTCTGGGATAGGGTATGATTTTAACGGTAATCATTGCAAAAGAAAAAATTTATATCTGAAATAGGGTATACATTTTGGAGTCAGGTCTGAAATAGGGCATAGAAAAATACCAGATATTTCGGTCTGAAATAGGGTAAGGGTTTTGAGGACCGAGTGGCACACTCCCACCCAAAATTATGATGAGTTTTCCCCCTCCCCCTGAGACTTATAGTTCTTCTAGATTTGTGTACAGTATATTTCTAGGTTTGTATCTGACTGAAGTGTTGAAGCAGAAAGTCATAAGAAGTTAGGGTTACATAGAAGGCAGTGCTGCTTACAGTATGGTGACAACATAGAAACAAAAAGAGGTGCGATGGGTGGGTATAGCAGTACAATAGCAATAATATTGCTATTGTAGAAATAATAAAAATAATTTTTATTGACAATATATTCTTTGAACTGAACATCACTTAAATTATTTTTAGATGTTTTAACTGTAATTAGAACATTATTTGGGGACTCTCTTCATTCCGTGTTAAGCATAAAACAGTGAAATAAAACGTGAAATTTCTGCTCATGCTATGTACTGAGGTCTACTGACGTTTTGTGTGTTTGCTTTTTTTTTCTTATCTGCCAATCACAAACTGCAAAATTTGTCTGTTTATTGCAAAACATCAGGTTTTTCCAGTTTTTACGAAGAGAATGGGACGGCTGTACACAGGCTAGCAGTTTTTGGCGCACGACGTCGACAACTTGCGGCAACTCGATGCGACTCTAGAATGTCTGCAAGATGTAATTATTTGCTCTCGATGATCAAAGCTTCGTCGACAGGGCCGTAGCTAGCGGGGGGAGGGGGGTGGGGGAGTTGCCTCCACAAGAAAGATGAGACATCTTTTAAGCTGGAACAAGCTTTTTAATCCATCTTCGAACAAAACCCTGCCGTTTATTGGCAGAGAGGTCGGGAGAAAGAATTTCGTCCGCACACCGTTTGCGGTGAGGGAGAGGGACTGGAGCAGAGTCAGAGCACCGCTGGCCACAAATGACCACGTATTCTCAAGTTCGAGAAACGTGATCGATAGGGAAAAAAGTCGGATTTTCAGCGTATTTGATTGATTTTTGAATTCCTTCTGATCCTTAAAGCAAAAGGAATGGTGAGTAGGTTGCGCTTAAGTATCAATGCTCTTTGTAATTTAAGAAATGTGCGAGTTTTATGCGTTCTCGTACGTTTATTCCTAAACACACGTGTGTCGTATACTTTACATGATCCATAATCGTTGAAAAGTCAGTGTTCCTGGCGTGCTCATTGTTTAATACACAAAATCGGCAAACCATTTGGTTGATAGTAGTTGCTTGTCTGATCTGGGCATACTGTACAGTATCTGTCTTCTTAGCAAAGTCAACTGACAAACTGTTATTATTAAGTTAGCGGATCTCCGTGGATTTTTATTGGCTTAGAAAGTATGATAAGACAGGATAGATGTCTCTACTGCGATGCCATTGCGGACAGTGGCATTCAAGTGAAAACTTGCCTGAAAACACTGCCATTCCAGTCACGTACAACTTCCATGATTATGCACTGTAACTTTAGGGTGATCAGAGGCAAACTTGATATCTTTCAATACATTGGTCAATATACATAGAGGATATTACACGGCGGCTTGAAGATATGAATTTTATTTTCGAGTGGTAAAAACAATATTTCACGAACGAGCGCTTCACGAGTGAGTAAAATATTGTTTTTACCACGAGAAAATAAAATCCATATCTTCAAGCCACCGTGTAATTTTCTTTTTATTATATTAGACACGAGTGTTTTGCGAGAAATTGCACAAACAACTGTGCAAAAGTGGGAAATGATGCCAATGATATCTTCACTAGTGAGGATATGGAAAATACGCCACTCAGGTCCCGGATGTAGTTTTGTATGGATTTTACGCACGGTATATTTTCCAGTAAAACACTCGTGTCTATATAATAATGTTGTGGACTCACGAGGTGCTTCGCCGAGTGAGTCCACAACTAATTTTGACCATGTGATGATGTAAATCGTGGTAAATAAGAGTCCACACCATGGCAAACCAGTGGAAATTTGTTTTTTACCACAACATTTAGAAATATACAGGAAACTTTCCTTGTATTTTGCTGCAAAACGTGACATGCTGGCGTCAGCATCGTTGTCTGGACTCTTATTTACCACGGTAAATCGACCAATCAGAGAGCGAGAAACTAGTGTGTTGTGGTAAAAATAATTATTACTTCTGATTGGTTGAATGTTTTTATTACAGCCTTTGTGATTGGTGGTGTCCTTACCTGTACTTTGGTTTTGGTGTTTGACAGTAGAGTTATCTGAAAACTGCAATGTATATTAATAATTATTACCAGAGTACTTTTAACAATCATCTGAACATGGCTCTACTGTACTCCATAATTCCTGAAGTACAGTTGAACCCTGCTATCTGTCTTTTTGTCAAGTCCCATGGGACATGACAAAAAGGTTCGAATTAGTGGGGTTCCAAAATAGCCGATAGTAAATGAAAAACATACCCATGGGGATTCGGCTTGCCTTCGAAATAACGGGGATTTCGAATAATCCGAGTTCGAAATAGCGAGGTTCGACTGTACAGTACTTCTTTTTTCTCTTCACAGAAACCGTTGATGCTTCATGGGCACGAGCGTGCCATAACTCAAATCAAGTACAACAGGGACGGAGATCTATTATTCTCATCAGCCAAGGATACAAAGCCTAATGTGTGGTATTCTCTAAATGGTGAGCGTCTGGGGACATTCAATGGCCATGGAGGAGCTGTGTGGTGTATTGATATAAACTGTATCCTTTTTATTGATGAAGTGAGGGGTCCTGTACTGCAGTGTAGAATAAGTACTGTTTATGTGAAAGGGGGACTACTTTTAAAAGCCCTGGCAGGTTTATTAAGTCCTCTTCCCTACATATGATTGTATATTGTTTGCTATCAAAGGGGAATAAACTATCTATCTACACATATGTATTTACGCGATTACATCTACAATCTAATATAATCTTAAATCTATATTTAATACTGTATGTCTGCATTCATCTACAGTATTGTATACATGTATTCATATAGTACATGTATCAATGTAAATACTGATAGACTGCAAGTAAGTATTCTGGGTTTCCAGGTATATGTCCTGTATGTACTTATTACATAAGGCAATAAAAAAAATTCACACCAAAGTAATAAAAGTTCTCGACATTAACGGTTGCCCGCTTGCCCGCTTGCCCGGGGCAACCAAATCTTTTGGTCGGGCAGGTAAATTCTGGGCCGGGCAACCAGAAATTATGAAACTTTCTATTGCTTGAAGTCAATCTACAGTCCAAAGGGCAACCAACCTAAAGCCTTAATGTCGAGAACTGAATAAGCACACGTAGTTTTTTTGTCCTTTAATGTTATGATACTGAAAGTTCTCGTCATTCATCAGTTTCAGTAGCTGAATATTGTTATAGAGTGTGAAGTTAAACTGTGAGGTAGTCATGTGCAGTAATTTCTTTGAATATTATTTTGTAGTTTGGGTCAGGGGAAACTTGAGGAATTTTTAAATTTGATGTCAGCTGTGAGAATCAACCTACTGTACTAGATCTGTTGGTAGCGAACCTTAACTCTTTCCTCAGGGGACACAACAAAGTTCATTTCAGGTTCTGCAGACAACAGCCTCCGATTCTGGGACTGTGAGACAGGCACTACTTTACAGAAATCTGAGACCAAGACAGCGGTCAGGGCCTGTGGTTTTTCCTTCTGTGGAAACAAAATAATGGAAACGACAGATCGATCCATGGGACACGAGTGTTTGATATCATTACATGATATTAGAAAAGGTAACTTGTGTGGAAATTTTATGTAAAAAAAAATATAAAATTGCTTTGAGGTTTGCTGCTGTAAACATAAGTTATGCGCCAAGGAAAAGTTGTGTAACAGAACAAGAGGCGCATGTTTTTGTTATTTATTTTAATTTCCTTGTTTCTGAATAAGGTAATCATTCATACAGTATACTGTAAGTAACCCAGGGAACACTGAAGGAGCATAATGGAAGATCTCAGGAAGATTTTGTTTGAGAGTCCATTCAAAATGTGCAATGGTGTGTGCATATCTTTGAAAGGATACTAGTTTGATAGCAATTTTTGTACTCCTGTTTAAATCAAATAGTTTTGCAAGTTGTATTTCAGTGAACATTATCAGTATCTGTGAACACTCCAAAAAAAGGATGAAAATCCACAATTATTGTAATTATACAGTAAAGAATCTCAGTAAAAGATTCGTTTTGTTTTATTGCAGTCCTGGTGTAATATTATTCCATCCCTAAATTTTACTGTTAGCTAGATAGTAGCCTTAAAGTACATGTACGGTAGTGTACTGATGGTGTTTTGTGCTTCCTTTTACAGCTATTAAAGAACCAATTCTGACCATACCTGTTGAAGGAGACAAAGTGACGGCAGCTGTGTGGGGCCCTTTGGATCAGTACATCATCACAGGACATGAAAATGGCAACCTGTGTCAGTGGGACATGAGGGTATGCTAACCGAACTTCCAGAACCCAATTCTCCCAACCTGTTCTTAACAAAATATCTGAGTAGTTTAGGGAAATTGATAGTCCACTCTTTTCTTTTATTATTTCAGTCTGGAAGCAAGCTTATGAGCGTGCACGAACATTTTAAGAGCATAAATGACATCCAAGTGTACAAGGACAAGACAATGTTTGTTACAGCTTCAAAAGATAACACAGCCAAGGTAAGGAAGTCACATTAGTGTGTGGTAGAGCTGTTTTTGGATGACTGTCAAAAACCAAAACCAAAGTAATCACACAGGCCTGAGACTGAGAGAAAACAGTTCAGCCAATATTGGAAGCCAATTAAAATAATTTGCATTTGGTTTTACTTTCCAATCAGCAGGTGCAAGTACACACCATCGCTTGTGTGAGAAGTGTTTGGTTTTGGTTTTGGTTTTGTTCCTGATTGGCTGAGCATGCTGACAAACTCATGTGGACCAATCCAAAAGCAAGGCAAATGCAAAACCAAAGCAATCACATGATTACTTTCGACAGTCATCTGAAAACCGCTCTATACAGTACATGATTCTTTTTTGAATGAGTGAGTGACTTGCTAACATTGTCTTCTTATGTGTTAGATTTTTGATACAGACTCTCTTCGGCACATTAAAACATACAAGACAGAACGACCTGTCAACTCTGCAGCTATGTCACCAATAAAAGACCATGTAAGTGCTGTAAAAAGAAAGAAAAAACAAAATTGGTAGGTTACTGTGTCTCCTGATTGTGGCCTTTTGTAAGTATGGTATTGTATATGGATTTCCCTTTGTGATTAGTGAGTTTTTTCTGGAGAATTTTTCAAATTTTCAAATTAAATTGTATGATACATTATGTTGAATAAATAAGCATGTGTGTGGACACATTGGTTAGGGAAAATTGATGTTTGTAAGTCAGGCAAATGTCCTTGATCAGGGAAACACAAAATTTCAAGATTTTTACAGGAACTGCAGTGCATAAACAATCACAGTGATGTTTTAAGACATTTTACCATTAAAAAAACATTTACAGGTGCTTTATATTTTAATATAATATTTTGAAATCTAAAAATACTAAAATATTGATATGAATATTACAGGATAAAAAAAATTGCACAAAATTCACAAAAGACAATACAGTATATACAAACTCATTGTGACATTTTATTTGCCTAAAGGAATACAGTGTAGCATTCTATCTACCTTTTTCTATACTTCAGGTTGTTCTTGGCGGTGGACAAGAGGCCATGGATGTCACCACTACATCAGCCAGAGTAGGAAAATTTGATGCCAGGTTCTTCCATTCTGTGTTTGAAGAAGAAATTGGCCGAGTTAAGGGGCATTTTGGGCCCATCAACAGTGTGGCATTTCATCCAGATGGTAAAAGGTACATTACTGTAGTATTGTACTTTTCCTTGATTAAGATTAAGACTATTCACCTGTGGGTAGAGTTTAAATAGAGAAAATGCACCTTGATCTTCTTCAGGAATTTGTTATAAATTACTGGATTTTTATCTTGCAGTTACAGCAGCGGAGGAGAGGATGGCTATGTTCGTGTTCATGTGTTCGACCCATCTTATTATGACATCACATTTGAATACTGAATAAAATAAAGGTTCCAGTTATTGAAGGTTCGAGTTATCAGGCTTCCACTGTATGTTACTGTTATCAATAGAAGCCCTACAAAATGACACATGAAAGGAAAAACAAAAAGTCAAGTGCAGCTTTGGGGAAAAAATTTTGAACTTCAAAACTATCCCTTGCTGGAAAAATAAGGACCACTAGATCGAAGATGTAGTTCAAATATGACGGTTAACCTATTCTAAAGACTATGATATCTGATAAAAGCCCTGACTAGTTACAAAGACAAGAACCCCAACCAGAATTCAATTTTCTTGATACTTGCAATGACTATGCAACCCATTTGTGAGACACTGTTCGAATGCAGGGATTTTGGTTTAACTTGCAAAATACACACTTGTAGATGTTTCATTGTCTTATACAGTATACAATACCGAGTCTGGACAGGTACTTTAAATGTATTTTGTGTGGGGAAGACAACAACCCCCCAACCCCCACCCCTCCTATTCCCTGAGTAGCTGCTATCGCTATATTAAGCATAACATGAAGTGCGTATCGTGAATGTGATAAGGGACGCGCCGGTGTGGCAGTGATATGTGCACCCCCGTACCCAGATCCCTATCACTGGGGATGCACATATCATTGCGCCATGTTTTTTAGGGATCTGGGTACGGGGGTGCACATGCCACTGCCATACCGGGCGACTGTTGGAAACGTATTTCGTTTTCACTTGTGATCATTCAAGATGGATGACATATACTACGAGGATTACTTAAAGAAGGAGTCTGGCAAAGGGAAATGGCAAAGGTACTGGGCTAGACTGGACAGCACACGGCTCGTCTTCTTCCAAAGCTGCGAACAAGAGTCTCCCGAAGATTCCATCGAAATTGTAAATATCACTTCGAACACAAAGTGTGTCCCAACAAAAAGACAGAATTACAGCTTTCGATTCTTGCTGCTTACTGATAACAACTCGTATAAGTTCAAGTGTGACTCGCCGATTGAGAGATATCGCTGGATTTATATGGTTGATCTCGCTGCGAATGGAAAACCAGTTGAAACTCCACCACATTACATTCCAGCCGCATATTACCGTGAGCAGAACTCGGACACGAATCCAAAGGGCAGTCATGCTACAAAGAAGACGGAGATATGTCAAGAGAAATACAAGGAAGAGGATACTCGAGGCTCTTTGAGAAAGTCGATCGCTTTTTTCGGAAGACTGTCATCCAGACGAAAGAAGAAAGGTAAACAGTCTACCCCCCATGAAACTTCACTTCAGATTGGACCGAGCAATAACAACACCGAGGAAGGTTTTGTCAGGCAGAGAAACGATGCAAATGTAAGCTTGAATTTTGCAGAAAACCTCGCTTTTTCTGCTGAATAGATGACTGTATATTAATATTAATATTTGTTAGATTGGGATTGCTCTATATTCTGATTTTCATAAAATTGACTGAACATCACAACAGCCAGACATAATTTATTGATGTTGCATCTGTGCTTGTGTGTGCATGTGGTAGTGAAATTTACAAACTATTGAATATAAATATTGGGTTCTGATTGATACATAACATCAGTAATAAATTATCATATCACCATGTAATTAGATATTATTAGACACATTATTAGATATTAGCAATGAAGTGTCAGTATTTTTCAGCTCACATGTTTATATATTGAGATCCAGTCGTCATGGCTATGAACAAAATATTGTAACAAATTTAAATTTAAAAATTAATTATTAAAACAACTTCAAGCTTCAAAATATTATACCATAAAACGGAATATAAAGATGTCTGCTTGGAGATACACACAAAGTTTCAGATAAGCTAAACTTTGTCTCTTGAGATCCACACACATGTAATGCTTTTAAATTTGTAATATATTTATTGCAAATATTATAAACTATTTACAGAAATTTTATAAAAGGAGGCATGCCACATCCTCGTGGATTATATTTGCACAAAAAAGTTGTGTAAACAGTACAAGGAACACTAATTCTGTGATTTCCTTGTTTGACTGGACATGTATATAAGATTTCATGTACGAGTAACCAGAGAACAGCCAAAGAGTGCAAGGAAAAATTTAACAGGTTAATGTTTTGTCCATTTTCATTGTTAAAATGCAGATTTATTGAAAAGTATGAGTTTAATGGGAACATTTGCAACCCTCAGGGAATGGTGTCAAATATTTTGAATCTCAAATTTTCTTAGAGTTATGACTTCACTCTTATAACCCTGTCACTTTCAATAAATTATTGTGTACTGCAAAAAGAAAATTGGAATTTCTCACTTGAGTGAAAGAGTTTTGAATGGCTACAGCATGTTTATGCGAGCGAGATTATAACAGGCAGCCCACACGGTCTGATGACGTCACGGCCGATCGGTTAATAAGGATTTGTGCGCGAGATTTTCAAATCACATTTTACGCGTGAAAATAAAACATCTTACACTTAAAACCGGTCAGATAACAGAAAGAGTCGTTACTTGCCGCTTATGGTGACTTTCGAGGCGATTTGGCGCCGATGCGATTTAGCGAGATTCGTTCTCACGCCAAATCGTCTCGAAAGTCACCATAAGCGGCAAGTAAGGACTCTTTTTGTTATCTGACTGATTTATTTTTACGCGTAAAATGTGATTTTAAAAGTCTCCCATACAAATCCTCATTAATCGATCGTCCGTGACGTCATCAGACCGTGTGGGCTGCCTGTGGAGCGAGATACATCCTGCTAGCGGACTTTTACCAGCAGGAATAGCACAAACACAGTCAGGACCAACCTCTAAAAGGCTGATGAACCTTGGATCCAATCTTTCTGTTTCACCCAAATAACGATCGCCAGGTCTAATTATATGTCACCTGTGTAAACAGGACTATGGTTTTAGTTGATATAAATATAAATATATGGACTGCCTCACTGCCTTCAGGTAAATACAAGCAACTTTAAATCAGGCGAAGAGCCATTATATCCATAACTCACATAAATTGTTGTATAGTATAAAAATCAACCAAGCTTTTCATCCGAGTAGAATTTGTTGGGAAATTCGTTGCTTTTGTGAGGGCCGAGGTGGGGGTCTGCATAACACTTAACAGTAAAAAATTCAGGCCCATAACACGTAACAGTAAACCCCATCTAGGCCCTCTTTTGTCTCACGAACTTGCAATTTAGCAATAAAATTGAATTTTAGCACTAATTAACGTTGGTCCTCTCACATGCTCCAGTATAGTGTTATCTTCAGACCCTTGCAGCTTGAGTGCTTTCTTGGACAAAGTGTGTTTTAGATTGCAGGTAAAACATACAATCTCGATTTAGTTCTATAATTGAAAATTCTCGCTGCAATTATATTAAATTTTCACTGTAATTATTACAAATGTGGCTTTTTGACTGTAAAAATAATTCAGATCCATAACACTTAACAGTAAACCCCATCTAGGCCCTCTTAAAAGTTCAACTGCAACTCGCTCTACATGTACATATAGTCCGCATAGTGATAAGAGTTCACGACGATATAAAGTAGTTCATAGTTGCTGTAGCAATTTTGAGATGCCGATGTCAAAAACTGCGCAAGGTCGCCCGTTCGTAATATTTAACGCACATGAAAGGCTCCCAATATTTATTTATACACAGGAGGAATCTGAGAGCCTTACAATTCTGCATTACCTATCTTTTTAGACATGGTCCCACAAGCTGTAGCTTTAAGCTATTTTTATTAAAAATTGATTGATTGATTGATTGATTACACCCATGCACATTTCACATTGCTTGCCACCATTTGGCACTGCTACTGGTCGAGCCTAAATTGACTTTGAAGATAAAAATCACATGAAACTGATGTTTTCACAGGGATATAGTAGCTGCAGCCAAGGTGAGGTTGGTGGGAAAGAAAATGTAGTATCAGCATACAGTTCCATCTAGTGTTTTCATTGGAGGTGGGTAAATTTTTCAGTAGTACTTTAATTGACAGAGATTTTCCACTGTAACATCCACATTTAGACTAGTACACACACTGAACAAGACTGAACCACTGCATGCTTCTGTGATTTATCTAAATTTCCTTGTTTGTTTCTGTAACTAATTACAAAATCTTTATGAGTATCCCCGAGGACATCCAAAGAGCGAAAGAGAAGACTTGAGTTCTTTTTCCCCCCTCTTTCCATGTTCAAAATGTTCTTTAACGCTAGTACAGAATTATTGAAAAAAACATAAGAGCTCGAAAGAGGCATGTGTTACGAGTTGTATTTCGATGTTACAGCCGAAGACTGGCGGCAAGGTCTTGCATGAGTTGCGGAAGTGGTGCAAAATTCACACAGTTGCACGTAAACGGTCGTTTCCATTTATCATTAAATATGTCAATACTTAAAAATGTTAGCGGTGGAAAACTCTGAAGGCCTACATGGTTTACCCGCACTCCAAATACAACCGCCTCATCGTCTATAGAATACTGTGCTGGTATACATTCACTAGGATCCCTGAGATATCTAACGATAATAGTAATCCATATGTTGCGCACTTTTACACCTACAACCGGAGAGGAGACCCTTCCTCGATTTTTTTATTATGTCCAACTTTCCGGCCCAAAATTGTCCACCCCTTTACTATTCACCCATTTCAATGCTACAGGATACGACATTTATGCTCCAACCACCAGCAAAATTGTAAAGGCGGAAGGGCCGGGGAGATGAATGCACGATGATTTAATCCTCTGAGTTGACAAATAAAATAATATATATATGAGTACTCAGTACTCTTTTTTGTGTCAAATTACTCTTGTCCCCGATCGTAGGATTGTGGTCCACTCAGCCTCGTTGATCAATGCATACTAAACCAACAACTAAACCAGTGTCCAGTAGATTCATTATCCAGCTGAACCTGGATTGGGTGAGAGCATCTAACTAACTTATACCAATTCTTGAATTTAGAGGTCATCTATTAGTTTTTCTGCTCCACAGAAACCTAGTCTCAAGCTTATAAGCGGAGCGAAAGGGGAAAAGTGAGAAAGTAAGACGTACAATTAAAGAAAACAGAAAAGTCTTCAGTTAGAGGAAAATACGGACTAGAAGAGAAGATGGCAACCACAGATGAACTTTCCCTGAGCGATTTTGCTTTCGTCGCATACCTCGTGACCCTTTTTACGATTATCACGGTTGGTCTGACGGGGAATATCCTAGCGGTAATGGTGCTTGTCACACCATCTCATCGACACAAGAGTTTGACCCCTCTCTTGTTAAATCTGGCAACAGCGGATATTCTAGTGTGCCTCCTCGGGTACACGATTGCAGGTTCGTACAACATGGTTCTTGGTGCAGAAGAATCGATAAATCAAGAGGCTCCCTCTAGCTGCTCGTGGATTGCCTTTATAAACGCCTTCACGGGCCTTGCATCTATTGGAACGTTGACGACAATGACTTATTTAACCCACAAGAATGTGACCCAGCCCGTTGTGGCCTCTAATGGTCGCATGAGTGCATACTCTGTTGCCTTGATCCTGGCGGGAACCTGGTTCTACGCCTTCGTTCTGTCCGTCCCCCCAGTGTTTGGCTGGAGTCGGTTCGTTGCCATCAATTCCAGAACTATTAGTTGCCATCCCGACTGGGCGTCACGTGACCCGAGTGACGTCGCGTACAGCATCTTTTTGGTGTCCTTTGGTTTTTTTCTGCCTCTTACTGTGATTACTTATTGCTCCGTCGGAATCATCAGGTACATGTAGATTCTGCGCATTGCCACACAAGTGAGCTCTTAGTTTGTATTGGGACTCAACAATGTGAATACTGCTAGCAGAATGTTCCCACGGGGAGTTTTCATTTGAGTGGTGTGAGTCAGGGGTTGAAAGTGAACACTGCTGTTAGAATGTACTCATTAAGGGCTTTCAATTGGGGGAGGGGAGGGGGGGGGGGGGGGGTTGGGGTCATACGTTTAGGTTTCATTTGACAACCCAAGAGTTTGGAAGTGAATAGTCCTCTTGGTTTGTACGGCATTAAGAGTTTTCAATTTAATAATTGATTACACCTTTAGGTCCACATATTTTACAGTTTAAGTGTTGGAAGTTTATTGGGTGGAGTCAAAATTGATTACATCTACCTAACTGTTCTGTGAAACGTCCTATATATCTATTTCCACGTTCTTTTCTCCAGATATCACACACGAACCTCAGGGGCTGTGAACACAGAAACCGAAAGGGCCCGTATAACAGCTCATCAAAAGAAGACGACTCGTATTGTGCTGGCTGCTGTGTTGGCCTTCGGTGTCAGCTGGTCGTTCTACGCCGTTGTTAGTTTAATAGCAACTATCAGAGGCCAAAATGACCTCTCTCCTGGTGTAGCCTTGATCCCAGACATGTTGGCCAAATCCTCTGCAGTGTATAATCCACTGGTCTACATAGCGATGAATCGCTCTTTTCGAAGAACCTTGAAAAAGTTGCTGAGAAGATCGCGTAAACGCGTTGAAGCCCAAAGGAATTAATGAAATGTCGATGATATTTTCGCATGACTGTCGAAAGTAATCGTGTGATTGCTTTGGTTTTGCGTTTGCTACGCTTTTCCGATTGTTCTTGACAAGTTTAGCAACATTCTTGGCCAGTCAAGAGCAAAAACAAAAACTTGTTAAGCACGTAGGAAAGCAAGTAGCGATGGTGGGTCTTCGCACTGCTGATTGGTTAGTAAAACCAATCGCAATTACTTGGTTTTAGTCGTACTTCTATGATTGGTCGGATGAGTTTTGCTCGCCTCAAGATTGGCACTGTAAGTGCTTTGGTTTTTGGTTTTTGACAATCATCCGAAAAGCGCTTTAAGATCTATGCTCACCAGTTACATGGGTCTTAGAAACTGGAAAAAGCTGGAACTGAGCTTAGCCTTTTAGGGTTAGGTCAGGAATTGGCTGAAATATCTAGATCGACATCATTTTCCGACAACGTAAGCACCAATGTATGGCCAGAGTGTTCCCATTAGTTTTAAAATGGAAAGCAAAGCTGTAATAGATAGCTTTCTTATGAGTCGGTGCCTTTTTGTTGAAGGTACTTTTGACAATTGTTCTTTCATCTATATAGTAACACGCTCATGTTATAGTTCATGTTTTATTGACTGCAATAAATCTATAAACGTTGTGGGTTTTTAGAGGGCGTTTCTCTACGCACGACAATTGCAAATGTGACATAAGAAACAAAATGAATAATTGATAAGGGAGATATTATTGAATTAATTAACGTGAGATAAGAAACTTGATAGACGACTGTATATAAGAAAGGAAACAACGTATTATATCGATACAAGGCGAAAGAGACTGAATAAATATGCATTGGGTCTTACACACTTTTTTTTTTTCAATTATCCGTTGACTTTTTTGGCGGATCGGCCACGGCATTTTTAGTCCGCCCCCGCAATCCACCACCTTCTGTCTGAACCCGAGAGAGCCTGACGCATACGCGTGTTGTATAAAAAAAAACGTCGAAATTTAACCCTTCCACCCTCACCAATTAAACTGCATGCAAAGCTCAACAGCAACGTTGCTGACTGCATAGTGCATGGAGAACTTTCATTTGAGTCACGTGACATTAGTTTAATCTATTTTGACAGTTCTGTTAAGACCCTGAGTCGTTCAAAATACGAGCAGTCATTAAGCTTGAGAACCGAGACGGTTTCGCTTGAAACGCGTCTTCTTTGATATAGATAGTTAAGTAGAACAAGCTTTTTCAGTTGGACAGTCTAAATTGATCAAAATCCTGACGTTTGCTGGGCAAGAAATAAAGACTCTGATGGGTTAGCTTAATCCTTCCACTCTCAAACCCGAACTTAATAAGCCTATTAAAACCTATTAGAAGAAACTGTATGAGTGATGTAAAGAGAACTCAGATAGTTTAGTCAGATTTTATCTGAGAAAGCTATTAAAAAAGCCAAGTCACCCGTACTGCATTATTTATCTCTGGTGAGAAACTAAAGGAGAATATTGAAGTTGATCACTCTCTTGAGTTTTTAAACGACCAGGCCCAGGAGTTTTCAAGGTTGAACTACAAATTCGCGAGGAAGGTCGATAGCAAGGACTAATCATCGGCGAATTTCACGTTCAAAGTGACGCACCCTTTTTGTTTCATTTAGTTGAATAATAGTGTAAAAGTTTTTTCTTGTATGCTAGCAATAGTCTCTGTTTCTTTTCTTATTCTTATTATTTTCTGTTTCTTTGGGCCCGACGTCAAACCCACGCAATTAGTCAATACAAAAGCCAAGATTGACCTCGTTGTGGTGTAAGATCTCCCCGTGTGAGCCTCTCCTTGTTGTGAGCTCGGTTTCGATGAGACCGCAATGGAAAGAGTCGCACGCCATTCGACTGTGCTTCTTGTGGCGTAAAGTCCAAGGCAATAAAATACAAACGAACGAACGAAACCCTTTTTTATAGTGCGGGATGTGCTGGTCCCTCTGCCTTTTGCCTTCTCGCTCCATCTCCAGGACTCCATCTTCATCTCTGGGACCAGGGTACATTGCGGGCGGAAGTCTTTGAAACTGTCGGCTTGTGGAATTTTGCGCTTCGATGCCGTCATACGATGCTGACGCAAAACGTGGCGGTGGGACCTCGTCTGTTTCACTTCCTTTCGAAGCCAGTTCTCCTATCATGTTCATCCAACGGTTCCTGTGTAATGCTGAATCACACTTTAAAAGGTACACGCCTTTCTCTGTGTACAGCCTAAACCGGAAACTGTACATTCGCCTTTTCGCTAATATACATTTTGTGTTGTTGGATATTTCGATTATTTCATTCAATTTACCGAATTCTGCTTTTTCCTCGTAAAAGAAAAGCCCTTTGGTATTTAGTTGCACCCACGATTTCCTCCATCTACCAGTTTTGTCTTGTTTCTTCAGGTATTCCTCATAGTATACGTCTGCCATGCTCGTTATAGCGAGGTGAAATGACTGCTAACGCGCGAAATACGTGGCCGGCAACACAAACTGAGTTGAAACTCAAAAGAAGACGGATTTATTGACAATTTACGATGACGAACGCATGCCTAATGAATCTCTAGATTATTTCATATCAACCAATACGGACCCAGTTTGCAGAGTGAAATGTCTTTCAAGTGATTTGCGGATAGAATTTTAAAATGTTCTGTGGGTTGATCTGTCACATTAATCACGGGCAGGTGTATCACTCACACTGTATTATTTAAGCCAGTTACAGTGACAGCGAGAAAGTGAAATTATACATCACTTTACACATTCTGCTACTTTGATTCTTGTGAAAGAGACAATTCTGGCATCTGATCTGGTTGAGCCAGTAAAATGATTAAGTTTCGAGTGTTCTTGTGCGGGTTTGAAAGGTTATAAAATTATGCAAACATGCAGAATGACAAAAAACCTCGTCAATCCTAACCGATGACAGACTCGGTACCGTGCAGGACGATTTAGAGCTCGCTCCGACTGGCTAAAGAGCACTGATTAAGTACTGAATGCGAGAAATACATGACTTTGTATAGAAACTAACTATCACAAATTACCACAGCAAATCATGCCACAAGGTTGACATGAAAAATAAACTTGAAGCCTATGAGTTGAAGTTATTGTAACTGACTACATGGAATAACTGAACTTTGCATGCTCGCCTTGTAGCTTTTAATTATTAAACAGGGCTTTTTCTTAACCCTTTCACTCCCAAGAGCAATCACAACTCCATTTTCTCTCTTCATTCTCTCACAAGAAATATATCATGCACGGTATAGAAAAATTTGTTTTTGATAACTTCTTAAGATAGCAGCTGATTGAACTATCGGTGACGCAACGACGGACAAATGCGCGTCCGAAGGATCATGGACCTTTTAGCCGCAGAGAGGACCAATACACTTCCATGTTAGTCACTAAGCACTATATATAAATAGTATACTTTAATCAACTTCATTCTTTATGTTAACTGTAAACAGACGCCGAAAGAAGGGAGATGGTTCTCATTATTATATGTAAAACACATTGGCTAAGATGACTGCACAAGGCAGCATGTTTCAGAATAAAGGTTGATACATTGATTGATGCTTGTTCTACCTTGAAACTTTAGTCGGGTTAAACTTTGATTAAAATAAATTTATATTTCAACATGCAGGCTTACAAATTAAGGCCACATTTAGATCTAAAGCAGGATTAGCCTTATCCTGATTAATAGTACATGCCAATGTTTTGGACCCTAAATCTGATATTCTTTCAGTTATTCGCGTCGTTTGGACAATTTGCACAAAAAACGGGATTATATATATATATATATATTGCCAGAAGACTGAACACGGGGATAGCATCATCCAGAGACAAAGAATTACCACAGTATGCAGGTCATCCAGAGTATTTTATATTGTACATTCAGTTAAAGTTTCGACGCCATGCATTTGACTACTTCATGTAACTACTAACGTAATGTATTCTAATATTGGGCTGGTGTTCTGTCTGATACGCCACACGTCCGCATTCTATTTACGAGCCTCCTTTTGCTTCAAAGTGGTTTTTCCAGTTTGGCAGTTCAGATTGCCTTGCTTCTCTGTGTTTATATGCTTCATCTCCCACACATGAGTTATGTTCATTTGGGTCTTGCTTTTTTCGTTGGAAATTCTTTTGTCTTGTTAACCTCTGCAGAGGGAACAAAGACATTACTTTAAGTGCCACGTTTCTCCGATTTACGAAGCAAAAATCGTAAAGCACGACGCTGCTATTGAAACGTACTCATTGTGATCTTTCGTTTGACTCACTCTAGGTTTTATTAGACATGTCTTTTTAGGTTGAGCCGAATGTCTTTGACAGTGAAAGGGGACTGGGTCATTTCAAGAAAAAATAACAAGGAATCGACATAAGAACATTTTCTTTCGCTTGGGTGCTAAAACTGTATATACAAATGGCTGGCGTTACAAAATGTACACCGTTTCTTCGTTGTTGAACTTTTCGTGCCAGCTTGTCTACAATCTGTACAATTTCTTGATGTCTTTGAGACAGACTTTAGTTAACAGTGTGTGATTAAACCTGTTTCTCTTTGATTCAGTGACTAAGAAAAGTGAACGCTTTTCTACTTACTATTCTTCTCGACGCGATCTCTGAACGTCCAGTTCTGTAAGGACCCGGCCAACGATTATGAGAGAGTTGACAGAGCATTGAGACAATTGTTAAACACAAAAGGACAAGTAAAGGAAAAGCAATGCTACGGCTAGAAAGCATCCTGTTCAACTCCAGTCCACCCTTCTTGCTTAATCTCACTTGTTGTCAAAACTCGCGTAATTTATCGAATCTTTCCCGACGTATCACAGGGCTGTTCGTCCTCGAGTTGTCTGCTCGTTTTCTTGTCAAAACATTCGCTATACACTTAAACTCCAACTGGTTAAGCGATGGATTATGTACCAGCTGATGTCGTTTGAATAATCAAACCAGGCGAAAATGTCGTCCTGAATGTCGTGCAAAGCCGTTATGATATTTTGAGTCATCATGTAATTAAGTCTGTACAAAAGAAGTTACATTGAAAGCAGAATTGATTGCAATTAGCACCACCGATTACATTTCACCTGTGCATCCTGATTTGATTTGTTGAAGGTGTCAGAAGTCTCAATGCGTTTCCAGCCACACATGCAAATTCACCTCCGCGCCCAAAGAAGCAAACTAAGCAGATGTTGCTGTTGTCCGCGTTTGCGCGTTTGTTCCTTCTAAGATTATGTGTTTGTTAAATTTCTCCGCCGTAGTCCAACAAAGATATTGCCTGCATGGACGAAACCCGTCCATCAATGACTCAATCGACGTTTCTGACCAGACGTTCTATCAGTTAGTGTTGGTTATTTTCTTCATTTCATTCGAACGGAGAGTAATAACGAATAGAGACGCAATGGCTATTCAATCTTTGATAAAAAGCTGCACTGAAATGCTCCAAAGAATATTAAGTGAGCGGTTATAAACAAACAAAGACGTCATTCTATTTTGTTTGTTGTAGATTGAGATAATAAAAAGTTTAAACAGACGTCTAAAGATGTATATTTTGTATAATAAGAATTGCCATCACACTTGGCAGAGAAAATTATCCCAGTTTGCGCCCGGATGAAACACTGCCTTTCTCTTCCTGAAGCGACAGTAAAATTCAAACAAATAACGTTATAAGCTATTCATTAAACCTAGTCAAATAAACACTGAGATTAACATGGGGTTGACTAAAACCTGCTAAACCAGTAACCTTTTGTAGCTGATTCAAGTGCTGACAAAAGAGAGGTGAAAAATAAAATAGAATCTAGAATACACTGTGTTTCTCAGTCTGACAGAATCTAGACTGAAAAACATTATTGGCGCCAGACCAATCTGTCCGTAATATTTTAGTAATATTTCTATGTATTGAGGATTATTTCTATTTCCATAATTAGAGATGAAGTTTTGAACTATTTCAGAATGTAAAGTACTATATGAATTTGACGTCCATAGTGGCATCCGACGTTCCTAGGCTTTTTCTCTTCCTCGTCCCCGGTAGGGAAAAGAGTCGAGGACGAGGATGCCACAGTGTGTCCACGTGCAGGGTGTAGTCAGAACTCCTTGTTGTTTATTTCGGTCCGAAGACCTTAACCAACCGATTCTCAGGCACAAAATCTACGTCAAAAGAAAGGAAGCAAGTATTGAATGATGGTTTTAACCAATGGATTTTGGACAAGTCAACTCCGCTTAGACAAAGAACAAAGCTTTAAAGATATTCATTCTAACACTTTTGGAACTGCCCACTCAATCAGTTCGTATTCTGTTCACTTTACATCACAAGCAGAGTCACACCTTAATCTGAGCAGCTGGCAAAGCTAGAAGTCCTGGGCCCGGTTTTTCGAAAGCCGACTAAGCTCTAATCCAGGATTAACGAAATTCGTTCTCCCGACCCCTCTGCCAATAAACCGCAGAATTTTGTTCGAAAATGGACTAAAAAGCTTGTTCCAGCTTAAAAATTCACAAAGGAAGTTGTTGTGAACGAAACCTTCACATTTTCAGGCATATAAATGACATGAAAGTTTAGACCTAATCCGGGATCATCGTGCTTTGAAAAACCGGGCCCCGTCCTTTTGCGTAAAACTGCTCCGTGCTCATCTGCATTAGTTGTTTGAAACGTTTCGATCTAACTACTCACAGAATGTGTCAGTGGTTGTGTAAGGAGATCTGGTGGACAAGAGTCCAGCTGGTTTCTACACAACCGTCAGCCGACCTAACTCAATGAAGCTAATGTGCAGGTAAATGGCTGCTGATAATCAAGGCGGAGTGCAACTAAACCAAGATCGTCGGTGAATCTACAAACTACACTTAAAGCTTGTAATCTGGTTGAACAACGTCCCGTTGCTCTCGTGAAGTCTAGCACAATGTGGCAACGAGCAGTGCAATGAGCAACATTGTAAGTGTTCCTCGGGGAACGAACCTCGTTGTAAGACTTGATGGTGCCGCTTCTTCAAACTTGGTGTCCATTAGTTTGGGGTAGTACCAGTTCCAGAAGGCTACCTCATGTGCACGGTAGTTCTTTTCCATTTTAGGACTGTCCCCATCGATGTCCATATAGACCTGGTTGGAGAAATTAAATTGGGCCCACGTGACCCCTTCAACGGATTCTGGTGTTGGGTTTCCGTCCTTGGCGAAGTTCGTCCACGTCTTGATCATGAAATGACTTACGTTCTTATCAGTTTCGTCAGAAAAAAAGTCAGACGAATACCATGAAGATATGCCAAAAATATAATTGGAACTGTCGGCATGTTGTGATCCCATCCAGGCCGGCCGCTTGTCCAGTTTAGAGACGTGACTGAAGAGGAACATGAAAGCAGGAGCTAAACGACTGTGGGCAGACAGCGAGGCAGTGGTCGAGGCAATGAAGTCGCGATCCGACATAGCATCGACCAGCGCCTGCCTCAGTAATTTAGGGTTGGAGGTGTCTGGCCAGGGGGTGTATTCAAACTGCAGAGCCTCAGAGACTAGAGCCGTGCCGTTCCTCTTGTCTTTCGTTCGAAGCTGAGCAAACGTTTCGAGAAATTTCTTGAATGCCACTGGACTCACACCTGCATCGACGTTGGAGGGTCCGACAACGGCGTTTAATGTAGAGTTCAAGAAAGTTGACCATTCGTGACTGGTGAATCCCGCCATGTACTCAACTTGGTGAAATTTACCCTCTTTCCTTAACGTTTGTGGTGTGTCAAGAAGAAAGTACTTATCGACAACAGGCGACCAAGCGAAATCATCAGCGACTTTGTAACTATCACGAAGAACAACAACACCTTCCTCATTAAGGTCATCGGCGGACTTTATACGAAGACAATCCACGATGCTTTCACTATCATGCACGCTGCACCCAAGTTTTTTAGCCAGGGATTTCGTTTGAAGGACTGCGCCGGTGGTCTTGTGGGTCGCCCAGGGGGCGAGATCATCGCCACTCTCCGAGATGGCGCGATGGAAGAGTCCTCTGGAGAGGGGAGAGAGCAGCTGAAGAGCCACGCTCGATGAACCGGCGCTCATGCCGAATATTGTCACCTTATTCGGGTCGCCGCCAAATCCTTCGATGTTTTGGTTAACCCACTTCAAGGCCTCAACCTGGTCCAGCAAACCGAAGTTACCTTCAAAATAATAATTGGAAACTGGTCCTAGTCTGGAAGAATTTTGCTGGACGTCAACTATTGCAAACCCTTTTGGGGTTAAAATGTCTGTTGTATCATTATTAATGCAAGTTTTCCAGCAGTTCGCGACCAGTTCTTGATTTATTTCATGCCAAGCAGGCCAAGGTTATAGGTGCCATTATAGTTTCTATCACATAGAAAGCTTTTTTAAAAATATAAAGAGATCATTAAAACCACTGTTGCGTCCAGAAAGGGTTTGTCAATTCTGAGCTGTAGTCTCCACCGATGTTATATTAAATTACATACCGAAGATGTATACAATATTTTTACGCATGTTTGTTATCTAAACCATCTTCGCTAAAGTGAGATCATAAAAGGATATTAAGATTCTGCAATTATAAGTGTCTAAATAGCCATTTTATAAGTTTGTGCAAATACCTGGTGCCGCTGAGTCGCCAGTGGATAGAAAACCGAAAGGTCCCAAGCGATACTGAATAGTAACAACAACCACACCACGCAAAGCAATCTGATCACCAGGACGATAAACAGGCGTTCCCCAGACATAACTACCACTGTGGATATAAACCATGACGGGAAGGCTGGAACTTGAGCCGTTAACTGGAGTAAAGACGTTCAAGTACAGACAATCCTCGCTGTAGTTGTCCTTCGTGAATTTTGGCCAAAAAACTTTGATATACGGAATGTAGTCAGGCGGTTGCATACAAACATTCCTCCAGTGCCGTGCATCGTACGTTGACGGTTTCCAGTCTTTTGGGGGCTCAGGAGCACTAAAACGGAGCTTCCCCAGCGGAGGCGATGCAAAGGGGATTCCGAGAAAACGACGAACAGACTTGAATGGACCGGTAGCGTTGGGAAAGGATAGAGTGGAACCGAGCACCGAACCGTACTTGGTGGTTACCGTGACATCATCCGCTTGAACAATACAACATCCTCCTACGATCCACATGAGTGCGACGAACTTCATATTCCAGCTCGAGCGTGCGTATCCCTTGACTTGCTTGATCGACTGCCAGTTCATGGCCGAATGAGGGACTCAAACTCAGCGTTCTGTTCTATTGACGTCACAGACCCTAGGGTTCTGCCGGGTCAGATTTC
Organism: Plumapathes pennacea; assembly: GCA_964036295.1. Lineage (NCBI taxonomy): Eukaryota > Metazoa > Cnidaria > Anthozoa > Antipatharia > Myriopathidae > Plumapathes > Plumapathes pennacea. The sequence goes on from OZ038467.1 coordinate 5,882,154, forward strand.
GTACTTTCATAGTTCTGTAGTGGCTGTAGTGGCTGTAGTGGCTTGTATAAGAACAATCTTCCTCAACATCTAATGTCGGCGGTGTCTCATTGTTTTTCTCTGATTGAAAACTTGCATGGCACTGAGGCGCATGTTTGCTAAAAGTGTTGCCCCGTTTTGCCACGCATTGCCATGCGAAACATTTGTTGCGGACACAAATCTTGGACACAAAAACATAAAACATAACAACATATAAAGTGCCTTCCATCTTTAATTATGCAAGTTTACAAATTTAACAAAGACCTCCTTACTTATAAAAGGAGAGAAGAGACAATTAATGTCCCTGGAAAATGACACAGCAAAAACAGTCCTTTTTCGACTTTCTAAATATACTTGAACATGGCCTTTGCTGTCGCCGTCTAGTACGATGCAACGAGCAGTGCAATTAGCAATGCTGCAAGCGTTCCTTGAGGAACAAACCTCGTTGCGATACTACCTACAGTTGGCTGCTCTTCTTCAAACTTGGTGTCCATCAGTTTGGGGTAGTACCAGTTCCAGAAGGCCATCTCATGTGCACGGTAGTTTTTTCGCATTTTAGGACTGTCCCCATCGATGTCCATGTAGACCTGGTTGGAGGAATTGAATTGGTTCCATTTGACGTCGTTGACAGGCTGTGGTGTTGGTTTCCCGGTCTTGGCGAAGTTCGTCCACGTCTCGATAATGAAATGACTTACGTTCTTGTCGGTCTTGTCAAATTGAACGGGCCCTGGCAGATTCCAGAACGGCATGCCAAAAACGTAGAAAGAACAATCACCGTGTTGTGATCCCATCCAGGCCGGTCGCTTGTCCAGTTTAGAGACGTGACTGAAGAGGAACATGAAAGTAGGAGCCAGGCGACTGTGGGCAGAAAGCGCTGCGTTGGTTGGGGCTACGAATTCGTGATCCGATGTAACATCGACCAGTGCCTGCCTCAGTGATTCAGGGTTGGAGGTGTCTGGCCAGGGGGTGTATTGAAACTGCATCGCGTCAGAGCCTAGAGCCGCATTTCTCTTGTCATTTGTAAGACGCTGCGCAAACGTTTCGAGATATTTCCTAAATGCTGCATTACTGACACCTGTATCGACACCGGGAACTCCGGTGAAAGCAAACAATGAGGCATTCAAGGACTGGGATGACTCGTGACTGGTGAACCCCGCCATATACTCGACTTTGTGAAACTTATCTTTTTTCCTTAACACTTGTGGTGTGTCAAGGAGAAAATGTCCATCAACAACAGGAGACCAAGCGATATCGCTAGCGACTTTGCTATTCATCACGTACACCAAAGCACCTGCCATTGTCAAATCTTTCGCAGACTTTGAGCGAAGACAATCCACGATGCTTTGACTATCGCGCACGGTACACCCGAGAGTTGTAGCCAAGGATTTGGCTTGAAGGACTGCGCTGGAGGTCTTGTGGATCGCCCAGGGCGAAAGGTCAGTGCCACTCTCCGAGATGGCGCGATGGAAGAGTTCTTTGGAGAGGGGAGAGAGCAGCTGAAGAGCTACGCTTGTCGAACCGGCGCTCAGACCGAAGATTGTCACTTTACCCGGGTCTCCGCCAAATGCTTGTATGTTTTCTTTGACCCACTTCAAAGCCTCCACCTGGTCAAGCATAGCAAAGTTTCCTGCAGAAAAAAAAAGGGAGAAAAACTATTAGATGATTCATCATACGTTTTATATTCATGGCAACCTAGTGTAAAACTAGGCCTTATGCCCCAGACAGGTCCCATGACTAAAGCCCCCAACCTGACTGAAAATTCATCGAAAAGTATGTAGGAATGTAAAATTTCATGCTCATAGCATACCGTAAAATTCCGAAAATAAGCCATTCCAAATATAAGCCCCCCGGGGCTTATATTTGGGATTTGCCCTTAATTACAAAATTTACCAAAGCAAATTACACATACCGGTACCATTACGGTTAAGCCTTTTTTATTAAGTTTATTGTCGTTTACGTAGTGCACTCCTCACTCTCGCCTCGGATTCACACGTTAGATTTTTATGAACTTTGAACTACCGTGTACCATGTGAACTATAAACTTAGTACGGTATGACATTTATGTACGGTATTCCATTTTCAATAAAGTTTGTTGCTGCTGTGTTTGAAGTTGACATGTTCAGAGAAATTTAAGTTGTCACGAATTTCTAGTTAACGCCCCAATATTATCATTTACACATAGAAAAATTGCGGACACAAATTTCCCTCCAATCATAAGCCCAGCAGATTTTGAAATACAAAGTTCCCTCCAAATATAAGCCACTCCGAAAATAAGCCCCTCCCTTTATAAGCCCCCCCAAAAAGACCGGAATTTTACGGTACATGCATCAATTTTGGAACGACTTAAAAGTTTAGAAATATTACTCAAGATTTATGTGGGAAAAGTTGCTGGTTTGATCTTTAAAATACTTCTAAACTAGACATGTAAATGCTGCGAGCCTAACATTTTGCATTCCTACTTATTTTTTAACCTTTTTTCCCCCGTTTCTGGCACTTAAAACGCCTGAGGTGATGAATTTTTAGTCACGCTGGGGTAATAATGAACGGTGTAGAAAAGTAACAGTCACGAGGAAATTATCTTGGTCCAATACTTGTTTCAGTTGATCGTAGTCAATGCTCGGAATGATATCGCCGAAAAAACGTCGTGTTCCATGCATACGATAGATAGTAGTTTACATCCATGTTTTTACAATTTTGATTACATGGTAAGTGACGTGTCCCATCAAAACCAGGAGGTGATGAAACTAAAAAAGTGAATCGAATGTCACGGTTAATACATGTTGTTAATCGCTATGTAAACACTGTTTCGTTTAGATAGCTCGCTTTTTAGCTCTAATGTAACCGCGGCCGAACTCTATAAGTCAAATACCTGGTGCCGCTGAGTCGCCAGTGGATAGGAAACCGAAAGGTCCCAAGCGATACTGGATAGTAACAACAACCACGCCACGCAAAGCAATCTGATCACCGGGACGATAAACAGGCGTTCCCCAGACATATGCACCTCCATGAATGTAGACCATGACGGGAAGACTGGAAGTGGAGCTGTTACCAGGAGTGAAGACGTTCAAGTACAGACAATCCTCGCTGTAGTTGTCCTTCGTGAATGTTGGCCAAAACAAATTTATGTAATTTGAAAATACGTCCGTTTGCATACAGACATTTCTCCAGTGCCGTGCGTCGTACATGGACGGTTTCCAGGCTTTCGGGGGCACAGGAGCACTAAAACGCAGCTTCTCCAGTGGAGGCGATGCAAAGGGGATTCCGAGAAAACGATGAACAGACTTGATTGGACCGGTAGCATTGGGAAAGGATAGGGTGGAACCAAGCACCGGACCGTACTTGGTAGTCACAGTGACATCGTCCGCTTGAACGATATAACATCCTCCTACGATCCACATGAGGGCGACGAACTTCATGTTCTCTGAGAGTGCGTGTCTCTTGCCCAGTTGATTTTATTGTGCAGGTGAAGGTCGGAGCGAAGGAGAGGCTGATTTGCTGAGTCACTGGACAACGTACTATTTACCGCATTATGAGTGACGATGTTGTATCAGATCTACAATCTTGAGCTGCAGGCGAAATATTGTGAATCAGATAGAACATCGGCACGAATGTTGTAAAATATTTGTCATATTGTACCTGCATTCATAAAGCAATGTCACCTGATTGAGGAACCTCAAGTCACGTCAAGTGTATTTGTCACAAATAGAAAATAGATACAAGTGTTCACAATATATAAAAGAGGAACTAAAGTTAAGGTACTGCTGGCTATCCTATTAGCAGCTGATAATCAAGCAGATAGCCGACTAAAAATAAATAAAGCGGAAATGAAATCGGTCAGTTCGCAATAATTAAAGTTAGCGGATAATGGAGTATGAAGATTCATTTAATTACAGTTCATCTACAAAGTTGGACTAGTACGTTCTTATATGGATAAATCATAATATCAGCTGAGTGATACAAAAACAGTAAAAAGAAATGAAGTAAAGAAGAAAAAAAACATTGGGACTGACACAAGAAGATACTAGACATCATTATCAGTTATTGAGAGGCTGAGAGTGATCAACTTTAATTTTCTCCTTCAGTTTCCTCTTGAAAAGCTGGGAGAATCTGCATTTTGAACTTGGGAGTGAAAGGGTTCTCGTGTAATATAGCGTCATTTAAACACGCGGGAAGTTGGAAGAACACGGGAGTAGCGTAGGGAAACCACGAGGCCACCGATCATACAAGTCTTATACTTCCGACCCAATAGCAACCTTTGGTTCACCAAAATGGGTTAAAATATTGTTTCACTACCCATTTATCCCCTTTCCCCCTTCCCCCTTTGTTTATCAGCTGAATGATGTTGAAGATCTTATATCATATTGTTGATCTGTCTACATGTATTGCAGCTGTTAATCCCTTCTAGTTTTAGTAACTCCTGAGAGTGATCGACTTCAAGTTTCTCTTTCAGTTTCTCACCAGAGATAAATATTGTAGTATCATTAAGAAAGAGCTGATTGGCCTATGTTTAGCCAACTACAGTTAACTTGAAATACTACCGGAAAGTTGTATTAATTCTTTCAAATTGACAAAAGGTTAGAATTTCGTAGCAGGATTTAAATTCAGTTTTCGGAATGAAAGCCACCTACTACTGGATACACTGCTAGCGCGCATGTTTGCTACAAATGTTGCCCCCGTTTTGCCATGTGCGAAACATTTGTTGCGGACACAAATTTATGTCCTTCTTAATAATGCAAGTTTACTACTTTAAAAAAGACATGGCCTTTACTGTCGCCGTCTAGTACGATGCAACGAGCAGTGCAATTAGCAATGCTGCAAGCGTTCCTTGAGGAACAAACCTCGTTGCGACGCTGTTTACAGTTGGCTGCTCTTCTTCAAACTTGGTGTCCATAAGCTTGGGGTAGTACCAGTTCCAGAAGGCCATCTCATGTGCACGGTAGTTTTTTCGCATTTTAGGACTGTCCCCATCGATGTCCATGTAGACCTGGTTGGAGGAATTGAATTGGTTCCATTTGACGTCGTTGACAGGCTGTGGTGTTGGTTTCCCGGTCTTGGCGAAGTTCGTCCACGTCTCGATAATGAAATGACTTACGTTCTTGTCGGTCTTGTCAAATTGAACGGGCCCTGGCAGATTCCAGGACGGCATGCCAAAAACGTAGAAAGAACAATCACCGTGTTGTGATCCCATCCAGGCCGGTCGCTTGTCCAGTTTAGAGACGTGACTGAAGAGGAACATGAAAGTAGGAGCCAGGCGACTGTGGGCAGAAAGCGCTGCGTTGGTTGGGGCTACGAAGTCGCGATCCGATGTGACATCGACCAGTGCCTGCCTCAGTAATTCAGGGTTGGAGGTGTCTGGCCAGGGGGTGTATTGAAACTGCATCGCGTCAGAGCCTAGAGCCGCATTTCTCTTGTCGTTTGTAAGACGCTGCGCGAGCGTTTCGAGATATTTCCTAAATGCTGCAGCACTGACACCTGCATCGACACTGGGAACTCCGGTGAAAGCAAACAATGAGGCATTCAAGAACTGGGATGACTCGTGACTGGTGAACCCCGCCATGTAGTCGATTTTGTGAAACTTATCTTCTTTCCTTAACACTTGTGGTGTGTCAAGAAGAAAATGTCCATCAACAACAGGAGACCAAGCGATATCGTTAGCGACTTTGCTATTCATCACGTACACCACACCACCTGCCATTGTCAAATTTTTCGCAGACTTTGAGCGAAGACAATCCACGATGCTTTGACTATCGCGTACGGTACACCCGAGAGTTGTGGCCAGGGATTTGGCTTGAAGGACTGCGCTGGAGGTCTTGTGGGTCGCCCAAGGCGAAAGGTCAGTGCCACTCTCCGAGATGGCGCGATGGAAGAGTCCTTTGGAGAGGGGGGAGAGCAGTTGAAGAGCTACGCTTGTCGAACCGGCGCTCATGCCGAAGATTGTCACTTTACTTGGGTCGCCGCCGAATGCTTGTATGTTTTCTTTGACCCACTTCAAGGCCTCAACCTGATCAAGCATACCGAAGTTTCCTGCAAAAAAAAAAAAAAAAAAAAAATGAAAACTTTTAATTGATTCATCATACATTTTATATCCATGACGACCTTATGTAAAACTAGTACCAGGCGCCAATTCAATAAAGCATTTACAAGTGTACTTTACAAGTCGGACCAATTTCTCCACACCTTAAAACACACTTCAATCCAATGCAATGGCCAAATACTGTTGTGGCTGTACACTGGGGACCTGTATCTGTAATATTGTACATAATCTGGAATAGAGCCATTTTAGTAGTGTTTGAATAATGGTCCAACTTGTAAAATACACCTGTTCTTTATTGAATTAGCCCCAGCATTCCATTGCGTCACAAAATTGTCTAATTCTTTGTTGTAATGATTGCCGCGTTACAAATTTACAAGACTTCACCGCGCAGTTAAATTAGGTGAGATATTTTTTAAAACTAGCCAAATTTGTTACTACAAATCCCCAGTTATACAGAGAATTGTTGTCCCGGGGGTCCAAGTTATCTAAATCACCCCGAGTGTGGCAACTGTTCACAGCCCTTGTAATCACAGTTACCCCTTTCACCCCTGAGAGTGATCAACTTCAATTTTCTCCTTCAGTCTCTCACCAGAGATATATCATACAGTATGGAGAATTTGCTACTTGATAGTTTGCTCAGATGAAAGCTGATTGGCTTATCAATTCTCACTACATTGCTCATACATTTTCTTCTTGAATGGTTGGGAGAATTTGTATTGTGAGCGTAGTTAATCGTTTACATGGTAACGTGTCCCGCGGCCCTCTTCCCGAGAGATATGTTTTGGTTGTGACCTGGGGTTGTGGTTTCTCATGAATTTTAGAAGGTATGAATAGTTGACGCGCTCAGAGTGACTCTGGTACCCAGGAAAAATCTTCATATATTAAATATCTTCATATATTAAATATCAATATAGATCGAAGCTAACCGGCTCCATTTACATAGAGTAAAGGTTGTCTCGGGTTCTCCCCGAAACACCTTGGGCGCGCCATCTAATAGAATGTTGGACTGACCACAGCTTGCATTATTATTTTACATTACATCATACATGACATACGTTACATGTGTTACATTAAATACATTCATTACATTATTTCAATTGCTCTATGTATTTTAAAGTACTTGTATAAACGGGGGCGATAAGCAAAAACTAGTAAAACCAATGGAGAAACAAAAACACTACAAAACAATTTTAGAGGAATAAAATAATTTTAATAAAGAAGGACATAATGTACATTTTCCTTTCTTTTGGAATTATTGTGGGTGTTTCAATATTTAAGTCAATGCTCGAAATGGTAGCCGAGAAAACTGGCGTCTTTCATACGACAGTTTAGTTTGATTGGAGCTCTACATGGTAGTGACGTCTCCCTTCTAAACAAGCGGGTTTCGAAACTAAAGGACAAATCGAATTTCACGGATAATACAACAAACTCTATAACTCAATTGGTACAAATACCTGGTGCCGCTGAGTCGCCAGTGCATAGGAAACCGAAAGGTCCCAAGCGATACTGGATAGTAACAACAACCACGCCACGCAAAGCAATCTGATCACCGGGGCGATAAACAGGCGTTCCCAAAATATATGCACCTCCATGAACGTAGACCATGACGGGAAGGTTGGAGCTGGAGCTATTACCAGGAGTAAAGACATTCAAGTATAGGCAATCTTCGCTGTAGTTATCCTTCGTGAATGTTGGCCAAATCATTTTGATGGAATTCAACATCACAGATGGGTCTGTTTGCATACAAACATTCCTCCAGTACCGTGCGTCGTACGTTGACGGTTTCCAGTCTTTTGGGGGCTCAGGAGCACTAAAACGTAGCTTCCCCAGCGGAGGCGAGGCAAAGGGGATTCCGAGAAAACGACGAACAGACTTGATTGGACCGGTAGCGTTGGAAAAGGATAGAGTGGAACCGAGCACCGAACCGTACTTGGTGGTTACCGTGACATCGTCCGCTTGAACGATATAACATCCTCCTACAATCCACATGAGTGCGACGAACGGCTTCATGTTCTTGAGAGTGCGTGTCTCTTGGTTTTGACGAAGAAGCGGCTGATCTGCTGAGTCACAGTGACAGCAAGATCTTTATGAAGTATGTGTTTTCCGGGTTTGACACTGTTGCGGCCTTTTCCGAACAAGAACAATAACCCTTTGTGGAACTATGTGAACAATACCCTTTTTGCTGCTTTGAACAATGCTTTTTTGCTGAACTATGAACAATGCTTTCATGTAGCCTTCATTTACATCTGTATTGTTGCTTTCCCGCGTGTATTCTAGTTTATATGCAAATTATTCATGTACAATTATTCACGTCAAGTGTATTTGTCACAAATAGAAAATAGATGCAAGTGTTCACAATATATAAAAGAGGAACTAAAGTTAAGGTACTGCTGGCTATCCTATTAGCAGCTGATAATCAAGCAGATGGCCGACTAAAAATAAATAAAGCGGAAATGAAATCGGTCAGTTCGCAATAATTAAAGTTAGCGGATAATGGAGTATGAAGATTCATTTAATTACAGTTCATCTACAAAGTTGGACTAGTACGTTCTTATATGGATAAGTCATAACATCAGCTGAGTGATAGAAAAACAGTAAAAAGAAATGAAGTAAAGAAGAAAAAAAACATTGGGACTGACACAAGAAGATACTAGACATCATTATCAGTTATTGAGAGGCTGAGAGTGATCAACTTTAATTTTCTCCTTCAGTTTCCTCTTGAAAAGCTGGGAGAATCTGCATTTTGAACTTGGGAGTGAAAGGGTTCTCGTGTAATATAGCGTCACTTAAACACGCGGGAAGTTGGAAGAACACGGGAGTAGCGTAGGGAAACCACGAGGCCACCGATCATACAAGTCTTATACTTCCGACCCAATAGCAACCTTTGGTTCACCAAAATGGGTTAAAATATTGTTTCACTACCCATTTATCCCCTTCCCCCTTCGTTTATCAGCTGAATGATGTTGAAGATCTTATATCATATTGTTGATCTGTCTACATGTATTGCAGCTGTTAATCCCTTCTAGTTTTAGTAACTCCTGAGAGTGATCGACTTCAAGTTTCTCTTTCAGTTTCTCACCAGAGATAAATATTGTAGTATCATTAAGAAAGAGCTGATTGGCCTATGTTTAGCCAACTACAGTTAACTTGAAATACTACCGGAAAGTTGTATTAATTCTTTCAAATTGACAAAAGGTTAGAATTTCGTAGCAGGATTTAAATTCAGTTTTCGGAATGAAAGCCACCTACTACTGGATACACTGCTAGCGCGCATGTTTGCTACAAATGTTGCTCCCGTTTTGCCATGCGCGAAACATTTATTGCGGACACAAATTTATGTCCTTCTTTAATAATGCAAGTTTACTACTTTAAAAAAGACCTCCTTATCTTATAAAAGGAGAGAAGAAACAATTAATGTCCCTGGAAAATGACACAGCAAAAACAGTCCTTTTTCGACTTTCTAAATATGCTTGAACATGGCCTTTGCTGTCGCCGTCTAGTACGATGCAACGAGCAGTGCAATTAGCAATGCTGCAAGCGTTCCTTGAGGAACAAACCTCGTTGCGACGCTGTTTACAGTTGGCTGCTCTTCTTCAAACTTGGTGTCCATCAGTTTGGGGTAGTACCAGTTCCAGAAGGCCATCTCATGTGCACGGTAGTTTTTTCGCATTTTAGGACTGTCCCCATCGATGTCCATGTAGACCTGGTTGGAGGAATTGAATTGGTTCCACTTGACGCTGTTGAAAGGCTGTGGGGTTGGTTTCCCGGTCTTGGCGAAGTTCGTCCACGTCTCGATAATGAAATGACTTACGTTCTTGTCGGTCTTGTCAAATTGAACGGGCCCTGGCAGATTCCAGAACGGCATGCCAAAAACGTAGAAAGAACAATCACCGTGTTGTGATCCCATCCAGGCCGGTCGCTTGTCCAGTTTAGAGATGTGACTGAACAGGAACATGAAAGTAGGAGCCAGACGACTGTGGGCAGAAAGCGCTGCGTTGGTTGGGGCTACGAATTCGCGATCCGATGTAGCATCGACCAGTGCCTGCCTCAGTGATTCAGGGTTGGAGGTGTCTGGCCAGGGGGTGTATTGAAACTGCATCGCGTCAGAGCCTAGAGCCGCATTTCTCTTGTCATTTGTAAGACGCTGCGCGAGCGTTTCGAGATATTTCCTAAATGCTGCAGCACTGACGCCTGCATCGACACTGGGAAATCCGGTGAAGGTGATGAATGAGGTATTCAAAAACATGGATGACTCGTGACTGGTGAACCCCGCCATGTAGTCGACTTTGTGAAACTTATCTTCTTTCCTTAACACTTGTGGTGTGTCAAGAAGAAAATGTCCATCAACAACAGGAGACCAAGCGATATCGTTAGCAACTAAGCTATTTTTCATCATTACGTAAGCACCTATCATTGTCAATGCTTCCGCAGACTTTGAGCGAAGACAATCCACGATGCTTTGACTATCTTGCACGTTACACCCGAGAGTTGTAGCCAGGGATTTTGTATGAAGGACTGCGCTGGAGGTTTTGTGGGTCGCCCAGGGCGAAAGGTCAGTGCCACTCTCCGAAATGGCGCGATGGAAGAGTCCTTTGGAGAGGGGAGAGAGCAGCTGAAGAGCTACGCTTGTCGAACCGGCACTAAGACCGAATATTGTCACTTTACTCGGGTCGCCTCCGAATACTTGTATGTTTTCTTTGACCCACTTCAAGGCCTCAACCTGATCAAGCATACCGAAGTTTCCTGCAAAAAAAAAAGGAAAGCTTTTAATTGATTCATCATACATTTTATATCCATGACGACCTTGTGTAAAACTAGTACCAGGCGCCAATTCAATAAAGCATTTACAAGTGTACTTTACAAGTCGGATCAATTTCTCCACACGTTAAAACACACTTTAATCCAATGCAATGGCCAAATACTGTTGGGGCTGTACACTGGGGACCTGTATCTGTAATATTGTACATAATTTGCTGGATTAGAGCTCTTTTAGTAGTGTTTGAATAATGGTCCAACTTGTAAAATACACGTGTAAATGTTTATTGAATTAGCCCCAGCATTCCATTGCGTCACGAAATTGTCTAATTCTTTGTTGTAATGATTGCCGCGTTACAAATTTACAAGACTTCACCGTGCAGTTAAATTAGGTGAGATATTTTTTAAAACTAGCCGAATTTGTTACTACAAATCCCCAGTTATACAGAGAATTGTTGTCCTGGGAGTCCAAGGTATCCAAATCACGCCGAGTATGGCAACTGTTCACAGCCCTTGTAATCACAGTTAAGCCGTAGTTAATCGTTTACATGGTAACGTGTCCCGCGGCCCTCTTCCCGAGAGACATTTTTTGGTTGTGACCTGGGGTTGTGGTTTCTTATGAATTTTAGTAGAAAGTATGAATAGTTGACGCGCTCAGAGACTCTGGTACCCAGGACAAATCTTCATTTATTAAATATCTTCATATATTAAATGTCAATATAGATCGAAACTAACCCGCTCCATTTACATAGAGTAAAGGTTGTCTCGGGTTCTCCCCGAGACACCTTGGGCGCGCCATCTAATAGAATGTTGGACTGACCGCAGCTTGCATAATCATTTTACATTACATCATACATGACATACGTTACATGTGTTACATTAAATACTTTCATTACATTATTTCAATTGCTCTATGTATTTTAAAGTACTTGTATAAACGGAGGCGATAAGCAAAAACTAGTAAAACCTATGGAGAAACCAGGCTTCCAGGCTAGTGTAAATATGCTTCTTTCTACTTAATTATTAGTGTATAATATCATTATAGTTTTTCTTATTGCTTGTGACGTCACAAGCTATAAAATGCAGCGATTTTTTTTTTTTTTTTATTTTTCTGGGTTAGAGATCTGCATGCGATGATTGGTTGATATTATCATGTGATTTGTGATGACGTTGTGATCACGTGACTTGTCGAGCAAGCAGTTTCGCCATTTTGAAGACAGCAAGTTGCTTGCCTTAGTTGGCTCTGTGGATTATTTTATGGACCGCTCATCTTACTTACAAACGCATACGCCGGCTGCGGTAGACCCATACTAAATTTCATTGAGCGGTTTTGGCTTGGGTCGGTCCGTTCATCCTCAAAAGCCACATTGAAAGCCATGAAAGCAAATGCAATGAATTTATCAATGAACTGCATAACTATGCACAACTGTACAGAAATGTACGAAGAATCTAATATCCAGAACCTTGAGAACTTGAAGGAACAAGCTGAACGAAGGCGCTCGACATACAAAGACGAGAACCTGTGTAAAGACGGCGATTCTTGACAAGCGCTTGATAGCGGATTATATGGAACTGTTTAGTATGAGGGTGAGCTTGAAGGTACTTTGTATTCTTTTACTTTGTATTATTCTTGCTGATACAAGTAAAGCGTCAGAAAATCTGACTTTTGTTTGGAATCAAAATTTCACTCTGCGTGCATTTATGTTGTTGTTGCGAGATTTTGGCTCGGTGCCATGAAGGTCAAACAATCAGTGGAACAGATGGCGTTATTATTTGAAAATTAGGAAATGGCTGAGGAAAAAGTGACCGTTGGTAGATCTTGCTTCGCTCAGTTTTATTGTATTCCCATAAATGTTTATGTGAAAGAAAACCGAAGTCCTCCAAGACGAAGTCGTGAGCCAAGCCACGTACCATTGAATTACCTTTCACGCATTTTGAACAAGAGTAGAAAAAGCAGGCGACTAATACAAGAATACATTTCAAAGAATGTCCCAAAGTCGTGAAAAGTTCATGATTATACCCGAGCTTACGTACTTCACAATGCTAATGCGTTCCGTGAACGTGCATGTAAACAACATGGAAACAATAAAAAGCCACAGATGGAAATGGAAAGAGAAAATTAGGATCAATAAACCATCGCTGCGAGAAAGCTAGAAGCTCAAAAAGAAGATTGCCAAAAGTAACCGAGGTGCTAAATACGTTTGTATTTTAAAATGTGTTAAAACACAGGCATTGCAAGATCAGACGTATTCAGAGATCAAAATCACAGAACCAAGTACAATGGGTTTTCTCTGTCAAGGGATATAGAAAAAAATTCCGGTCCTTCAGTTGTTGATCCAAACAAAACGATCATCGGTTGGCTTTCTGGATGCACGGAAGCCATACTTTAGGAGCGATTTTGGCTTGCATTGTTTTTAAGCGTCGGAAGACTTGAAAATAGCCGTACCCAAATGCTTGATGTGTTACCAGCGGGACCCCCGTAAAGTACGAAGGGTTGTGTTTTGCAAATGCTCGATTATAGATACCGCTTCAACCAATGAATCTGTGTTCTGAGCAATATTTGTGTGAAAGAACATCGAATAAGTAGTAGAAGACGTGTCGAAACTTGATAGAACTTGAACTTTTCCCTGCGGGCAGAGCGTCTCCCTTTGTCGGAAACTCTGCGGCTTTGTGTAACGCGCGGCGTATACGAACAGTTGGCGTTTAACTTCGTTTTGCGTGCAGTAAAAGTTCTTTGTTTATTGTCTGAGGATATTGAATTACTAATAGGATTGAGGCAAATATCACGCGAGATTAAGATACAAGATCTGTCAATGAAATGTCACGAGCATAATATCATAGAACGGGGAATCCCGAATCATCAGCTACTTAGCTTTCACTCACGCCGCTTTAACAAAAGCAGGAAAGACCGGCAGGCGATTACATCGAGAATATTTGTCACTGAATACCTCAAAGTCTTCAAGGTTGATATCCGACTATCCGAGCCGTAATGTTCGCTCCACAAGCCCGTGATGCACACCTTTGTTGTCACGGTATTCAAACGTCTGCAGCTTCCGATAGAGATTAATTTCGTATCGACCCAGAATTTTGCGTTAAAGCTTAATGCATAGCAGTCTTGAACATATTAGTGATCAGACTTGTACATGTAGGATGCGTAACGTCTGAGATGGCTTTTTCATACGAAGTAATTTCATCATGGGAAGTGTCATGTTTTAGGCCCCGTCCACACTACGCCGGATAAATTTGAAAACGCAACTTTATTCTTACGGTTAAGGAAAACGCTCTTCAAAGTGGATAAATTTGAAAGCGCCGGCTTTGCGTTTTGGTGTGGACGAAAAACATTTTGAAAACGGAACTTTTCGAAAACCCTGACTCACGTGGCCACGTCAAGTGGTTTCAAAGATTGTCAGGGACGTTTGTAGAGCAATAACAATACATTTGGGCCCGGAAACATTTTATCCGTTTTCCAGTGTGGACGGAAAACATTTCTTGCGTTTTCAGAGTGAAAGTTGCGTTTTCAAATTTATCCGGCGTAGTGTGGACGGGGCCTTAATGTGCTACAGCTACTTGAACATGATGCACACGCTGGGAAGATGAGATAAGGCTATTACGCTGTCTTACAGCTACTTAAGATGTCGGGTATTCCCCAGTCAATCCCATTACAAAATGACAACACAGTTCCTCCACAAAACATGTCAGCTTGAAAATTCACTCAACAAGGTTGCCAGGTTGTATAGAAAGCGTCACACAAGTACTGTCACGTGCATCGGAAAGCAATGAAAACTGGGTTGTTGCAAACGAAGAATATTCCTACGGGGCCTTCGATAATTGTTTTCTCTCAATTATTATAATACACTTTTTCGTGAATATCTGTTTGACCAAAATTAGAAGAAAAGAGGGCAAGAAAAATAAAGGGAGCTCTTGGATCCGTCATTTGCAAAAACTGACTCGGCTGTAATATCTTTTGCATATAAACGCACGACAAAAGTTCCTCTCCCGGGACCCCGCGTGTCTCTATTCATTGTACTAATGACGTCACAAGCGCACTGGCCACGGGCCTGTCTTGTTCTATTTTAGTATAAAGGGGTTAAGTTGCAATTGGGACGCAAGTTCTGTTCTTTTCCCCAGTCACACCCTTAATTTCTTTGTTTCGTGTGCTTGTAAATTGTGTGCCTTTATACGTTATTCTACTTGTAATTTGTAAAGGTGGCAAATTCATTAAACTAAACTAAACTAAACAAAAAAATAAAAAACAATTTTAGATGAATAAAATAATTTTAATAAAGTAAATATAATAAAGAAGGACATAATGTACATTTTCCTTTCTTTTGGAATTATCGTGGGTGTTTCAATATTTAAGTCAATGCTCGAAATGGTAGCCGAGAAAACTGGCGTCTTTAGTTGACAGTTTAGTTTAGTTTGATTAGAGCTCTACATGGTAGTGACGTCTCCCTTCTAAACAAGCGGGTTTCGAAACTAAAGGACAAATCGAATTTCACGGATAATACAACAAACTCTATAACTCAATTGGTACAAATACCTGGTGCCGCTGAGTCGCCAGTGGATAGGAAACCGAACGGTCCTAAGCGATACTGGATAGTAACAACAACCACACCACGCAAAGCAATCTGATCACCGGGGCGATAAACAGGCGTTCCCAAAATATATGCACCTCCATGAATGTAGACCATGACGGGAAGGTTGGAACTGGAGCTGTTACCAGGAGTAAAGACATTCAAGTATAGGCAATCTTCGCTGTAGTTGTCCTTCGTGAATGTTGGCCAAATCATTTTGATGGAATTCGACATCAAAGGTGTGTGCGGTTGTATACAGACATTGCTCCAGTGCTGTGCGTCGTACGTTGACGGTTTCCAGTCCTTTGGGGGCTCAGGAGCACTGAAACGCAGCTTCCCCAGCGGAGGCGATGCAAAGGGGATTCCGAGAAAACGACGAACAGACTTGAATGGACCGGTAGCGTTGGGAAAGGATAGGGTGGAACCGAGCACCGAACCGTACTTGGTGGTTACCGTGACATCGTCCGCTTGAACGATCCAACATCCTCCTACGATCCACATGAGTGCGACGAACGGCTTCATGTTCTTGAAAGTGCGTGTCTCTTGGTTTTGACGAAGAAGCGGCTGATCTGCTGAGTCACAGTGACAGCAAGATCTTTTTCCGGGTTTGACACGTTTAGTTTAGTCTGACAGCAAACAATAGGCTTTTGCGTGACCTTTGGCCCTAGAATCCCCGGAGCGCGATGACGCCACATTACCATGGCTGCGATTATGACAGCCAAAACAAAGCACACATGGTTGTTCTATCTCGTCTTTCTTCGTCGGCCCGTTACTGCTTCTTCCTTAAAGAATGGTTTGGTGTCTCCCTCCTGATTACAACTCACCAATCAGAAAGTCACGTTTGCAAGATGTTTCTTTTTTTTTTGCTTTCCGACATAAAAACAGTGTTGTCGTGTTCAAAGTCCTCTCACAAACAAAACGCCTAAGAGCTTTTGAACTTTAATGAATGTTAAATGCTGTTGTTTTGTTTTGATTTTCGAATTGTTTCCTATGCATTCACAATTGTTGATTGTGGACGTGAAAAAGGACATAAACACAGATTGGCAGGTTCATGGGTACATTTTGAATATTGATCGTTTGCAGGACTTCATCTGTGTTTTGTGCTTACAGGTATCACAAAGAATATTCGATGATTTACAGTTGAGTACGACTACAGAAAGAGCTGGTAGGTGAGTCGGAAATGCTGTTGACAATTTTTAAGTCTTCTAAGTGGTGTACACTAAACCTGAAAGTTGTTTTAATTCTGGGGCAAATTGACAAAATGTTAGAGTTTCATAGCAGGATTTTAACTTCAGTTTTCGGAATGAAAGCCACCTACAACGATACATCTTTCGCGGGCATGTTTGCTACAAATGTTGCGGCCCCGCTTTGCCACGCGCGAAACATTTGTTGCGACACAAATTTATGTCTTGGACACAAAAAGAATTTACGCATAAAGTTCCTTCTTTAATAATGCCAGTTTACTAATTTGAAAATTACCTCCTTATCTTATGAAAGGAGAATAGAAACAGTGAATGTCTCTGGAAATTACACAGCAAAAACTGTCGTTTTATGCTTGAACATGGCCTTTGCTGTCGCCGTCTAGTACGATGCAACGAGCAGTGCAATTACCAATGCTGCAAGCGTTCCTTGAGGAACAAACCTCATTGCGATGCTGTTTACAGTTGGCTGCTCTTCTTCAAACTTGGTGTCCATAAGCTTGGGGTAGTACCAGTTCCAGAAGGCTATTCCATGTGCACGGTAGTTCTTTCGCATTTTAGGACTGTCCCCATCGATGTCCATGTAGACCTGGTTGGAGGAATTGAATTGGTTCCACTTGACGCCGTTGACAGGCTCTGGTGTTGGTTTCCCGGTCTTGGCGAAGTTCGTCCACGTCTCGATAATGAAATGACTTACGTTCTTGTCAGTTTGATCAAACTGAAATGGCCCTGGCAGATTCCAGAACGGCATGCCAAAAATGTAGTAAGAACAATCACCATGTTGTGCTCCCATCCAGGCCGGTCGCTTGTCCAGTTTAGAGACGTGACTGAAGAGGAACATGAAAGCAGGAGCCAGGCGACTGTGGGCAGAAAGCGCTGCGTTGGTTGGGGCTACGAAGTCATGATCTGACAGAACATCGACCAGTGCCTGCCTCAGTAATTCAGGATTGGAGGTGTCTGGCCAGGGGGTGTATTGAAACTGCATCGCGTCAGAGCCTAGAGCCGCATTTCTCTTGTCATTTGTAAGACGCTGCGCAAACGTTTCGAGATATTTCCTAAATGCTGCAGCACTGACGCCTGCGTCGACACTGGGAAATCCGGTGAAGGTGATGAATGAGGTATTCAATAACCATGGATTGGATGACTCGTGACTGGTGAACCCCGCCATGTAGTCGACTTTGTGAAACTTATCTTCTTTCCTTAACACTTGTGGTGTGTCAAGAAGAAAATGTCCATCAACAACAGGAGACCAAGCGATATCGTTAGCGACTTTGCTATTCATCACGTACACCAAAGCACCTGCCACTGTCAAATCTTTCGCAGACTTTGAGCGAAGACAATCCACGATGCTTTGACTATCGCGTACGGTACACCCGAGAGTTGTAGCCAGGGATTTGGCTTGAAGGACTGCGCTGGAGGTCTTGTGGATCGCCCAGGGCGAAAGGTCAACGCCACTCTCCGAGATGGCGCGATGGAAGAGTCCTTTGGAGAGGGGGGAGAGCAGCTGAAGAGCTACGCTTGTCGAACCGGCGCTCAGACCGAATATTGTCACTTTACTCGGGTCTCCGCCAAATACTTGTATGTTTTCTTTGACCCACTTCAAGGCTTCAACCTGGTCAAGGATACCAAAGTTTCCTGCACAAAAAAAAAAAAAAAAAAAAAAAAAGGAAAACTTTTAGTTGATTCATCATACCTTTTATATCCATGACGACTTAGTCTAAAACTAGTACAATCATTCCTTTGTAAACTAACGTCTGCCACAAAATTGTCTAAAATGCTTTGTGGTAATGGTTGCTACGTTACAACTAAACATACAAGACTGCGCAGTTAACTTAGGTCAGATATTTTTTGAACTAGCCGAATTTGTTACTACAAAGCATCCTACAGGCACTCTCCTCTCCAAATCACCCCGAGTGTGGCAACGGTGTTCACGGGTGCCATTTTGTACTGATGGCAGATGGGAGACTGAGGTCGAGTGACACCCAGTCTCCCATCTGCCATGAACACCGTTCAACCGCATCGAATGAGACCGCCAGCTACGCAGGCCAAGAGTGAATCGACTATCACGGATAACACAACGAACTCTATAACTCAATTGGTACAAATACCTGGTGCCGCTGAGTCGCCAGTGGATAGGAAACCGAACGGTCCTAAGCGATACTGGATAGTAACAACAACCACGCCACGCAAAGCAATCTGGTCACCGGGGCGATAAACAGGCGTTCCCCAGTTATATCCACCTCCATGAATATAGACCATGACGGGAAGGTTGGAACTGGAGCTGTTACCAGGAGTAAAGACATTCAAGTATAGGCAATCTTCGCTGTAGTTGTCCTTCGTGAATTCTGGCCAAAATACTTTGATGTAATTCGAAGGTGTGTGCGGTTGTATACAGACATTTCTCCAGTGCCGTGCGTCGTACGTTGACGGTTTCCAGTCTTTTGGGGGCTCAGGAGCACTGAAACGCAGCTTCCCCAGCGGAGGCGATGCAAAGGGGATTCCGAGAAAACGACGAACAGACTTGAATGGACCGGTAGCGTTGGGAAAGGATAGAGTGGAACCGAGCACCGAACCGTACTTGGTGGTTACCGTGACATCGTCCGCTTGAACGATCCAACATCCTCCTACGATCCACATGAGTGCGACGAACTTCATGTTCTTAAGAGAGTGTCTCTTGGGTTTTGACCAGTAGTACAGACGCATCGCAGGCTACAGATCAGCCGCTTCTTCAGGCGTTCCCGTTCGTTTTCAGGCAAAATTCGTTCGGGAGTAGGACTGGGGCGAGGCAAATCAGCGGAGCGGGAGGGGGGCCGGGGCGGGGAGAGGGCTCCCTCCTCCTTCTTCCCCCTCCCCCCTCGCCATTTTCCTTCCGCCGCCCCTCCCCCTCCGCAGCGCTTGCCTTGCTCCAGTCCTACTACACAGTTACTTAGTACTGTTGCCATATTATCAGATAGGTATAATTAGAAACTGTAATTGGGGAAAAGTTTCAGAAAACTTGTTAGGATCTCCTACCAACAATATCATTGGTATGTAAAAATAAGAACTGTAAGAAGCAGTGGAGCAAATAAACATTCATTCATTCATTGACAGCAAACAGTAGGCTTTTGCATGACCTGCGGCCCTTGGATCCCCGGAGCGACGACGCCACATTACCACAGCAATGCAATTTGACAGCCAAAACAAAGCCTACGTTGTCGTTCTATTTCGTCTTTCTTCGCCGTTACTGCTTTTTCCTCAAAAAATGGTTCGGCGTTTCCCTCCTGATTGCAATCATTAATCAGAAAGTCACGTTTGCAAGGTGTTTTTTCTTTCTTTTGCTTTCCGACACCAAAACAGGGTTGTCGTGTTCAAAGTCCTCTCAAAAACGAAACGTCTAAGAGCTTTTGAGCTTTATCGAATGTTAATGCAGCTTTTTGTTTTGTTTTGATTTATGCGCTATTGTTGGCAGACATGTCAATGACGTCACCCGAGTTTCACCAGACTTGTGCCCAGGGCCTGCGCAAATTGTCCCATAAGGCCGAGCGCGCATCGTAATGGCGGACGACAGCAAGTTGAGCTTTGAGTCGGCGAGAGTGGAATTGAAGGTTGGACGACCGATGGATGCCGGACGACTATGTTTAACCATTCATACCCTCTAACTCTATGTGCCCTAAACTGTCTTAATGCAGGCCTGCATCAACGGGTTGAAGGATGATGGAGACATATCGGAGATAACTGTCTTGTTTCAGAAGATTCCTGGAAGGTTGGTGTGCTGGAGTTCTGGCTTCTGTTTTCTGTTCAGACTCATTAGTGATAGCGCCATAACAAAATTTGGGAACGTGTGAAAAAAACGATACCTTTGAGCCTCTTATATTTAGAATTTACTAAAGAACGGAGTCATATCCGGGACATTTTAATGCATTTTTGAGCAAAAGTAAATGTTAAGATCATTGTTTTCCAAAGTTTGATTGATCAGATGAAAGCTGATCAGATGGAAAAACTTTGTCTCATTTAGACATTTTTAGTAAAAAATGAAAAATTGTTTAGTGCTTCACTTTTAAAGTGCACCTAATGCCTCATTTGTCGTTATTTTGACTAAATCTATATCATATTTGAGGAACATCTGCGAAAAAAATTTTCAGATTGAGTCAGTTGTCGATCCACTGTGCCCCGGCAAACTTTCAAAAATCGCGCCGGAAACGACGCCATTTTGTTTCATGACCAAGTTCTTGGGAGAATGGGTCAAACAGCTTTTGTGACGTCTACCCAGGTTGCTACGCCACACAAACAAAGCAGAAACTATGATGCACACTAAGTTCTTATTGTTCTGGGTTCCTGGGTGGACGTCGTCAACTCGCTTGCCCCAGGCTCCATAAACGCGGTCGTGCAACAGAGGGATAGCGACTTTAGCAGGTCATAAAAAATTGAAGACTCAACAGATTCGAAAAATTTTTTCACAAAAGTTCCTCAAATATGATATAGATTTAGTACAAAATAACGACAAATGAGGCATTAAGTGCACTTTAAAAGGCACAGACACTTAATACACTTACACTGTCACTATCAAAAGGACTGATTCAGTTACCTCATGGTCTGGGGTGCAGGAGCCATCATGGGTTTGATAATTCAGACAGAGAGTTTTTCACCTGAGGTTGCAAACTCAACTTGCCGGTTTTCCTTTTTAAACCAGCTCCCACCATCTGCATAAGTTAAAAATACTGAGAGATAACAATGTTTTTTTAGGAGGTAGAGGATTTTAAAAATTACCCTCAGGCATTGCACTGTTTTATGTGAGTTTGTGTACCGAAGGTTAGCCTGAACTGATTTTGTATGCTGAGTAATTTCTTGAATTTTAAAGCTGAGAAGTTATGAAGATTGACAGGGTTTAGATGAATGAGAGAAGGACAATTCAAAAATGCTACGCAGCTGTTCAACAACAGTTACTGCTGCGTACATGAAATGTGATGTCTGCAATCTGTATGCTGTAATTTATTATCATGTGGTATTATTGTGTCTATTTGTGTTTCAGGGATCCAGAGAAAAAGGCTGTTCTTGATCAAGCTTTCAGGGATCTGGTCAAAGTATCTGTGGTATGATGTACAGTAAAATCAGAAATTAATACATGTACCTGTAGATCTTACATACTGTAAATTACATTATACAACATGTAAGACGTGTGACTGTCGATAAGCTTGTACAGTAGAATACAATGGAGGGCTTTTGTCTCATAATTGTGCTGTGAGATATAAAAATTTAGAAATAAATTAGATAAGAGTTTCTTCAATCTGTTTCTTTTTAGGCAAAGAGTTCTGACATTGAGAGATGTAAACTTCTCCTCCAGTTGGTAATTGAGTCTGTCGAACAAGGTAGGCCAGCTTGATTTCACTGAGGTACACTACTAATAAGCCTAAATTTTTGTAGCTAAATATTAAATGTTCAGTTGTATGTGTTACATGTAGATACTGTAGTTTGAGTGGCGCTAATTGCAGGTTTTATTTTTTCTAGGGATTTGTTCTCCTACCCTACCTTTTATTCTCTTAAGTGATGTGTTTGATTCCATCACACTGCAGCTGTGTGAAGAGCTGTTTTCATTTGTTGAAGAACATGTTTCCACATGGACCAAGGTGGGAATCTATTATGCATAACTTAACATGCAAACTGTGGCATTGTTGGCAAACACTACCCCCTTTTATGCAGTCTATAATACTAGTGTTTACACTGTATTTTCAATCTTTAATTTATAATTCTTGTATTGTAGACTCTGTAAATTCCTTAGTCAACCCAAGTCTTTGACTTTGGTTCAACAAATTGGGTTAGAATTGTTTGACGCGATCACCCCCTTTGTTTGTCAGTTGAATAATGTTGAAGACCTTGTGGATCTGTCTACATGTATTGCAGCTGTACTTAACCCCTTCTATTAACTCCTGAGTGTGATCGTGTTCAATTTTCTCTTTCAGTCTCTCATCAGAGATATATGTTGTGGTATCATTAAAAAAGAGCTGATTGGCCTATCAATTCTCACTATATCACTTGTACACTTTCTTCTTGAATAGTTAGGAGAGTTTGTGCTTTGAGCTCAGGAGTGAGAAAGGGGTAACAGTTTCGCTGAGATTCCAGAGCATGTTAACAGTAGCTTGGTTTTTCCAATTTAATCTCTTGTTGCATGTTCTTATTTTTAGCCTTTATTTTTCACCTCTGGGAAAAACCTTCTCTTGAGAATGTGTAATGGTAGGTGTTTAACCAAGTACAGTTAACTTGAATTACGCTGGTTTATTATGACCTGAAAATGTGCAGATACAGTATCATTGTACTGATCCATAGCCTGCTAGACATATCTTGTACTGCATTACTTGGATTTTAAAGTTGGGATGGCATGTCAGCATACAGTAGATGACTGAAGAGTTCACACAAGAAATTTTGCATGTGAAACTTTTTGACTTCCTTCTCAGAATTTAGAATATTTATTTAGAGAATGCACATGTGGATGGTTTTTTAAACATTTTTATTTTTGCATTGTTCAATAAATATAATCATACCAATATTTAAAATGTGTTTGTCTTTATTTGCAGACCTTCTACGTCGCTTATCCACATCCCTGAATACTGTATTTTGTGGCAGGATTCAGTTGCTTTTGGCAAGCCTATTCCCCCTCAATGAGAAATCAGGTGAGTACCTTGGGAAAAGTGTGTTGTGCTGTGCAGCAAGTTGGAAAACCAATCCATGAATTATATTTTATAGAATATGTCCTGTTTAAAAATCAACTTGCTTTAACTGAATTTTCTCACACTGCTGAATAGGGCTCACCATTAATAGTACTGCAATATTTATAATTTATTATTATATTTGAGTTATTCCTTTAATTGGCTTTTAGCTTGTTGTTCAAAATGCCTTCTTGCAGTCTCTTTGTCACTGACAATCAGTTGTCATATTACATCACTCATACCAAACATTTTCTGGGAGAATCTGCATGTTAAGCTTGAGAGTGAAAGGGAAGTAAGAGCTGCTCAATTTCATTTTTGCCTTCAGGACTGAATCTTATGAGCCAATTCAACATAGAAAATGTCACGCTTTACACAACATCACCAGCTATGGATCCAGTGGTAAGTTATTATGTTGTGCATCATGTAGAGTACTTGTAAGAATGTGTACACTTTAATAAATTTCCACTGGTTTGCCGTGGTGTGGACTCTTACCATGATTTATGTCATCACATGGTCAAAATGTTGTGGACTCACGAGGCGCTTCGCCGAGCGAGTCCGCAACTAATTTTGACCATGTGATGACGTAAATCGTGGTAAATAAGAGTCCACACCACGGCAAACCCGTGGAAATTTGTTTTTTACCACAACATTTAGAAATATACAGGAAATTTTCGTTGTATTTTGCTGCAAAACGTGACATGCTGGCGTCAGCATCGTTGTCTGGACTCTTATTTACCATGGTAAATCGACCAATCAGAGAGCGCGAAACTAGTGTGTTGTGGTAAAAACATGTACTTGTCACACTCTCTCGTACCCACACTTTGTACAGTACTTGTAAGAATGTGTACACTACATGTACTTGTCACACTCTCTTGTACTCACACTTTGTACAGTACTTGTAAGAATGTGTACACTACATGTACTTGTCACACTCTCTCGTACTCACACTTGACATAGAGATACATGTAGTACTTCCATGTAAACAGACCAGTGCCTGGTTGTTCACAACATGACTACATGTACTGTGGGCTACAGTATACTGTAGATCCTGTAAATTTCAGAAGTGCGTACTTGTACAGTATGTGAGTAAGGTTAGCTAAAATGGGCCATGCAGTTTTTTTCAGGGTTGTTTTTACAACTGTGAAGTTGAGGTTCATAACTATGATGATCAGTCTCCACAAGTAAATATGAGCTTTATCCTGTATAAATCATTTGTATTTGCTTATCATCCATCTGCAGACCACAGAGGGTGCGTCAACTGAGATGGATGTGGATGGCAAGGAGGCTGGGGAACTCGTTTCAAGGTAAACATGTTTATTCCAAGCACAACTGAACCTTCCCAACATAAGTGTAGTTCACATTTCACCCTGTCTTCAAATACCTACACTATAGTTACATTTCTATTTCAATGTTTTCTCTGATTTGTACGTACATGATGGTAGCATGCCTTCTGGACGCTTGCATGCACTTGGAGTTGTCACTGATCAAGTTTGCTTTGTTGATGTTTGTTGTTAATTTGCTCCACAGCTCAGTTCCCATAGACTACAACTTATATCGTAAGTTCTGGATGCTTCAAGATTACTTCCGTAACCCTACTCAGTGTTACACTGCCAAGGGATGGAGGACTTTTTCCCAGGTATTGACACATACTGTAATCACTAGGGCTTATCATTTATTATTCAGGCATGTATATATGGAAGATTCATTTTTCATAATGCCGTAAATCCTGGAATGAGTGCCCAGAGTGCTCACTTTAAATTTAGGAGGACGCAAATTTGACAGGAACTTGTCTGAAATCCGTGAAGGCAATCCATGAAATTGGTCCATGGCTCTGTAGCATGTTGTTGTGTACAATTTACATTTCAACAAATGAGATGAAACAATACTACTGTGGACTTGGGAATCAATGTGGAGCATCTTTAAAGAGTGACCAACTTCAGTTTTCTCCTTCAGTTTCTCACTGGAAATATATATCACAGTAGGGAGAACTTGGCATTTGATAGCTTGCTCAGATGGTAGCTGATTAAACTATCAATTCTCACTATGTCTAGAATCTGCATTTTGAGCTTGGGAGTGAAAGGGTTAAAAATGATCCACTTTTGGAAATGTTTAAGCATATCTTCCCCCAAGTCCAATCGTTTTTTTTTTGCAAGAAGAGTGAAAGAGTTGCTTAACAAGTATCACTGGCCTGAACATTTGATTTCCAGTACTCCAAGGAAGTGTTGAATGTGTTTAACAGCCACAAGTTGGAGCATGTGACGTGGAAGAAGAAAGCCAAGGAGCTGGAGGACCTGCACAACAGGTGAATAAACACGCCTTATTATATGGCGTAGATAACTGTATGCACACTCTGATTGGTCAGTTTAGTGGCAGGATAACTTTGAAGGCAGTTAAGCCTACTGCCTAAACTGGTCGGGAGCCATCACCTTTCTTGTTTATTAATGTGTGTTATAGTATATCTGCCTTATTTCAAGGTGAAACAGGCTTTTATAGTGACAGCATGGCAGTCTCTCACTCCCAAGAGTGATCAACTTCAATTTTCTCCTTCACTTTCTCACCAGAGGTTACATCACACAGTATGGAGAGCTTGGCTTTTGATAACTTTCTCAGATAAAAGCTGATTGAACTATCAAATTGTTGCTATATCACTCATACAATATTTTTGTAAAAGGTTGGGAGACACTGTAGTTTGATCTTGGGAGTGAAAGGATTAAAAGTGCTATAAGTGAGCTCCGAAGCCAATGTCTTAATTCACTTCTTATTTACATTCAAATTATCTCTGCAGAGGAGGGAGCAAGGATGGGAGTGAGATGCCACAATATTTTGCTAAGTTTCTGACGAGTGAAAAGGTACATTTAATTTTATTGACCTTTTTTTTTTCGAGCCCTTGTGGTTTCTCATTCCAGTGGTTTACGTACAGGTATTTTGGTGTCAGATATAAGTGTGACAAAGGTCTACATGCATTCAACTTTAGCTTGTACGTATAAGTTGTAAGTACTTTTTTGTAAACAGTGCACCAAGTTTTTCACATTTTGAAATCTCGAATGAATGTTTCTTTCTCTTTTAGCTCCTTGATTTGCAACTTAATGACAGTAACTTCAGGAGAACGGTAATTATTTGGGCACTTGTACAACTCCCACTTGCACATATTCACATTGACCACACTACTCTACCTGCTTACACATAGAGGATATTACACGGCGGCGCGAAGATATGAATTTTACTTTCGATGTATATATTAGCTAATTATTGTATAGAGCCGTTTTCAGATAGCACTCGGTCGAAAATAATGGCGTTTGCTTGCTTTAGTTTACCGTTTGCTACGCTTTTTAATTGGCTCAAACAAGTTTGGTAGCTTTCTTGGCCAATCAGGAACAAAAGCAAAAGCCGATTGCAATCTTCTGACGCAGGCGAGTAAGTGGCAACGGCGTTTTCTCGTACTCCTGATTGGTTTCTTCTTAGAGCTCTAAAAGCAAAACTGGTCAATCGCAATTATTTACTTTGGCTTCTGGTTGGTTGACAGTGTTTTCGTGTAGCCTTTGTGATTGGCGCTGCAAATACTTTAGTTTTAGTTTTACGAATATCATTTGTAACATTAAAAAAAATATATTTTATAGACACGAGTGTCTTACTGGAAAATATACCGTGCGTGTTTTGTTTTAGATCCTAGTCCAGTTCCTGATCCAGTTCCAGTATCTTGTCGGGAACGTGAAGTTCAAGAGGTTAGAAAAATCTTCATAAACCTACACATGTTATGGAAATAAGATATTTGGCGTTTTTCTGGGGCAGGGGCCGGGAGACGAAAGAGCCTGGGAACGAGGTTGGCTTTACGCGTGCATACATGTCCGTACGGCAGGTTATGGACCGACTTTTTCTCAAGGCGAGGACAAAAACGAGGGTTAATAACTTACAGTACGGACCAACGCTGTTAATAGATTATTTAGTACATGCCATGTATCGTGCCGATCCGTACAGAACGTACTGTTTGTGCCATATAATGTGTTTAAGGTATAGTTTTTTTGTTGTTTTTATTTTCTTCAGCTCTAACCAAGTCTTGACAGAGCCGCAGAGCACCTGGGTGAAGGAGACGACGACTCAAGTTTACCAGGTCTCCTTAAATGTAGAGTTATAGGAGGGAAATTTGTAAGAACACGAGAGAGGTGCAGAGAAACACCCTGTGACGTCATGCTTCTCCACACTTCTCTCGTGTCCTTGTGCGTCCATAACTCAACAGAACACGTTGACGAGTGGTTTATTTATTTTATAAGGAATAACGCTTGGCGTGTAAAGGGGGGCTATCTTCTTTCTTGGGGGATGTCCCTCCTTGGAGGGTTACCCTCCCTCCATGTAAACAGGGCCTTACTGACCTATGTACGTATAGTAGCTGGATGTCTCCCAAGCAGTCTGTCATTTTATGACTTTGCGCTTTCAGCTGTTACGGGAGACGCCTCCAGACGGAGAACAGTTCGCCAAGACGTTGGAGGTACTGTATTGTCATCAAGTGGACCATTTGCCACCATGGAGTTTGACGTTTTAAGCCTTTCACTGCCATAAGAAAGCAAATTTAGCTCGATCAGAAAACGTCCAATTCCTGAACGTGCAAATAAGAGCTCTCAGTGATTGCATTCTAATAACATTCACTTCCAACTCCTGAACTTTCAAACAAAACCTGAAGGTGTGACTAGTCAAAAGGAAGCTCTTAGTGAGTGCGTTCTAAAACCTGATTGGGTAATTGGAGAAATTCTCATTTTATCACCCATACATTCTATTTGTGGTTGGGATAATTTAGCATAGTGTAACTCTTTTTTCATTATGGGTACTTTCTCCACAGCAAATTCTTGAAAGAGAAGAGAACTGGATATCATGGAAGAACGAAGGCTGCCCTAGTTTCATCAAGGAAAGGTGGGCTGGTGTTTGGATTCCTATACGTGGTTTATTTTTGTCACAGGGGTTTAAGTGTGAACGAGTGCTAATCTCCACCCACCACCCCCTCCCTCCACCAGTCACGTCTCGCCCCGCTTTCACCAAGTTTGATATGTGTACGCTAGAGATGTTGATTGGTGTTTATACGTCTTGCAGGGCTGACGATGAATCTGTTTCAAAGGCAACGAGGTATTAATTTTGTTTAGTTTGGTTTGACATTGACTGAATGCATCTGCCAGGTTTCCTTGAGCTGCGCCATTTACAGCTTACGTTAGAGCGGTTTCTTGATTGACTGTCGAACCTAGTCGTATGGCTGCTTTGGTCTGATTTTTCTACGCGTCTTTTAGAACGCTCGTCCAATCCGAACAACAGAAAAATTCAATAACGATCCGTTCACGCAAGCAAGCAAGTAGCGATGGCGTTTTCTCGCATTGCTGATAATCTGTTGTTCAAAGTAAAACCAAACGCATAATTTCTTTGGCTTGGTTTTGATTTCGACGGTCATGCAAAACCCGTTCTAATAACATGAAAAGTAAAAGCAGGGCATAGGGGCGTTTGAAGTGATCTGATGTTATCTTTGGGATTTCTGCAGCAGGAAAAGAAAAAGAAGCATAGGAGAAGAAGTTTCAGCCGGCTGGAAGGGCAGGAAAGTGGACATGGGAAGGTGCGCATGCGTAGTTCTCCGATGCTTTGGTTTCAGGGTACTTTTTAGTTCTTCAGAGATCAAAGGTCATCAGGGACACGCACACGCGCACGCACACACACACACACACACACACACACACACGCAAATACACGCAAATACACGCAGTCACACAGAAACAAAACGACCAAAACGCAAAACGATACACGACAGGACCAAACAAGATAGCCAAACGCGCACTGAAGGTCTTTTTAATTGACGCGAGCACAAGTCACGACATATATTGACCGAGCGGGGAGTCTGTGTGGAGGAATATTTTGCCCGATCGCGCGCAGACAAGTGTAGTCGTTTACTAACTTACTATAGTAAGCACGCGAATACGGCCGAGACACGTCGGGCAAAGCTGATTGAGATATCAATTCTTATTTTACCACTCATACATTTTCTTATTTTATGGTTGGGAGAATTTGAAAAAGTTGCGTGACGTGAGGTGGCTGTATTCGCAGGCTAACGTGCAGGATGTTCTACTGTTCTGACACGCTATTTGGTTGCTCTTCTCATTTTGGCTAAGGCGAAACGTGAGTGGTTGACTCCAGCGTTGTCTTTTACAGCCCGGAGCTGACGCGACTGTGGAACTTGTGTCCTGACAATTTTGAGGCTTGTAAGCGGGACAACAGGTGAGGAGGTGGAACGGCTAAAGCGGGAAGAAACAAGAAGCTTTGATTAAGGAAAATAATAATATCTGGGGCAATAATAGTATTTTTAGTGGCCATAATGATTTCAATAGTATCTTTAATGACAGTGCGATTGAAGACTGGCTGTGTGATTCTGTGCATCTTATGTTTTTGTTTGTTTGTTTGTTTGTTTGTTTGTTTTCTATAGGGTGTTTTTGCCATCTTTAGAAGAATTTTTCGCTGAGGCGATAGACCAGGCTGATCCAGAAGCAATGGTAGAAGACGAGTACAAGTACGTAACGTGTACATCTTCGGCTTGTTGTGTTTTAGGCTACGCCCACACTAATCCGTTTTCGTTTGTAAACGCATACATTTTTTATGCGTTTTTGCTTTCCATCCACACTAAAAACGATGACTAAAACGAAAACGGAGGTTTTCAAGAAACGGTTGCCAAAGTGGAGACTTTCGAAACGGATGCGTTTTCAAATGAAAACGAATTAGTGTGGACGGGTGACTCGAAAGCGGAGGATTAGTGTGAACGGGCGAAAACGGAGTAGTGTGGACGTACCCTCAGGCTATGCGTTTTCAAAAACCTCCGTCTTCGCCCGTCCACACTAATTCGTTTTCATTTGAAAACGCATCTGTTTTCGAAAGTGTCCATTTTCACTCTGACGATCAGACCAGAGAAACATTTTTGTTATTTGGGCTTCGTTTTGGCCCAGGGCAGTACTAAAGCTGGCTGTTACAGTATGGTGATAGCTCTAACGCACGCTATTCTGCTTCGTTTTGATAGAGTCATCAAGCAGAGCAACTTCGGCTGGAGAGGTAGGAGTCTTATTAACCTTTCGGCAGGAGTCTTATTTACCCTTTCTATCAGTGAGGACATTCGATTTAATCTTTAAACATGGGTTTATTTGTTTTTCCTAGCTCTTCGTTTGCTTGCACGAAAGAGTCAGCACTTTTTCCAGCCTTGCAACAACCCGTTTAAAACGCTTCCTGGCTACTTAGAGAGCGTCATTCAACAATTGTCCCAAGAACTTTCGGTAAGGTGGTGTTTTACCCTGACCTGTCGTATTTTGTTCTCGTTGTTGTTGTTGTTGTTGTTGTTGTTGTTGTTTTTGTAGTTGTTGTTGTTGTAGTTATTGTCGTTGTTGTCGCTGTTCTCATTGTCGTTATCAAAGTTGTTCTTCTCGTTGCTGTTGTTGACGTTGTCTTTATTGTCTGACTTCGTTGTGCCATACATCTGTATGTCTGTACCTACCGCGCTTCGTTCAATTATGTTGGTTTGTTTTGTGCATGGTCGTGTTCAGTCTGTGTACTTGTTTGGGCACATCTGCCAGTTTCAGGTTATTTGGTAGTGGTGTACTTTGAGGTTGACATTGATTCGTTCACGTTGTGCAATATTGTAGTCCGTCCTGTGTTGTTGTTGTTGTTTTGAATTGTTGTCCTGTTGTGGCATAGGGTATGCTTTTGTTGTGCAACCCACTGTATGTGTTGTTGAGACGTGGTACAATTTGGTGTTTATGCGCTTCAACGTTCATCACATTTTGTCATATAGCGAACTCAGCTTGCCATCATTTTTATACTTCACTTATTTACTTTTCAGACGGCCAAAAGTGAGGACGGTGGCGTCGAAAATGGTGAGATGATTTTCTTTGTATTCATCAAAAGCAGGGTGGAATCTGACACACTAGAACCTGGCCACAAAGCCATTTATTGTTGAAAAAATTCATACTTTTGAAGTTATTGGCGCCCTGGGTACATGTTTTCCACCTTGTGATCACTCTCAAATCCATAATTCAGTGCACAGAACTTTGTATGTCGACTCTGCAGAGTGGTTTTCAGGTGGTAGGCTGGAGGTTGTTTATTCTTGTTGCCTGGCATGCAAATATTCATCAATTTAACCTGAAAATCGCTGTGCAGAGTCGGCATGCATAGGTCTGTGTAATGAATTGATACTTGTCGCAAAATAGTGATGTTGCCATGGAACTTAGATATCAGACCCTTAAACCCTGCAGACTTTGATCAATCGCAAAATCCATAATTCAGTGCAAAGTCAATGCATGTCAACTTTGCACAGTAATTTCCAGGTCGAACCGATGAATATTTACAAAGAAATCCTTGTTACAAGGTGGTAACACTAGAACACTAGAAACGACAGCAACTCAAGTTTTCGTACAGTCAAACCTAATGCTGAGAGGCCCTGTATTAAGCGCACAGTTGTTAAAGTCCCGAAAATCTAGTGCCCAGTAAAATACTGGTAATTCTATATTTATTAAGCGGACACTTCACAATTCTCGTCCGTTTAATACAAGTTTGACTGTAGTTCGTAAAACCTCGAGAATGAGCCAGAAAACTCCAAACATGGACTCCATACTGAGTCTAGGTTAGTTCAACATATTTTCTACAGCTTAATACAGAGAATGACATTTGTAACATAAGTTGTGCACAACATAAACTTGGTTTACACACGATGTGGAAATTTATCTGTAGTTGGAATCCGTGTGACATTCATTCCCAGATATCTTCTGCGTATCTTTGTTTTGCCTTTGTAAGCGGCTGTACCCAGGCTAACTGAATGCGACAACCAACATTAGAACAGCCTCTGTGCATAGTCACCCTATGACCGTACTGATTTGTTTATGTTTGTTTGTTTTTCAGGCTCCGCAGATACCGCAGAGCAGCTAACGTAACCAGTGAAAAGGTAATGTCACAGAGTATCGACCAAGAAGTGTACGGCAAAATCAGTTAGGTTGATCCAACCTCCCAAAATCTATTTTATTTTCCAGGTCCAGCTTGTGTATATGTTCACTGTAAATAGTCCTACGAGAATAATAATATTATACAGAATCTACCGTTGTCATGTAATTTCGGTTACAAATTGTCTAACTTTAAACGCGAAGCTGCCTTGGCCTTTATTCAATTCCTCGACACAAATAACCTTATGGTGATGGCATTTTTTATATATAAAGAAAACTGAACATGCTTTCAGTGAGTGTGGATCATCAGAATCCGCAATGAAGCTTTGTCTTTAGCAGTTGGACGGTTTTTCACCGGGGAGGCAACTTCAACGGTTTTTCCTTCCGAACCTGTCTGTGTTCTACTTCACGGTCCCACCAGTATAGCTGAAACTACCGATAGAATTCTATAGAACTCCTAGCTGTGTTTTTCTTTTTCCACAGTTATAATTACATTCTGATAAACTTCTTTCAACGAAGTTTATCAGAATGTAATTATAACTATGGAAACGGAAAAACACAGCTAAGAGTTCTATAGAATTCTATTGAGAGTGCTTTAGTTTTGCTCTAAGTAGTTTTGCTCTGTAACGATAGCTAAGCATTATGCGGTGTGGTTTTAGGAGTTCAATTAACGTTTTTAGTACATCAAGTTATTTTACTCCATAATCGAGACAATGACCTTGTGGTCTTTAAGTACTGTGTTTCGTAGGTCAATTGTAACGGACTGCATTTTGTCTCCGTGGCAGCTGCAAGTCATTGCTGAGCAGTGGCTGTAATTAGTGGTGTGGGGGTGTCGGTTGTCCAGCTAATTAAGGACAGGCGTGCAATATTCCCAGTATCAATATGTTTTATTAGAAAGACTCATCTGCGTGGGTTTTTGCATAGATGACCCAAGAAATGTCTAAATTTTCACCCGGCACGCCACACATTCAATATGTTTTATGTCCAACATAGATTGGCTCCTAAACTTCACTTGAATGAGATTCATTTTTTCCAGGAGATTTCAGACTTCAGATTTCATTAATACAATAAAAAGAAGGCCTGGACTATTCTATTTATGTTGAACTTCGCTACTTTTGACATAATGACGGAGTTGCGAAACACTGCTGATTTTCGAGCGAACGTATTGGCTCACGTGTGAGGGTGTGATAGTTACCAGAGAATATTTGAGGGATTCCGAATTATAGCAATTTTTGTATTATTATTATTATTATTATTATTATTATTAGAGTATTATTAGAGTATTCAGTTTCTTTCAAACAAAATTTAAAAAGCTCTAAGAGCTTCGAATTGTAATTTATGTTAGGATCATGCCCATAGTGCTGATAATCCACAGTTTTGCGGTAAAATGAGACTCGGATGCGTCACTGTTGTCTCAGTAAGGACACCTATAAAGTGAATATTCTGTCAAAACGGTTTATATTGTCACACGTCTCTTGGGTCGGATTTGGTCAAAATAGACATTTTATAACATCAAGAAAATCGATTGTAATTGCTAATGGCCATCTGCCTCGCTTGAGACAGGGAAACTTAGATGTCTGGCCCTCAATAAACTGCTCATCTATTCCATGAGTGAAGTATTTGTAGACTTTATTTTTACCTTTTTTGGACACGTTTCCTAAGTATTTTTGAATATTCGTACTTCCTCTCATCGGCAGACGATCACGCCACAAAGCGCCCCATTCTCACTGAAATCGCTAAAGTTAGATGGATCCGGATGAGCTCGATATTGTGTTCGTATTGGCGTGCGTTCCGACACTGTCGAAAAATTAGTTAGATCAATCTGAGATGGGTGTTAGAAACATTTAAAGACTTGCGTTTAGCCTTGATTGATCTTAGATCGAACTAACTTCCTGGTGTGAACGAGACCGAAGTCTCCTTGGTCAGTACGTTTTAAACTTTTCGGTTCACCCAGAGATTGAGAGAGGTTGAGTTTAGTTAATCTTTGATTAGATTAATCGGGATTTTGAACAACTCGGCCATGAAAATGTGAAGAGGAAATAGAACCTGGCCCATCATAAATATTTCACATGTTAAATCAGCGATGTGAATGAATTTCCAAATGCATACAAAATTAATGGTTTTAATGCTACCGTCCTCAATAGAATTACGCTTCTGCCAGAGCCAC
Organism: Plumapathes pennacea; assembly: GCA_964036295.1. NCBI lineage: Eukaryota > Metazoa > Cnidaria > Anthozoa > Antipatharia > Myriopathidae > Plumapathes > Plumapathes pennacea. The sequence continues at coordinate 5,916,520 of OZ038467.1, forward strand.
GGTGTCACTGAGCGAAACAAAAGCAGAGACCGCTTAATTACCCAAATGGTCTCGAAATTTTCAAATCCATGGCAATTAACACTCGTCCGCCCAAAGACACAAATGAACCGTTAGAATAAAAACTGAATTGTCACTCACACAAATTGTTCCAACCATTGTTTAAGAAAATGCCCAGGCGTCTACTTATTTATGTCCTCCTTGCTACATTATGTACGGTAACTGTGGTTAGAGGTGTGCAAGTTCATTTGTGACGCAGTCGGCAATCAAAGCGTTTCTAAAATCTTTTCAAAAAATGAGCATATAAAGAAGGGGGGGAAGGGCGCTGTTGAAACACAAGAAAGTAAGCTTCACTGCTTGAATACGCGTGGGATATCATGGCTACAATTCGAGTGCTTGCTGTCCTGGCGTTAGTATTTTATTGTGCAGCTATCATCCCGTCAATTAATGGTCAGTTGAGTTGGAGAATTGGCGTCCCCCCCAATTCGGGGCGCTCCTCCATTTCAAATCAGGTTTGTGGGCTGAGCTTTCAAATCCATGCGACGTCCTAGTGTTGTGTAGAAGTACGATAGTCGTGCAGTTGTTTCCTAGTCGTTCCTGCGAGTGGTCAGAGATATTATTTATCATTGAAGAGTAAATTCGTTAAAACATTTAGAGGTTTTCAGCTGTAATCTCGAATAACGTACCACAACGATATGAACCAGTACGTGAAGCACTATTTTTGTGATTTATTTCGAGAGAACAAAAAAGTAGCGTAAGAGAAGATTTGAAAGTTTTTTTTGTAATGAGTCAGTTGTTATGTAGAGATTTGACAAAGTTATTTATTATGGGACGAAGACGGTGGCCTTTTGTAGGCGGTCGTCATGTATCCGAGACACAATTAGCTGCGGTTGTGTAAACGGAACACGAGAACGTGCCTAATCTAACTTAGATCTGAACGTCGCACTGATAAGTATAGACTCATATCGGACGTGTTTTAAAGAAGAACTCAATTGGTTTTTCCAAATTCTGTTTTCCACAATTTGCTAAAAACACTACAAAAAGTAGTAAACTGTGAAAACTTCTGTTGCTGAAAATTTCCACTTATTTTTAGCAGGGAAGGAATTTTTAGAAGGTGCATGGTCACACTTTTAGACTGATTTTATCTCTAGCAGTTGAGGAATTAATTGGGCGTTTTCTTGGCCAAATTTGGCGGGTAAAAGTCTGACCAACAACGATAAGCCAGTGAAGATAGTCAAGCCCTGAACATGTGGCCCGAGATAATTCCACTAGCTCTGCCTCCTTTACGTACAGTCATAGAAGTTAGTTATACCTATTAGACTTATCTTGTACATGTTTTATGAATACTCAATCGAGTAGAATGTATTAACGTAAGGTTGATGATTGTGGATTTGCTAAATGCCGCAATTTCAGTGCAGTGACTGATGTTTCGAGTCCTTCATCAGAGCAAATAGTACGGCAGTCCCTTTATTGTTAAGAAAGCGTCGCTCCCAAGGTCGCTAGTTCGTAAGGTAACTTTAGTCGAAGATAACTGTTATGCGAGCTGAACCTTTCGGTTTGCACTTTTTTTTTTAAAAAAAAGAAAGCGTTATCAACAGGTGCTCTGAGACTATTTTACAATCTTAAAAGTTAAAAAATACAAATACACGATGCTTTTAAACATTACTGTCACTCTTTTTTGGCCACTTCAGCTTGGTTCAAGGTAAGCCGACAGTCCTGTGTCGTAGAGAAATCTCAGCAAATTTCAGTGCAATCAATCTGAGATCGGTTATGAGGTTGTATTTATAGTTGGCGCGCGTTCAGAAAAATCACCCAAATGATTCAAGAAAAACGTCGATATTTCACACTCGCCTACCATGGATTGTTCTCATCTCCTAAAAAAGCAAGGTCACCAGGAATTGAGAGGCCTCAATTGCCTGACGCCTACAAATAGTAATTGAATGCATGGCAAAACCACGTTTTGTTATCGCAATAAAGGCCGGTTTTGACCAATTTATTTTCTGAAAATTGTTGGTTCGTCACGTACTGATGTGTGTTAAATGGGTTCTGATTTGACGTACTTTTCATTTTCATTTTTTATTTATTTTTTTCAGGATTTAACCGAATATTTTACCTTTAATGTATTTTCAGGAATAGCATTCTGAACTTTTTAAAATGGTGACTTTAGTTACTAAGTCTTAACTGAGTTTGACTGTGGTACGTTATATATAGCTTTATATGGAGTCGTCAGTGCCTTTCGCGTGCAGCGTGAGGCGGTGGTTACGTTCGTCATCAAATAACTTCCTTGTATGGCTTTCTTGTGAGTGGGCCCATCGGCAGAATGTCTGGATTTAATTAGTGCAATCTTTAAAAACTGACCTTCGATATAACGTCAGATGGCTACAAAATAGCTGAATGAACTTATCGGACAATTAACAACAAACGAGCGTACCAACAAAGCCGGTGCAGGACGAAGTGTCTCTTTGCTTGTTAGCAACAGTTAGAAGAACTGTGCAAACTGCATTCGCGTCGCCGCGTCACTTGAAAGCGTCCTATTATCAACATCACTAATTGACCAACACTCCAGAATCAAACAGCTAGCATTCACGTCAGACAATCATCATCAACGATTGCTTCAGTTCAGATGATTATCTGAAGATGAGGTTAAAATTTGAATAAGATAAGGGAAGTCTTTGTCTTTTGGCATTGTGTTGTTTTTGTTCCACACCTCAAGGGCGATAAATTATGGATGAAGCAAATGTGTGGGCTGGGAGGTCTGTAGCGCTATAAAACAACGCAACACCAGCGATATCACAGCAAACGTACCACTCTACCGACACCAAAATTAATCGAAACCGGAAGGAAACGATGGCTCACTCGACGTTATTTCAAGTTTTGGCACTTTTACTACTTTGTCATGTTTTCGTCCCAACGAGAGGGCAGCTTTCTTGGAACCATAATGCTCGTTACGGAAGATCGCAGTTACAACAGGAGGTTGGTAGATAGGCGTAAAGGCGTTTTGTGGATAAAAAAAGAATATTATTATTTTTATTTATATAACGTTTCAGAGAATCCAAAACCGTTCCGTCACAAATCTTTGACTTTATGATTTTACATGTCATTCACTCACTCGGTGTATCTGGTTGAGTGACAGTTATTGGTGTTGTAGTTAATCTGATTTTCGAAGGATTTTAAAGTTGTGTTGTAAAACCAAAGCCCAGAAAACACTTTCATATATGTAGCTGTTTGAGACCTACATGTATTTAATTGCCTTTATTGTTGTTTTGTCGAATCACCTGTCCAAGTATTCTAAGACACAAGAAGAATACTTTTAGGATTTCACTGAGCTTTATACGACGTTCTGGGTTGATATTGATAACAGGTTCAAGACCAAAGACAAACATTGACTTTTTTCAACGAAAAAGAGAACCCTACTATTCAATTGCCCAATTAAAATTATTGGAATGTGCTGCACTCGGTTCTAATTAACACTAGACTATATTTTAGTGTGACAAATAGAGGATAGGGGAAATTCAGCCATTCTGGACAGCATATTTTACATGAGAATAGATAAAAAATCCCATGAAGAATTCTTTTCCTTTGTCTCCATCATCTTGTTCAATTTCTTGTCTTTTTTCCCCCTGATAAACGTTTCATCTATTTTTGGCTCAGTTGCTACAGCTGTGTGTCAAAACAAATTCCACAGAAAATTGCTATAGTTGCAAATTTTATTGTTTAAGATTTCGTAGCTCAAAAAACGACGCCAGCATGTCTTCGAACTCAATTTAGTCATTAAAATAAATCTATTTGTAAGTTAAAATACGTCTCCTCACGGTAGAACTGTTGAAAACGTTATGTATATATATCTCTCTAAGTAACGTTTCCCAAGAGACTTACAGTTGTAAAAAATGTTCTTGTGGGATAGGCGACCGAGTCACGGGCTTTCTGACGCGAGGAGAAATGCTTTTAGAAGGTATAATGAGGATGTGTGTTTTTTTTTTTAATTTCAATTTTTTTTTTTTTTTTTTTTTTTTTTTTTTTCCATTTTGCGTAATTTGGTGATCGTGATGATGGCGATGGGGCGATTGCTGGGATGGTGTTGGTGTGATAACGATGATGATGATGCAGATAGCACAGAAGACCTCGTTAATATCTCCTTTACTTTCATTTCTCCAGGGTGCCGTTCGTTCACTCGACAACTCCGAAGCAAGTATTATGGCTAATAACGAAGCCAACAAGCGCTCCCAGTATTACAAGAAGCTGGTGGCAGACCAGTTGTTCCGTGCGCGCCGCAGGTACGAAGACCTGATGCAGAGGAAGTACGAGGCAGACCAAGAAACCCAGTATTGATGACCTACCCACAGCGACAACCACCAAATCGTCCTGACTGTACTTTTTTTTTTTTTTTTGACGTATTTACCTTATCTCGGTGCTTGGGACGTGGGGAATATTATCTAAGAATTAACAAGACTACGTGTGATTCATCAGTTCTTTAGATCTGTGGGCAGCCCGTTTTCTCAGGCTGGGCTGCTTTTAGTTTGTGTCGAGACTTGTTCTCATTGCTGTGAAAACATATAAGTGTGTTTGTGATGTAATAAACCAACTTTAAACAGTCGCGCCGTTGTTTGCTGTGTTTCCGAGAGTGTTTAGATTGTAACTGGCACCTCGAAAGGGAACCTTTGTACTCCAGTTTCGATGCTATTCATTTCCTTTGAGCAAACTATTCAGAGGGCCAATTTTCCGCTATACTGTATGGTGCATCTTGACCGAGCGACATGGGAGACTGGGTCTGTGACGTCAGAGACTGAAGGAGAAAATTGAAGGGAGTGAGAGCGTTAATTTGCCATACATCTCCAGAGTCACGTGACTGTCAAGCCTTTGTGTGATTTTGTCTGTGTTTTGAATATGCCTTTGCATGTCTGACAGTGTGACATGAAGCCCGGCATGACCCGTTGCTCATCTGAGTACTAGATATAAAACATCTCTTTTTATTTACTCTGTCCCACGGCCTTCGTTATTCTTGTCCCGTATAACGAAGTGTTATTAACCCAATAAAACAGGCCTAAATTTCTGCATTATAACTAAGCCTTCCTGGATTAGCGAGGCTCAACAAAATAACAGAACATGCTCGATTTTCCTTGGTTAACTGGTGTTAGTTTGATAACTGAGAAAAACAAAAAAGAAATCAATTCAGAATATTGATGGACACATGGATATTTCCTGAACTGAGCTCAGCTTTCATTGAGTACCTATCAACAGTACATATAACTTACCCGCAGATAGCAGATAGGTTAATCGAGGCGGGTTAAAGAAACAAATAGGAACTTAATAACTTATTGCAAAAAGTTAAAAAAAAACCCGTTTATATATTAGTTTGCAAAGATGACATAGTGTATACACAGTCATAATGTAGACAATAACGACAGCAAAACATAAACCAGTATTCATTAAAGTGCTTTTAGTTTTTCAACGACTTTCTGAAAAACAAAGATCACTAATCATTCGTGACGTTAAGCTCCTTGCAAATCAGTTGGCACCCGAGAACCTGATATTTTTATTATAAGGCGTGGTACTCTTCTTTTGCAACTTAATCCAATATCAAACATTAATCAGCCTTACTGGTGCCACGCAATTATTCATCCGATAACTAAAGAGCCGAAAGTAGAGAGCGCTTGGGGTCACACAGGTCAGTGTGTTTATCTCAGGGAGCGGAAAACAAAGATTCCACGCTAAAAATATGGAGCTCTCAGGAGAGTTCCCGAAGTCCAATCAATCGCTACACATCTGGTCCACCTTACAGACCGTGCGATTTTCGTCTGGTATTTTCCTCTTGGTAGTAGCACTTGCAACTGTCACAGCAAACGGAGCCCTTTTAGTCTTCATGCATAAGAACGCTATCAGATGTCTTAAGACGCCAACCTCTTATTTCTTCTTCGGTATCGGAATAGCGGATTTACTTACAGGCCTTTTAGTAGAACCAGCACTTGCGGTTTGTCACATCACTAGCTATGAAGTTTGCAGAGCGGAGACTGACGTTATCCAAGTATTGCCTGGAATGGTAACAACCACGTCCTTCCTGATGATACTGCTAATGTCCGTAAGTCAATATCTGGCGATATCGCATCCGCACACTTACAAGCGCCTGGTCACAAAAAGTCGCATAACATTGGCCATTGGCCTGGCGGTGCTTTATGCTGTAACTTTCTCCGCGTTAAAAGCCTCCGGCCTGTTGCCTGAAGACACTCTCTTTGCGGTGGAAGTTTGTTTTCATTCGACGTTTATCCCATTTGTCTTGGCTACTTTCTACGTCATGGTGGTGGTGTCGTTACGGAGGCACACCCGGAAGCGGTACTCGGTGATGTTTCGCAGAAGTGTTCATAACGTGGCGGGCTCTCAACTGTCAGTAGCATCAGTAGAGATTCCGTTCATTGGGCTGCTCGAGCGTCAGTTTATCCGCATGAACATGTTTCTTATTGTCGCACTTCTTGTGTGTACTTTGCCCTCTATTGTGGTTCTGCACGTCATACTTAACAGCTCCGATCTCCAGGACATGAGTTTTGAGCAACAACTGTACTTGGCCATCGCACAGTATATCACGGAAAACATTCTCTTCCTCAAATTTTTGTTGGACCCTTTTATTTTCGTGTGGAGTGCACGAAGGCTGTGACTGTAGCTGCACGCAATACCGGGATGAAAAAAAGCTCCACATCGTTCAGTCCTTGCTACCAGATTTAAACTGAGCACAGCGCGACACGGCCACAACGCGCCAGACGCAAAAATGACGCCCGCGCAGCTACTTTCAATGCGTCACCACACTACATTCCTGTAGTTCTATTGCTATTTTTCGAGTACTCGTATCGTTATCGCTGTCTAAGTTAGGATATCGGAATTTAGTTTTTTTTAAGGCAATGTTAGGGGTGCACACATCACTAAAAAAAGAATTTAGTTTGTGCTCATGGAATGTGAATCAACAAAACGCGTGTCACGCCGTGAAAGTGTGGTTGACACTGACATCAGTCACGCTATTTCATCAGTCTGGGAACCTGCAAGCAAAAAAGACAAGCGGCACAGAAATATCGGACAACAGTGTAAGATGGTTTATTATCCAGTGGTGATGTGTGTTGCGGCGAAGTGCCTCATTCTTATCCCTGCCGCTAATTAATCCTCGTGACTGAGCCATTCTGCTTGAAAGGAGTGTTAGCAACGGAACTCTAAAGCGTTACTTAGACTGCCTCTGACACTGACATTTTTATTTTGTGCTATGTGTTTTCCGTCTTCCATCCACACAAAACGATGACTTTAAAACGAGGTTTTTGCCTAAAAGTTGTCAAATGCGCCCGCACGTACGCACGCGAACATCAACACATCACGCACGCAAAATTTCAATTAGCAAAACTGACAGGGGCTTGTTTTTGAGAATTATCAGAAGTCAGCAGACTGAAAATTTGTGTGGCTGGTTGTCTAGTTTATTGTGTATAATGGTATTTCTCCGTGTCAAAGCAATTTTTCTACACTCTTCAGTAGATCACTCCAAATAATCAACCTTTTAAAAACTATTGGACAATTTGTTAAGTAAATTACCTACAAGGTTAGAAGTTCACTCGGTGAATGAAACATTTATATTAGCGTGTACTGATCCTTATTGGGTGTAGAGTGAGATAAATGAGTATATGTTACCTACAGTTATGTTTTACGTGACGAAATTTATTTGAGTGTCGCTGCCGGTTTTGCCTGAGCGCTTTTGCATCTGTAATCAATCGTAGTAATGTATCAATATCAGGTTCCTTTCAAATGTCAGGAATCTGTCGCGGAATAATTTGTTCGCCCGTTTATCTGACACAACAACTTTGACACATTCTTGTACTCCGTGCCAAAAGCAAAATCAGCGCCGACTTGATGAGTCGTGCGAGTGTTTAAGAAAACTGTAAACGGCGTTGTTGACCTGAGAGTTGGAAGGCACGAATGGGAAACTGCAATTTCGCGAGCCGTTCTGAAGCTCTAGTTGTGTCAGGTGAGCAGAGTTTGATATGCCAGAACTGACACGCCGCAAGAAAGATTGTGAACCCATGTGTGAAGTGGGCCAGTATATCATGGCTTTCAGTTTGCGGGGTTTTCTTTGGTTTTAATATACGCTAGAAAATTAGCCAGGGCTTGTATTCGGCTGTTTAACAGTGTGCGCACAATGTGACAAGGGCTTGAAATTAATAATCATCTGGCAAGCTCGTTGTGAGTAAGCTCAATACTCCAAAGAATCTGTTATCGAGTTTGCAAATGCGGTTATTCGATATATAGCAGTTATTTAAATTTCCGACTCGGTCATGTTTTGGCGGGCACATTTGTCAGTGGGAAAATGAAATTCCGAATTTATAATCAAAACAATATGACGAAAAGAAACATTGACAGTCATTTTTAGTAAGCTCTTTGGAGCCGTCAAAATGCTGCTTAAAGTTCCAGCGGAGTTTACAGTTTCATCAGTGAGAAGTCGTGTAATAACTGAGAAAAATTGATTATTATCTGCCTAGTCTTGCGCTGTGTCGTTGTTGTAGAGGTTAAATAGTTGGCTTGATGCGGTTTTTAACACGATGTAAACATCGCTTGGTTTTGCTCGCTTTAGGAGGGTGCTGCTTGCCTAAAACTACAAAAAGGAGAGCAGTGGCGGGAAACTGGAAATGCATCTGGACTTGGGCGGGAATGTCCAAAGTAGAGAGGTAAAAACAAAGAGAATGCAACAACGATATAACTGAAGTGTTATCTCGTCCCTTGAATTCTTTGGATTCCATTCGGTCAAAACATAATCGCATGCCGAGGGACCATTAACATCGTCAACAGTCTGTTTCGTTCTGAACGTGAATTAAGTCAATGTATTTTGCAATCTATCTTCCGTGTTATGAATGTTTTTGTTGAAGAGTCTCCGGGGGAGTCTCACTAAATATTTTCCTGCCTGCGCAGTACGGTGAACTGGTTTGCAGGAAAGTGATTCAATCAAAATGTCCTGGCTACATCAGAGCGTTAATGACATAAAATAAGAAATACGCTTTACAGCCACTGCGCAACTTTCCAGCAGTAAAATGCGCTTTCCATTACTGAGAAAAAATTCAGCCCTTCGACTCTTCCCTATGCTCTAATCAGATACCACACCACAGGTTCATACCACACCAAGTGGCTTATCTTGTTCAGAGGATGCAAAATGAGAACTTTAATTTTCCGCTGTTGAAGCGCTGGTGGGGTTTAGTTCGGACCTTATCTTCACTGTGACAACTTGACGGAGGGTGATAATTTCTCTTTCAAACTTACTAGAGAGAACTTGCGAGACTTTCACATTATGAGCTCACTTGTTACAATAAGCTGAAGAGCTGGCTATCTTGCGTCAACAGGCTTTATCTGAATATAATGAATTTTGATTGGACATTTGAAGATGTGAGAACAGCAGAAGGCGTCTCTGTCCGTGTTCCTACCACGGTCGTTGTCCAGGTTATGCAGGATATTGTTCACTTCTACAAAGCAACTGAGCATTTTTTGGGAAAAAACAAAGAGGAAATTGGACAGATTATATTTCCCGTCGTGGATAAACATTTGAGACTGGTCTACGACAATGAGAAGCTGGAAGACATTCAGGAAGGTATGCATGTGTATGGTTTATAACTGCCCTTCCTTCACACTAATAGGCTCTTGAGCTCTGTAACATGCACAAGTAGGTCAACCCTTTCACTCCCATATATAAGCCATATAGGTGTGTACGCCCCAAAGGGTGGTCGTTTTCAAGCATCTTAGCCGAATTAGGGTATAGATTTTGTCTTTTTAGCCTGAAATAGGGTAGAAGATTTTGTTTATTTTATAATGGTCTGAACTAAGTTCGAAAAACTGTATGGCTTTTCGTCTGAAATAGGGTATAGGTGTTTAGAACCTGGCGGCACGGCTCTCACTCAAAATTATGAGAACTACACCTCCCCCTAGCTCCCCACCTCCCCCGAGAGTCTTGATCATTGTGCAGTGAGTATGCGTTTTCTGATAGCGTTTTTTGTGTCGTTTTCAGCCTCAGAGACTGAAAACTACTTTTCTTCAGAACTTCAAAAGTCGGTCGCGCAGGATTTATGGGACATGGGGATCCTGGTTCACAAACTCGTCATCACTGACGTCACTACGACAGGAGATGGGCACCAAGTGAATGGAAATGCCGACGTGAAACTCGACCAGAAGAATGAAAGATTGTGCTAAAAAATCCCTTCACTCCCAAGAGTTGATCCACTTCGATGTTCTCTTTACATTTTCTCACCAGATATATGGCGTATGGTGAGAAGAATTTGGGATTTCATAGCTTGCTCAGCTGACCAAACCAAGAATTCTCACAACAGCACAGTCATGGTATATTGTCTGTTTGAATAGTTGGCAGAATTTGTATCCTTGGTTTGGGAGTGAAATGGTTAATCTATATCAATATTACAGTGAACAATGACCGGACCGGTAACTGCGAAATGTGTGCACAGTACGGTTGAGCAGGTCTGGGAAGAAGTAGTGCTAAATATAAATGCCGCATGGAACCAACATATCATAAGACAAATGGCGATTGAACTTTGAATGCTGTATGCGCCTACTATGTAACTAACTATTCTACCGGTATTCTAGAGTAAAGAAATTTATGAAAGGCAGACAAGACGAGACGAGACCTGGGAGAAAGAAAATCCTCCGCACGCTAGGCTCAGTCCCCAGGCGTCGGTTTTCGACGCCCGCGATCCTGCCCACTTGAGGATCGCGGGCGCCGAAACAGACTGAGCTCGCGCCCTCTTTTGCTCCTTTCCACCTGACCCGTCCGCTACCCTGTTCCAGACTAGGGGTGACTCCACAAATCGGAAACGGCGTGCTTGAATAAACATGTGGCGTTGCGTGATTTAAAGCAACCGTCTCAGAGCTGTTTTGCAGCGGCAGACTCGACTATAAATCATCGAGGATTCTGACAAGAAGAAACATCGACCTTGTTCGAGAGCCAGACTGAACGAAAAATATACCCTGTCCTAGAGAGAAACGGTGATTTGTATACCCTGTTCCAGAGTCGGAGAGGCGAAAAGTATACCCTGTTGAGCGGCACATCCCCGTATAGCTCATATATGGGAGTGCCCGCCATTGGCGGCAAGAGCCTGAGAACGAGGATACCAGGGGACGTAATATTTGTTTTATACGAAGTACCTTTTCAACAAAACGGCAGTCTTCATCGCTTTGCATGCAAAGTGTTTCGCAGCTTTATTTACACCATATTGAGCAAAGAATAGTCAGGTGCAGACATGGCTGACTCCAAAAAGTAAGTTTGTTATTTCTAGTCTGGTTAAGTTTCGTTTTTTGTGTGCTGTTTACCATTAAATTGTCCTATCGACCCACTCAGGTACGGTCTCATAATTAAGAAATCAAAACCCGCTCAGCAAGTAAAGAAGGCAGCTATCTTCGGCAACGAATCAAGTGATGAAGAGGTAGTTCTAGTGCTATATCAGTATAAAACCAATGTATCTTTAGTTTATAAATGTGTCAACCTAAAGTTGATGCTTAAATAATGCTCGATCGAAACGTTGGCTCACACTATCTTTCACTCCCAAAAGTGATCAACTTCGATTTTCTCCTTCAGTTTCTCACCAGATATATATCATACAGTATGGAGAACTTGGCTTTTGATAGCTTGCTCAGATGATAGCTGATTAAATTATGAGAATATCAAATATGTGATATTCTTTAATACAATTGAGGTCGAATGAGGATGGCACGTGCTTGCAGTCTATATTGCAACATTTCTCCTCGTGGTACTAAAGATAGCATAGCACAACTTACTTTATATGGTGTAGTTGCAAAATAGTCAAATTAGTCTTTTGATTTATTACATTTTTTTTTTCTTTTTTTTTTTTTTCAAAAAAAACCAAACTCAGCCAGATTTTTTAAATACTAAATACAAACTTCTCCACAGGAAAGTGCACACAAGGCAGTGAATATGTCGTTAATGAAGGAGGCAGAAAAAAAGAAACAGATGAAGCAGGTGAAGTCACAATATTGTAGTTTTTAATCTTATCCAAACTGTGTACATCATGTACATAAATAGTCCAGAATAATTGATAAATCTTGATTTCTTGTTTGTCAAGACCCAAAATGAGATACGTAAAGCGCTGGAAGAGGACCCTACTGTCTATGAGTATGACAATGTTTATGATGAAATGGCAGAGAAGAAAAAAGCAGCACATGTCAAAGTGCCAGAAAGGGACAAAAAGGTATGTTATGTTTGTCTTTTTCCTCATCTCTCCAACCTTCCTTTATTGACAGCTGTTAGTGGAATATTGATGGCTTTATCCTTAGTCTTACAGTGTAAGCAGGTTGAGTCACCCAACATTTTCTCCACAGTCACTCATTACATGACTGTACAATTTACTATTGTATATGGAAGGAGAAGCTCGCCTCTGATCATTTTTGGGATTGAAAGTTTAGTTATAGTACAGTGTATTTATCTATTTTGGTTGCAGCCCAAATATATTGAAGGTCTCCTGAAGTCTGCAGCTTTCAGGAAAAGGGAGTTTGAACGATCGGTGGAACGACAAGTGCAGAAAGAACGAGAGAAGGAAGGGGACGAGTTTCACGACAAGGATGCTTTTGTAACAGAGGCGTATCTTTACTTTGATAGATTTATTAATTTGGATCAATATATATATTTTTTTCATGGAGAAGGAACCATAGTTTGATCGATGCTTGCCCCACCTGAAACCTGCCGTTGAAGCTGCCAAGTGTCCCATTTTATACTGAAGTCTTCTACATCCATATCTGCATCTTATCTTCCACTCTCCGATTAACTCACATCACTGTCTCCTATGTTTACTATCTCATTTCCCGCAAACTTTGTTTGGGATTAATAGTCCTTAGCTAGATCAAAGGTACAAGAAGAAAATGTTGGAACAAGCAGAGGAAGAGAAGAGGCTGCAGAAACAAGAAGCACTTGATGGTATGATGTGAGACAGCACTTCTAATCAGTAATGAACCTAAAATCTCAATTTGTTCAACACAGTGCAACATTCTACTGTCATCCTTTGTCTTTTTACCACAATGCCTTGTGTGGAGCCGTTATTATATACTGGTCAGCCCAAAGATGCATTTCTTGCTCATAGAGAAGCAAGGTACATCTGGACTGAATATTAAAAATATGCAAAAAAGGGAGGCTTATGAGAGTGGTTGGTGTAAACCCTAAGGATCAATAAGGGCAAAACAAAAGCAGATTTCCTAGGGAGAAAGAGGAGGGTTGACCTCAGAGGGCCCAACACTCGTCATACCATACTTTCACTATCCATGATAAAAAGCCTTTCTGGCAAAAGGCAACATTCATTACGTACATCTCAGTTAAAGTACATGTAGTAATATTTCTGTATTCCAAACAGTTTTAGTTACACTGTAGATTCCATTTCTAGTTGTTTACAGTATTATTTAGTATTGTTCATCCTTGTTACTTTGTCTTGGTTTTTAGCTGCTAATGATGTCACTAAGCAGTCGGACCTGAGCATGTTCTACCGCAACCTCTTGAATAAGAATGTGTCCACAGGAGGGGAATATTCTGTGGGCAACAAAAAGTCTGAGGCGAAGGAGGTAGAGAAGAAAGATGAACACCAAGACAGGAATCAGAAACACAAGGAACCAAGGACTGACCGACAGGACCGTGAAGATCACAGACACCGAGAAAGACACCGTGATAGAGATAATAGAGACGAGGATTATGATAAGCATGGCTCAAGAAAAAGAGAGTCTGTTAAGGAAAACAAAAGATATCAGGAAACTGATGGAGGATCAAGGCGACAAGAAAGAAGTGATAATGATCAACATCCAAGGTCTTCAGAACACTCTAAAAGACTTCACCAAGATACTTCAAGTGATAGACAAGACAAGAATGAGGAGGATGAATATAGAGGGGCCAAGGAGGAAGAGTCTGAACGAGTACAAGCGAAGAGGGAGAGTGACAAAGTCAAGACCAAGAAGGGGTGTGAGGCACAAGCAAATGTACCTGAAACCAAGACAAAGTTTGCTAAACGAAGTACACAAGAAACTGTTATGTCTGCAAGGGATAGGTATTTGGCAAGAAAACGAGGTCGTGAAAATGCTAAGGCAATGAGTGCAAATACAGAGGAAGACTGACAACATTTATGGTATGGCAACTTCGCTTTTAATCCCTAAATTTTTTTATAAGTATTTCCCTACAGCATTTCCCCAAAACTGCCCTGAACAACCTATAAAAGTCTAGTTATCATTTCCATGTCTCCATGACATTATGGGTATGTCATTCCTGAACAGGAAAATGATTCATGTCTCCATTTTAGTGTCACCTATTAGGCAATAAGCTAACCAACACACATGTTGCATACACCCACATACCTATACTTGTATATATTTTGGAGCCTGAGTAATTTATTTGCTTGTTTAAAAAACAAAACAAAACAAAAACAAAAGAGAAACCTGATATACCGAAAGAATAACATTTAAGACAGACATTTAAAAGGTTTGCAAGTTAGTATATTATTAGTATATTACCTGTAGCTTCACTGGGCCATCTAGTGCAGTATATTGTATGCAGTACTTGTACACAAACCAACCACTCATATACACATGAACTAATTATTAGAAATACTTCTAAGTTAAACATGCTTTCATGTCTTGTCTTGTTTCTAAACAACTAATTCACTTTCTTTGCAGAGAATGTTACAAGTCCAGGAATTTAAAACTACTTGTTCCATGGTAACTGATCCAGGTTTACATTTCCTCCACAGAGAATAATCCCAACATTCTCAGTCCCATTTCCAGGACGGGCCTTGAACTTCTCTGACAGCACTGCGGCTACTCCAACAGCAGCTGAAGGTTCGATTACAATCTTCATTCTCTCCCAAACAAGTCTCATAGCGGCACCGATCTCTTCCTCTGTGACAGTGATAACATCTGAGATGTGGTCCCTTATTATTGGCCATGTGATGTCACCCAAGCTTGTCTTCAGACCATCAGCTATTGTGTTGGGTGGACCTGAGAATAATGTGGATTAGGTCTTGTGATGTGTGCACAGACATTGCGTTTCACACAAAAGCACATGCCTAAAAATTACATTTTAGGGTTGCCTGCACATTTTATCCACAGCAAGCAGTTTGATGTTTGTGTTTAGTGAATAACATTAATGTACAGTATAACCACCTTAAACAATCCATGGCTTGCATGTGTTCTTGTCAAAAAATCTTAAGAAGGTACTTTCACAATCAGTTGCAGTTTGAGTGATGGAAAAGAAAACAAATTGGCACAGCAAGCTGTACAGTAGTCAGACTCCAGATAGTTCAGTTTTCTTCTGAGCAAGTTGTCAAGAAAATCTGCTAGCCCGATGAGAAGTCTGGTATTCCCAGGTTAGCTATTGTAGTGGACATGGCTGACACTGAACCCCACCTGTTTGTATTGTAGTAAAAAATGTAACTTTTTTAGATTTTATATTCTCGCCATTATTAAATAATAATATTGTAACTGACCTGGTAGTGGTATCCACTTTCCAGCTGCAAATGACTTGGCACAGTCATCTGCATTCTGAGGTTCTGCTGCAAAAATCTTAATATTTGGTTTGATGCCTTTAGCAGCAATACACACACCACTTAACATGCCCCCTCCACCTACAGGGACAACGATTGCATCCAAGTTTGGGACCTGTGGAGGTACCATATATACCAACAGGTTATTTTAACAATAAAGAGGACCTGAAATATGCTCAGATATTTTTCTACAGGTGCTAGCTGTTTCAAAATTGAACAGTAGCCTAAGTAGGGCCAAATATTCTCTCAACCTTTCCTAAACAAAATGAATGTTGAGCTTGACATTAGCCCAAGCAAGAGATCATCTGCCACTTTCTCCATAGTAAACAACATAAATTTTATTAAACTGTATGTTTCAAAGGAGAAGTTGCCTCTGATCATTCTTGGTTGAGGAGAACTGTTACCTTCAAAGGAATGAACAATGTCCAAGGACAAAATATCCTTGCACATTTCCATTTAACCAAATGAAATACCAAAAGCAATCACAGTATCACCTGTTCAAGAAGCTCCAAGGCCATGGTACCTTGCCCAGCGATCACATGAGGATGGTTGTATGGAGGAATTAGAAATGAATGTGGGCCCAACTCTTCTAACAACTGTGCAGCTGTTCCTTCTCTGTCCTGAAATTGTTAATTGCAGATGAGCTGCAATCCTGTAAGGTGGATGCTATTCTGGTACTATAGGACAATGGGGCCTGTATATGGGTAGCTTGTTCAGCTGAAAGCTGCTTAAAGTATTACTAAAGTATCACTGCATGCCTGCATGTTTTCTTCTGAAATGGTTGGGAGATTTTTGTTCTATTACAATATGGCTACATTATGTGCATGTTGTGGGTGAGGGGGGGGGGGGGGGGGGGGGGGGGGGGGGGGAAGAGCTGCAGACAAGCTAGAGTACAGCTCAATATCAGGCTAAGTCCTGTCTGGAATGGTCTACAGTGTGTGACAGTGGTTGTTGCTTCTGGCTGACTATCTTTTTAATAGCAGGCTTATGTTTTGGTCTCTTGCCACAGTGACATGCAGGGGTGTAACATACACTAGTCGATGCTCTGCTTCCAGTACCGGTAATACTTCACCAACCTTGTGTGTAATCCCACATTCTCTTATGTGAGCTCCGTAACCCTTGACAGCAGCCTTTTTCACATCTGGAGCGTTGTGCGGCATGGCAATGTGTGCCTGAAGCCCTGTGAGTTTAGCTGCAAGGGCAAGTGCCTGGGCATGGTTACCGCTGCTGTGTGTCACCACCACTGCCTGTTCCTTGTTGGGCAGAGAGTCCACCAGTTGCAGAACTGAATTCATTGCTCCACGGATCTAATTAGAGCAAAGAAACTTCATCTTTAGTAATAACTGACTTTCAGTCTTTTGCTGGGACTAAAATATCTGGGGTCTCTCTGAAATGGCATATTCTCAGATTTTCCTTTCCAAAAGTGCCAAGGTCTTTCGCTCAAAAATACACTTCGAGCCCCCACTCGATCCCCACTTCGATCACAAAATCCTGGATCCGCCCCAGTGACCATACAGTACATGACTACCTTGAATGCTCCGATCTTTTGGAACTGTTCACATTTGAAGTGAAGTGATCTGCCGCTCATCGTATTCAGTGTTTCTGACGTCATCACTGGGGTCTTGTGGATAAAAGGCCGGATCCTCTCCGCGGCGTCTTGCACGTCTTTCAGTGTGATACTTACAGGCTGCTTGTTACTCATTGTTCTTCTGAAATTTGGACGATAATATCATATGTCGTTACAAAAAAAGGATGTTTTAATGGTTTATGTGGAACTTATGTGCTGTCAAGTAACCACGATAGCGCTTTTGATCAGTCCAAAATTATCCTAATGAAACTACTATACTTCTCCTGCTGTAGTATTTTAATATATAAAAGATGACTGCCTTGCCTGTACCCTGAAGTGACGCGGATTGGATCTCGTATTACAGGAGAAGGACGGTGTTTAGAAATTGCTGTGCTCCACCTTTGAATTAAAAATCCGAAGAGTTTACGGTTGGCTGACTGTAGGCGAACATAATAAGCCATTCGAAGCTGGTCCTTCACGCGCCATCCGCCATTTTGACTGAGTTGGGATGCGGAAACTGGGTTCTAGTGACCATTCTTCGAGGGCGAGGGAAGGCAAGATTCAATGGAGAAGAGCATGGAGTCAATGATGACAAGTCTAAGGATCAAGGAAACTTATCCAAAAGGGCACTCCCTGTAGTGGGCTATACGGAAAACCGGAGGCTCCTCCCGAATGGGTTATTTTTACGCTTCAGGCGTAAAAAGTGTATGGGCAACGAAAAGGTCTGGTCTGGAGGAATCGTATTGGTGGTCGTTTATCGGGTATACAAAGGAGTGCATTTCTACTGGAGAAATTCTTATAAAAGTCATTATTAATTCGACCCACGAACGTATGCTGGTACTTAAAAGTTAGGCGGAGCCTACCCATATAGAACAAGAAATGCAACAAATCCTTTCAAGTGTCCGTTACACCTCCTCCCTCCCCACATGAAAGCAACCGCAACAACCACATAAAAAATCCTAGTGGTCTACTGTCCGCAGCACCTGTCGTAGGTCATGCCATACTGACCCGGATTGTGCTCCATAATTGTTGGCAATAAGCACTACGGGTTTGTGTCAACAAAACCTGCCGCCTTTCTTTGACGCTAGATAATTTAATATTCCGGCTTTACTTTTATGCCCGAGTTACCTCAACCCAATCCCCTTTACGGTGCACTTTTGATACGTCCATAGTCAGCCTGACTTCATGGCCGATGACTGGTGCACAAGTAAAACTTACTTGAATTTAATTAGTAGAATTTAATTCTCACTTTTCGTCCAATCTTTTCCTCGTGAGTTGCATAATCAGTACTAACATGAGGATCAGGATCCGGCTACGGACCGCTTGCTCCAATTTCGCCAAACGTTTAAAATTAAACGTGTTTCCCTTTTAAAAATTAAAATTAATTAAGCTGTCACCGGTGTAGGAAGCAATATATAGTTCTACAGAGGTCTACTCATTATATCATCAGCACCGCGGCGTGTAGAAGCAATCAAGCCCGAGTTGTGGACTCGAGTGTAAGGTATGCTTAACTGCTATATTACTTTTGTTTGTACACTATTCTCGCTTGGGATGGCCTCATGGCATCACGGGGTATTTTCCGAAAGAAAATGCCGGTACGGTTAAATTTCTAAAAATTCTCAAAGAGCGAGCAGTATCCATCATGTACTCAAACAAGCTGACTGAAAGCTGAGAGCATGCCGTGTAAAAGTTCAATACATGGAAAGATTCGGTTAGCTGTTTAAAATCGAATTTCTCTTTTCGTAACTGCAGTAGATTTCTCTTAAGTACGCGGGGACTTCTCCAGTCGATGAAAAACATAGAACACTCATTGATTATGAATGACCTGCGGTCTTCTTTTACTACAGTGGTCTAACTTTCTTTCGCTTCGTCATCTTTGTCTCTTTCTTTTTACCGTGAGTTCTCGTTCTTCTTCTTCTTCATTGCTCTTAGTCCTAGTTCCTTCTTTTCTTTTTCCTGTATTTGGAACCTCGCCTTACGGCCACCCCGTTATTATGGCCATTATAGTTTTTTCCCGCTGGCAAACCCCCAGTCATGTTCTTATCTAAAAACCTTATATCATTGTTACAACTAAAAATACAATATACTTTTATTTATTTTTCTTCTTTTTCTTCTTCTTTTACGTTTCTTCTCCTTTTTCTTCAGTTACTGTATTCTTCTTAGAATTTACTTTCCTCATTTACATCTCCTCTGTACAGTACCACGCAATATCATCTCCTTTTCTTCTTCTTTTCTTTCTCTTGGTATATATCAGTTCTCCGACTTCTTACCTTTTTTTTTTTTTTTTTTTTTTCGTTTGATATGGCTCATCCAAGAAATTAAAGCCGTTGTTTTTGCTTAAAGGATGAAGATGATGATCGCTACCTTCATGCTGCTCAGCTCTATCAGCGTCTTCCAGTCTGCAGAAGGCGCTGTCAGCTGTCCATCACGTGGATATGTCCCTTGGCACAAAAAAGTCCCCGGAGACTCAGCGGACTTTGACCAAACACTGTACAGTGCCGACAACGCCATCGGCAACAAGAAGTGCAAAAGAGCTTGCATAGCCAAATGCGAGGGAGATTGGGCTAATGACGGCTGTCTGTCCATCGACTATAAATACTGTTTCCAGGGCTGGTGTTACTTCAAACCACGGTGTCTTTGCAAAGGTTTCAAGCGCACGGTGCCCGAAAGCGAGCTAGAGTCCGGAGACCGATGGTTTCACGTCAACTGTAGCCAAGAGTGATTTTAAACGTATGACACTAAAGTTGCATGTTTTGTTAACTGATTCCTGTCAGAACAAAAATCAATAAAGTGCCGTGGAGATCTGATACTGTACTTGAGCTGCACCCCGGGGAGAGAGGGGAAAGTGTGTTCTGGGAGGCCTTGCTTACTGCTTCAACCCCTTACCCTTTAGGAAACCGTTTTGAGGTTGCGGACCCTTCTGTATGGGCTCTAAAAAGACCTTTATAGAAAAACCTTTCAGAAAACCGCCCTCTATCTATTTTAATGGTGTCATTGTTTTTTACATTGGATTTTGAAAATATTCATTGGAACAGGGTAGAGACTTATCACGATTAAAAAGCTTGACCAAACATAAACATAAGACATATCACTGGAAAGAGCATAGCGAATCTAATACACGTTAGTACACGAGTTTTCAGACACATTAGCCAAAATGTCGTGAAGCGCCGCTACTGAGCGAATATTTAAGGTTCTGGAGGGTTTTTAGTGCACCAAATCCAACAGCCAATGGCGATGACTAGGTAGATATCAAACTTGTAATGTATATTACAGAAACAGCAGCGTAGAATGTGTTTATATTAGAAAAATTCTGTCGCCGTTCTTAGCAGGATCCCGACCAGCATCCTTAGCTGGATCCCGAACATTGGACTTAGAAATATTTAAGGTGCTGGAGGGTTTTTAGTGGGATTAGTGCACCAAATCCAACAGCCATTGGCGATGACTAGGTAGATATCAAACTTGTAATGTATATTACAGAAACAGCAGCGTAAAATTAGTTTATATTAGAAAAAATTCTGTCGCCGTTCTTAGCAGGATCCCGACCGGCATCCTTAGCTGGATCCCGAACATTGGACTTAGAAATATTGAGGAGCACCCATCGGAGCTGTTCCACAAAATATGTGTTTCACACTGCAATCTGTCTTGGCTGGCATGAGATCTATCTGCTTTTTTGCTGGCTGGGAAAAAAAAAATAAATCGGACTGCTGGGAGAGAGATAGCCGTTTTCAGTCTCGCTGGAGGCATGGGAACAAGCAAGACTGCAATCGAGGCTACATATATATCAGGTAAAACTAGTGCCCGCGATATGTCGGCCAGCGTCGAGCTCGTCCCCAGGGCTTTCGCATTACAGACTATGCATGTTTCAAGATGGCGGATGTCCGGTTTGACGT
Organism: Plumapathes pennacea; assembly: GCA_964036295.1. Taxonomy (NCBI): domain Eukaryota; kingdom Metazoa; phylum Cnidaria; class Anthozoa; order Antipatharia; family Myriopathidae; genus Plumapathes; species Plumapathes pennacea. Next base: position 5,937,516 of record OZ038467.1, read on the forward strand.
GAAAGAAAATGTTCTAATGAAAGTAACCCAGAGATTGTGAGAGAAGTAATAGTAGCAAGATGAAACGCTCGCAGTCTGAGGCTTCGGCTTCGCCGCCTTCAAAGAGGCAGCACATCACAAAAATGATTTCGCCCGTCAACATCGGACCAGTCTCGACTGAGGTACTTAGAAACCAAAGAAAGTTGAATTATCGCAGGATCTTCCGTTTTCGATGGTGGCAGTCCGGTACATGAAACATCTCAGGTTCACTTCGGATGTTTTGGCTCTATTTTCTGTCGTCCGAAGTGCCGATTCGAGACGACATCCATCCAGCAAGATCCAGTTGTTGTGAACAGCTGTTGGTTATATTTTTGATACCACGCGGAGTTTTATGTTTTTTGTTTTCACTCTCTACTCTTAGGATGAGATGAATCTGAAGGTGCTGAAGTTCCAGAACAAGAAGTTAGCGGAACGACTGGAGGACATGAAAGCTGACGAGGAAAAGATGCGAGAACATCTGGAGGAGCTAAAGCAACAAAGGGAATCTGATCTGTCCATCTTGTCAGTGATAAACCGGCACTGGATACAGGTGGGTGATGTATTCAGTAATCTCGACTAAACTGGGTGCATATTTCCAGTGCTATTTTATATAATAAAGCATGTGTCAGCATGCTGGTTGAGTTAATACTGTAGATGAAGCACTTGGGAATTTGAAAGAACTGACAAGAGAAGTTTGGAGAATCACGATTCTGTGGAGTGGCCTTCTACACACTGCTTGAGTGTTCTTCCAAATTCACAAGTGCTTCTATAACTCAACATAGCACACTGACAAGTGCTAAATATTCTTTCATAAGAATCAGAGCAAAGGATTTAACTAAGCAAAACCAACAAGAAAAGAATCAAGTTTGATACCGGCTGACGTCAGACGGACATGTGTGATGCACAGTGCCATGGTTGATAAATTTGTAACATTAGAAGAAGATGAAACATTGCTCCACAGTCAACAGTCAGTCAAATATCGTAATTACTTGTGGATAAGAATAACTAATGGTCTACTCTTTGTGCTATACATACTGCACATTTATTACATGACTTCACATTTTTGAGTGCAAATAAAGGCACGTAAAACACTCCGCCGTATTGCACTCCTTCCCATGTAATAACCTCTTTGTATTGTAAACTGGTATATCAACTAAGTGTTGATGAGGGTAATGGAACGCCGTCAAAGAGACAATAGCTGACGTTTTGAGTGCTAGCCCTTCGTCATTCGCTCTGACGAAGGGCTAGCGCTCGAAACGTCAGCTATTGTCTCTTTGACAGCGTTCCATTACCCTCATCAACACTTAGTTGATACACCAGTTTGTCTTCCGCCACGCCGACACAGTCAACCTAGTTCTTTTAAGAGCTGGTATTACATTGTTCTTTGTATTATAGTGTAGCAGTCAAGTGTCTGTTGTTTTAGTTGTGTTGTTGTTAAATTCTTGATCTTTAGCTTGACGAAGACGTGAAGACCTTACTCCAGAGGTATGAAGCAGAGACTGAGGATAACACAGATTTAAATGAAGCTTCCTCTTTGTCATACTTGGATCATATGGCAAGCCTGGATTCAGAGCAGGCCAGAGCTGAGGTGACACAGAGGGCAACATCCTCGAAACAACATGTAGAAAAGTTGCTGCAGTATATGGATAAGTCTGGAACACGGCTGATGGTGCCCAGAACAGGTGTGTTTAATAAACTTGGAGCCACATTTCCAAGCAGCCACAGTTACCCTTTGAATCCACTGTTGCAAGTAAAATTACTGTACACCAGGGCCCGGTTTTTCGAAAGTCAATTAAGCTAATCCAGGATTAACGAAATTCTTTCTCTTGACCTCTCTCCCAATAAACTGCAGAGTTTTGTTCGAAGATGGATTAGTAAGCTTGCTTCAGCTTAAAACGTTATCAAGAAAGTCGTTGTGGATGAAATGTTCATGTTTTCTGGCTAAAAAATGACAAGAAAGTTTAAACCTAATCCAGGATTAGCCTAATCGTGCTTTGAAAAACTGGGCCCAGTACATTGTTCAGTGCTCGACATTAATGGTTGCCTGTTATGCCCAGGGCAACCAAATAATTTGGTTGGGCAGGTATATTCAGGGCCGGACAACCAGAAATAATGAAACATCCAATTGCTTGAAGTCAATCTATAGTCTGAAGGGTAACCAACCTAAAACCTTAATGTTGAACACTGTTATTACAGCATATTGTTTTCTGGTCCCTCTACAGAAGCAGAAAGGTCAGCAGCTGAAGAAACAACAGAAGGAGGACAGCTACAGCAGGCTGGAGCTGAGGAAGTGAAGGCTGCCGAGACTAGCATCCCTAGTGCTCCAAATCTCTCTGAGGCAGAGGCTGATAACAAACATCTGCGTGGTCTGCTTGCCTCTGTCCAGCAGAAACAGCAGGTGACATCATTGGAGGTAATGTAGTGCTTTTGACTTCTTTCTAATGTACATTGTTTTGTGTCTCTTTGCTCCTTGATTATCCTGGTCCAAAAGGTTTTATAATTCTCCGGGTGGTGGAACCCGGGTACTTCTTGATTGTTGAAATCAGGAGTTTTAAAGAGGGTTAAGGAGTACTATAATTGCTGTTGTTTTTGGTTTTTTGTAGTTCTATGACCTTCGTGACAAGTATGCTGTTGCCCAAAACGAGATCTCCCAACTGAACAACAAACTTCAAGATGCAGAATATGAGCTGCAGAAGTCAACTCATCGGGTGGATAACTTGGTGAAGAGAATGAACGAAATGGAGGAAGCAAAGAAGAAAGATCCAGAGGGAAATATGGCTGGTGAACCATCAACAAGTGGCTCCAGTGTGGTAAGCTCCTAGGTCTCCTCTTTTTTCTAGAAACCTTACAAAGAAGGAATGATACAGTTAGGTTAGGGTCTTAGGCCTAGTGGATAAAAAATATAGTTGGCAGCCTAGCCATGAGCCCTGGGCCCGGTTTTTAAGGTCGGCGTCTCACGAAAGTGAGAAGCACGACCTTGTTGCGGCCACGACACCGTCAGTCCGTCAGTCAGTCCGTCAGTCAGTCCGTCAGTCAGTCCGTCATCTGTGTCAACAATAGACTTCCAAATTAGGAAGTTTATTCCAAATTTGGGCACGATCACGCATGATGAAATACATTTCAAGAGATCGATTAACTTTAAAGGCACGGAATTATACGACCTTTTAGTCACGGCTTTTGGTGATAGTATGAATGCGGAAGATGCTCCAAAGGTTTATACTTGCTCTTGGCCGATACCTCGAGTGTTTCAAGCATCGCCCGATTTTCCTGATAAACTCTGTGTGAAAACAACATTTCATACTGGCGTAACGGTACAGACTTTATATCGATCGTGCAGTTATTATTTTGTGTGAATATTTCAGTCGGTTGACCGTACACAGGAACCCGGCGTTCATCTCTGTCGACACTCATTGTGCAGTGGACGCGCGCGATTTAGTTGTTTACATTCCTCAGTTTAAATTTGCCTGGATAACTTACCACAAGACTTGAAGTATATTGTGTATGCCGAAGCCCTTGAACGAAAGGTTACTTTGGTGTTCTTCGTTGATAATGAGTTACAGTTATTAAGAGTTAGCTCGAACGAACTATGCAAGAAAACAACACATTCTTGTACGTATGTACGTATTCAGTCATCCGGTTAATATTTATCTGTTTCATCGGATTACCGAGACCATAAATATGTGAACCTTCTATGACAGGTCATTCATGTGACTATAATAAACTTCACTCTTCGAAAAATATTTTGTATTCGTCGTCATTTGAAACCCGAGTTAATGATTACCGTGAATATGTATACGGCTTGGAAGGAAGTTACGCCGCTCAAAATGATTTGAACACCGGTAAAGCGAGCAAGGTTTGTGCACTTTAAAGTATATCCTGTCAATGTTTGCTTTGAGTCGAGAGGATTAGGCCACTTTGAGGTTTACGAGAAGTTATTTGACTCTCTGAGCTGAGCTGATTGCCTCATTAAATATGCATGTTACGCTTGATTGAGTGCAAGCGTGTTGCCCTGCACAGTGGTAAAGCGTGACGTCCTATTTTGCAAAATTTTCCATTCGAATCTCTAAACATACACAGCTGCTGCACAAACGTGTGCAAAGTTTCAAATCGGTAGCCCTACTGACAGCAGCCAGATAGCTCCATACTGAACTCCCTTATTTAGCATCAGTTCTAAATCAAAGGACTTATTAACACCAAATAGGAGGGTTTAGTATTGAGCAATTTGAACTTCAATAGCCCACATCTCAGCTGTTCAATGCGCTAAAGAGCTAATTTTTTGTGTGACCGTTTTTAGACAGGGCATATTTCGATATTTTTTGTGACATCACTTTACCACTATATTCACTCAAGGGAATCCCTATACTTTAGAGCAGTTAATACACAAGCCTGTTGTACGAACTAGACCACAACCAAAGTCTGCCAATCAAAAAGATAGCCGACCTTACAGCGGCATCGCTGCTTTGATTCAAAGCATGATTAGGCTAATCCTGGATTAGATCTAAACTTTCTTGTCATTTATAAGCCTGAAAGTGTGAAGGTTTTGTCCACAACGATTTCCTTGATACGTTTTAAGATGGAACAAGCTCTTTAATCCTTCTTCGAACAAAACCTTTCAGTTTATTAGCAGAGAGGTTGAGAGAAATAATTTTGTTAATCCTAGATTAGCTTAATCGGCTTACGAACAACTGGGCCCTGACTTAATTCATGTGCTATCTGTTCTTTCACAACATGTCCTAAACTGTGCCTTTTGTTATTAGAAGGAAGAAATTGATGAAGAAGTGGAAAAACACAAGGAACTGGCTAGGACAAGGCTTGAGGAACTTGAGAAACTTCACGAAAGCTATACACTTGGTCAACAGGAAGTGGAGAAACTTAAACTTGAGGTGTGTTGTCAGAGATGTTATTTTACTAGCCATGCAGGTGCATCAACCATAACACTTGATGTCTTGATGTGCTCTAGTCAGGCCATTTGGATTATTTGCTAGGGCCTAGACTAAGGGCACCTTCATTTGGCCGATTCTAGGATAGGAATAGCTGCTCTGATTCTTAAAATATTTTGGTTTCGAGCTGACTTAAATCAAGATGTACAGTTAAAGTAAATTGATAACTTCTGTATTGCCAGGGTGAAGGTATGTGAACCTTTACATGGTGCTTGTTTTCCTACTGTTGCTCAAACTGGGTCAGTTCTTTAGCTCTCAATGAGTGACACTGCTTGTACATTGTGCAGCAGTAGGCAGTGGTAAGTACTATACTTCTCCACATCTTTTCTGGTGCAGAATGCACTGAATCCTTGGTGCTCTTATTCAATGCAATTCTTGACTGTCTTATTCCTAGGTTTCCCAAGTGCCCGAGTCTGTTATTATAGAGGCCGCACCCTACAAGTGCTTACAGTCCCAGTTTTCAGTCTTGTACAATGAAGCCACTCAGGTACAGTATATGTGCCCTACAGTAGACATCTGATGAATTATTTTATCCACTGTTGAACTTTTTTATGATGGGCGTGGGCTTCGTATTTTTGAAATTTTCAGAAAATGTAAAATATGATCTATTTTATTATCAAACATCCGACAGTTGATATTGTTTTGTTTTCAGTTGAGGCAGCAGTTAGAAGACGTTAGAAGAATTCTCTGTAACACCAAGACTCAGCATGTAATCCAGCTGGAACAGTTTGAGGTTTGTCTACTAGTCTAACATTCACATTATTTTATTATATAGACATGAGTGTTTTACTGGAAAATATACCGTGCGTAAAATCCATACCAAACTACATCCGGGACCCGAGTGCCGTATTTTCCCTATCCTCACTAGTGAGGATATTGTTGGCATCATTTCCCCCTTTTGCACGGTTGTTTGTGCAATTTCTCGTAAAACACTCATGTCTAATATAATAAAAAGAAAATTACATGGCGGCTTGAAGATATGGATTTTACTTTCTTGTGGTAAAAACAATATTATATTCACTTGCGAAGCACTCATTCGTAAAATATTGTTTTTACCACTCAAAAATAAAATTCATATCTTCACGCCGCCGTGTAATATCCTCTATATACAGTTAAAGTTCCTGCTAGTGGACACCCATGGGAAGCAGAAAAGGTGTCTACAAGTGGAACTCTCCACTTGCGAGAATTCGTTCATACAGAGTTTGAATAAGCTAGGTTTTAGACAGGGCTTTGTAAAGGTGTCTGTAAGTAGAGCTGTCCACTCACGAGAGTGTCCACTTAGAGAGCTTCAACTGTAGTGTAGTTACTGTAGAATGTTAGCCAACATATTCATAAAACAATATGATTGTGTTAATTCTTTACTTTGATTCCTTCCACTTGTCTGTCTACAGTCAGAATCACTATCCATCCAGAAGAAATACAGAGGTGAAGTGAGTGAACTGCATGATGCTCTCTTGCAAGTCAAGAAGGATTATGACTTGCTTAGAATGGATTTTGAACAGAACCTGAAGTCTAATGAACAGACAGGTATCATTTCCCCTCAACAATGCTGAATCGTTGTACATAAATCACACTCTATCACAATCTTGAGTACAGTCAACTTTCTCAAGATGGATACCAGTATAAGACGAACAGGTTTTGCTGGTTCCAACTGGTTGAATTTGCTATTTGTCTGTATCTTCAGTAAACTTTCTATAAGCTGGACATCTAGACCAGGTTCAGTATTCACCAAACTTGCATAAGAACAAAAATGTTTATAAGTATGTCTTATGCATCAGAACAACGACTTAAGCATACTATCTTGAGCGAGATAGTATGCGTAAGCCAACTTGCGATGCGTAAGTCATACTTATGAACAGTTTTGTTTGTATGCAAGTTTGGTGAATACAGCACCTGGTCCAAAGGGTGTCTATTTTAGAGAAAGTTTGCTGTACAATCTGTGAACAACAGTGATATCGGGAAAGGAGAGAGAGAGAAGTAAACGAGAGGGATTGACTGAGAATGGAGTGTTTCATTTGGGAGTACATGTGGCTGTGAGTGTTCAGGGCTGCAGATTTAAGCAGCCGGTAAATTATGTCGCCTCTTGCGACTAGTTTGTGATAACTCCACGTGTGTTCAGGTCCGATGGCAAAAGAGATGAGTGTGATGATCAGCAGTCTCCAGGTACAGTGTGACAACCTTTCTGGCTTGGGATTAAGTGGATGGCCATGAATTGATGATAATTAGGGTGACATTGGTGAACATGAAATTGCTTTTTGTCCTCAGAGTCACAATCAGCAACTGAAAGGAGAGGCGATGAGATACAAGCAGAAATTCACTGAAGTGCAAACACATCTTAACTCGGTAAATTCTTCCAATATTGCAACATATTAGTTAGGCAGTTGGATTGCGAACATTTTCTCCAAAACTAGCTCACACGGGGACTAGCATTCCATTACAGTCAGACAGATAATCAGCCAGTCATTTAAATTTATGTTTTATATTTAATCCGCAGCTAACAGAGGGCGTTAGCGGTCATAAAATATCAAACGAAACTGGAGAACAAGTGGTAAAAGAAGTGACAAAAGAGAAGAAGGGTCTAGAAGAACGTGAGGGAGAGGGATCATTAAAAGAAGGAGAGACGGAGGAGAAGGGACAAGAGGAGGAAGGGGAAATAGAGGAGGGAGAAGCAGTAAGCAGTCCTAAACCAAGCAGCAAGGACTCGGAGATCATCAAAGAATTGCGCGGCAGCCTCAAGTAAGTCATGAATTACATTCTTTTGGGACCACAGTCAACTCTCTCTAAGGCGAACACCCTCGGGACTAGATTTAATGTCCGCCTTAGAGAGAGTTCAGTTACAGAGAAACAAGTGAAAATCGGCAAAGACCAAACTCTGTATGCTGTCCGCTTTAGAGAGAGTTGACTGTATTCTTGTTTATTTCTATTCCGGAATAAGAATTCACAGAATACCAGTTCCCAAAAGAACAGACGTTGCGCTATTCCGAAAACGTTTAGGCGAAGTAATTAACTCAGGCAGTTCCGTTTTTTGTGCAAGTGTCATGTGTTTTGTTGCCGTTAGTGAAATTGTGGTTCTATTCACAACATAGAAAATCTGAAGAAAGTCAGAAGGAAATGAAGCTTTTGCTGGACATGTACAAGGGAGCGTCAAAGGATCTGAGGGACAAAGTTGAGGTAAGATGTCTGTGTATTCGCCCTCAACGTTTTGAACCAAGAATTTACGTCATTCACGATCCGTTTTACTCTGTCATTGCTTTATCGGGCGTGGAGGTTTTGTGATTTGCAGTTTCGTAATGCTCTCTGTTGTAGTTCAGAGTTTACTGGTTGTTGTAGAGAGGTAGCCGTTGTGGGGAGGAAGTGCGGACTGTTAGTGGTTATAAGTGATTACGGATCAAATGAACGACACTGTTTTTATGTGTATGGGTCAATAATTGATCAGACACTTCATAGCACTTAGTGAAACAGACCGTGAAATAAAGGACCAAGCAGAGCTGAAAAACTAATAAATAAGAAGATTTAGCTGGGCTCAAGGTGCAAAGGATTTCGATTAAAGTTAAATTGGCGTCCGAGGCACTCAAAAGATGATGGTTAATGACACTTATCTTTGTGACTTCAGTTGCTTGCCGTTGAAAAGCGGCTGAAAGCGGAAATCGAAAGTCTGAAGGCCAAGGAAGGGGAGATACAGAAAGAGCTGGAGAAGCACAAAGGATCACTCGCTGACGAAGAGGCTATCAGAAGACTGAAAATGGCTGAAGAAACTATCGAACAACTGCAGAAAAACCTGGCTGGCACCAAACAGGTGAGACGGAAATCTGACTCGGTTTGAATCGTCCGCATGCACTTTTCCCGTTTAAAGAATTTGAAGAATTTAAAGAAATAGCTTGTAAACTGGTCCATAGGTTCGCAGCTTGAAAACCTGACACAGTGTTCTGATTAGTATTCTCGCGCGGCTCTGGGGTTATTTCCTTGCTAATCGGAACATTATCTCGCGTTTTTAGGTAGACCGTTCCTGCGCTAGACCTGCGCGGCAAACTGTGATGTCTCTGATCACTTGGTGAGGAAATACCTGTGGGTATTTATTTAATGTTTTGGGCATTCTTTCGCTTCACAGGCAGAGGATGCCCTTCTTGCGGAGATGGAGTTCACAGGTCAAGCGTTCGAAGAGATGCAGGAACAGAACGTGCGAATAATCCAGCAGTTGAGGGAGAAGGACGAAGCCAACCTGAAGCTCATGTCTGAGGTGATCCTTTCTGCTTACGTCACTAGGTTTCGTGCGAGTGGGAGTTGCAGAACTTATGTTTTGTTTCGTTTTCTCCAGCGCATCAAGACAAACCAGATTCAGAAGCAACTCCGGGAAGAGAAAGACGTGCTGGCTGATCAAGTGACCGCGCTCAACACTCTCCGCGAGACACAGACACAAGTGTTGAAGAAGCTGGAAGAACGGGAGCGAGTGATGCAGAACGCTGTGGTACAAAAATAAGTTCTCTTTATTTTATCCATTCATTCATGCGCCTTATCGCTATCTGCTTTTGTTCACGCGGGCGTGATCTATCAGTTTTAGCTGTTAGCAACCCTTCCTCCCGAGATTGGCAGACCTCTGTGGCCTGGGGACGAAAAATTTACATGACAAACCTTGAAATGTAATAGGAAAAGAGCGCTTAATTGGTCGAAACATGTCTGGTAGCATTCTTGGCCAATCAGGAACAAAAGAAGACTCTTGATTTTTGTCCTTGATTTCACGTTTGGAGCCCCGTCTTTTAAATCTTGCTATATCTCGGGCAGCCGACCTTTGTACATACATTTTAATTTTAGTATTGACAGTTTTGGTACACGCGCATTGCCTGCATGTAACTGTGTCCCATTTAATGCTTGTTCAGACGTCGATGGACAAAGAACTGAATTTACGGCAACAGGCAATGGAGCTTCACAAGCGAAAGGTACAGAGTCAGTTTGGCGGTGTACATTCTCTTGGTTGGTTTGCTCTTGATTGTACTTAGGTCTGCTCATGTGATTGGGTCGATTTGTTGTCTTTGTCTGTCTCGATGTCACTACTTTATTGCAAGTCGTTGTCACTGTTTGTGTTTGTGTTTGAATTGTTATTATTATTATTATTATTATTGTTATTATTATTATTATTATTATTATTATTATTATTATTATTATTATTATTATTATTATATACTTCTTCATGGGCCTCTATCTTTAGGTACCTGTGTATAAGCCGTTACACAGGTGCAAACAATAGAGGTAGAGTGACAGGCTTTTGTGACGTCACCGTGCAGATGAGTAGACTCTGATGAATGTTGAGTTGAGCCTGACATTAAACGCTGTTTAGCTGCGGGTCGGATCAAGTCTCCTTTCTAAACGTGTTGGCCACTTTCTTGTTTTGTTTTTGTTTTGTTTTGTTTTGTTTTGTTTTTTGTTTTTTGTTTTGTTTTATTTTTTTGTTTTTGTTTTTTTGTTTTTTGTTTTTTGTTTTTTGTTTTTTGTTTTTTGTTTTTTTGTTTTAACGTTCCGAGTGTTCGGTTCGTCCTCAGGCAATAGAGAGTGCACAGTCGGCTCAAGACCTCAAGATAAAATTCGAAGCTGTGCAGCAGCAGATGCAGGAGGTAATCCCTTTAGATGGAATACATACAGCCTTTGGGGGGGGGGGGGGGGGGCTGGGGTCGGCATTGTACGAATATAACTGATTCACGTATTCTAGAGCGGTTTTTTCATGACTTTTGTAGAACCATAACCGAAGTAATAACGTGCATACAATAATTGCTGCATTCTGATTGGCTGAGCGCACGTCAATTTATCCCAAACAGTGCAATAATGTATAATTAACAGTGCAGAAATGTGAAATTAAGAATGCAGAAATTTGAAATTAAAAATTGCCGACAGCTGGCGCGCGTATTTTCAAAGCCAAACAAAACAGAAAGCATGTTTTTATCGTTTCTTAGGACGATTCCGATCCTGTTTACGAGAAAACAAAGTTCTTGAGACACTTGTCATTGCAACGAAATTGAAAAAATATTTTGCGACGTAAATTATTGTATGTATGTTATTAACAAGTAATCACATGATTTCTGGTGCAATTTTGGAATAAATGAGCACTCGTAAAGTTTTCGAAGACCACAAATTGCACTCGCGCGGCGCTCGTGCAATTTTGTGGTCTTTGAAAATTTACTCGTGCTCATTTATTCCAAATTGCACTCGAAATCATGCGATTACCTATACTAATTACAGCGCCACAATTACGAGCGACGCAAACGCAAGAGATGCGTCAAGTGAAAATGAACGACGCAAGTCAAAAGGAAAGTTTGATCCGTGTATTTGCGCTTTCGCCGAGCCAGTTTTTATTGTGAAATAACATGAAGAGCTGACAGCGATTTTTGTTGTAAAGTGGTAAACAATACCCATCTTTGACTACATGTATTTCAGTTTTGAAGGCTATGTACTATCTTACAAACATACAGCTTAATGCAAAAACCGTCATACCAGCCTGATAAAGCGTCTTCTGTTCCATGTAGGTCCAGGACAGCATATCGGAGAAGACTCGTGCACTGGAGGAGGAGGCGTATAAGGCCAGGAGGGTACAGGTACTGTGGACATAATGAGGCTTATAAGAGAGTCCAGCTATTGTAGGTCACAAAAAGAGTAGTTAAAATATAAAGAAGAAAAGAAGAGAAAAGCAAAGCAAAGAAGAAGGAGACGGAAAAAAGGGGGGGCCCACAGTAGTGGGTGAAAGGCCTGTAGGAGAGACGAGTTGAGTTATTGTTTAATCTTGGGCAAAAGTATGGGGGGATTTGTAAACGTCGGAATCTATCAATTAAGAGCCGTTTAAAGCCAGGTGTCCCACATAATTTTGTCCAGGCTTGTAGGTTTATAGAACAAGAAAATACACGAGTCCAGCTTTTGCACGTTGACTAGAGGTTAGTCAAAATACACAGAGCCTTTACAGCGGGATTGGGGTCGGAAATGCATGTTGGGAAAACTAGAAATGACAGAGGGATCAGAAGAGACTAGGTCAAGGTGTTGTTGGTTGACAAAACAGAAGTGACACAGAAGCTTCTAGAACTTTGGCTTCTCGTCGAGAAGAGTGTATGTTTGTCCCATATTTATAATAGATATTTGTCTGTTGTCTCGCAGGAGGAATGTTCCAGCTTAAAAAGAAAGCTGGAGAAGCAGAAGAAAATCGATCTTTACGGCGCAGCGGACGAGGTTTTACTTGAGGAAATCAAGCAATACAAGGTAAGACGATTAAAACCATCACAGGAAGAAAAATGTTTTTAAAAATAATGCGTGAGCTTGCCTAAAGAAATGTCTGACTGCAAGTTAAATGGATCTGTCTGAGCGCGCGAACGTTTAGAATTTCTCTCATCAGCTGAGAGTCTTATTGGTCAGGTTAGTTGATGGTTGATATTTGCATTCTCTTATATATCCGGCATTACCCAGAGATTACGCTCTTTAATCTTTATCCCGGACCAAGCTGCTGTGAGCAAAATCTGATGACGTTCTCTAGTTGACCTTACAATCATATTTACGTCTGATTAATATATCAATTGCCACTACACATATTTTCATACGTTTTCTTCTCAAATGGTTGGTACAATTTGTATCACGAGCTTAATTGGGAGTGAAAAGGTGTTGGAGAACAAACCTTTGCTTCTGATTGCTCAATAGTTCGTTCGTCTCTGACAAATATTATTACTATTATTATTATTGTTATTGTTATTATTATTATTATTATTATTATTATTATTATTATTATTATTATTATTATTATTATTATTATTATTATCATTACTATTATTATTACTATTATTATTATTATTATTATTATTATTATTATTATTATTATTATTATTATTATTATTATTATTATTATTATTATTATTATCATTATTATGTTTATTATTATTATTTATTTCTGGTTTAGTATGATTTACTGATTGCACGCTGTACATCACGTACACACTAGTTAGATTTGAAAATGCATCCGTTTTTGAAAGTTTCTACTTTGGAGACTTTAGAGGTTTCTGAAAACCTCCGATTGAGAAGTGGTCTAAGACGTTCTTATAAACGCATCTTTTTCAGTGCGTTTTCGTCTTTTCCGTCCACACTAAAACGACGACAAAACGGGGTGAAAATATCTTCGAAACCGATGCGTTTTCAAAAGAAAACGAATTAGGGGCATTAGTTTGTTTTTGTGAATGATCCATTTAGGTGTAGTTTCCTGTCTCTTCAAAGCCCGGGGCGTGCCGTCGCCCACCTAAGAGAATATTGAGTTCTGTCTAACAAGCTGCGTCTCAAAGTCCTTATCCGCTTTGAATATTTTGGTACAATTACGGTGTTCTCTCTCGCAGGCTAAGCTGACCTGCCCCTGCTGTAACATGCGAAAAAAGGACGCCATCCTGACCAAGTGTTTTCACGTTTTCTGTTTCGACTGTCTGAAGACACGGTATGACACGAGACAACGAAAATGTCCCAAATGCAACGCGACGTTTGGGACGAATGACTTCCACAAAATCTACCTCTAGGATTCTCGACCCGTCCCTGTTCCTTGTGCCAGCCTCAGAAAACGTATCAGTACATCGTGCTGAGAGACTTATATTGTGGTCCAACTGGAAGATTTGATGCAGGAACTGGTGGATTGTTTTTCCTTCCAGACACACTCTTGGGACCTTTTAAATGAACACTGTGACAACGGCTTCAGGTTCTAAAACAACAGGACTGCTTTGAGATGTTTTTATAACTTCATGGTAGGAATGGAAAGTTGTAATATAGGAATATTAAAATTGTCAAATAATATTGGTTTCGCGATATCAGTGATTTATCACGTGCGGCATTTCACCGCAGACTTCCGTTTCATTAGGCCAATCGGGAACTTTTGACCATCTATATCAAACCATTCTAACTCCATTTCCTTTTTTCTAGAAATCTAGAAATGATTAAGCGGATAAAATTATCAACTATCACTCGTACATTTTGTTTAAAAGGTTGGGAGAATACGTATTTTGAGCATCAGTCGTAAAGATAGTCCTGAACGGGACGCTATCCCGTATCCATGAATCCCATTGAGTGAGGACCCTGATTTATTTTCAGGACTGTCATTGCAACTGCTTCGTAATAGAGCACTTTTCAGGTGTGTCCGCATTTTTACTTTAGTTTATTTTTATAAACTTATAAACTTATCACAATAAAATCAAACCCTTTAAACCAACCAATGATGGGTCATCTGCTTTGCAAGAAATCGTCCAGGAATTATTTGTGATTTCCGATCCTGCGCTGGCGAGACCGGGGGCGGGACATTCGATAATCGAAGCACGCAGGCCTATCTTTAATCAGAGGGCGCACCGAGAAAAAGGGATAGATGAGTTCGCCAATTTTACCTGCCGCTGTTTCTTGCTTTGAACTTCCGCAAGCGCCACATGTGCATTCATGAACGGCAAATATGGCCCACCACGCCGTTTCCACTGTGTAAGCGGATTAAATGCGGCTTCAGGCTTTGAACTCGTCGGTCACCGACTTCCCTCCACGGGCCGCCATGCATTTTTATTCTGCACCCACACTTGACGGACACACACAGACTGATGGATTAGTTTTTGTAATAACGTAAAATTATGAACACACAATTAAAAAGAAAACCGCTAAAATTAAAAAGAAAACCGCTAAAATTATGCCGAATGTCACGAACAATATAGAGCTTCTATTGAATATGATTTATATCCGTTTATTGTACTGTCAATTTTCGAAACTTGGCTTCGGTGACGTCTAACTCCCGACCACGCCCAATTCGATTAGTGCTTCCTTTCGAAACTTCTTGAGAAAATATTTTGGATGATAACATTTCTTAGCTGATAATGGCCTGATATGATAAAAAGTTCAAGGGGAATATTGGTACGTCACTTTCAGAGAATGCGGTGCAAGTCGGAAACAACAAACAGCTTGGCAAAATTTTTGTGGGTCAAACCGGAAGTCGGTCATTTGATAGATCTGCTCTGCGCATGACAAGAGTATGCGCTGACCAAGTGCTCTGCAGGCGTGGGGGAGAGTGTCAAAGAAGGAGGATAGGGTACAGCTACGAGAATTCCCAACAGTTTGTCAACAAGTGCACTGCTTCGTTACTAACTTTATGGCCTAGAGGATGTCTTCAAGAGTCAAAATTCGCGCATCGACCGAAAAATGCGCGGACTGCAGCACCCCAGGTTCGTGTTTTATACCTTACGTGCATCAAACACCAAAACAATCCGCATGACACTGCCTAAATAGGTTTGGGCCATTTTAGTTTGATCGGCTTATGTTAGGACTGTAGTGGCTAAGACGCAGTGTTGCTGTCGTTCTTCAGGACCCGCGTGGGCTTCGGTGAATCGGGGAGTGATGATTTGCGACGAGTGTTGCAGTGTTCACCGAAGTCTTGGTCGGCACATTTCGCAAGTGAAGCATCTTCAACACTCGACTTGGAACCCAACACTTCGCGCGGTAAACATACCTTTATGCCTTTTCTATTATTAATGAAGCTGTTTGAGAGTCTCTGTCCTCTTTCTGTTTATTTGTAGTTGGCTTATAACTCTCTTATTAAAAAAAAAAAAAAACCCGAAGAAACCAAGGTTATGTTACTGAAGCTAAATCAAAGTTTTTTCCGCCACATCATACTGTTTATTTTGACGCGTTTATTCTGCTGGTTACAGTACACATCGAATTCTTATTTGACTATCTCAGTAATCGGTAGGAATTCGCTCACTGTCGTTTCAGTTTAATGACGATATCATAACAAAAAAGAATCACTTCCGCACTCCTCCTTTCGTGTTCTTTTCGATATTTCATCTTCAAGTCTGAATTTCTTCAATCGAAAACGTTTATAGGTAGAGTACAGTTCGCTGTAAGGCTGTTTATGTCTTCTGATCGGTGAATTATTGACCCGATTTCAAGATACTACACAGGGGTTGTAATATTTGTTGCGTATAAAATGCCAGACTTTGCTGTGTTGATCAGCTTTAGTTCTCTAACATATTGTTACGATCGTTTACTGAATCAGATTTGCTGTGTGGGGCAAATCGTGGCAATCTCTGACTTTTTACAGCTTCAAAGCAGCAGGCTGTCGACGCCAAATATTTAAAAAATACATTAATGTTTGCTCACGAGTACAGTAATTTTGCCAACCCTATACCAGGTGTTTTCTTTTTGCCTGACAGGTTGATTGATTTGAATACAAATTATATTTTGAACCCTGTTATTTGATGGTTTTGTGATTTGGGAGTTGAGTAATATTGTCCAAAGCTTGTTCTGTGATTGGCTCAATCCAATGCCAGATAATGAGGACAGATACAGGAAGATTTTAGCAATTATGCATATTGCATTACTTTGGAAACTGAAAAAGTTCCTGCACATATCACTTTAGTGACCACAAGCTGTACTTGAATGGTATAATATACATGAATTCAACAGTAACATAAAAAAATAGAAGGGAAATCCATCAGTAAAAGCTAAAAAAAGGGCATTTAAAATTAGACTTTCTGCAGATAGCCATTACTGATGTAAACAGCCATTTGTTGATTTTCAATAGTTCGGAAGTCACAGTAGATTAAAATGTGATGTCATATTCAATTCCTGCTGCAAGATTTTTTTATACCAAACTGTAATTATTGGAATTTAAGGTTCTGTTTACTTTTTTGTACATGGGCTTGAGAATTTTTCTCTCCTTTGTTGGTCTCTAACTATTGTACTCTGAGCTTCTCCCAACCATTTAAGAAGAAAATAATATAGTAAACAGTATCAAGGATGTAGTGAGAATTGAAAGTTTGATCAAACATCCATCTGTAGTGAGTAAGTACTATATGATACAATGCTCGACATTAAGGTTTTAGGTTGGTTGCCCTTTAGACTGTAGATTGACTTCAGGCAATAAAAAGTTTCATAATTTCTGGTTGCCTGGCCCTGAATTTACCTTCCTGACCAAAATTTTTGGTTGCCCCGGTCATAGTGGGCAGCTGTTAATGTCGAGTACTGTGATATATATTTGGTGAGGAGAGACTGAAAAAGAAAATTGATTGACTGAAGTAGTTTGTTAGCTCAGTTTGCAGATGGTATTTTTTTTGGGCCTTGGAAAGTACATAACGGGCAGAAAATCTGTCTGTTTTTGCAGGCTACTTGGTAGAACACAGGTTCACTATCGAAGCAATTTGGAAGTACCTGTAAACTGTATTAACAATATTGTTATGTGGTAATTAATGACAGATGGTGAACCAGCTTGTTACAAATGGGGCTAACTCTGTCTGGGAACACTCTTTGCTGGATCCTAACCAGATGAAAAGTGGAATCCGAAAACCAAATCCCAAAGACAAAGTCCAGTAAGTAATTTAACTCCATTCTTAAAACTCCATGAACTGATAATTCAATATGAGATGTGCATGGCATGTGTTTGCTTGAATCTTGAAAACATACAATGTATTTATGACCCAATGTTTTCAAAATTCAACCAAACACCCTAAAATCCCTAATTCTCTCAACCTGTCCTGAACAAGGACAGTACTATAATGTTATGTAAGTACTCGAGCCAGAGATTACACATGCTTTTTCTCCATATTGAACAATGCAAAGCCAACTGATGGTATAGTTTTATGTAAACAAGATGAAATTTGCTCGCTGATCAAAATATTTAATATTTTGGAGCTGTCATTTTCCTGGTCTGATTGTTTGAGATAAGCTGGGTACTCCTACATGAACTTGAACACACATTCTTCCCCCCTGACTTTTTAATCTTCTCGATGACCCCTCTGCCCCTATGTTGTGGTTCCTTAAATTGGTAATTTCACATTTCAGCCCCACCAAGTCAAACTTCATCAAAGCCAAGTATCACAGACTTGCTTTTATCCCTCGGCTTCCCTGCAAAGACGATGACATACCCACTGTTGCTGATCTGAGTCAGGTGAGATGATATAATGCATGGAGAAGAGTGCTCCTGGGGAGGGGAGGGCAATCTCAGAATTTTGAGTGGCGGTGTACCATATGCTTCTCAATTTCAGATCCCCATTCAGGAAAAAAAAGAAAAAAAAATCCTTACCTTTTAGTGTACCGCACATGTAGACACTATATGCTATTATATTGTGTAATGTAAATAATGTGGCATGATTATATTTGTCACATGTTATATTTGGGACCAATAAAAAGCAACACATTGGTACTACTTATTTTGTCATTGATTTCTTATGTTTTCTTGTGTTGGGAACCAAATGCAGTGTAAACTGTTTACACATTTCTATGTAGAGGGTACCATGATAACATTTTGTTTTTACTTTCTTGTTTCAGCAACTTCATTCGAGTGTACGAACAGGAAATTTAGAGACTAGTCTTCGATTGTTGTCACTTGGAGCACGACCTAACTACATTCATCCAGTAAGTCCTCACATCACTTCACTGATACACAGCAAAACTGGGTTGTTTAAAATGTCCTTGTCCTAGTTCTACTGTAGCACCAGTACGATGAATGTCGGGCATCTGAAACTTCCTGGTCAGTAGCCCTGTGCAAGCAACCTAAAACCTTAATGTCGAGCACTGCCCAATCCCAGAGAAGTCAGCCCCTCTATTGAGTAGAGCCCAGACCCTTGGACCCACGAATGTTCCACTTACAAAAGTATTGAGTTGGGCATCTCTGTGTTAAACAGTTTTTACAGTTTCACAAATACCAATATTATAGCCCTTACTTAAGGATATTACGGTTTGTTTGACAGGACAGAGGGAACACTGCGCTGCATGTTGCAGTGAATGCTGGACAGGCGCTGCAGACAGAGCTGCTGGTGGTCCATGGTGCTGATCCTTCTTCTTTGGATGCAAATGGAAAAACACCAGTGGACTGTGCACTGTGAGAATGGATATTTATAACTTGCTGTCATTGTCCATGTACTGTACAATTGACTTTGCAAAGTTTTGTGTGGGTGAAATTTTGGTGATATTTGGATTGATAATCCATGAGAAAAAAGGATGAAATGTTCATTGAATTTTGCTGTCATTAACTTTTGCACAGTACTGTATATATTTAATTAGTTACTTGTCTGTCTGTTGCATGTGTGCACTTAAAACCACTATCAAACGGTGATGATAGTCGATGATATTTTGAACTCTCTGGCCCGTTTGAACACAAGCTAATGGACGTATAGTATGTCAGTATTATGCAATCATGGACTATCATCAGCTATTATCAAGTATCATTCATGATAGTCAATAAGAGTTTTCCCGTTTGATCATGCATATATGATAGCTCAAGCTTTTGCAGCATTTAAAATTGCGGCCAACAACGTTGTATGAAAGTTTGGTGAATCCAGTCCTTGGTCTTTTAAAATTAGACAAACCATTATTTGACAATAGGCAATTCTGCAAGAAAACATACTTCTTTACCATTATGCATAATATTTAACAAAATGATCAGATGTTCTATTCAAAAAATCTTTAAAAAATGACAATTTATTTATCTCATGAGTTGCTTGGTGGTTACAGTGTTGTAGTTTAGCTGATACTTGACAGTGGAACAAGGGCAAATGCCCGTCATGCCACTGAATGAATGGTGTTTAGAGAATGCCCTGAATGTCAACAACAGCTAGTGCAAAGTTCAGAAAGTATGTGGTGTAGTGTAGATATGTTGATTGTTGTCTTTGATTGTATACTGTAAGTTGTAATATGTGCCTGGCTCTTATGGGAATAGTGATTGCAAGTGAAACAAAAAAAAAACTCATTTGTAGCAGACCTTATTGTGGCTGTGTGATATATTGTCTCAGGTGTAGTCTAGACTCCCAATATTGACACTAAAAATACATGACATTCCTTGCTGAGACTGTAAATTAATATCACAATATTAACTGCTCAGTATTCTTTGTTCTCACTTATCAATTCTATTTTGACACCTGGATAATGTTTTAGTGTGGCTTTGCCACTTGAGGCCATGTTACTGAAAGTGTAATAGATCTAAGTTTGTATTACATGTAAACCCTTTATTACCATACTAGAGCTATTCTCTTTCAACTGTCCAAATCAATCAATCAGTATATTCTTCACTATGAAGTTCTTTAGATTCTTAAAAAAGATAATCTTACAGACAGCTCTCATGTTACAAGCAGTTTTTGTTGTTTATCACATTACCCTTGAAGTGACTTACAGTGTATCTGATATTTTGTTCTCATCATATGTCACACAGTGAAGCTGGCCACAAAGACTTGGCACAGAGGTTGATTGCACTGCAGTATGAGCTAACAGACAGGCTTACTTTCTATCTGTGTGGACGAAAACCAAGTATGTCATTGTGTGTTAGTGACAGTTTGTCACACTGCAACCACTCTGCACATGCAAATTGATCATCGTTTTTTTTTTCACACAGTTTTGGTCTGTTCTTGGTGACTTTATAAGTTCATGTGATGCTTTGTGACAAAGCATAACTCAGTTTGCTGGTGTATGTACATGTATGTGTAGAACACAGAAAGTACAGTGTGTTGTAGTGTGTTGATGGGGCATTTGGCTGATTGAGTAAAAGGCAGCACTCTGCGATATGCAACTGAGTGTACTGACAGTAGCTTGTAAGGATTTTTCACTGTATAATTGCCAATAACTGTCTGACTTTGTCAAAGCACTGTAGAGATGAACTTCCCAATTTTGTTTATTTAATCTTTGATTCATAACTAGTTATTTGATAATTAAATTACACAGGTATGACAGGAATGTTAGGCACATTCTTATTGATTTACACTCACCACAGACAAGTAATAAATCAAGGAGAACCTCATGTTTTTATTTAACCTTTCGACTCCTCGAGTGACTCACAAAATTACTCATACATTTTCTCATGAATGGCTACGAGAATTTATATTCTGAGCTTGTGAGTAGAGGGATTAACTCTGCTGATTCTCATTACGCTACGTCATCACATGACATGCATTCATGTTCTTTCTAATAAAATAAGGGTTGGGAGAATTTGTACCATAAAATCAGAATTGACAAGTAAAAATTTCACCTCTTTTCACTGTTCCAAACTTCTTGGGTACAGAATAATACCAAGCAGTAGACAGAGCATCTAAGGCCATATTCAGATGCCAGATGTTTTTTGTGAGCCAAACTCTCAGATCATTAAGTTTGCTCATGAAAATCTTGGCTTTAACTCATAATATTAATATGAATTCTCCCAACCTTTCAAGAAGAAAATATATGAGCGATGTAGTGAGAAATTGATAATCCAATCAGTTTTCATGTGAGCAAATTTTCCATATTGTATGATATAACTCTAGTGAGACAATCAAGGAGAAAATTGAACTTGATCACTCTAACAATCCTTATTTTGTTGGTTAGGTCATCAAAATGGAGTTCACTACTTTATTCCCTCAATGGCTGACAGGTATTGATGCACAGATTTTCATCATTTTGTTAGAATTTGTTTTGTAGAATGATGCAGTTCTATTTACCCAGAAGCATCAGTTAACATATATATTGTGATTGCTATTAAGTTCTCTTTCTCAGTTGAGTGGAGCCTTTGACAGCGACATCACTGTCAAAGCATCCAATTCTTCACTTGTCTTGTCAATATATTTGTCTAAACACTTACCTTTTTCTGTTTCTTATTTCTTATTTCCTTGAGCTTTTGGCTGTTCCACATCCCACCACCTATTTCCCGGGGGGGTAGGGGAGTACTCAATAGGAATTTGGGTAGGGGGGTTCTGCTGACTCTATAAAACCCTGACCCTATTCAAGACACAAAAATGGAAATTTTGCTGCCCTGTCTAAGACAAAGTGCTCTAATTTGATACCCTGTTCAAGACTAAGACCCCCGTGACCTATTTCCTTGACTTCTCTGTTATGACACATTCCTGTCCATTTTCAGTTGTTTGGATCTGTCAGATGATGCAAAAAAGGCACAGTTAAAGCTGCAAGCAGTAGGTGTCTTAATGCCTGTTAATACACTGTACCATAATCTATATATTTCACTTCTTTCCACCTTTACTTCCTGCACCTGTTTGTGTATGGTTAACTTTCTGTGTGTGTTTGTCTGTCTGTCTGCCTGCCTGTCTGTGTACAGTATATTTTTGTCTGCTTGTCTGTCCATTACTTGTCTGTCTGCCTATTTACCTGGCTATCCATCTGTCTGTATATTTATCCTTCCCCTCCCCCCTCTTTTTTGCTTCTCAGTGTGTTTTTTTCCGAAGGGAAGGTCCAGGGACCAATTCAACTTATTTTCTGACAGCTCTTTCTATTCTCTCACAGCTAAGCAATCATCTATTTGAAGAGCTTGCTTCAGACGTTTATGACGAGGTGGACAGAAGAGAGTGTGATGCAAGTGAGTTCTCTCGCCTCATTGACCCAATTAACTTTCCCTGTTATTGTGACTGCGCAAAGTTAATGTGATGTCGTGCAGTGCAAACAATCGCTAAAGTCCATTCGATTTTTTAAAGTACTCTGTAGATCAGTCCTTTTTCTTTACTCTTCAAAATTTTATTCATACTGCAAAGGCAGTTTTGGGGTTCTGATTTTTTACTTCTGTCTTAGGAATAACTCAGTCTCAAAATGTTTGCGCTGTTGAGCAGTGAAATGTAGCTGTGGTCAGTTTGTTGTGGTATTGAGCTTCTACTTCCGTTTGCAGTTTGGTTGTCAACTCAAAATCACAGTGCTCTTGTCAGTGATACAAACACAGTGCCGTTTCTACCGGTGAATCCCTCATTCTCTGCAACAAGGAATCAAGTGAGTTTTGTATATGTTCTCATAACTTTGTAGTAAACATAGGGCATAGTCTTCTTGTGAGAGAATCTTGTGAAAGAAGTTTTGTCTGTGTCTGTGGACAAAAGTTGCATAAAACTAGGCGTTGATACATCCGTTTTCGGATGACTGTCGAAAACCAATACCAAAGTAAGTACACCGCCAATCACAGAGGCTTTAAGAAGCACTTTCAATTAGAAACCAAAGTACAATTCGCGTTTGATCTTACTCTAAAGCCGTAAACCAATCAGCAGTGCGCGCCATCGCCAATCTGAAAGCTTAACAAGCGCAAAACCCCGGGGAATAGCTTATTGACCGCAAGACGAGGAGTGACTGCTGGATTGTTGCACAAACATACCCAAGAATTTCCTCTCCGGGATAAGGGAGGGTGGAGGAATTGTTACCAGAAGAACAAACGCCGAGCTGAACTGTTACGACTTGCTCTGTTGCAGTCATGGTTTTACTGCTAATATAGCTACTGTAGACTGAGTTATTAAGTAACTGGCCATTACGTTTCTATGAAGTTAGATTTCCAGACTTGAATATGGCATTAGGCGGTAAGTTTGGACATGGGACATTGAGACATGGGGTATTTTTTAGAGCTACGCGTCACTGACACAGACAACAGGTGTATTTATAGTCGTCGTGCAAGGCGTCGCGTTCTACATTTTACTGCTGGTAAATTGCTGTAGTAATGAACTGATAACTTTATTTTCAGGGAAGGCAAAAGCTTGCCTTGTTTAACGCCAAGGAGTTTGCCACTTTAGTGCTGGATATATTGAATGACGCCAGAAGACGGCAACAAGATTCCAATCCTGATCTAACTCAAGGTGCGTTTTGAACCTCCACAGACATTTGAAGAGGCTATCTGAGACTCTCTCCTCACACATCATAAAAACTACCAATTACATTTACTGCTCTGGCATTATGTCCAGAGCAGTGGAACGCTTGCACGCTGACGTCGTCTGACGACAACTCCCAGAATGCACTTCTTTACCGTCTAAGTTGTGTGGATTTGTGTCACATGACACACAATCCACTTTTCACTAATGCCGATCATCACTCACCGTATTACAGAATACTGTAGTATCATGAGCCAATGCCAAAAACTGCAGGCTTTATAGCGTTCAGCTGATGATTGCGATGTGGATAGAATGGTCTTCACTCAGATGAAAGCAAAGAGGAGAATGAAGCTGCGATGATTTTTTTTTTGTTTCTGTAGGTTTTATTGATTCCAGCATATTCACTATCGAGGAAGACAGATTGTCTCATGACTATGACGAAGTAGCCTCAGACGAGGAACCCGAAGAAAGACACTCAGAACCTGAGGTAAAGAAGACACTGTTGCCAGTTGTTCAAAGCAAGATATAGTTACGCTAATTCCGGATTACATCTAAATTTTGTGTTACTCTGTGAGCCCAGATACTTAAAGATTTATCTCCAACAAAGTGCAGTTGAACAACTTTAAATTAAAAATGCTCAGTCTGCAGTTGGTTCTTGGACAAAACTTGGCATTTTATTCACCAAAAGATTGAAAGAAGGAAACAAACAAGCGCCTCGTGAAAATTTATTAATTTTAACATCTACTTTGTACTTTGATTCTGGATCATCGACAGGTCGTTGTCTCTAAAATTCGAGATTTGCGTTTTACTTTTCAGAAACAAGAAGAGACGATGACCACAAAGGTTTCACAAATGGAAAAGGTTGGTAGGCTACCAACAAAGTGATGTCGACTCGATTTTGCTAATCTGGATCAGGTCTAAACTTCTTTGTCACTCCTGAGCCTGAAAATAAAAAGCGTTCGCTCACAAAGCGACTTCCCTGATGAGTGTTGAATAGTTAGTCTTTGATTAAAAAAAAAAAAAAAAAAAAAAACAGTTTGTTGACCAAGTGGTTGAAAGAAATCACTTGGCTGATCCTATGAGCCCTGGTGTAACTGTGTTGTTCCGGCCATTTGTAGGGCACAACTACAAGCTTTGTGGCTGATGATGCCGTTTCCATGGATACTTACCTAGATACGAAAAGATCCCTAGCAACTGCCGAGGTTTGTTACTGATTGGTCGCGCACTTTTCTAGGGTTCTTCATTAGTCCTCGTAAAGGAAGACAGTTCGTTTCAGTCGAAGCGCTGATGCATATCCGCCATACTGTTTAACGTTGTGTACCTTTTCCCATCAACTCTTAGTCGATAAAATCTATTGCGCTTTTAAAGTGAAACATGTCGTGCATTAAAGACTGCAAGCCCCACAATCTTCTTAGAGGACAAGAGTATCGAGGCACTATAAGTAGTGTTGTAAGAATCTCGCTGACTAGCTTTATCCCCCGTGCATTCATCTTTTCAACCAGCAGGATTTCGGGCAAATACTTGATTATGATTTCTTACTTTGCAGGCACGAGTTCAGCAACTGTTACAAGTAAATGCTTCGATGAGTGACGAATTGCAATTGTTGCGACAACTGGTGAGTCCTTCGTTTTACTCGAATACTATCTTTTTAGTTTAAAAGCGAGAATTTCAAAAAAGGAAATCATATTGCAAAGCTTCCATCTTCGAAAACTCGAGAAAACCAGCTTCCTTGTTCATCGTCATTCGGAAAACCAGCTTCCTTGTTCATTGTCATTCGGCGAACAGTTAACAGATTTAGATTGATGGAAACTAAGGCGAGATGGCGGGGATAGGAAAGGGAGAAGGAGAGGAAAGAAGAAGAAATGGATAGACGAAAGGAAGGAAGAAGGGAGGGAAAGAAGAAAGAAAGGATAGAAATGACGAAGGGAAGGAAAGAAGGGGAAAATGAATGAAGAAAGAGAAATTAGATATATAGAAAGGATTGACAAAGGCGAAAATTGATAATAGCGTAGAACATTTAACAGTTAAAACTCTATAGCAGGGGGAAGTTTGTCACAATAAAAGTCTCCTGTCCAGTAAATTTGGAGAAGCCGCCACTTGGTACCGTTTTGTTGCGACTGTATGATTTTTATCTTCCCTGTGTGTTCTTTCGCGTCTGCAGGTGCACAAGTTGCAAGAAGAAAATGCAGCTTTAAGAGTTCAATTCGGGGCCACAGACATGGATGATTCCGTGTTCACGAGTCCTCCATTACTCGATAACGGCCACATCTACAGTAATAGTGAATTATTCCAAGGAAAATATGTGGCAGAACAGGTAAAAACAAAGCAAGTTGAACTCGCATCAATCTCCACTAAACCCTTTCACTATCAAGAGCGGTACTCCACCTTCACCACCCAAGAGTGATCAAGTTCAATTTTCTCCTTCAGCTTTGGTAGCACATTCAAACATATCATAACAGTAAAGAGAAGTTGGCTTTTGATGCCTTGCTCAGTTGATAGCTGATTAAACTATCAATTCTCATTACACTACTCATACATTTCCCTCTTAAAAAGTTTGGAGAATCTGCATTTTGAACTTGGGAGTGAAAGGGTTAACCATTTCTTTCTCTCAGGACTCTACAGCCAATCAAGCGGGTGATGACGAAGACGAGGACGACCTCGTGGCGATCGATGATATCGCGCCGTACGCATGCCCGGGAACCTTGCGTCAGAAGACAGCCAATCAAACAAGCCCACTGCAGCAAAGTCAAGAACCTGAATCATCTCCCACAACGAAGA
Source organism: Plumapathes pennacea (assembly GCA_964036295.1). NCBI lineage: Eukaryota > Metazoa > Cnidaria > Anthozoa > Antipatharia > Myriopathidae > Plumapathes > Plumapathes pennacea. Next base: position 5,963,803 of record OZ038467.1, read on the forward strand.
AGACCAACCCATACGACAACGTGATGGACGATGAAGCGGATGGAGATAAGATGGAACAGGAAAGAATGAACTCAAGTTAGTACTCGTGTGCTGCCATCAACGCCACTGCTTTGACTCACTTTCACAGCTACTTCAATTAACTACCACCATTACCGCTATTATCTCCACTGCTACTACTGCTGCTGCTGCTGCTGCTGCTGCTACGGATACTGTTGTGATACTAACTAGAGTGAAACAATACTCTCTACTGGATACTAGTACACCCTCACTAATAAAACTGTTTCACGGATTTATTGAAATCACTTCACCACTACATACAATAGGACATTTCCATAATGACGTCAGTTCACTACAACTACCAGAATGCTTTGAGACAAGCTATTATATTCAGTATTTATTTCATTTGTGAGGAATCGCTCATGCAAGACGCAAATATATATCACAAAGGCTGCAGCGAAGTGCATTCTGGTAGTTGTAGTCAAATGACGTCATCATGCAAATGTCCAATTGATGCTACCACTGCACTAACGATTTGGGTATCAGAGCACTGCATGGTTCACTTGGTTATGTACCTTTTATGAACTCCTTACAGGATCAATCTTGGGAGTAAAAAGGATTGGACACCTCAAAGTGATTACTTTCAATCTGCCGTCACAATATAGAACTACTGACACAAGTAATTTTCCTAACTAGAATATTCAATGCAGGATCCCAGATAGGTTACTTTAGTGAATGGTCTTTTTTCTATCATCCTAAACCCTAAATAATTAAAGAAAAAAAAAAAAAAAAAAGAAAAAAAAAAAGACAGTGCTCATACAGGAAGGATGTTTGTTTCTTTTTTTCTCTCTTCTGCCACGTTCATTTTGAAGAGAACATTTTTTTTTTATCTTATTAACAGTTAATTCGTACGACGAACACATGGATCAAGATGCGGTAAATCTAATCACCGAAGCGCAAATACTCGCGAAGAGCACGGCCCAAGAACCTTCACAAGAAGAAGTGGTGCGCTGTACGGAACAGATCACTAAGAAAATCCAGGAGCTCCTGCTGGCGGCGCAGGCTGGCAGACACAACAGGTGAGTGTCCAAAATACAAATTCTCCCAACCATTCAAAAGTGAAAATGTATAAGTGATGTTATGAGAATTGATAGTCTAGTTAGCTGTTATCTGAGTAAGTTCTCCATTCTTTATTATATATCTGTGGTGAGAGACTGAAGGAAAGAGTTTAAGTTGATCAATCTTGGGAGTAAAAAGGATTGGACACTTTCATAAAACCCAAACCAAAGTGATTACTTTCAATCTGCCGTCAAAATATAGAACTACTGACACAAGTAATTTTCCTAACTATAGAATCTTCCATGCAGGATCCCAGATAGGTTACTTTAGTGAATGGTCTTTTTTCTCTCTCAGCTTTATTCCGTGTTCAAGCAATATTCTCACCGTAGTGACAGACATGGAGGGATTGTTTCCTGAGGTAAGACCTCACTCGGTGAATTTTTATTTGCTCGGGAATTGAAGGGTTGCACTCCCAAGTCCACACCATTGGGGAGGGGAGGGAAGGGGAGAGGATGTCGGCCTCAAAGGGCGTTACGCCAGAGTTCAGCACTTTCACTGCCAACGGGGGCACTTCTGAACTGTCACTTGAAAACCACTCAAAACTCGCAATGAATACATTTTAATATCAGTGTTCACTTCCTACTCCTGGACTGTCAAATGAAACCTAGTGGTGTGACCACTCAAATGAAAACTCTCAGTTAGTACATTCTAATAGCAGTGTTCGCTTCCAACTCCTGAACTGTCAAATAAAACTTTAAAATGTGACCACTCAAATGAAAGCTCTCGACGAGTACATTGTACCAGCAGTGTTCGCTTCCAACTCCTGAACTGTCAAATAAAACTTGAAGATGTGACCACTCAGATGAAAGCTCTCGACGAGTACATGGTACCGCAGCAGTGCTCACGTTTTTTTGAGCAGGGTTTATGTGTTTCAGTAGTTTTAGGGAATCATCTTCAAGAGTGTCCAGGGTCATATTTGCAACCTTTCAACTATTTGGGTTTTTTTTTTTCGTCAATCAGGAGCCTGAAGTGGACAGTGTCCGGATTCCCCTGCAGCTCATGATGAGCAGCGCAGCTCGCCTGCACCTGGAATGTAAGAGCGCGGTGTTGCCAGGGAACACAGTAGACATGGCCTTCCTCACACAGCAAGTGATTCAGTGCGCGTACGACATCGCCAAGGCCGCCAAACAGCTCGTTAGCACGTTTTCAGTGGATTAGACATTGAGATGGTACTTGCATCTCACGGCCATAAGAAATGAACATCAAATGTAAGCTCATATGTAAGTAAGAACCAATAACTAATTAGTCTACCAGTAAGTGGGTGACTGTCTTGAAAAATATTAATAATAGGTGAAAAAAGAAGTCTCAAAGAAGCCGTCTCAACCACAAGCCTTTCGCGAGGGGATCCGATATTAATCGAAACATCCATTAGCAGTTCTTTTTCCCTTCGAGTTGTTTGAGAACAAAGTGCGACTTGTCTTAATTTTTTCTAAGAATTTGTTTGTTAACTTTTAATTTTTTGCACGTCCCGGATATAAACAAAGCATCTAATTGGGTGAGGCTGCCTCTTTAAACGACTCTTTAATTGGTGACACACAGCCCGCGTCACTTTAGCTAACTTAGGATGCGTTCGATTGGGTCTATTCCGGAATAGCAATAGCATTAGCAAGAAAATGACCCAAAGTTTTGCTTGTTTAGGGGGAGATTTTGTTCGAAATTGTCTTAAAAACCTCCGTGCTTGCATTTTGAACAGCTTCTGATTCATCCTAACCCTAATCAGCTCCAAATCAAAGAATATTACCGATCAACAGCGCTAGGAATAGACCCAATCAAACGCGCCCTTAATTCGCATAAATATTCCAAGCGAATGCAGCCAAGTCTCTAGACTGTCTGGTCTTCGTTGTCGTTTAGTCGTTTTGTCGTGTTCGTTTGTTTGTTTGTTTGTTTGTTTGTTGTGAAGTATTCGACGTATTCTTCTTCAAACTGAAGTAAACCTAAAGCCAAAGGCCTGTTGGCACAATCTTATATAGAATTTTTTTGTATTACAATTACAATTACAATTGACAATATTACCTCCAATCAACGTTTCATCGCTCATAAAAACATATATAATGTACTGATAATTCATAGCTAGCTATCAATAGGACATTCCCAAGATGTCTGTTGCCTCTGTTTGGAAACGAAGCCCGACGTGAAACTTTTCTGTTGAAAATTATTTCGATACTTGCGCGTTCAAATCAAATAATTTTCATAGGAAAGGTTTCGTGTCAGTCCTCGTTTTGAAACAGTTTTACAAACTGTAAGATATTCCGTCTCTCCGGAGGAGGATAAAATTGAAGTTGATCACTTATGAGTCAAAGAGTTAATTTTGTGTTTGTAAATATTGACCCTGATGGACTGTCTATAGGTGTGACTGTTCACTTTTATTATTCCTTATAGTTTGTGCTACAAATTCTCCTTAGCATTTAATAAGGTCGAGTACAGATTAAACGCAAATACTTCATAGCTGGATCAGCTGCGTCCTATGTCAGCGATCAGATACTGAGCTCTCCATCAAATTGCAGAGTTTTAATCGTGAATTAGCTATTAAACTTCTTGTTCTAGCTCAAACGATACTGACGGAGTTGCGAGCAAATTCTCGTTTTCAGGTCTAAAAATGTCACAAGTCACTCGAACTAATCCAGGATTGTTGAAAAACCAGGTCCAGTTACTCAGACCCCGATTAGGTCCATAATTTAGGTTCAAAATGCAGATTCTTCCAACTATTGAACAAGAGAAAATTACACGAGTGTGTGAGAATTGATTTTCTAATCAGCTTCCATCGGAGCAAACCATCAAGTGGAAAAATCTCCCTAGGAGAAAATTAGTGAAGTTGATCGCTGTTGGGGTGAAAGGGTCAATAAGTGTTATGTTGCACCACCCACAGCATTTGGTGTTATCTTGCAATACTACAGTGTCTGGATTGGGCCCAGGCCCCATCCCCCGGGTAAGGAAATCCTGGCAATTTTTACCCTACCTTTGTTGCCCACGAATATGTTGTAAATCGCTACACTCACAAGTTTCGAAGAAGCCGTCGTATGAGGTTCAAAAATGTACGATTATCCGTCCAGCGCGAAATGCTCGGAATAAACAGAAAGTACCAATTTTGTTCAAGCTTAGTATACGCGTACAAGGACGTTCGTGCTACTGTGGCGGATCCAGGGCAGTTTAAGAGGCTTTTCTTTTTTTTTTTTTTTCGCTCGCTCGCTGATCGTACTTATGTGGTAGTCAGGACGTGAACATTACATTTCTCCTGACACAGTCTCAAATGAACTGTTGCACATGCGCTGAGCACCAATGTTGCTATAACAGTGCATTCTGACGATTTAAAGCAATTAACTCGAGTGAAAAAGGCAGATATTTAATAAGTCGGGTGTTGGGAAGCGGCTAACAATAGGACGGTACAAATGGTTTGTAAAGCGATGAAGAACGATGAAAGGAACATCCCGTATGGATGAAGGCCGCCTGTCTGAAACTATATATACCTGATTGTGTAAATATATTAAACAAGTCGGCTTAGCATTGTTAAGCACTCTTCAGATTTATAGGGATAATTCACCATGGCTTGGGGGCCGAATTATCTCTCCCCGTTCGTTGAGCGGGACGGGTGTTCAGCAGAGTTGCTCTTTGAACTGGCCTGGGATTCGGACAACTCTTCCCACGGCGAACGTTTTCTTTTCTTCTTCTTTTTGCAAGCTTGTTGATTATATATTTGTTGTGATCTTCCATATCTCCGAATCACTCAATATCCGACTCTTGCACTTGAGGATAAATTTGGAAATCGTCAGTAAGTAGTCTTGGTGCTCCGCGCATGCGTAACAAACGGCTCAACGCGAGGATCAAAAATTTTCATTTTCTAATTATTGTACAAACAACAAACTCCGCCCCGTGACAAACAAAGTTACGACAACTAAAGTCATTGCGGGAGAGACTTTCCAGAAATTCCTGGCAAACACTCGCACGAGCTACTGCACACGGGCCGTAAAGCTGCATAGTACGACACTTGCATTTGAACGTGACGTCATCGCTATAGTATACTAACTCTATTTGCAGATACTGCAGCACAGCGTTTACTGTCAGAAGTATGGAAATCTGAATATTTTTGTTGTGAAAAGCCAGTTCAACCTCTGTTGTTTTCCAACCTCGGTTGTTTTCTATATTTCCGGTATGACTTGAGCACACTCAACCTTTCAGCGGTTTCCCGCCGCATGACAACAACAGCACAAAATGGCGTTGGCCGAGGGAGGGAAGGATCTGTTGAAGGCTCCTCCTTCGCCGCTTACTCCGGAGCAAGTACTCTCCGAGTATCCTCTTCACTGGCACATCTGGCATCACGACACCAGTTCGTTAGAGGAAGAGTTAGCACTGAAAAAGGTGAGATTTGGGGGCACATCTTGCGGTTTGTTGAAGTCGTTCAGTCGGGTGAATGAAGTTGATGTTGTTTCCTGTTTTGATGCTTCAGCATGATAAAGAGAAGCTAGACCGACGCGGAAGGACCCCACTTCACTTTGCCGTCACTCTTGGTTATGCAGACTGTACGAGAGCTCTGCTTCGTTCTGGATGCGACGCAAATGCTATCAATGGCGGCGGCTGGAATGGTACGTACATACGTTTTCAAAACAAAATCAACAAAAATAAATAAACGTCACACACACGAAAGAAAAACAGCCTCAAAGGACATGAATGTTTCCTAACTCGCAGTTTCAACCACTGATAAAAGTTTTGAAGTCCAAGTATAGTTGTGCCCCATGTCATTTTTCTTAGCCTTCACTACCACGTACTGTACGTCTTGTTAACCAAAGTTTTTAACAAGCGGTGCACTATACATGTAGCAACTCTGTATGAAAAAGAGGTTTATGCACTCTAGAATTTACCATTGCTGCTTATTTTTGAATGAAAAGTTTGCCTTTCTTGTGGGGAGGCACAAAATGTTTTTAACACTGACTTTCTCCCATTTGCTGATTTCGACCTCTTCTAGAATTTAACCCTTTCCCCCGCTATTATCAAAATGCAGATTCTCCCTACGTTTAAGAGGAAAGTGTACAAGTGATGTTTATGTAGTGAGAATTGCTGAAATCTGCTGTAATTTGAGCAAGGTATCAAAAGCAAAGTTCTCCTTACTGTATGATATATTTCTGCTCAGCAACTGAAAGAGAAAATTGAAGTTGATCACTCTTGGGAGTGAAGGGGTTAAAGACCATTCCTTAAACCTTTCATATTATAATGGTTGCCTATCACTAAAGTATGAAAAATACAAGTCTGAACATTTAGTTTGTGGGAATCTACAAACCACTGCTCAAACCCCCCTTCACAGAATCCTGGATCTGCCCTGGTTTGCATAACACTAAAATGGACAAGTCTGAGACTTGCTTTATTCTCTATCCATCTGTCTCACACAGACACAGACACAGACAGACACACGCACACACATACGTAGTATGTAGTACTATATGTAGTACTTTTCTGTACTACTTACCTCACTCTACTCATTTTGTGCCATTTACTTCTCCCTCTAGTTTTCCAGGAAGCAGTTTGTGCAGGTGAACCAGAAATTGTGTCATTGGTATTACAATACAGAGACTTTCAAAGGGGAAGTCAGCGACTGGCAGGGATTCCAGATCTACTGGATGAACTGCAAGCTGTAAGTACATGAGAATTAAAACAATAAATTAAATTAAGTAACTCAGGATCTCTACTGTAACTACTGTAGGCTTGAACTTTGGTTTTGGGCCATGAAAAAGTTTGCTACAAATATGTGACAGCACATTTTGAACATGTACTCCAACCTTGTTGGTTTTAGAGCCAAATATTCATTGGGCCCCCTTTTACTCCTAACTCAAGTCCTCCCATCCATTCAAGGAGAAAATTTGAGCAAGCTGTTGTGTTTTTTCTGCTGTATGAACTGTACAGTTACTGTGCTGTATTTCTAGTGAGAGGATGAAAGAGAGAATAGAACTTCATCACCCTCAGCAGCACTCAACATTAACGGTTGCCCGCTTGCCCGGGGCAACCAAAACTTTTGGTCGGGCAGGTAAATTCTGGGCCGGGCAACTAGAAATTATGAAACTTTCTATTGCTTGAAGTCAATCTACAGTCTGAAGGGCAACCAACCTAAAACCTTAATGTCGAGTACTGCTCAGGAATAAAAGGGCTATCAGAAACGATCAATATTGACTGGCCTGGGTTTGTTCTAACTTTTTTACAGACTCCAGATTTTTATGCAGAGATGAGCTGGGAATTCACAAGTTGGGGTGAGCTTACTGACAGACAGTAATAATTTATTGATGTTATATTTGGTATGAAAGCAGGGCATGAAGAAACAACATTATTTTGATAGCTAGCTCAAAAGCAAGTTGTAGCCATGCCTCTCTAGGCTTGACTGGGAAGGCTGGTAGCCCTGGGCTAATCAACACAACTTTCATTTGCACCCAATGTGAGAGTATAACTACCTAGATACATGGACTTGCATAAGTCACCCATGCTTAGCTTGATAGATAATATTTTATCTTGACTATGCTCAAGCTATGGTTAGTAGCAATAAAATCCACATGCAAATATTGATGCAAGGTCTACAGTACATTATATTATACAAAACAATAAAATTGCATGTCAGCCAGGTCGGTTGACAAATTTTGTTTGTTTCTTGCTTCTTCTTATTTTCAGTGCCTTTCATGTCCAGAATGTGTCCCAGGGATACATATAAAATTTACAAGAGTGGTGAGTATTATGATGTGGCAAGTATAGCAGTTACAGTCATTGCAGATTCCCCCAATCATTTCACAAGAACTTATTGTACACATGATAAAAGTGATACGTCTGAACCACATTTCAATTTAAAGAATTTTCTTTTTTCACTTCGCCATTCACCAGGTGCAAATGTGAGAGTAGACACAACCCTGATTGGTTTTGAGCAAAATGACTGGCAGAGAGGAAACAGGAGCTATGTGTTTACTGGAACAGGTATTATTATGACATGTTTATTTATTTACAAAGCTAAACAATAGTACAGGTATTTAGATGTTATATCTTGTTACTTACTACACATTGAAACAATAAAATCTTTGATCATGAGATCAGGTGGATGATGTGTAAGGTGCGATTATATTTTCCCGACCGCTTGCTCTGAAGAAAGCTGTTTGAACTGTTAGTCAAAAAGAAATGTGTTTTGTGTTGACCTTTCTTCTCATGATGCTGAACTTGTATTCTCATTCTCTTTTTGATAGTGAATGGTGGAGAATTCTTAGAAATTGACCATGATCAGAAGAGGTACTGGGTAGAAACATTGAGAATCAGGTGAGAAATTTACTGTATTGTACAATGTAGCATAATTATTTAAATATGGTAAATCATATGATTACTCTGTGTATAGTACATGTGCTCTGGATACTATAAAACTGATAAAGGTTGTCAGGGTTGTTGCAACATCTTTATTAACTGTAACTTTATGCTCCTTGAAAAGTCACAAAATGTCTATAGCTTTTGGTACAACAGAAAATGAGGGGGTCTTCGTTTTTGGGTCTTTGGTCTTTGTTTATAGACACCCACATTGATTTCAGGTCAATTCCAATGAATATTTGCAAAAGAAATCTGCAAGAAAGTTTGCATTTGATTGAAGTCTGTAGAGTTGAAGGGTTTCCATAGCACCATAGCAACAGACCTATTTTGCTACAAATCCATTTAACTCGTTGCACAGAACTATGCATGAATATTTGCAGAGAAATCCTTGTTGTGAGGTACCAACTTGTAACAAATTGTAAAAAAGATTTCTTTCTTGTTCTCTGCAGGGAAAATATCCATGATGTCAACTTGAATGAACCATCACAAGATACTGTTTTGTCAAGAATGACTTCACCAGTGGTGGGGACCATGTTGGACACAGACAAAATAGCCTTTGCCAGGTACTGTAATGATGTACATAATTTCATATTCATTGATATCAATAATCTCCCGTAAACAAAACAAGAGGTGAATTTCTAACAAAGACATGAAACATTATGTAAGTCTACAGACTGGTTGTGGATTCAATTCCTGTGGACAGCAACCATTACTGTGTTGTTTTTCAGACACAAGACGATGTGGGGCTGGGGTGGTGACAAAACGGAAGTGCATGATGGGTACAACTGCATGATGTACTCTGCAAGTGGAGTAGAGGTTGTTACAAAGACTCGAGTTGAGCACTTGGCCTCTGATGATAAGAAGAAGGCCCAAGGCAAGTGACTTGTACATCCTGCAGAGTTTCATCTGAAATCACTCCTGGACTGGTATTTCCTTTCTTCCTTCTCTTTCTTTCATCCTTCATTACGTTCTTTCTTTCTCTCTCTCTCTTTCTTTCTGTCCTTCTTTCTCACAGCTTTTTCTTCTTCTCTCATCTGATTTCCTTGACTTCCCCCTAGTCAATGTAATACCAGCTCTTAAGAGAACTAGGTTGACTGCATCAGCGTGGCGGAAGATAAACTGGTGTATCAACTAGGTGTTGATGAGGGTAATGGAACGCCGTAAAAGAGACAATAGCTGACGTTTCGAGCGCTAGCCCTTCCTCATTCGCCCTGACAAAGGGCTAGCGCTCAAAACGTCAGCTATTGTCTCTTTTACGGCATTCCATTACCCTCATCAACACCTAGTTGATACACCAGTTTGTCTTCCCCCTAGTCACCTTGCTCTGATGGAGGGCTAAAGCTCAAAATGCCAGTTAACACTTTTACAGCATTCACGTTTCCCACATCAATTCACCACTTTTTTTTTTTTTCACTACGCCAACACAGTCTCGATCTCATTCTAAGGTACTGTACAGAGAGGTGGGTTTTATATCCCCTTGTAAATAATTCACCCAAAATGAGGTCAAACTTTGTAAATGTGCAATATTGATCATAGTGCATCTGTTTCATCTGTTTTTAGATACAAATGCTTCTTTTACTGCTAGTGGACTTCAGACACTTCTTGGTATTGAAGAGGAAGAAGTCTTAAATCCTTCAGAGGTATCTAGTATGCTAATGATCTGCTGCTGAAATTCAAGAAATTGCATATTTTCTCTTTCTCTATGCCTCGCTCAGCCTAAGTTAAATGAGCTAGCTATTATATAATTATTTGTTTCAGGGACAAGAGCAACCTGAACTGGACATCATGTCCAACAATCCATACAATATGAACCTTGAGGAGTACTTTAATCCACCCATGGAATATGACGGAAAAGGTACAGTATGTGCAAGTTGTACATGTGGCTCCTTAGAAAAAGTTAACATTATGTTTAGACCTGTAGAGCTTGAATGACTGTTCAATGTTGAAAACCAAAATCATCCCAAAATGCTCTAACATGTAAATACGTAGAAATGCAGCAGTGATTTGGAGAGGATACTGTACTTTAATTGGGACAGCTCATATTTTTTTACTTGATCATCTCAAACTGTTACACCATTATTTTCTCCAAACAGTAATAATGTACCATCTTCATGTTGATGTGTGGACACTTTACTGTACATGTACATGTATTTCCGTTAATGTGAACAATCTAGGGCAATCATATCTACCATACAACATCTTTGGCCATTTTTGGGTGATTGTCCCATTAGATTCAAGAATTTGTTGTTGTTTTATTTTATAGAAACTTTACAGTTCATTTAGTTTTTATTGTAGAAAGTTTTTGTTTTTTTTATAATTTGTTTTTGTTTTTTATTGTTTTTGTCTTGCAGACATTGGTAAACTGAAAGAAATGTCAACCAAGAGGCAAAAATTCAAGGCAACACTCTCCATGGCTGATGACTATCCTCTGTCACTGCAGCAGCAAATTTTGCCAATCATTAAATTACTGGTATGTGAATGAGTCATAACTTTTATGTTCGTCTGTAAAAGTACTGTTGAAGAGACATGCAGTCAGTGTGATCTTTCTTGATGCTGCAAAAATATGTTCTTCACTTCTGTTCACCGGCATTTGTTGCCATGCTATTTGTGACTCCCACCGGAGTTAAGTCATAAATGAGAACTGGACGAGTGTGACTGATCCTTTTAATGAAGAGACCGTAAAACTATGGAAGAATATAAACGTAAACTAACGTAAATAATAATCGCGAAATTGCCCGATGGCAGTGGCGGACATACGAAGAGAAATACGAGGTAGGCACAAATGAGAACTAGAAAATACCTTCGTCCAGGAAAAGTCAGTGGAAACACCCTAAAAACTAGATACTACAGCAACAAATCCGAAAACTGAGGCAACAAAACAAGCGGCTGCATCGCAGCCCTCGTGCAACTTAAAACTAAGCCGTGCGGAACGCTGGGAAAGAAAACAAACCGGAACCGGAAACTAGTTAGCTGATAGCGGCAGCTACACTATTTTTAGCATTTCCTGGCTGTTTCTGCCAAATTTGTGTTCCTGTTTGAAAAAATGTACTAGATATTACAATGTGAAGTGGGCCCTGATGCTATTCTTATATCTGCAGGCGATCAGCAATGCTCACTTTGCAAAACTGAGGGATTTCATTGCTTTGCATCTTCCAGCAGGATTCCCCGTTAAAATAGGTGCTTGATAACACATAGTACAATAGATACACAGTATCATAAGATAGCAAACAGTACACTTGTACATGCAATAGGAAGGACATTACTAACAGTGCATTATTTAACATTTTGCAAATGTCAGACATTGTAAATAATTTATAGGGAAGATTAGAAATCTGAAAATGAATTACACGTTGCCTGTGTATCTTTTCCCCTCTATAGATATCCCTCTGTTTCATGTACTTAATGCCAAAATCACCTTTGGTAACATCAATGCTGGGCAGTCTGCAGTGACTGGAGTGCAGCGAATTTATGCTGTTCAAGATACAGAGGGTGGTGACAACCAAGTGGCTACTTGTGACCAGAAGAGTGGATATGACGATCAAACTGTCAGATGTAAGATAGAGTCGAGCTGCTTTGATGCTCCCGCTGGATACATGGTAGTGCACACTGACGAGCCAGCACGTGAGTACCATGATTGAAATATCAGGAATTATGATCTGAAAAATATAGCCTCTCGCGCATGATTGGTGGAATTGTGATCTGCATGACCGAATGACAAGCAGATATCATCACTTTGATAACCCCTAGATGAACACAGAGGACCTGACATTAGTTATTCATTGGTCAAAAAAGCAGTTCCAGAAAGCACCAAAAAGCTTCACAAGTTTGCACCATATAATTTGTTGTCACAGAACAATTTTTTTAATGATTTGGTTCAAACTCATAACTTACTACAAACATGTTGTGGTACTACACAGCCCCCTTGCGAGATGAGGAGGATGAATTGCTGCAGATGGCAATTCAACAGAGTTTGCTGGAGTATCAGCAGGCAGACCAGGAGTCTTTCCTGCCAGACACAAGAGAGTCTGACCAAAATGAAGATGATGATCTCCAGCGGTAAGTACCAGTAACAAATCCTCCCCACCTTCTTACACACTCCATTTTGTTAGCTTGACATAATCAACTTAAAAGCCATAAGAAATCATGAATCATTCATGAGATATGCATATCATATGAGGTGCTGGTGGTAGAAATGGGTCAATGTAGGTTTTTACTTTCTACTGATCAAATGTGCATGTTATACACTTACTGCTTCTGGGGGAGGGGGGGGAGTGGGGAGTGGGGTGGGACTGCTGCCTGGTGGAATCCAAGGGATCTTGAATCAGTAAAGGTCACAATTTATTGGGTTTTGCTTTTGTTTCTGATTGGCTAAGAATGCTGCCAACCTATCTAAAAGCAAACTAGCAAATGCAAAACCAAAGCAATCATGTAATTTAACTTTCGAAAGTCATGTCAAAAGTCTGCTCTGCTGTGGATAACTTAGCATTCAATAGGTTGATTTTATAGTTTGAAGATTAATTGGACCACCAATATACAGTCTGATCATTGTCTCATACTTTTTTTTAGTGTTGGGAGAATTTATATTGCAGGAGTGGCGAATGGTACCTAAAAAACTGTGGCGCTTGGAAAGTTTTAGTTTAATGTTGGAATCTCAGCAACCCTTTTTATGAGTCTCAGAGTTTTGTTTCTTTCCGTCTCGGAGTGGTTGAAGTCTCAGTCTCGGATTTTCAAACGAGGGTCTCAGTGTCTCAGCAAGTCTCAGATTTTACCATTCCCCACCCCTTATTAGGACTGAAAGAGTTAATATTGTTTGCTGTCTCAATGTGGTATCTTTCTTCTTCAGCGCTATAAGAGAAAGTATGAAGGACACTGCCAGCAGTGACCAAACCCCAGCAGTTGAGCCACAGGTGAGCACAACCAGTTATGACATCATAGGAGATGACTACGACAACATTCAGCTTGCAATGGCTCTGTCACAACAGCAAAAGGAGGAGGAAGAACGGCTGAAAAAACTAGAGGAAGAAGAGCTGGAAAAAGTTCTCCTTATGTCACTGACGGAGAAGTGAGCACACAGATAAGGGTAATCATGAAAAAATTGCTGTTGTCAGTATATGTGCATGGCCATTATTAACACAATTCGTAAATTAATTGAATAACCAAACACATACTGACTATATATAGGTTATAAGCACATTCTGACCAGTGTAACTTAACTGATCATGAGTTTGTTGTGATGCTATAAATTTCGCGTTATTGGTGTTTTGTAGCATAGTTTAGTGCAAGGAGGGATGGCATGTTTGTTGTTGAGTTGAATGATTAAGGTCCATTCATGCCACAATGTACGGGGGGGGGGGAGGGTGGTGGACTGAGGGGAGGGAGGTTTTGATCACCTCAAAGTCCACCCACTCAAATTGGTGCAAATCAGGTTTCTTGAACCCTCCTTGAGAGTTATCCAAACCCATAAAGTTTGCCCAGTAAAAATTGTTTTAGCACTACAATGCAGGTGTGGACATTCCATGTGCTGCAAATTTGAATGTTCCCCTTTTCCAAATAGAATGTGACTGAGGAAATTATTATTTTCTCGTCAGTTAAAGATAATGTCTTGTTGATAAAAATTTGGCCAAAGGAATAAATTTAGTTTATAGTTCCATTGTACAGACCATAAGCTACTTCAATATTAAATGCAGAATAATGATTATTTTAACTATTATTATTATATTGGCCTAACTGACAGATTGGTTATGGCATATTATATTTTTAGTTTGCCATGTGTAAAGTAGTGTGCTTAGATTTCTTTTATCTTTTACAAAACCAGCTAATAAAAAATTACATTTAGGTAGTTATGACCTCTTATGCTATAAGCATTATACACTAAAATACACTTTTCACCAAGTTTTAATACATATGTACAGTACACCTGCTTCTGATTACTGTATATCCTTTGATCCTTTGGCGCCAGGGCTAGGCATGCCTACATTCAATGACCAATATTTCATCAATATTTTTATAATATCATGTAGCCAAATTTTGCTCAACTTTCTTTGCTTGTTTTATTGTGATTGTTCTGCTAAGTATTATGTTGATATATTTAAGGTGAAATTTGTGGACATTACCCCACCTATGTTATATATAGTTGTCAGCTTTGTAATAATAAATAATACCTATTATGTACATATACCACATTCTTGGCCCAAAGCATCAAATTCCTTTCCTTTGTCTCTAGGTGAATAATGTTTTGAAGAGCTCTTTTTACTTCAAGTAAACTTTGAGATAACTCTTTCAGTTTTAATCAAGATATTTAGACCCACTGTATCATGGGAGCTTTAACAGGGTTGGAGGTTCCAAAACCACTACAGTACTAACAGATTGCATAAATTTTATTTTACATCTAATCAAATGCAATGACTTTTGTTACAGCTAAAAACTAGTTGATGTTTTTACGTGGCACTTCTCTCACTGATTGATGTATTGTATATTTTCTAAATAGCTTTACTGCTGTGTTATTTTGGGAAGCCGCCCAATGAAATATCTTGCAACTCTCTATAAATAAATATAGTAATAATACTTTTAACTCTATACAGACTTCATAAAGGGAGCCCGGATTACATCTTGTATATCCAATATACGTTTTTTACAACAACTGATCCCTTGTCACTACTGTATGTTCATATTTCAGGAAAAAAAACATCACACAATGTACTTTAACTTATGGTTGCATCTGAAGGTAATCTCAAAAGTGTCATACAGTGAATCCCAATAACTCAAGCTCTTGATAACTTGAACCTCCTGACAACTCAGGAGGTTTCCTTTGATTTGATTTGCTAACACTGTAATTTTACCCCCAATAACTCAAATTCCTGTTATAAACTCAAACCAATATTTTGGTTTACCTTGGAGGTGTTCAAGTTATCAGTATTCCAGTATATTGGTCGTCTATATAAATTTTTGAACTGTTAGAACTAATCTATCAAAAGCAATAAGCTGATGCTACATGGTACTTCATCTTTGGGGGCCACTTTGATAAAAACTACAGCATAACTTAAATAAAGTAATCAAAATGTCCTACATTTATTGATATCACAACTATGGGTACTACTATCTAATTTTAGTGTCATATTTTGTATCTTCTTTTCTATGGATGGGTTGGTTTTTTTGTCCATCATACAAGCATTAGCTATAGTCATCAAAAAGGAATATGTACAACTGCTAAAACTCTCAGACACGTCCGAGTTGGGGGTTGTCTAGAAAACTAAGACCTAAATTCAACCAACTTTCAGTAGAAACAAGTTTGTAATATGAATCCTAAGTTGAATCCTAACCATCTTAAAACTGCAGTAAAGTTTTCAAGGTCTTGGGTCTTGTAGTTTTCCAGACATTTCTGAGTTGCATGATGTTATGACAACATCAGCCCACTATAAGGTAGTGATTTCATGCGCTGTATCATGCTTTGGACTGTTTGCACAACCTGTCAGACCAAAAAGATAATTAAGGCCTGTTTGAAGGATGGAGTTATTGGTAACAGCAGTCGGACAATAATGTTACTAATCCATGGCCAACAGTCAAGAGTTGCAAGTGATAAGAGATTTGACTTGCAACATCATTTTGTAAGAGCATTGGGTACAAAGTTTATTAGTCTGACTAGAAGACATTTGACTCCAATATACAGAAAACAACATTTAAATTGTACATTAGAAACTTTAAAATTGGTGTTTATTTGGCTTCACTTCTGTTAGAAAATATTTTGGGGGATTGAGCCAAGATAAATGCCTGGGGGTGGGAATGTACTAGCACAAGCATCTTTAAACACACTCAACTTACCATTGCACTGGGATCTCCCTTCACCTCTGCTGCAGCATCCTGTCTTGATGGAGTGCATGACTCCAAACCCTTTAGCACACATCATGGCATCAAAAACAAGGACGCATACCGCAAAGAAGCCAACAAGTGCCATGCCAATCATGAATGGCAGAGAATCACTCTTCTCTGAAAAAGAATATAAGAAAATATCTGAATATACATAATTATCAAACAAATGTGCAGTCATAATAAGTCTGTGTTCTACTAGTATTTTGTAGTTACAGTATAAAGTATGTTAGAACTGATCCCAATTATTTCACTGCAGTCAACTCTCTAAGCAGACTCCTCTTTAAAATCGACACCTCTCTAAGGCGAACAGCATGCAGATTTGGTCCTTGCCGATTTTCACTTGTTTCTCTGTAACTGATAAGCTATCTCTAAGGCGGACACTAAATGCTGGTCCTGAGGGTGTCCACCTTAAGAGTTGACTGTATATCATTGTACCATTAAGGGGCAAGGGATAGGTTTTCAAACAAACCTAAACACTACTATTTAAGAAAAACACATTATCAAACCTTGTGATACACATCTAGATAACTGCAGTTCAATCACAACAAATATAAAATAATATAAAATGGTTTGGGTTCAATCTATTCAAACCATTATTCTATTTGCTTTAACACACATCCATTTCATTCAGGGAAAATTTGAAGGGTATAGGCATTAGGGATTGTGTGAAACAAATACCTGATGGCTTCCTCGCTCCTACACTTCCAATATTGGGATTGGTGGTACACTTGCAGTTTTCATCATCCAGTTCTTCGCCTTTTCCATAATTACAGTGCACCTCACAGCTGCATGAGCAAGAAGTGTGGTTGACCACATTCACATTAATGTTTACTCCTGCTGCTGTCTGTGCGCTCACTTTAATTTCCTTTGTACTTCCCGCTGTGCATGGCTTTATTTCAGGCGATTTTTTGTCACAGGTTCCCATACAGCGGTACAGCAGAATGTGATAGGGTTGAACTGCATTGCCATAGTCATCCTTAAGTTTAACCACTTGAGGCCTTGGTATACATGTCTCATCATTAAACTGCACTGCTGCCCCAAAGGCAACTTCAAAAGAAAGAGAAAAATAGTTATCAACTAGTGACAAAAGAAATCATGATTCCTGTGGTGGATCTAGGGGCTCTTTGGCTCACTCCTTAGTATGAAAAGTAACAATCTGAACATTTACTAATGCTCAAGAGTACCTTTCATGGAATCCACTGTATGAACCCATTTGATCAGGCTTTATGGTTGTATAGATTGGTTAACATTGCAGGTTCACATGACCAATGTTCACACATCAAAAACAAAAAAATATTGTGAAGCAAGCACAAATGGAGGCAAAAATGTTCACATGTTGATAGCTAATTGCTGCTCAGTGATAGGAAGGCTTAACAGGAAACAATTAAAATTGTTTTATTTGGATAATAGGGGGTTGGTGAAAAATATTATTGGCTTATAGGATTTATAGGGAAAGGCCAGTTGGAATATCAGTTAGTGGATCATAGTTAAAGAGTCAACAACATCAAATCAATGTATCTGAACAAGGATTAAGTAGTGTTGTGTTTCTGAAGCTTTTCTCTAAAATGTATCCAAATATAGTTCCTGCCATTTGTGTGTGTGTGTGTGTTTGTCAATCTCTTGTAGCTTTAAAATTCAATGAGCTGAGTAGCAGAAGGCCAGGGAGTTAGATGGACACAAAAAATACCAGTACATGGATTGATACAATAAACTATTTTGTTTCATGTGCAATAATAGAACTGGAGAAATGCTGAGCAAAAATGTCTTCAAATGTACATGTTTTTGTGAGAGAGATAATCGTCTATAAAATCAAAATAATATTATAAGGATTTTAAAATTATGACAATGTTATTAAAATTGACTTCAATACAAACTCAAAATATCACGTACAAAACACAATCTATCATGTTTTGTCATTGAACAAAATTGTCGTGTTGAATTCATGAATGCACCCATATTAAAAACAAAGAAAAAAGAAATACAAAATACTGCTGCACTGGTACCAGCATTATGAAAATGTCTTGTGCGGTTCTGGGATCGTGGCGAGGTGTCTGTCACAATCCTTGCGAAGCAATAATATATTTCGTCAAGTTAAAATAATAGTGCAAATAAAATAATTTGCATAATAGATGCTTTTTCCAAAAATTCCACTTATTTGGATAAGTAAATATTGACCCTGGGCGCTGCATTTCATCAGAATTCTTGTAATTTTTCTGGCGAAGCCAGTGGAGTAAATTCGACCCACACTGTGTAAAAATATCCCTGAATGAGGCCAATTTCAGTAAATATCCTGGACAACTCCCGGAGTTTTCAATATTGACTTGCATTCATCTTTATTCGTACAATTTTTTTCACTTGGGTACGTTTATATGATAAATTCCTATCAATCAAAGGAAGTACGAGTCGAACTGCACTGCTTTTAACTTTTCCTGTCATTTTGTAGCAACTGATGACTACACTCAGATGATTTGTGAGTTTGAATATCGCTAAAATTCGTATGTCGTCGCGAAATTAAAGCGATGAAGAGTACATGAGCGATTTTCCATTACGTGCGTGCGAAAATGTACATTTTACACGTGGTGATCATATAAGACATTTCGATCAGCAAGAAAATTGTACTTGTGCGAGTGTAATTTCCCAGTTGATAATTGTCTTTGTAATCTGTTACAATTTGTGCTTTTCCTCAGAAAACACCCCCGAGTTTGTTGTATTGCAGTCGAGATAAAACCCGGCCACACACAATTTTTGTCCGTGCGGTATTTGTTTGTATCAAAACGATGTTAACTGCATACATAGTGAGAAACCAGAATTATCTCCGTTTCATCTTGAACAACACCTTACATGTGTGCATCGTAATGTAATTGTCAGCCGTAAGCAGAATGCAGAATGCGGAACTCTGGTTAGAGAAGACAACAGCTTCATAATTCGGATATCACTAGACAAACGTCGACAATTTTTCTGCTCGTTTGTAAACCAGAAGACTAATTGTGCTTACAAAGCATAAAAAAAATTGCTGCAATCAGCGTTTCATCGTATTTAAAACATTGATATTCCTTCGTTCCGAGCCATCACACAAGCACACGTTATGTTCGAGTGCGTCCGCCGGTGGATCATGAATGAGTTTTTCTAAGGCTGTTAAATCAATACCTTCACACAACCAAGGGGGAACAAAAATCAATTCTTGGCTAAGGGACTATTTCATCAGAGGTGTGAGCACAGAGTGTGAAAGATAGTACCTGCAACGTACTCGAATCATGTGTCCCGGTGAAACTGTGCTTACCTGATGCAATCAAGAGATGGATAAATACTTTGGACAGCATGGCGCTCGATCTTACAACCGATGTGAGACAAGTTAGTCCTCTGCACTCCATTGTTTCTCTTCTCTGTTTTCCGTGGGAAATTTACCCGGAATCTATGAATGAAAGCACGATCAAAGATTAATATGAACTGCTTGAAATACGATAGGCTATCCACTCCCACCTTTGCCCAGCCAATCAGATCGGAAGAGTGAGTGACGCTTCCGGTTCTTTGCGTAAACAGCGGACGTGCAAACATAACGGAAGTTCTCGGATTGAAGAGCTTCACTAATAGGATATTGAGCTCTACCATAGTAGATTTACGTGGATTTGCTTTGGAGAGCGTGCATGCTACGTGGAAATTTCTTACCAAATATGTTTATCTGCCAATTTCTTGCTCTCCGAGCTTCGCCCAAATACTCTTCCTTTACTGAATTAAACAACACCTGGTTTTGGAAGAGAGATCCAGGACAGCACTTTCTCTCGCCCGGACAACCCCCGATTTTTAAAGCTGAACCTAATTCTGTCCGTGTGTTTCGGTATCTTTTGAGTGGGAGCGTTGACAAATGGTAGTGGGAACAGCCGTCACGAACTCCAAGCCAAGAAATACTATCACGCACATCAATACGGATCCCGGTCTAGACTTCGCCGACTGGGAAGCAGCTACTTTTAAAAAAAAAATTAGTCTGACATCCCCTTTCTAAGGAGTCGATACACAGAGCTATAAATTACTATGAAATACACAGGCATCTATATCACTGACTCTTTTCGTTCGATAGCCAGTGAACAAAGGAATTTTAAAACCTCACGATATAAAATTCTGTCACGAAGACCATGTAGTTTTTACTGACTAGAAGTAGATTATACGTGTAAATCTTGAGCTGCCTTCTTAGAGGATTGCTTAATCTGGGTATTACAATCTGAAAATTATGTGATTTTTATGATTTTTATCGCTTCAGCTGAAGAAGATTTGTTTTCTTCCGCGGAATGTTTAAAAGCGTTATACTCGATAGATTCACTTCCTCTCCAAACCACAGGAAATCGGCGAGCTCAGCTGGAAACGGAAAAACGGCATGCAATTAGGGAAAACACTCCCAGTTTAAACAGGAACAGGGTCACTTCCGGACCCCGGTGTTGTCGAGTCTGTTACTCAAAAAAAAGTAAGAATCGGCACAGGAAGAATCCTGATAAACTACATACCTTGCTCGTAACAATTTAGGAGCAAAGTCTTCCCTAAATAACTTCCTCGGATAAAGAGAGGACCATTTATTTAAAGAAAAAAAAAAGCTCTGTCATATTGCTGGCGAAGGGCAATGTCAACCAACATTCTTAACGGCATAAAGTTACTTTCACCGCCAAACTGCCCTTACAAGAACAGACTGAATATTATTTTGTTTTATGTAATGTACCAATAGGGTGTTTATTTTGTTCTTGGCTTTGTTGTTTCTTACGGTTTATGCCACCTTTTTCCAATAACAGCCATTTCTAGTGTAAATTTTAAAGTTACTATTTTTGAATCGTTCAAGTTGGGTGTGGACAGAATTCTGTTACCTTGTGACTGTGATGATACACGGGCGCCATCAGCTGAGTCAATATTTACCGGCTGGATGCCACTACTGAGATTCATTACCATGACAAAAAGCTATTTTGATGCCTAAGATTAAATGCTCGGACAGCAATACTTTCCCTTAATGGAAATAGACATCTTACTTACCTTTACATAAGCAGTACGCTAAAAATCTGGTCAGGAGCACGGGTAGATAACTGTGTGTATGCGTAAGTAATGCGGAATAATTGTCTGACGTTTGTGTTACGTATGATGAGTCTTTGTCGAGAAGTCAGATATAGTATTTTCTACCCCACTTTCAAGACATGTTGACGTAAATATCTTGATAAGATCTGAGCAAGAGCTGCTAAACATTCTTGAAAGTACCGGACGATAAGAGTGAGTGGGCCCGTCTTTTTAGAAAAATACAAACAGTACCATAAAAAGGTCCTTTACGTACAAACAAGCTTGCTTGCAACGACTCTTTGACGTCACAAAAAATATATGGTTTACTGCAGTGAAGCGTGAAAGTATACTTGAAAGTTCGAACGACATAATACAATCGAGATCACAGAACAAAATATTCACCAGTTCCCTATCTTCTAGAAACAATGCAACATCGAAGAGAAACCCACACATTTTAGTAGCTTCGATGGACAGAACCGCGTGTTGACTCGGTGAGCTGTAAGCGGTTAAGGGTATAAAATCTAAAAAGAGCCGAAATTGGTTCTTATACTAATTAGGCTTTCTACGCTAATTGATATGCCGGTTTAATACCCCCCGGAGAAAGTATTTCCTTACCTTTTGAATTATGATATTTTTCCACTCAGTCTGAAGCTGTTTTCTTGAAGTAGCCGAGTTTCAACGTCGATGCCGCGGTTTCACAAATGATGGCATAGCGACCGGTGGCTGCCAATTTAAGAGATAGGACTGGAATCTCAAAAATTAGGCCGCGATCACGCCTATATCACACCCGGCCCAACTCTTTGGGGTTACTGGGGTTAGTTTAAAATTTCTGGCACACTACTATAAACGAGAAAATCTTCGTTTCTTTATAGTTCGGGTGGGCTCTCCTTCTGTTGTTAAAAGTGAAAAACAAACGCGCCTTTCAGTTCAATGGTAAAAAAACTGCATAATTTTTCATTCGATGATCTATCTATAACATCATGTTGGGCGGCATGGTATACATTCTCAATTTTGCTTACGTACATCCTCCCTGTGGGAGATCTCGGTTAAAAAAAGCGGAATTGAATAAGTGAATGGGTTATTTGAACTCATTAGTAAGTCATCCATAATATAAACGTCGGGCATTCCTTCTTTTGGTTGTTGTAAGGGCGTACTCACATAAACAAACGAGGCAAAAATTCCAACACCCCGAGGTGCAAACACAGATTATAATTTCACGTTCTCGTGTTTCCGGTTACTACCAGACGTGTGATTTTCTTTTTAAAACGCGTTGC
Organism: Plumapathes pennacea; assembly: GCA_964036295.1. NCBI lineage: Eukaryota > Metazoa > Cnidaria > Anthozoa > Antipatharia > Myriopathidae > Plumapathes > Plumapathes pennacea. Next base: position 5,986,401 of record OZ038467.1, read on the forward strand.
TACCAAACAACAGACATCCCACGCATATCTTGCAATCTGCTTCACAACAAACCCCTTGAATATAGCTGACAGGAACTGCGCATTTTTTCGGTCTAGCAAAATCTTGAGTAAAATATCTATTTTTAGTGTTTCGTTTTGTTCTCAGCTTGAACTCCCGGCTAAATATTTGAGTTGGTCTGGGCACATGGCACTTGGAAGTTTCACAACCAGAAACTTCGGGAATATGTGGCCATCGGCTATGACGACATCGTTCGCGACCTGTCCGGGAAACCGGCGAGGAGTGCCGACCGGCGATCGGACGGGCGTAAATTTACGTGGGGATGCCGACTGCCGTACGCATCGCTCCTGTAAGGAGTACGAGAGCGCTTTTCACGCTTGCTCAACAAGTATTGATCATTCAGTGAAGATCGCTTGATTCAGTACGAAACTGGCCAAGTGTCTGAGGTCTGAGTGGCTGTTTCTTTCTATCCCCGGTTTTCAGTTTATTTTGCTGCTTTTTTATATTCTCAGTAGTCAGAAAGAATTAAGTCAACTGTTAGGTCCGTTAGTTATTTTGTATCACTTGGAGGTCAAGCATAATAGAAAGGCACTCCTTGCGAATAACATAAGAAGCACTAGAAACAGTGGACAAAAATCTTGATTGTCACTCAGATCGTGACCGCCGTGTAGGGAAACTTGGGCGCGCATAACTTACAATTCTTTATCCGTAAATTCATCACACTTCCTCCAAATATAGTTTTAGAAATTGTCGTGGAACAGTCCAGAAATTCGGAAGAATATTATGGCAAACAAGTTTGCGGCCAAACCGCCGACATTTTTTAGGTTTTTGGCAAACCCAAACTATGGGGAGAGGGGAAGAGAAATGGGCTTGATTTGTAATACTTTTTTCCTCTCACCATAGATGCTTTGCGCGCCCTTGTTTATATTTACATCCGGAGCTCGGATTTCTTGAGGCGCCCACGTTATGACTTATCGATCTGACTGTCGCTGCTTGCCGTATTCAATACACTTTCTGAGTTTGTGCTGATTTATTTCGCAATAAAACGTAAAAAAACATGAGAATCCGCCATTTTCATATGATACGAAAATGGCCGCCGTCAGTCACTGAGCGCGCAAAGCATCTACGGGTGAGAGGGTCTCTTTAAATAGTAATGGTTACTAATACAGCCAATCATGTAGGTCCAAGTTCTGTTATACTGACGAAAACACCGGGCGAAATATTTGCCGGGACAGTTGCTCTTTGGCTTCGAGATCCATTTAGCAGATCTAATGAAACATTCCCCGAAGTGTAAACGCCCGCCCTAAACTTGGCTTTATGTTTTCAGGTATAAATTGACATCTGTCTTGATCACAAATATTGAAGGTTGAGAAAACTAATAGAATAAAATAAATGGAGCTAAGCTTTTGGCAATATCTCCCCTAAAACCAGATATATCCAAGTGTACGATTTATATTGCTTCGCTGTACTGGGGCCAATTCAATTACAAGTGTGTGTTTTTTACGAGATGCCGGTTCCAACGTCCTTTTTAATTACACGTTATTGAAAGGCACTTTTACAATTTAACCCAATGGCCATGCATGCATGCTGTTGCAGCTGATGCATGTTAGACCCTGTAGTGATTTCGCCGGGTTATCCTGTTCGTTATATATCATCTTCGTTTTGACAATTTAGTTATTTGGTTTTTCTAGTATTCATACGGCAGCCGATATAAGCTTTCCCTATTAGTTGCTCCTTGTTGTGTACCAGCAGCGTGCCAGCGGCGCTAGGATGGTCAGAGTGAGCTGAACGTGATATTAGTGTAACACTCATATTTGGCCCACGGAATTATGTTTCCTGATTCAGCTACTGATCCCATGGGGGGTCAAGGATTTATCATCGATCCATTTGTTCGTCGAGTAGGTACCTTTCACGTACATAAAATTAATTAATCGGTTTTGACAGCAAGGCCCAGATAGGGAGGCTAAAACGCCCGCTTCGGTCTGCAAATGTTGAGCAGTCCACGCCAGAAATACAAAATGAACATTGTGGAAAAGAAGAATTTTTCCGATCCCTGGCCGGCGTATTCCAGTTTATTGAATCTTTCTTCAAGCTTTTTGTAAGCTTGCTAGTCTTTTGTGTACGGCTGATACAGCTCAAATTTGTCGGAATAAAACTTAAATAGCACATTGGAATTCTGTCTTGATGGAACAGAGAGCTAGGACAGTTATAAACGGGCGAGCCGCCCATAATTTATATAATTTTCACTGGGACTTACCGCGGTTGCTTTCTCTCGTTTGTTGATTAAGGTTGTCCTCCAGAGGCGGGTGGAACTGACTTCGATAATGTCCGTGTGTTATTTATTTATAGACGTCAGCACTGGAACTAGTTCCTTCATCAAATTATTCACACCCAAAGGCTGTGCTCTAACGTCAGAGATCACGAGTAACACTATGATAAGATCTTCATGGCACAGGGCGTCGGAGCCGTTTAAGCAAGGTTTCTTCTCGTATGGGAAATTTCCCGTCCGAAGTTTGTCCACAGATGGACTGTTTCCGTACAGGTGGATTGAAGCGAAACGGTGAAACATCAATAAAAAGGAAAAGAAAAAAAGAAGAAAAAAATACGTTTAAAAAGATATGTATATATATTGCTGTCATATTGGAATGACATTATTCACCGACGCCCGGCGCCCTTTTATAGCCACGAGTTGTCGAGACAATCGGCCGTTTTGAACTCAGAGAGTTCTCTATCAATTCTTTATATTAAGGCCTGGGTCAAACTGGCGACCTTGGGATATGTCATGAAAACATTGTGATTTTTTACCGTCTTTGGATTCGACACTATTGTTTTATTGTAACAATCGTTTGTAACAATTTCTACTCAAGTACGACCCACATATTAATGTTGCTGTTACCATGGAGTTGGCTCACGTGACCCCGTAACAGTACTGTATCACATTCCAGAGCATATTTTCAAGGCGTTCATTATGATCAAGGCTATCTTAGATCTCTGTCAATAAAACTCTATTTCTCTCCTACAAAACCTGAGGATATCAGATAAATCCTGCATGGATTATTAACTCAAAACGTTTTTAAAATGGGAAGATTTCGATCACAACACTGACTTCCTTGATAATGTTTTGATTTAGAACGAGATTAGTTTCAGTTGCTCTTTATCAAAACTTTGCAGCATGTTGGCCAAGAGATCGAGAGAAAGAAATTCGGGGTGAATCCTCAGTTTCAGTTGCTCTTTATCAAAACTTTGCAGCATGTTGGCCAAGAGATCGAGAGAAAGAAATTCGGGGTGAATCCTCAGTCAGTTAAAAATCAGCTTTGAAAGACTCCGGTTGCCGGACTATATGAAGCTTCTGAGGTTTCAATTCTTGCTTCAATCTGACACTTTGCTCGCGGTTCCAGAGCAGCAATTCGTTAGATGATGGCATTTTGAGGTTTCTATGACGTCAAACCACCATTCAGTCATAAGCTCTATTTATTCAAGTATTATTTTCACAAGGCAATGCATTGTCCTACCCTCAGGAATTACCGGTACATGCTGCATAGCAACATCTTACTGAGTCCATCATTTGAAAACGATGCATGCGGCACTGACCACAATGTCCAGTATTTTTGGTCTTGCATGATACCCTAAATGGTGCCAGCTGAAAGTCTTAATCATCTTAAATCCCTCTTTTCCGGCCGTGGCCAAACCCATAAAAAACATTGAAATAATCAAATCACACTTAAAAGGTTTATAGTTGTTGTATTATGTATACGCACGTAATTAGTAGATACAAGTGCTGTATGACTAAATAGGGTATTTTGTAAATGTTCCAAAATTCCACTAAATGCAGTAGAGTGCAAACAAATGTACATATGTTACTATGAGTGTATCATTGTCAAAAGAACATTGTAGAGAGCAGTTCGGTATATTCAACCGTGATTTGCTGAGTTCTCTAGAGTATAGACACTTTAAACCGATCAGAGAATTAAGACATGAAACTAGTCGAGTCTCCGTCTATATTCCGGCCCTGACAATGTAAGATGAAGTTTGCATTGGAGATTCCGTTTGGCAGTCTACGTATTGAAACAACTTCCTATTTACTATAGCTCATTCCATGCATATTTAGGAAGGCTCTCCTGTTTGTTTGAGCACTCGTGTTATTCGGAATGTTCCGATTATTTCCGACGTGCTGCCGGACTCATCCGAACGTTTAACGTCGCACAGTCGTACATCGAACACGTCTCTCATAGTTCCTGTATTTATTAGAATTCTAAATTTGGATTTAAGAGACAGAGTGAGTTGTTGATCTGTCAATCGGTTCAGTGAGCTGACTCTGTTGGGTGCTACCACTCCTTTTCTGTGAAGTGACTTGGGGGATTCCCCATTCGTGTAGAACGTCATTAGGTCAAGTCACGTGGTTTGTTACTTGTTGATCTGTCAATCGGTTCAGTGAGCTGACTCTGTTGGGTGCAACCACTTCCTTTCTCTGAATCGTGACTTGGGGGATTCCCCATTCGTGTAGAACGTCATCAGGTCAAGTCACGTGGTTTGTTACTTCGCCTCGCCCGATTCAGCTTTCCGGTCAACCCTTATTGACGCTTGCGTACGTACAATCGCTGTAATCACACATCCGAACTGGAACCTAGAAAGATTATATCACATGGTCAGCATATAAATGAACGGCTTTGCCACAGATGCTTGGAATCCCTCCCTCGTATTGTTCAGAGAAATCAGATGATAGACATATGATATTACAGCTTTAGTGTGTGACGCAGTAGTTGAAACGAACTGAAGGAGTTCAATCCGCAGTGCTGAAATGTCAAATGAAACCTAACGGTGTAACGACTCAACTGAAAGCTCTCAGTGACCAAATTTTAATAATGAATTTACCTTTTTGTTGAGTGGAATTCATGTTTTTGGAACATTAAAATGAACTTTAAGAAAAGTCATAGTTCTAGTCCCATGTAGCCCGAACATTTTCTCTGTTAAGGTTGGTTATAGGTTCGTCAAACAGACTTACGTCTTGAGCAGAAGAGCCATGTTTTTAATCCAAAGACAAAACCGGTTTTTTTGCGATACAGGAAGGAGTCGAACACGACACACAGAATCGCCAACTCTGTACAGCAGAGGATGATGGCTGCACGGACAGTAATGACGGCTGTAGCACAAAAGAACGACGATTAGTAGGCACTCATGCTTCTTATTACGGCCACTTGGTTTACGGGAACTGATTTGCAATACAGGGCCCGGTTTTTCAAAGCACGATTAGGCTAATCCTGGACTAGGTGTAAACTTTCTTGTCATTTATAAGCCTGAAAATGTGAAGATTTTGTCCTGCAACGATTTCCTTGATACGTATTCAGCTAAAACAAGCTTTTTAATCCATATTTGAACAAAACCCCGCAATTTATTGGCAGAGAGGTCGTCAGAAAGAATTTCGTTAATCCTGGATTAGCTTAATCGGCTTTCGAAAGACCGGGCCCTGGCTTACAAAAGTCTTACAAAATCTGACATTGAGCGATGTCACGGTTATGGAACTGAAAACGTCCAGCAATTCTTGTGTGACATACAATCAACTCTCTCTAAGCGGACACCTCTCTAAAGCGGACAGAGAGTCCACTGTATAGCCGTTTGTTCTTGTTTGTTAACTCCTTGTTCAGGTGAAAACGAATAGTGTACCCTGCTTCCCAGAGCTCCTCTCGCTATATTTTGCTCATTAGAATGAACCCTTGCCAAGCTCAACAAGAAAAATAACTTTCAATATTTTCATCAGCTTTTTGCACTGATTCTCTTAATTTCTTTGTTTAAATACAGTCTATTCTCTGAAGGCGGACACCTGTAACTAAGGGGGCGAACACCTCTATAAGCCGGGCAGGGAATGTCGGTCCCGGCCAGCCAAACGTCTCTTATTTTCTCTCTAGCTATAAGCCGGACACCTCTATGAGACAGACACCTTAGCCAGATCCCGAGGGCGTCCGACTTAGAGAAAGTTCACTGTAGCTCCTTTTTCCCTACCTTCGGGCTCAGGCTTCACAGGGTCCTCGGACACACTTTGTGCACTCTTGACCGCGCGAGGAGCCCGGACACAGCTGCAGTTGCGCTCATTCAGAGCCAGCCCTTTTCTTTTGCATCTTTTGAAAATATTGTTCTTGCAAATGCAGGAGCAAGCGTCAGCACTCCAAACCTATCAATGCGAGCAAAGTCTCAGTATGGATTTTTCGTTCGTCCTGAACTACCTTCTAAGTTCAGAAGAACGCTATCGTTTCACTAACTTAGTAACCTGTCCTATTTGCAACTTCGTGAGTTTCGCATTGAACCAGGTGACTAAATCGATACAAAATGGCTGCCCCCTTCACTGGTATCATCGTGGAAATTCTCATGCATGTAAAATTCTTTAAAATCATAGTACTATTCTGCTACATTCAGGCTGTGAAACTGAGAAACGCTAGTCACCGACAGTCTTCCTGAGGAAGCTTTTTATGCTCCTGCAGAGCATTAGCAAGCGCAAAACCAAAGCAATCACACGACTACTTTTGACAGTCATCCGAAAACCACGATTACTATCGACAGTCATCCGAAAACCACACGATTACTATCGACAGTCATCCGAAAACCACACGATTACTATCGACAGTCATCCGAAAAACGGCTCTGATATTGGTAGTAGCGTAGTGATTATGTTATTCAACAAATGTGCGCTGTAGCACTGTACTATAAGGCACCAACCTGATTTGCGGGGCATATTTCAGGTGCCTTATCACACACGCAGTCGCAGCTCTCTTTGTCCCAAGTAAAGCCCTTCTTACACGGCGTGGGCCCCACGTTGTCAAATCTGCACGCGCATTTACACTGATCTTGAATCCAGATCTCACGTTCTGGATGGCAGTGAAAAGGCTGGACAACGCACTCATGCCCACACTCGGTGTGATTAAACAAAGTGATCACTTTGAGTTCGTTATGACGCAGAGAAAATGCTTGAACTTGTAAGGGAACTTGCTTGGTTGCCACGCAACGTTGCACTGTGGGCTGGATCATGTTGCAGGAACCGGTACAGCGGTTTAGCGTCACAAAGTATGGAAACAAGTAGAATTGTGGGGACCCAACGGGGATGACTGTTGGTCGAGGGTTGCAGAGCTCGTTTGACAGCATCACAGCCGCTGCGAAAATCAAGTAGTTTGGTTAGTTTTTTCAGATCTTATGCATTGGCTGACTGTTTATAACACAGTTAGTCAGTGTAGTAGTTAGCAGTGAAGTGCGAAGCAAGAAAAGCTATTTAACTGCAATGTTTTCCGAGGTAACAAAAACGTAACCCTGCAGCTATCAGAATGTACTCATCGGGAACTTCCAAAGTGAACTCTCTCTAAACTGACACTTCTCTAAAGCGAACATCTCTCTAAGGCAGACAGCATGCAGATTTGGTCCTTTCTGATGTTCACTCGTTTCTCTGTAACTGAACTCTCTCTAAGGCAGACAGCATGCAGATTTGGTCCTTGCTGATGTTCACTTGTTTCTCTGTAACTGAACTCTCCCTAAGGCGGACACTAAATGCTAGTCCCGAAGGTGTCCGCCTTGGAGAGAGTTCATTGTATTTGAGGGATCACACTTTTAGGTTCCATTTGACAGTTCAGGCCTTGGACGTTTTCTAGAATGAGTCACAGTTAAAAGCTTAACTCAAAGCCGCGTAGACCAGCAATCGACCAATCCATCAGGCAACCATTAGGTAACCATGGGGCAGCCATCGGGCAGCGTCGGAGGTCCCTCGATGTGAATTGAGACTGCGTGATCGTCACACTTTGCGTGACGGTCATCGGTTCACTAACCTTTTCCATTCATTCATTCGTTTATTTACTCAATCATATTTTTTGTCTGTGTTTTTCTACAGTTTAATCTGACAACCCGCTCACAAGAAGCACTGGAACAATCATGAATGCGGATCGATGACACATGCCGCCCAGCAGGTGTATTAACTCTTTGTCTGTCCCCCTCGTGAGCAATATCCGGAGTAACTTTTAAGTAAAAGTAGCTTCATTTTACGCTTAAACAAATAATATCAACAACAAGACTGTAACCCTTCGAGAGGTCCGATCGCATACCACAGAGAAACTGAAAAAACGCAGATTGAACTGATTTAAATTCGCTTGCCCTGTTCTCGCTTTTATACGAGACACTTTTTAGTCGTCCGGATCCACGAAGGTTGTTGCTGTTGTCCGAAATATAGAAACGGCCATTATCCCTGTGGAAGGCACTCTTATACAACACACTACAAGATTGAAAGAAACGCCAAATGTATAGCAAGTTAACGGTGTACCTGTGAGTCCGACCGACTGCAGGAGAATATAGAGCGTGGGGAAGAGTGTGTTCATGCTTCTGATTCAATCTTCAGACAAAGCGACCTTCTGGAAACAAATGAAACATGTCAGAGAGGCGGGCCCGCACGCAAGACCATGTATAGTCAGTTATCCATGAACGATTAGTATATTGCCAATGTCATCCCTTCTCCCGGTATCTCTATCAGAAACAAAGTTAGAAAAACAAAACAAGGAAAAAATTCACATGTTAATATTAAGGTTCACCTTTGGCAGTGAAGTATTTGTTGTATAATAGCGCACTAAACACGTAGTGTGACCTGATCTGTGACTCGACAATCCTCCTTGTTCCGATCTCTGGCCCCAAATGAAGATGATGTCCTCAGTCCGCATCAATTAGTCAGCACTGCACGTCGACCCGGAATCATTCACTACTAGGCCGCGTTATCGAATTTACACAGTGACCAAGTTAGTTTCAACTAACGTTCAACGATATCGCAGCTCTGCGGCGTATCAGAGAACTATAACAACGTGCGCGTTTTAAAATGCTCCTTCACATAGGAGTACGCCTACCTTTCAAGTTAAATTTGTGTATTTTGTGTACTTCTTTTATCACATTTTTATTGAAGTTTCCGTCGTGCTATATTTGTTTTTCCGCCGCCTTTGCGTCCGGAAGTTCCTTTTGGACTTAAAGACGCCAATGTCCAAAAGCATTTGAGAGTAAATGAAAAATGCCTTTGAATTCGCCAGTTCTTGTCAGTGACCCGGTTTTGATTCCTTTCATCATCAAGCCAAATTGAACGTGCCTACTGGTGTCTGCTACTCACAAAGGGAATACTGCAGCAAGTGACCTTCACGACATTTAATAAAAACAATATTTGTGCTCCCGGCTGATGTTTAATGACAGTTTTGTTATTAGGCTTAGGCGAACAATGAATGTACGGAGACTTCACGGCTGGGAAGTATTTATGTTAGAAACGTACAATGGAGCGGGCTGGGGTCACATGGTGGAGTAAGTGAAGTGAGTCCGACACGAAAGATACCCAGACTTACCAGGATAAAAGAGCGAATGGAATAAACGCTCAAGAAAAGCTTTACATTCAATAACAAAAATCCAAGACTGATAAGGACAAAGGTGTCTTTTAAAAGCAAAATCGATAACCCTCTTTCAGACTAAAAATGCTTGAAAACGATACCCTTTGGGGCGGGACATACCCCGGGATGTGGTGGCACATTCTTTATCTCTTACGTGTGCGCTACGTTTTATCGCACCTCGAAGGGGGTCGACTCACACAGAAATTATACCTTCCCTGTCATCACAAAGTCTGCGAAACTTAAATCATGTGAGTTCAGGAACATTCTGCCTTACTTCAGTTTAGCCAGTGTTGTCTCAAAATCATTCGCGTATCTAGGTGTTTGAGTGTTTCTGCACGTACATAAAAATATTACCCTCATTCGGTGGTACGGTGATCAGGCCCCTGAGAAAATCTAAAATATTCTCTGATTTTCAGTTTTTGCTCTCAAGCATTCTTCATCCTGTCCTTTTTGTCAATAAACAGTTGTAGGATGGCGTTCAAGTTGTTTGCCTTTCCAATTAAACTGCATTGAGCAGAGAAGCATGCCCTAGAACGTACTGAACATATCCGAACTGATTTCAGAATTACGTGCGTCGGACGGAATGCAAAACCTGAGACGAAGCGCGCGCAGTTGAAGAAGTAATACATTTTGAACAGAGGTCAGAAGCTTTTCAAATAATCGTATTATGTTTCACTAAAAACTGACGGCTCACCTTGGTTGCAGACTGATTTTTTACTAGATCACGTTGATCGCGACACTTGGAAGCACCGGTCCCACGTTTATCCGCCTTCTTTTCAATGCTTATCCCCTTGTTGCCTCGCACTCAAGCCGAGGCTAGGAATGCACAGGCCGTTGATTGGCTTCGGAGGTAGTGTTAGTGAACTTGGCTTTGGGCTTAGTGGTCGATATGCGTTTCAAGCTGAAATACTATGATCACGTACAGGAATGCAAGGATCGACGCACATCTTACCGGCTCATCAGTTAACTTCACTGACCTCCACCACCTCCACCAAGAAATAATAATAATAATAAAAACACCACCACCACCAAACAATGCAACAAAACAACAAAAATTGAATAACAATAGAGCGGTTTTCGGATGACTGTCGAAAATAATCGTGTGATTGCTTTGGTTTTGCGTTTGCTTCGCTTTCGGATTGGTCCACACGAGTTTGTCAGCATGCTCAGCCAATCAGGAACAAAACCAAAACCAAAACCAAACACTTCTCACGCAAGCGATGGCGTGTACTCGCACTGCTGAATGGAGAGTAAAACCAAACGCAAGACCAAACGCAAATTACTTTGGCTTCCAATTGGCTGAACTGTTTTCTCTCAGTCTCTGTGATTGGCTTGTGTGATTACTTTGGTTTTGGTTTTCGACAGTCATCCGAAAACGGCTCTAAAAGGCTACTAAAACCAATTGCAAATTACACTAACTTCCGGTCGTTTTTATAGCCTCTCGTGTTCTTTGCCTCGTGTGGGGACGACGTATTATTGAGATAAACTTCCTCCAGTTGACACATCAGTTCCTGTTACCTGCACCCTACCCTACTGAATCAGCAAAAGGTTTTCGAAGTCATTCAATTCACGCTTGTTTTAGTGAAATTTCAAAAACCTCCATTTTGGAAAACAGGTTCTGAATACCTCCACTTTCTGGTCATTGCTTTAGTGCCCTGAAAGGCCAAAAAGCATTGAAACTAATAAAAATATTAACGAAATAGTGTGAGTAGATGACTAAAGAAATTGCCTGGACTGCATTTTGAATAAAAGACTGAGGCCCCGTCCACACGTATCCAGATATTCTTGAATCCCCAACTTTTTCGTTGCGGATTGGCCTCCCGTCCAAACGTATCCGGTGAACACGGTTGGTTAATCCGCAACTTTTTGAAAACGCAGTCCCAGAGTGGATTTTTTTTTTTAATACGCTGTGAATACGGCGTCGTGTGAACGGTCGAATCCGTATATTTTTGAATACGCTGATCAAAAAGTTGCGGATTCATCAACCGTATTCACCGGATACGTGTGGACGGGAGGCCAATCCGCAACGAAAAAGTTGCGGATTAAAATATCCGTATACGTGTGGACAGGCTAAGGCCTATTCGGTACGATTTTGTACCGGGATCCAAATTGATCCGGTACCATGTAAACTTAGCCTTAAAACGATTCGAATACGCTACGTGTGGACGCGAATTTTTAAAATTCCGCCTCGAGAAAGTTGCGGATTCAAAAATTTCCGGATACGTGTGGACGGGGCCTGAAACACTGAGACGAGCGATTGCTCGAGGCCGTCCATCATCCGTCGACCTGACAAATTATTCTTTACGCCTGCTGGCCCTGGGTCCCATCGTATTTTGAACTGGCGCGGTTACTAAATCAAAACAAAGATGGCGGACACCAAGTCAGAATCTCCGAAGTGTGATTTCTGGTTGGCAACAGGAGGCAGAACAGTAGCCGAAACAAGCATCGTCTGAGCGGCGTGAATTATTGGAGCTGGAGATGTACCAGCAGTAAGGTATATGGTATTTGTAAACGACTATTACGTGCTCGAGAATTTTAACATGGCGGTAACTCGTCGGTTTGATCCTTACCTCAACAAGGCAAACTTATGGGAAGGGGGATGGGTGGGTGGGTGGGATTTTTTGTTCCTGATATACTTCCTGGACGCTGGTTGGCTGAATGGAAACGAACGAGATCCGACTCACATGACTTGTGTTATTTATTTCTACGAATTATGCACTTATGAGAAAGCAAGAAATTATGAGACTGCGAGTTGAAGGGAACTAGGGACGAAACACCAGTCAAATTATCACTTGTGTCACTTTAATGATAAATTTTCTTGAATATTGTCATATTATGTATAGGGTGTAAAGTCGGCTCTAGTGTAGCCATTAAACTAAGCAACTTATCCGAACAATCTGAATAAACTAGCAATCAACCCTTTCTAAACAAACGGCCCATAATCCAGGCTTACACTCTGAGTGCTCAATATCAGCAGAAATGAACGTTCTTTTCTCGGAAAAGAAACTCTTCTAAAAACAGTGTTATGACGTAAACTTTATCTCTGTACATAGATCATAATGGATATTGAATGTTAGTACAACGAAGAGCAGTGGCTTCAAAATTTCACGTATTCATTTGCGAATTATTTAGTTTCAATCACGGCAATGCCAAATTATCTATATTAGTGGATTCATAATCTAACGTTATTGACTCCAAACATACTGTAGACTTAATCCGCGTATCTTCGAACCAAATAGCCTAGCTTACTATTTATACGCTAATGAAATTTGTGAATTATTTTATTTCAATTACGGCAATATCAAAAATCTAAAATTAATGGATTTCATAACATGTAACGTTATTACTGATTTCAAACATACTGTACACCTTGCCTCCTACAGCCTAGCTTACTATTTACACGCTAATGAACAATGCAAAAACTCTCCAGTCCCGGCCTTTTGCATCTCGTAACTGCCATGCTTGCTTTGGTGAAGCACTTGGTCCATGAAGTGCTGAAAATGAGACTTCTTTCGGCTCTCAAGAGGTTTTCACACGTTCTCCGGCGGTCCAACTACGCACCCGTCAACCCCTAGAGCACCTACGTCACATAAACCAAAGAAGGATTGAGAATTACATACATACATACATACATACATACATACATACATACATTATATTTATCCTCTAACTTACAGGATAGCTGTAAGCTAATATCTTCGAGAAAACATGATAATCATACATGAAATCGGATTGGGATAATTTTACTGATTTACTAATAAATAACTGACTTAGTGTAATTGACTGAATGATTGACTGAATAACTGACTGACTGACACGACAACTGTCAACCGAATGAATAAATGACTAATTATGTACATGAATAACTGGCATTTTCAAGTTTCGTGCTGTATAATCGGTTGTTAGACGACTGCCTGGTTACCTATCACTAACTCTAGTTAGTCCACTGACTCTCTCGATCACAACTAACTCACTCACTAAACCTCCAAATTCACTCAGTGACTCATTAATTCACCCATACTCGCTCATGTACTCATGTGCTCGTTCACTTTCTCCCTCATGGTCAAAGTTCGATCCGCCACGATGTAGCGTTTGTACTTACAGAACTTCTTTTTATCCGCTTCTTCGTCTTCGTTTTCAGAGTTTCCACACTCGGGCTGATCCTTCGACTTACATCGAGCCTTGCGCACCCAGTGAATGATGACACAAACCAACGCAATGATGAGCAACCCCTCTCCAATCATGAGAATAATAAATATGTGTGCGCTGCGCGAAGTTGCTGAAGCAAAGACACACAGGTTGAAGTAAGTCATCAATTTTTGTAGTTGTTTCTATTAACTATTACTAAGACCTGCAGAGCGACAGTCAAAAATTGCAGGCCGCTTTTTATTTTTCCCTACTATATTTTACGTTTTGAGAAATGAAACCTCTCGATGAGTGCATTCTGATTGCAGTGTTCAAATCGTAGTGTTGAACAGAGATCATGTACTTCTGCGTTTGATATGGGCAGGAAAGTATATCGTCAGCGGACGAAAGTATAACTTTTAGTAGAGTAGCTAGAGATACTCACCTGACCGGGCACTTGTCACGGCCTCCACGTCAACGCACGTGCATTTCTCAAAGTCGAGTCCGGTTTTCTGTTGCCTACATTTCTCCACCACTTCCATCGTGCAGGTGCAACCACAATTCTCTTTATCCCATATCTGAGGACAGGTACGATCAATTTAGATCGAGGTGAAATCACAAGAGCTGGCTTTGAATGTAAGCTCTAGTTCGACTGTATATGAATTATTGAGACTTTAAAAAGTTGCGAATTTCGTAGGGGAGTTTGTAAGGAGTGCTAGTTACACGGTTTGACTCTAAGCGGTCAAAATGTTGCTGCCTCAAGCCCTTGAGATCTCATACAAACGTGAAAAGTGTACGTCACACGAGTAAATCATTCGCAGCCGGAGCTGTACAAACATCAGCTCGCGCACTTCGAATCACGCGAAAATTTTGGTTTGTAAAACCTGGTAATTCAAAGCGGGAACCAATTTTCTCAGTGTACCTTTTAGGATGATACATATTTATAAGCTTCTGCTCGTATATACCACAACCCCCCCCCACACACACACACACACACACTCACTCAAGCAGTCATTCATTGATCATACCTGGTTTATGTTGGGACAGGGCTTTGGAACTCCACACTCAAAACGGCACTCGTGTTTGTTCCACCTGCATACGAAAAAAGGAACTTCATATTAGTTTTTCTAACTAGTTTCTTCGCAAGCCAAATAAAACTTATCTATAAACAAGAAATCAATCAAACTTTTTTCGGCCGTCTTAAAATACACAAGGATAGCTTGGAGATCGCTTAATCTCTAACCAAGAACTGATTTCCAATCTGGTTACTGAAGTGTCAAATAGAACTGACCTAAAAGTGTGACCACTCAAATGTAAACTCTCAATGAGTACATTATGCGATGGCAGTTTTTGTCTTGTTGGATTGAGTTATTACTTTTCTTTTGCATTTTTAAGTTTTATGTGTACAACTAAGAGCATTACAATGAAATGGTCAAAACATAACATAACTCCCTCCCAAGAACGAGAAGAACAAAAACTACTTTCAGCAACGTGACATGAACAATTTCACTGAGAGCAAGGTACCAACCTGAATCCTTCCTTGGGCTCATGGGGAGCTGTTGAGAACAAACACTTGCACCTACAGTTTTTCTCGTCCCAGAACTCGTAATCTTTGCCACAGTTATCGGAAGACGCGACGCATTCCTTATCGCACGCTGTGTGGTTTTGAAGGGTCACAGTATAAGATTTGCTTTCTGCAGCAAGGTGCACTTTGACAGGAATTTCTTTCCATTGTGTTGCGGCGCAGCGGAACATATTTGGACTTTGTGTACTACAAGATCCACTACAACGATGGAGTTCGACAAAGTACGGCCAGTATTTGTGATCTATCGGGTCGACTGCGACGACCTCTCGGCGAAGACCGCAGAACAAATTCGTCATTTCCGCCGCTTCTGTCGATCAGAGTTCAAACAAGGTCCTCGTGAGGAAACACAGTAATAAAATGTAGCTCGCATACAACAACTGTTGCATTGAGCTGCAGGGCAGTTGCTCTGACTGGCTTCAGTAATGTCAGCTGTCTGTCACTTATAAAACTTAGACTGGTGTATGAAAATGTGATTGATGTAGATGAAAGGACCCTCGCTCAAATTATTTTCAGTTTGTTGCTGATGTTTTGAGCGTTAGACCTTCAGACTGTGTGGGGTTGGGGGGGGGGGGGGGTTGGGGGTGTTGGGGAGAGGAGGGGGGGGGGAGGGGTGACTCCTCATACGACTACCCTCTAACAGATTTAGCTGTATCCCAAAATGTTCACCCCATTCCAGACCAAGAAGACAAAATGTATAACCCTATTTCGGATCCCCCGAAAGACTAACGCTACAAAGCATCAGTCAAAAAATCATTTGCATGAGCAGTGGTCAGGATATTCACATTCCACTGAGTGAGACATTCTTAAGTGCCTTCATTGACGCAGGCCAAACATTAGTCTATAGTACTTTCACTTTCACTAAATACGTAAAGACCAATCTGACCAATGCAAAACCAATCCGGCTGGTTGAGTGATGGTTGTACTAAGCCAATTATTTTACACTCTTCCCTTGATTGATGGAGCTGAAATGCGCTGACAGTTTTGCATGTGGGGAGTCACGAGTGGATCATATGCTTCTTCTGGCACTTCGCAACCATTGTTGGGAAAAATATCCACCATATAAATTAAGACTGCCGATGTCGTAATCTTATTCTGTCGGGTCTGGCTGAGTCCAATAGTCTTGTCCTCGTCCAAATTTGTTGTGTTCTATAAATTCTATATTTGAACTTATTGATAATTTGGCTTCGTAATCATTCTTGTTCTATTCCTCTCTCGCTCTGTCTCGGTCTTCTCAACGTCACTTTAGTCTGCTTTATCAGCCTTTGTTCCGCCTTTTATATTTTTACACGTCACCCGCGACAAGAAAATCCAACTCAACAACCGACATGTACATTTCGGAAACCTATAAACATGAACAAAATTCACTACAATCTGACTTACCTGGCGCGGCAAAACAAGACACTGACGAAGCAACCAAAAGAAATAGCGAAAACATCGTTTCTTCCAGGTGGTTCACTTGAAGGAGTTATGCGCACTCTTGGCTTGACTGAACTTTTTAAAGCTGCGGGACCTGCGGTGAGATACACGTGAGTGAATGTGTGAAGCCGTCACGCGATTTAGCACGTCGCAGCTGTGGACACCGGATGGAATATACAGATTTCATAACTAAAAACAAAGCAGAAACTCAACAAGTTCCGAAATCTCATCAATTGAGTGAAAATTGTGTTGAAGAAAACAAAAGTCAAACAAATAAAACCGGTATAGTTTGCAGAGGAATTAAAACACCACAACAAACTAACACGCATTTATAAGATAACGTGAATGATCCGGCTGTTACTAAACGCATGGTTTGTTGCTCAGCATACATCTACTTTTAACGGTTAAAAATTCGTTTCCCAGAAAGTCTAAAGATTCTGCGCCCAAACCTCTTTTCAGTCCATGTCCTTTATTGAATGTTTCGGGTGTGTTTTCCTGTGCTTTGTTCTACAAATGAAAGTCTAAGTTCTCATAAACTACTTCAAAGACTGATCACGCAACCGAGTCTGAGAGGATGGAAAATGTTGGGTTGGGTATGAGTGAAAGTCGTGTTTATATGAGTTCATCTGTCGTATTATCCACTTCTGAAGTATTGCACACTATATTGCTAGTGCGTGTAATCACCGGAAGTCATGCTGTGAACACACCCTTCACACCAGCACAGGATGAAAAGCTATTCGTTTCCTGTATTCCTCAGAATTTGAAGATATTTACGTAACTATTTATTTACGACGCAGACCTTCCTAGATCTTCGCTACTGTAGCTACTTCACAACATCAAAGTTTGTAGTCGTAAAAGCCTTTACATGTTCTGAAATCAGTGTCAGCTGAAACAGTTCTGTCAGTTGACGTCTTGGTTGAGACCGGGTGAAAGTATTATCTGTTTGAGTATCTATACTAGCTTATAATGTGCGAATAACGTATATAATTTATAGGGTGCCGTGGGGACAGTTTTATATGGCTAAAGGTCTGCTTTTCTCTGCGTCAACTTAAAATTTCAACATACAAATATATGCACCAAATACAAAACTTTCAGGTTATGAGGCGAGCTAGCCTATATAGTTTTCACTTGTAAAGCTTTACACAGCCTTTCAATTCATTTCATGCTGTATTTGCATCAGAAGGAAGTGCTGTCTCCATATGTCAGTAAAGGTTGCAGACTTGTTTCGTTTAACGTCAAAAGAGTTTTGTAACAACGAGAAAGCTGTAGGTCTTCACCTCAAGGCTTCAACAACAAGAGCTGAATCGAATAAACCAACCGTTAACGCACGCCACCCAACCGGGCGCCACCGGCTGAAATGGATTCCCATTCCCTCGTGGCCCAGACTGATTTTGAGTTTAATTCTGACAAAACTACTCCCAAGTGTTGTGGCTTCTGTGACACACTGACAAATTATGTGGATCGCAAACATTTAATATACTGAATTTCAAAGTATATCCGACGACAAAGCCGCACCCTGGCCACAAAGTATTCTCGATTTGCATGTATTACTTCTTATCAATTATTAAAAATTTTTATTTGTTCAAAGTGAACGATATAAACCGATGCCAAGAAAAAAAAATCAACTCAGCTCGCTCATAATGTTATTTCTGAAGTCTCAGTATTACGATAGTTCAATACGGGTACTGGTGAAGTTGCCCCGACTTGAGTTTTGACAGCCAACAGAGACGGAGAGATATAGAACACTGCCAATTAGTAACTCAAGTTCGGGAAATGATATTTGCGTCATAGTATTAGCATAATTTACGTCAACCTCTATCCTGTTTGGACAGTGAAATACAAACCACGGTACGTACCAACTAATCTAAAAGTTGGAACGAAAGCAAATATGAAAAACAAAAAAACTTTCATCAAACACCCGGTCCTGTATTTCTAAATTTCAAGAAAAGACTAAAAACACAGACGCAATCAAAGTGGTCACTGACCCGGTTGCCCCAGCAAGCGGCTGTTATGCTCGGCTGAACATTATTACACACAAGTACTATACCTTCCGGGCTGAATATTGGTCGCTGTGGGATTACACCACTTTCGATCCGCACTAACAAGAAAGTCAATTCAAAAGATGCTTGATTGTACAGACATGTAATGTGTTTTTTGTTTGGTCGGGATACAGGAAGCAAACATGATAACGCGTTATATGGCATGAACTCTGTTGTGAAGATAATACGTGCAGTGTTTTGTTTCCGAGCTCCGTGGGTGATGAGTCTTTACGATCACGTTTGTGATACACTAATTCATACGGATTGTGCGCGGTTTGGGCGTCAAGGAAATTACAAGCCGTGAAGTTCATTTGTGGTGTAAATGATAAAACCGTGATTAAATATTGCACTCGTGGTGACGTTCTTAGTTTATAAAGTGAGGTCGAACCAGTTCGTCTGAGCAAAAACATTATTGCAAATATCACCAACACTACGGATCGGAACATCCGTTCGCTAGCAACAGCATATGCTTTTATGTTGTCTGATGGTTGAAACTGAAAGAGTGGCCCGGTATCAGATGAATAAAGGAGAATTAATTTAATTATTAATTAAGTTTGACTCGTCGGCTAAAAACACCACGAAAGGCAAACTCGAAAAGCAATCAGTTGTACTCACCGCTGTGTTCTGTAAACTCTTGTGGCTGTTTAGCTCTGGAGTTAGCACGAAGTGAAGATGTGAACTGAGGCTGCTGTACTATATTTATGAATCAATCAAGCGTGCTTCCGTTGTGACGTCACTAAGGTGTTGAGCATCTGACTGCCATATAAGAGAAAACCGCATGCTGTTCTTTTGATAATCTTCAGCTATATTTAAAAGTATGATGAACCCGGAAAAAGACAAAGTACTCAAAATAGTAATCCCAGGATATCTCTTTCTCAAGACGCAACTCTTTTTTCTAGTTTAACTAAGCTCATGTACGGCGTAAAGCAAATGTTACAGTTGTGTGGAGGCAGGCAAACCTTGACCCTTTAAAACTTTTTCAGTTGCTGAAGCGCTTTTAACCATGTGACACTCAGCAACAGCGCCGTCTGACCCCACTCAACCAAGAAAACTTCCGGAGTTGCACGAGAACTCCTGAAACGGTTGGTTTCATCATTTAAGTGATTACAACTGTGAGCTCTGCATGAGGAGATGGGCGTTATACATTATTTTTATTCATTTGGAAAGAGCTACCGCCTAATGGCCCGGTCGCACTGGGAAATTTAGTCAATAGTTACTCATCATCGAGAGCAATAGACGGCTTCTTTAATGTTTGGTAGCAACTTGCTGACATATATTTCTAGTGACAAGCGCTGTTTGCACTTCAAATGATGCAAATGTCGATATTTATGTCGTTAAAGTTACGAGTGCGACCATAGCCTAAGACACGAAGTTATTGGAAAACTCACGAGTTCTCGGAATCGTGGCAAGAACTGTTCAAACCACGTGGAGCCGCGTTCTCCTCATGACCATGGGTCACAAGTGAGCCGCCCGGTTTTGAGAGCCCGTTACTCGCAATATACAATTTTTCGACCCTATTTCAGGCCTGCATTCCAAAATATGTCCCCGGTCCTTTTTAAGAACTGTATACCAATAGTGTTCGCTCCCTTGAGACATTTGTCCCAAATATGATATTAGACCGAATACCCAAAATCTACAAACTGAATCCAGACCAGAGAGGCATATTCTCTGCTTCTTTATTAAGACTAACAAGACTCGATACGTAGAGTTAGCTAATTCCGTTACAGTTTCAGCGTACTTCTTCGCTGATTCGCGTTGAACGACGGCGCTGAAGCATGCTGACGTGTGCCTCTTGCTGCTCTTCATAACCTAGCCATGCTCTGGCCTGAGCAAGATATTAAAACTTTTGCTAAAAGCCGATGTAAGGATACTCCGTTTGCCCAGTTTAAGTCAGAGCCAGGTTATCAACATGTTCGCGCGTAACTGAGATCAAGTTGCTATGCAACCAAAAAGGGGCTCATTGGCCAGTGAAATTTTCGGTCGTATGCAAAGCATTTGATGTTAAGCTGGTGTTACACTGGTCGATTTGCAACGCCTATTTGCTCCAAATTCATGTAACGGTGTTGCAGCGAGCCGAAGATCATGAGTATGCATGTTACGCATGATTGAGCGTCTTGTGATTCCCGTGGTGAGCAATATTCACCGGGGGGGGGGGGGGGGGGGGGGGGAGGGGGGAGGTACTACCATATATGAGCCATATAGGTATGTGCCGCCCCAAAGGGTATCATTTTCAACATTTTAGTCTGAAAACGGGGTACAAATTTCTAGCCTTTGGTCTTCAATAGATTCGGAGACTTTGATGTTTGGTCTGAAATAGGGTCGAAAATCGCAAATTTTGGTCTGGAATTAGAGTTGAATTAGGCTTGAAAATCGCATATTTGGGTCTAAAGAACGGTCGAATGTCGCAAATTTTTGTCTGATGAATATGTAGCTGTTGAACATAAGCTGTGCATGACATGAGTAATAAAGTCACGGATAGACTTTTTTCAGTGCGACTCCGGAAGGTCTCCTTCCGGTTCAAAGATTTGGCACTCGGTGAAGGATTTTAAATTCTCCTAATTCAAGCGTCCAAGTTTATAATTTTCACCCTCTGCTGCCTTGTAAATGAGGGTTTTCAAAACTGAGACTAAATCGAATACGCGGTTCAGCAAAAGTGGAGGCCAGCGGAAACGAATGCGAACTTCCACATACCTAAAATTAAGCAATTTTTACGATGCTTGAGCCAGTTCTATTAAATACCCACTCCCACAAAAGTACTTTTTAAAACTTCCCGAGCTTACAGATGCCTTGCTGCTTTGATTTAGTTATACGGCGGTGGCCGTTTACTTATAAACCATAAACTCCCACCCCAACCCCGCAGGATGTTTTGTTCATGCGTCCCATGTGTATAAAACTAAGATACCAACTGACAAGCGTGCCAAAACCGGCTTGACTGCATTTTTCACACCTTTCGTTCCATCGTGCACAGAAGCCATTTGTGAGAACACAGGCGGCTCAAACTCGGTGATGAAATCTTGCGCAACTCAAGATTATAAGGAAATTATGGGGTTTTTTACCGATCCACGGAAATTTACAGAATTTGATAATGAAGCTCAAATAAACGTTCGCTACCTGTTAGTAGTTCTCTCCTATGTCCCTTGTATCAATTTAAAGACGCTGCGGCCAGTATTAGTGGTAGAAACTCCCGCCGATGTTTCCACCGATGTTAGTAGTTCATTTTGGTAAGCGGGCAGTTCTAGTGTACCGTAAATTATCGGATGGTACATTCAAATTTCGCGCTCGATATTTGTGATTGCGCCGAACTCGAGATACAAAAAGGATGACTACTTTTTGTCGAGAAACAATAGGTTGAGTATAGTAGGTTGGTTGTGATCGTCCGGGTTAGAGTAGTCTCCAGAAAGACTGTTGTTGGTGACTGACGTTTCGACTACCTGAGCGGAAGTCATCTTCAGAGTCAAGTGAAAAGTATTCGTCAGATGGCGGTATATATGTCTCTGGTTGTAGAAGTGATTGGTCCGTTATGTCGGTCTATGGTTGGTCGAGTCGGCTTGGTTGTGTTTCGTTATTGGTCAGTTGATGTTCTTTTGTCCTGTTGATTAGTCTATTGTTCGTTCGGTTGCGTTTGATGTCATCTATCAGTCGTTTGTAAGGTGCCGGTAGTTGTTGGCATCTGTTGAGTGGTTTCCGTTCTAAGTTTGTGTACCAGCTTTCCAGTGTAAGTCGTTGGTAGTAGTTGGTACTGTGGCTGATGCATTCAGCAGAGTCCCAGTTGATGTCGTGTTTAGTCTGTCGGTGGTGTTCAGAAATGTGATTTCTGATGTCGCCGTTTCTGGTAGCTCGTTTGTGTTCAGTAAGTCTCGTGTTCAGGTTTCTGCCAGTGTCACCGATGTAGGTGGCTTTGCAGTCAGTACAAGATATTCTGTATACTGTTCCCTGTCTGTTGATGAGTTCGTCTTTGTCCTTTACGTTGGTCAGTAAGTCGCGTAGAGTCGTGATGGGTTTGTGGGCTACCCGGATGTTGTAGGGTCGTAGAATACGTGCTATCGTCTCAGAGGTGCCTCTGATATACGGTAGTGTGGCCAAGGTCAATGGAGTTGTGTCGTTAGTGGTTTCGTTGTCGGTAGTCTCGTTGGGTGCGGTGTTCTTGTGAGTGTTGCGTTTGACAAAGTTAGGGTCGTAGTCGTTCTTCTGGAAAACGCGTTCCAGGTGTCGGGTCTCGTTAAGTAAGTCGTCGGGAGAGTCACAAAGTAGTTGCGCTCGTTTCGTCAGCGTTCTGATCGTGGTAGCCTTGTGTGAAGTAGGGTTGTAAGAAGTCTGGTCAAGTAGTCTGTCAGTGTGCGTTGGTTTTCTGTAGACTGTAGTTCGTAGCCTGTCGTTGTCGTGGCTCACGAGGCAATCTAAGAACGGAAGTTTTCCGTTGTCTTCGATTTCCTTAGTGAACTGTATGTCAGGGTTTTGGTCGTTCAGGTGTTTGTGGAAGGAGTCAATGTCGTCTTTGTGTACAGCAGTAAACGTATCGTCAACGTATCGTAGCCAGAGAGGCAGCGTTTGTTCGTAGGTTGCAAGGGCGCGTTCTTGGATGTGTTGCATCACAATTTCTGCTACAATAACAGAGACCGGTGAACCCATTGCTGTTCCGTGTAGTTGTCGGTAGTGTTTTCCGTTGTACTGTACTTTTTCCATTGACCTTTGTAAAAAGCTAATACTGGTAGTAAACTCAGTATTTATTCACTGACAAGCTGTATCCCGAATCGCTCGTCCTCGCGTCCGTAGTTTTACTCGCACGTGTGTTTGTTCAAGCAAGCAACGATGTGATTGGCTTAAATTAACAATAACACAAAACAGAACTAAACAGTAACGCAACTCGTCACATCTCCCCTTTTCTCACTATGCTGGAAATGTTCGGTTCGATCTCAGGTGTGACTAACTATTGTTGCGACATGACAAAATCATTCTGCCATGCTGGTGGCTTTCTGTTGCGCTGTGATCTACGCAATGTTTCTCGGGGTGGTAGCTGCTCAGGATCCTGAGGAGTAACCGTCGCTTCCGTTTCTTCGTCCGTGCGTGGTTCTTCATCGTAAGCTTCTCCTGGTAGTGTGGCTGGCGCTGACCCACCGGTGCTGATGAGGTGCCTCCTATTACGCCGGTAGATTCCCTCTCCGACCTTCACTTCGTAGCTCCGAGGACCAACTACATCTGTGCAGGTGCCCGCACTCCAAGTGCTCTGCCCAGGTAACCTCATTCGCACTGTGTCACCCCTGTCAATGGGCTTAAGGGGTTTGCTGCGCTGATTGTAGTAGAACTGTTGGCGCCTCTTGACACCAATCAGTTTTTGGGTTTCAACTTCTGTAGAGTACCTAGGCTGTAGTAGCGACCCAGCGACAGGAAGAAGTGTCTTACAACGCCGACCCATTAAGCGCTGTGCAGGGCTGGTGCCGATCCCCTCAGTGGGCGTGTTTCGCCAATCTAACAGGGCCTGGAATTCTGATTCACCTGATGTCTTACATTTGGCAAAGAGCCTCTTTATGGTCTGGACTGCATTTTCTGACTTTCCGTTGGACTGTGGATACGTCGGCGACGATGTCTTGTGCTCAAACATCCATGTCTTCGCAAACACGGCAAACTCCGCTGAGGAGAACTGTGGCCCGTTATCTGTCACTAAGGTATCTGGAACTCCGAAACGCGCAAAGACCTGTTTAAGTTCCTTTATGATAGAACGGGAGGTGGTTGTATTTACCCGGACTACTTCGATGAAACTGCTGTAGTAGTCGCTGATGACTAACAGGGTTCTGTTGTCCAGCTCACAGAGGTCCGCAGCGACTTTCGCCCAGGGCCGCGCGACAAACTCATGCTGCAAAATTGGTTCTTTTCCTTGTCCACTGCGGTGAGTTTGGCAGACATCACACTTGGAGATGTATTCTTTAAGCTCTGTTGTCATTCGCGGCCAGTAGAGAGAGTCTCTTGCTCTACGGATGCAGGCCTCTATACCAATGTGCGTTGCGTGGGTCTTCGCCATGAGCTCTTTCCGCATCACAATAGGAACTACCAGCAACTGTCCCTTGAAGATCAACTCGTCTTGGACTGTTAGCTCGTCGCGTATATCAAAGTAGGGCCGCACACATTCTGGGACCTCTGCCTTGCTTTGTGGCCATCCTCGTACGATGGTCTGACGAAGCCTCTGCTGTACTGGGTCATCTGCTGCTGCATTCTTTAGCTGCTGCCATCGCTCCTCAGTCACGGGTAGCCAAGAGCGATGATCGATTTCTTCCAGCTCTCTCGTAAAGTCGCATGCGTTGACTTCGGGAAGATAGGCTCGACTAAGCGTATCTGCTAGGTGCATTTCCTTTCCTTTCTTATATTTGACAAGTAGGCTGTATTTCTGCAACCGCAGGAGCATCCTCTGCAGACGCTTAGGGGCAGAATCAAGTGGCTTCAAGAAGATTGGCTCCAGAGGCTTGTGGTCCGTCTCCACGTTGACCCTGTTGCGGCCGTAAACGTACGCGTCAAAACGTTCACAGGCAAAGACTATTGCGAGCAGCTCTTTCTCGATTTGTGCGTAACGTGTTTCGGCCGACGTCAGGGCTCGTGACGCATAGGCTATTGGCTGCCCGTTTTGCAGTAGGGCGGCACCTAGTCCTGACTGCGAGGCGTCGCACTGCACAGTAACCTCGTCGTTTACGTTGTAGTACCGCAGGACCGGAGTGTGAGTGACGGCCTGTTTCAGCCTGTCCAATGCAGTTTGTTGAGCTTCGCCCCAAACCCAAAGGACGTCCTTCTGCGTTAAGTCCCTTAGCGGCTTGGTGATGTCCGATAGGCTGGGGAGGAACTTCGCGAGGTACTGCGCTAAACCCAGAAGTCGTTGTACTCCTGTCTTGTCCGTAGGATCTGGCATCTCGACAATGGCTCGGACTTTGGTGGGGTCCACTCGAAGTCCCCTGTCTGTTGCCACGTGTCCGATGAAGGGTACCTCTGACTGTCTCAGTTTCAATTTCTCGGCATTAAGTCGAACGTTCCGTTCTTCGCACCGCTTCAGGAACGCTAAGAGGTTCTTGTCGTGATCACGTGTTGCTTCTTCAAGCGTGCTGCCATAACCCACTGTGATGAAGTCATCGGCTATAACCTCAATGCCCATGAGGCCTTCGATGAATTCGTGCATCCTTCTTTGGAAAACCTCTGGGGCTGAGGATATTCCGAACGGCATGCGTTTCCAGCGGTATCGGCCAAAAGGTGTCTGGAATGTCGTGAGGTAGGTTGATTCCTCGTCTAGACTCACATGCCAGAAACCATTTCTCACATCCAGTATGGTAAAGACCTTTGCTCCGTGTAAGCGTGTAGCGATGTCTTCAATCGTGGGAAGTTGATAGTTCTCTCGTTGTATTGCACGGTTGAGATCTTTCGGATCGAGGCATATGCGCAACTTTCCAGTTTTCTTCGGTACAGCGACAATGGAACTAATCCATTCTGTGGGCGTGGTCACAGGTGCTATGACTTCTTGAACTACTAAGTCGTCTAGTGCTTCCTTTAGCTTTGGTCGCAGCGCCACTGCGATGCGACGGGGTGCGTGCTGTACTGGTTGAATGGTCTGGTCGAGTCTTATCTTGTATTCGCCGTCTAACCGCCCAATTCCGTCGCCGAAAACCTTCGGAAAACTCGCCATCAGCTCTTCTTTAGTGATCGCGGTGCCCGGACTTTCTACTGCATACACAGGGGCTTGGCCTGTTTCCGGTTTATTCAGTAGGTCATTATCCTTGTACTGAATAATGTTCATGCCTACACATGCCTTACGTCCAAGTATTGGGCGTATCTCTTCACTGTCAATGAGTCTACAATCTAACAGACAAGACGTGTCGTTCCTCCAAACACGAATGCATACTTTACCGATGACTTTTATCTTTGCTCCCCCATAGGCAACGAGAGATGTCTGGAGGGGCTGGACTTTCTCAAGTTCGCTGTCTCCCGTTGCTTGCTTGTATATGTGTAACGGTACGACGTTACACTGGGCTCCGGTGTCTGGTTGGAATCGTATAAAGCTGCCAGACGCGAGTTTCAGCGTTACCAGCTGCGAGTCGTCAAGCTTGACAGCTGAGATTTCCTCCGTCTGGTACATTTCAGGCTGATGCATGCGCATTTCTTCTGCCTCCGCCGTTTCTTCAGTTGCATTTATTGCTTGTCTGCATTTGGACGCGAAATGGTTCTTGATCCCACATTTTAAACAGTTCTTTCCTTGAGCTGGGCAGGACTCTCGGTTCGGAGCGTGTCGGTAGCCACAATTATCGCATTCTTTGCCTTGACCTTGCCCTTGCTGTGGCGGTCTGCGACGGAAGTTCTTCCTGTTCCTTCGTTGTCCCGAAGAATGCTCCTGATCCGCTACTTTATTTACTTCCGACCCGGTGTTGTCTCCGACTACTTTCATCTGTGCCATCATGCTTTCGGCTGCGCGGCAAATCTCATCGGTTTTAGCGAGAGTTAATTTGGCTTCACG
This sequence comes from Plumapathes pennacea, assembly GCA_964036295.1. NCBI lineage: Eukaryota > Metazoa > Cnidaria > Anthozoa > Antipatharia > Myriopathidae > Plumapathes > Plumapathes pennacea. The sequence goes on from OZ038467.1 coordinate 6,013,429, forward strand.
CAGCAGTCTCTCTCTAACTTTTGTATCGCTTATCCCAAATATCAGTCGATCTCTGAGAATTTCCTCCGGCGTGATAGTGTTGAAATCACAGCCCTCAGCCAGCTTTCTCAGAGCTGTCTTATACTGGTCATAGGATTCACCGGGTTGTTGTGTTCGGCGATTGAAACGGTAGCGCTCAAACGGCACGTTCCTTCGTGGCTCGCAGTATTCCCCGAACTTCTCCAAGACTTTCTTTATTTTATTCGCGTCGTCTTCTTCAGCCCAGTCGCTGAACGTGGAATAGACGTCTCTGGCCTCTTCGCCAATTACCGTAAGCAACGTTGCCACCTGAACCGGTTCTGACTTCTTGTTCAGTTCCGTAGCGAGCGAATAGTTTTGCCAGGCGAGAAGGAATTTTTTCCACTTCTCTGAAGCGTTTCCATCGTGAATTTCTAATGGTGCTGGCGGCGGCAGAGCAAAAGGCGATGCCATGTGTCCTTAAATCGTCTCGGGCGGTGGTTCTTACACCGCTGCCACCATGTAAAAAGCTAATACTGGTAGTAAACTCAGTATTTATTCCCTGACAAGCTGTATCCCGAATCGCTCGTCCTCGCGTCCGTAGTTTTACTCGCACGTGTGTTTGTTCAAGCAAGCAACGATGTGATTGGCTTAAATTAACAATAACACAAAACAGAACTAAACAGTAACGCAACTCGTCACAACCTTGGCCACACTACCGTATATCAGAGGCACCTCTGAGACGATAGCACGTATTCTACGACCCTACAACATCCGGGTAGCCCACAAACCCATCACGACTCTACGCGACTTACTGACCAACGTAAAGGACAAAGACGAACTCATCAACAGACAGGGAACAGTATACAGAATATCTTGTACTGACTGCAAAGCCATCTACATCGGTGACACTGGCAGAAACCTGAACACGAGACTTACTGAACACAAACGAGCTACCAGAAACGGCGACATCAGAAATCACATTTCTGAACACCACCGACAGACTAAACACGACATCAACTGGGACTCTATTGAATGCATCAGCCACAGTACCAACTACTACCAACGACTTACACTGGAAAGCTGGTACACAAACTTAGAACGGAAACCACTCAACAGATGCCAACAACTACCGGCACCTTACAAACGACTGATAGATGACATCAAACGCAACCGAACGAACAATAGACTAACTAGAAATACGATAATCGCATATACCCCCTCACTCTGCCATTGATGGGACTTTTACTTTTGGTAACTCCCAATAAGAGTAGCCTTTGTTTTACCGAAATGTTGACTCAATCTTTTCTTCGAACTCAAGTGCTACACGCAAAGGAAGGAGAAAAAGAATGGTGTGTGTTATACTTTTGCGTTGAAAAAAGAATCGATTGCGTGACGAAGTACGTATTTCCCACGGTCGGCACGTCAAATTAATTCATACAGTCTGCCAAGCACGTTCTCGAAATTTAATACTCAAAGTTTGAAGTTGGTCGGCCGTCGTAGTACGGGAAAAAAGGAACACTGATTTTCTAATTTCGAATTCATAGGCAGTACAATTAAATAGGCTTCCTGTGCGATTTGTTTTTACTACTGCATGCACCAGACTCAGGCATGCATATTTAATAGGCTCGAATTGTTTTGTATTTGAACCCACTCAAAACAGCAAAATTTCTCCCAGAATCAAAGCAAAACTTGAACAGTTTACTTCAAATTATACACGGGCTTCAGACCCAGTAATACTTCTAAGGGCTTGTGAACGATTTTCGCTGCAATCACCGCGTGTCAGATTACAGAAAAATAAGACATCTGACTAAATTATTCAAGACTCCAAGTTCCGATTGCTCTGAGCAAATACGGTAGCCGAAACTGGCGACAGAAACGTAGTAAAGCAATACTTCGAGGGAAAATGATCAGCATACAGATTTTAATACATTCTTGAAGTGATCGAGTTACAAAATGTATATTTGTCACGGTGATTGTTCGATTTCCACTGACTAACCTTTGTTGCTTGTCCTTTCTAAATAAGTATCTGATTTTAACACAAAACGGCTTCTGAAGCTCCCGATTTGCTTTCAAGCACTGTTCCCTTTGCGGAGTTGTCTGTGTTTCCCGCTTCTGTTCATGTCGCTTTTGGTCGGCATTCATGCGCTGTTGTCTTAATTTGCGGAGTCTTCTCTTCGGCCCGCTTTTTCTCCTGAAGTTTCCGATTTGCGTTCAAGCGCTGTTCTCTTTGCGGAGTTGTCTGCATTACCCGTTTCTGTTCATGTCGCTTTCGATCGGCATTCATGCGCTGTTGTTCGCTCGTTTCACGATTTCGCCTTGCTCGTGCCTGTTCCCTTCTCATTTGAAGACGAGCTTCGCGAGACTGTTGTGTTTCAAGTTTTTCAGTTAAGTTTTCCATTTTCGTGAACGCAGCTACAATATATTGTTGCTTCGTTCAAATCTAAATGCTTCGTTCAAATCTCATCTCTAAGTTATTCCGAGTAAAACAACAGGGCACACGTGATCGATCCGGCCTTTGTTATTGGTTAGCGGGGTAACCGCGCCTAAAGTCGTACGACAGACTGACTGACTGACTGACTGACTGACTGACAGACAACGTTAAATTTCGAGATGGCGACAGGCTTGGAGTCCCCAAGTAGGCGGTATAATATTGCTGCATTAGTGTCGTGAGTATTTCCCTCACTTCGTTCGGGGATCAACAGGACAAAAGAACATCAACTGACCAATAACGAAACACAACCAAGCCGACTCGACCAACCATAGACCGACATAACGGACCAATCACTTCTACAACCAGAGACATATATACCGCCATCTGACGAATACTTTTCACTTGACTCTGAAGATGACTTCCGCTCAGGTAGTCGAAACGTCAGTCACCAACAACAGTCTTTCTGGAGACTACTCTAACCCGGACGATCACAACCAACCTACTGTTCACACTCCTGGGTTCAAACCATTTGCCAATAGGTTGAGTATCACGTGTTGGTCTCCGAGGAAAACGTTTTCGGCAAAAATAAAAAACAAAAAACAAAAAAGCAACAACACTGGAAAGAAACTCAATTTCTATTTTGTTGGAAAAACTTGCTATTTTCGTGTTCTTCGCTAAATAGAGAGGACAAAATCCCTACTGAAACTTTCTAATAAACCACTTTTCGACTTAAATTCTCCGTCAGAATCTGTAGCACTGAACTGAATGTTTGCATTAGCCACAAAAATGACTTTGAATCTCGCGGGTTTGCAGTTGTACATGGCTAATTTGATTTGATTAGTATAAAAATATGAGCGGTGCAATGAAGCCGGTTCGTGTAGAAAATATCTCTTGTTCTTTTCAGTAACGGCTTGTTTGCATGTAAGGTAAGCTTGGTTAACTACGAAACGAGGTGTCTCGACAAAACATACACTTGAAGCGCTGACTTCTCAGCAATTAAATAAAGAAATGTCCGTTTAAGCCTAATCAAACCAAATCTTCTGACACGAGAAAATACGCGAACCCCGAAAAGTTATCGAAACACCCCGACTCGTGTAATTATAACGAATATGCAAGGCTGATAGGTTCCATGCATCATAAAAATAACTTCTATGGAGATGGGCAATTTGTTTGAAGTTAAAGAAGCGACGCGAAGCTTCGTTTTGAAAAATAAAAATCCAATTTGTTGATAAAAATATAGTTGGTAGTTTTATCAGCCCGGAAATGCATGGTATCGATCAGCCTCAATAATTAAATCGCATCAAATTAATCACAGTAGTAAACCCTATTTTACAGTAGTCTAGCGCTTGTGTCCTTGCAAGAACCATTGCTTGTTATTATCCATTCCAGTCCACTGCAGTACGTACAGGAATGCATAGAGAAGGGATCGACGTACACTTACTGGCTCATCAGTCAACATCACTGACCTCCAACCACCTCCACCAAACAACAATAATAATAACAACAACAACAACAACAACAACAACAACAACAACAACAACAAATTGAATAACAACAAAAGGTCTGCTTTCTAATTTTCATTTGGCGTAATAGCTTGGCCACATGCCAAGCGGTTTTCCGCTGTCGAATATAATCATGTAGTTAATTTGGTTTTGCGTTTGCTACGCTTAAGGCAGCATTCTTGAACAATAAGAACAATACGAAATTTACTGTAGTAAACGCCAATTTACCATCTTGCAGGGCAGGGTGCGTTTACCGTGGTAATGTTTTTACTGCGGTAAATGTTTTTCGTGTGACCACGGCATTACCTACTAAAACCAATTGCAAATTACACTAACTTCCGGTCGTTTTTATAGCCTCTCGTGTTCTTGGCCTCGTGTGGGGGCGACGTATTGTTGAGATCAACTTCCTCCAGTTGACGACACATCAGTTCCTGTTACCTGCACCCTACCCTACTGAACCAGCAAATGGGTTTTGAAGTCATTCAATACACGCTTGTTTTAGTGAAATTTCAGAAACCTACACTTTGAAAAACAGCCTCTGAATACCTCCGTTTTCTGGTCATTGCTTTAGTGTCCGGAAAGGCCAAAAAGCATTGAAACTAATTAAAGTATCAACGTAATATTGTGAGTAGATGACTAAAGAAGTTGGCTGGTTGCATTTTGAATAAAAGACTGAAACACTGCAGACGAGCGATTGCCAGAGGCCGTCCATCATCCGTCGACCTAACAAATTTACGCCTGCTGGCCCTGGGTCCCATCGTATTTTGAACTGGCGCGGTTACTAAATCAAAACAAAGATGGCGGACACCAAGTCAGAATCTCCAAAGTATGATTTCTGGTTGGCAACAGGAGGTAGAACAGAAGCCGGAACTAGCATCATCTGAGCGGCGTGAATAGTTGGAGCTGGAGATGTACCAGCACTAGAAGTATATCAGGTATTTGTAAACGACTATTACGTGCTCGAGAATTTTAACATGGCGGTATTAACTCGCGCGGTTTGAACCTTACCTCAAAACGGCAAGTCTCAGAGTTATATCTTATCGGTGTGAAACTTGGGGGAAGGGAATGTACTTGAGCAAGCAATTATGAGACTGCGAGTTTAAGGGAACCGGCTAGGGACGAAACACAGGTCAAATTATCATTGTGTCACTTTAATGTAAAATTTATCTTGAACATTATCATAAATTATGTATTAGGTTAAAAGCCGGCTCTGTAGTGTAGCCATTAAAGTAAGCAACTATGCGAACAATCTGAATAAACTAGCAATCAACCCTTTCTAAACAAACAGCCCATAATCCAGGCTTACACTATGAGTGCTCAATATCAGCAGAAATGAACGTTCTTTTCTGGGAAAAGAAACTCTTCTAAAAACAGTGTTATGACGTAAACTTTATCTCTGTACATAGATCATAATGGATATTGAATGTTAGTACAACGAAGAGCAGTGGCTTCAAAATTTCACGTATTCATTTGCGAATTATTTAGTTTCAATCACGGCAATGCCAAATATCAGTGGCTTTCATAACCTAATGTTATTGACTCCAAACATACTGGAGACTTATTAAATCCAGCGTGTCTTCGAACAAAAACTCTTCAGTCCCGGCTTTCGGCTCTCAAGAGGTTTTCACACGTGTGCCGGCAGTCCATCTACGCACCCGTCAACTCCTAGAGAATCCATTGAACCTTTTGGCACTGTAACAGTACCTACGTCACATAAACCAAAGAAGGATATTGAGAATTACATACATACATACATACATACATACATACATACATACATATGCTATATTTATCCTCGAACTTACAGGATAGCTGTAAGCTAATATCTTCGAGAAAACATGATAATCATACATGATAATCGGATTGGGATAATTTTACTGATTCACTAATGACACTGAATAAATTAAGAAGTAACTGACTGATTGACTGACTGAGTGTAATTGACTGAATGATTGACTGATTGATTCTGACTGACCGACTGATTGACTGACTGACTGTCAACCGAATGAATAAATGACTAATTATGTACACTAATAACTGGCATTTTCATCTTTTGTACTCTCGATCATAACTAACTCACTCGCTAAACCTCCAAATTCCCTCAGTGACTCATTCATTCACCCATACTCGCTCATGTACTCGCTCACTTTCTCCCTCATGGTCAAAGTTCGATCCGCCACGATACAGCGTTTGTACTTACAGAGTTCCTTTTTATCTACTTCTTCGTCTTCGTTTTTCAGAGTTTCCACACTCGGGCTGATCTTTCGACTTACATCGAGCCTTGCGCACCCAGTGAATGATGATACAAACCAACGCAATGATGAGCAACCCCTCTCCAATCAGAAGAATAATAAATATGTGTGCGCTGCGCGAAGTTGCTGAAGCAAAGACACACAGGTTGAAGTAAGTCATCAATTTTTAGAGTTGTTTTTATTAACTATTAGCAGTGCGACAGTCAAAAAAGCCGCTTTATATTTTTCCCTATGTTTTACTTTTTGAGAGATGAAACGTCTCCGCGATGAGTGCATTCTGATTGCAGTGTTCAAATCGTATTGTTAAACGAAGATCATATACTTCTGCGTTTGATATGGGCAGGAAAGTATATCGTCAGCGGGCGAAAGTATATAACTTTAGTAGAGAAACTAAAAATACTCACCTGACCGGGGATTTTTCATGACCTCCACGTTAACGCACGTGCATTTCTTAAAGTCGATTCCGGTTTTCTGTTTCCAGCATTTCTTCACCACTTCCATCGTGCAGTTGCAACTACAAGTCTCTGTATCCCATATCTGAGGACAGGCACGATCAATTTAGATCAAGAGGTGAAACCACAAGAGCTGGCACTAAATGTAAGCTCTAATTGGACTGCATATAAATCATTGAGACTTTAAAAAGTTGCGAATTTCGTAGGGGAGTTTTTAAGGAGTGCTAGTTACACGGTTTGACTCTAAGCGGTCAAAATGTTGCTGCCTCAAGCCCTTGACATCTCATACAAACGTGAAAAGTGTACGTCACACGAGTAAATCATTCGCAGCCGGAGCTGTACAAACATCAGCTCGCGTACTTCGAAGCACGCGAAAATTTTGGTTTGTAAAACCTGGTAATTCAAAGCGGGAACCACTTTTCTCAGTGTAACTTTTAGGATGATACATATCTATAAGCTTCTGCTCGCCCCCCCCCCCCCCCCCCCCCCCACACACACACACACACACACACACACTCACTCAAGCAGACATTCATTGATCATACCTGGCTTATGTTGGGACAGAGCTTTGGAACTCCACACTCATAACGGCACTCGTGTTCGTTCCACCTGCATACGAAAAAGGAACTTAATATTAGTTTTTCTAACTCTTTCTTCCCAAGCCAAATGAAACTTAAAACTACCTATAAACAAGACTTGGAGATCGTTTAATCTCTTCCTACCAAATACAAATTTCACTCAACCAAGAACTGATTTCCAATCTGGTTACTGAAGTGCCACATAGAACTGACCTAAAAGTGTGACCACTCAAATGTAAGTTTTACATTAACACGTCAGTTTCTCGCTTTGTGATTGGCTAATTTTCATGATCAATAAGAGGACAGACACATAAAAAACTGACGTCAATTTGTTAACTCTCAATGAGTACATTATGCGATGGCAGTGTTTGTCTTGTTGGATTGAGTTATTACTTTTCTTTTGCTTTTTTAAGTTTTATATGTACAACTAAGAGCATTACAATGAAATGGTCAAAACATAAGATAACCCCCTGAAGTACAAGAAGAACAACAAGTACTTTCAGCAACATGACATGAACAATTTCACTAAGAGCAGGGTACCAACCTGAATCCTTTCTTAGGCTTAAGGGGAGCTGTTGAGCTGTTGCATTTGCACCTACAGTTAGCCTTGTCCCAGGACTGGTAATTGCGACAGCTATCGTTAGACGTGACGCATTCCTCAGCGCACGCTGTGTGGTTCTGAAGGGTCACAATACCATAAGATTTGTTCGCGTATATGTACACGTTGACAGGAATTTTTTTTCCATTGTGTTGCGGCGCAGCGATACCAATTTGGGCTTTGGCCTAAATAAGATCCACTACAACGATGGAGTTCGACAAAGTACGGCCAGTATTTGTGATCTATCGGATCGAGTGCGACGACCTCTCGGCGAAGACCGCAGAACAAATTCTTCATATTCACCGCTTCTGTCGATCAGAGTTCAAACAAGGTCTTCGTTAGGAAATACAATAGTAAAACTTATTTCGCATACGACAACTTTTGCACCCAGTGCAGGCAGTTGCTCTGACTGGCTTCAGTTAAGTATCAGCTGTTTGTCACTTATAAAACTTAGACTAATGTATGAAAATGTGATTGATATAGATGAAAGGACCCTCGTGAAAAGCACCTGCGGGTGACGAGGCATTCCTCGCTCAAATTATTTTCAATGTGTTGCTGATGTTTTGAGCGTTAGACCTTAGACTGTGTGGGTTTGAGGATGTTGGAGGAGAAAGGGAAGGGGGGGGGGGGGGGGGGGGGGGGGAGGGGGTGACTCATACGACTACCCTACGACTACAGATTCAGTTGTATCCCAAAATGTCCACCCTATTCCAGACCAAGAAGACAAAATGTATAACCCTATTTCGGATCCACCGAAAGGCTAACGCTCGAAGCTTCAGTAAAAAAGTTATTTGCATGAGCAGTGGTCAGGATATTTACTTTCTAATGAGTGAGACATTCTTAAGTGCCTTCATTGACGCAGGCCAAACATTAGTCTTACTTATCGCAGGGGCTATAGTACTTTCACTTTCACTAAATACGTAAAGACCAATCTGACCAATGCAAAACTGGGGGGACTTCGTAATCATTCTTGCTCTATTCCTCCCTCGCTCTATCTCGGTCTTCTCAACGCCACTTTAGTCTGCTTTATCAGCCTTTGTTTCGCCTTTTATATTTTTACACGTCACCCGCGGCAAGAAATCCAACTCGACAACCGGCATGCATGTACATTGCGGAAACCTATACACACGAACAAAATTCACTACAATCTGACTTACCTGGCGCGGCAAGGCAAGACACTGACAAAGCAATCAGAAGAAATAGCGAAAACATCGTTTTTTTCCAGGCGGTTCACTTGAGTGAGTTATGTGCACTCTTGGCTTGATTGAACTTTTGAAGCTGCGGGACCTGCGGTGAGAAATTAAATACATGAGTGAATGTGTGAAGCCGTCACGCGATTTAGCACGTCGCAGCTGTGGACACCGGGTGGAAGATACAGATATCAACTTAAAACAAAACAGAATCTCAACAAGTTCTGGGATCTCATCAATTGGGTGAAAATTGTGTTGAAGAAAACAAAAGGCAAACAACTGAAACCGCCATAGTTTGCAGAGGAAAATTAATAAAACTCCACAGCAAACTAACACGCACCCTTATAAGATGCGTTCAGTGACAGCCGGCTCATTCACGTTATGCTCGTTATGGTTTGTTGCTCAGCATACATTTATTTTCAACGGTTGAAAATTTCGTTACCCAGAAAGTCTAAAGATTCTGAGCCCAAAACTCTTTTCAGTCCATGTCCTTTGTTAAAAGTTTCGGGTGTGTTTTCCATTGCGGTGGCATTTTTAAGTATCCCACCTTATTGCAGTTAAGACTGCGTCAGTCAGTCAGTCCGTCATGCTGTGTCAATATATTTGAGCATCATCGAATACGCATGAAGAAACGAAGAGATGGGAAGACGTTTTCTGGAGTTATTATGATTGTTATCATTGTATTCCTGAATTGCCAGTAGATCTGTTGCACTTCACAACCATTATCACAGAGGTTTTGGTAATTTCTCGGTTTGACAAGCGTAAGTGAAAGTTGAAAGACCCGTGACCACTGACAGCCCTGATCGCGATCGAGCGACTTCAGCTTGTCGAAATATTTCTATCGTTTGATTATATTTGCTTTGCTTCGCATAGTTTTCGCCAGCAATGAAAAATGCTGTAGAGAACTGAGAGAAGAAGAATTCGAAAATGAATTTGACCAAAACCGCAAGTAATGTCAACTAATGTTAATGTCAATGTCAGTAATGTCAATTAATGATAACTAATGTTATCAGATTTCACTTAAACTTATTAGACTTGAAACTCAGCCAAAAGAAGAAAGGCGTGTTTTCTTTAAGCACGTATTTAGTTTGAATGCAGCCCAGGCTAGAGTATCATGGCCTCTGATGAAGTATGTAGATGTTGGACATAAGCTGTGCATGACACGAGTAATGAAGTCACGGATAGACTTTTTTCACTGCGACTCCGGAAGGTCTCCTTCCGGTTCAAAGATTTGGCACTCGGTGAAGGATTTTAAATTCTCCCAATTCGAGCGTCTAAGTTTATAATTTTCACCCTCTGCCGCCTTGTAAATTAGGGTTTTCAAAACTGAGACTAAATTGAATACGCGGTTCAGCAAAAGTGGAGGCCAGCGGAAACGGATGCGCACTTCCACATACCTAAAATTAAACAATTTTTACGGCCTTGAGCCAGTTCTATTAAATACCCACTCCCGCAAAAGTACTTTCTACAAATTCGCGAGCTTACAGCTGCCTTGCTGCTTTGATTTTTCTTATATTTGCGGGAGCGGAAATAGCGACGCGACAGGGCGCGCGGTCATTCGATTGGAAATACTATGGCCTGATAACCGAACTGTGGTGTGTGGTCTGACATTTTGTGGAACGGAAGATTAGTTATGTTGCGGCAAATTCAGTTGGTTTTCTGACGAAGAAGCTGGTCTCCGTGCTCGATTTTGCGTATCGGATAGTAAGCCAGGTCAGTTTAAATTCTGTGCTTTTTTCTTTGCTTAATAATCTCTAGAAGTGATGTAAATACCAGCTGTGTACAGGGTGACTTTTATACGAAAAGCGAAAGAAAAGAATTAACGGCAGCGAATGAAGAAAAAGCTTTTTCCTTAGCAACGTTGAATACGGCTGTATCTTTTTTACGTGTCTATGGAGTTATTCGCACGTTACTATGCGGTATTTTCACGTTACTAAGGGAGTTGTGTAATAAAAAGTATTTCTTCTCACATTTTTTGCTATGAAACTCGAAAAGCAATCAGTTGTACTCACCGCTGCGTTCCGTAAACTCTTGTGGCTGTTTAGCTCTGGAGTTAGCACGAAGTGAAGATGAGTGAACTGAGGAAGATGAGTGAGCTGAGGCTGCTGTACATCAATCAAGCGAGCTTCCGTTGTAACGTCACTAAGGTGTGTTTGACTGCCATATAAGAGAAAACCAGATGCTGTTCTTTTGACAATCTTCAGCTATATTTAAAAGTATGATGAACTTCCCGGAAAAAGACAAAGTACTCAGAATAGTAATCCCAGGATATCTCTTTCTCAAGACGCAGCTCTTTTTTCTAGTTTAACTAAGCTCATGTACGGCGTAAAGCAAATGTTGCAGTTGTGTGGAGGCAGGCAAACCTTGACCCTTTAAAATTTTTTCAGTTGCTGAAACGCTTTTAACCATCTGACACTCGCCAACAGCACCGCCTGACTCCACTCAACTAAGAAAACTTCCGGAGTTACACGAGAACTCCTGAAACGGTTGATGTAATCATTGAAATGATTACAACTGTTAGCTCTGCATGAGGTGATGGGCGTTATACATTATTTTTATTCATTTGGAAAGAGCTACCGCCTAATGGCCCGGTCGCAATGGGAAATTTAGTCAATAGTTACTCATCATCGAGAGCAATAGACGGCTTCTTTAATGTTTGGTAGCAACTTGCTGACATATATTTCTAGTGACAAGCGCTGTTTGCACTTCAAATGATGCAAATGTCGATATTTCTGTCGTTAAAGTTACGAGTGCGACCATAGCCTAAGACACGAAGTTATTGAAAAACTCACGAGTTCTCGGAATCGTGGCAAGAACTGTTCAAACCACGTGGAGCCGCGTTCTCCTCATGACCATGGGTCACAAGTGAGCCGCCCGGTTTTGAGAGCCCGTTACTCGCAATAAACAAGTTTTCGACCCTATTTCAGGCCTGCATTCCAAAATATGTCCCCGACCCTTTTAAGAACTGTATACCAATAATGTTCACTCCATTTGAGACATTTGTCCCAAATATGATACTAGACCGAATACCCAAAACCTACAAACTGAATCCACACCAGAGACATTTTCGGCTGCTTTATTAAGACAGTAAGACTCGATACTCTTCGGGGCGGTACACACGTAGAGTTAGCTAATTCCGTTACAGTTTCACTGTGTACGTCTTCGCTGATCCGCGTTAAGGGACCGGTCATTATTTATGCCGGAGGGGGGGCTGGCAAAAAGTTTGAACTGAAATGTAAAAACCTCTTGACCCCCCCCCCCCCCCCCCCCTTCGATAAAATTGAAAATTTTCCTATTTACGCACATCCTGTCAGCATCATGTAGGTGACACAATATTTATGATTCTAGAAACTGCTGCTGATATTTTCACAACATATATAAAACAACAACAGGCCACAGGTTCTTCGTTGCCATCTTAATTAATTATTTCATTGCTGTCCTTCTCTGTGTTCTTCTTCTTCTTCTTCTTCTTCCTCCTCCTTCTTCTCCCCCTAGCTCCTTCTCCGTCTTCTTCACTTGCTGCTTCTGATTCATATAACTCCCATTCTGTCAGCTTGACGTTCAAACATTTCTTGGCATTTTTGTATCCCAGTGCTTTATTTCCTGTAGTGATGCTTCTAAACCAGCTTTGTGTCTTCTTGGCTTAAGGCTGTCTAACTCACTCTTCCTGAGCATTGCTGTAGTGATATGTGTGGGGAATGTGACATGCTCATGTGACTCATTCTTGAATATTTTGCTGGCTATCTCCTCCTTGACTCTTTCAAGTCTGTCTCTTTTTCTCTTCCTTGACTTCCTCTTGTTCTCCTTTAGTCTTCTTGACTTTATGCTCTGACCACTTGTTGATGGAAGGCATTTAAAGACTCTTTGAAGAGACTCTTTTGTGCTCAAAAGCTTCTTTAAGTTGTCACAGACTGTGGTTTTGAGAACACCAATCTGATCAATTGAAGCTTCATCATACTGCTTTTGTTCCGTAGAACCAATTTTGGTTTTAACATATTGTTGTGAAAGAAAGCCTGGTTATTTGCCTTTAAGATTTTCTCATCTTTCTCCATTACTTCAAGTAGCCCTTTCAGTTTGTGTATACTTCTGGAAATGACATCGATATGACCAGCTCTTGGTCTTGGGGACATGCTGAGAAATTTGAGGCAAGAAGCTTCATGTTTACTAGAGAAAAGGACTTGCAGCTCATGCTCCACTCTCTCAAGGAGTTTTTTCCTTTGGAACCTTTTCTGCTGGGTACTCCAAACAGGACCGGCAGTTTGCAGTTCACTGTGACAGTTTCAGGTATAGGATTGACAGCGGACCGGATCCAATTTGTTCGACAAACTGTGGCAACATATTACTATGAACAGAGAAGCTTCCCGGTATCATGTTATCTTCTCTTGTTAATAAAAGGCCACGCCTTTGCCTGGTTAAACTAAAAAAAAAAAAAAACTCGTGCCCCCCCCCATTTTTTGCCAGCCCCCCCTCCGGCATAAATAATGACTGCTCCCTAAACGACGGAGCTGAAGCATGCTGACGTCTGCCTCTTGCTGTTCTTCATAACCTAACCATAATCATAACCTAACCATAAATAGCCAGGCTTAGCCAGGCTCTGACCTGAGTAAGATATTAAAACTTTGCTAACAACCGATGTAAAGATATTCCGTTTGCCCAGTTTAAGTCAGAGCCAGGTTATCAACATGTTCGCGCGTAACTGAGATCAAGTTGCTATGCAGCCAAAAAGGGGTTCATTGGCCAGTGAAATTTTTGGTCGTGTGCAAATCATTTGATGTTAAGCTGGTGTTACACTGGTCGATTTGCAACGCCGATTTGCTCCAAATTCATGTAACGGTGTTGCAGTGAGCCGAAGATCATGAGTATGCATGTTACGCATGATTGAGCGTCTTGTGATTCCCGTGGTGAGCAATATTCATCGGGAGGGGGGGTACTACCATGTATGAGCCATATAGGTATGTGCCGCCCAAAAGGGTATCATTTTCAACATTTTAGTCTGAAAACGGGGTACAAATTTCTAGCCTTTGGTCTTCAATAGATTCGGAGACTTTGATGTTTGGTCTGAAATAGGGTCAAAAATCGCAAATTTTGGTCTGGAATTAGAGTTGAATTAGGCTTGAAAATCGCATATTTGGGTCTAAAGAACGGTCGAATGTCGCAAATTTTTGTCTGAATTAGGGTAAGGTTCAGTCCCGGGCGGCACACTCCCACCAAAAATTTTTAGGAGTACCCCTCCCCCCGAAAATTCACCTCCTTGTGTGACGAACCAAATAGACTATACTCACGCCTGTCAATCCCTACTTTAGAGCAGTAGGCACATGTACCTTTTAGGCACCTCTTTTTTTTGTTATATGGCGGTGGCCGTTTACTTATAACCCAAAACCCCCACCCCAACCCCGCGCGATGTTTTGTTCATGCGTCCCATGTGTATAAAATTAAGATACCAACTGACAAGCGTGCCAAAACCGGCTTGACTGCATTTTTTCACACCTTTAGTTCCATCGTGCACAGAAGCCATTTGTGAGAAGACTCCGACGAAGATAGATGTATTTGTGAGAAGAGATTTGAAAACCAAAAATGGCGGAGCAAGCGAAAGTCAGGCTTTCTGGTGAGTCTTACTAAGTTGAAACTTGCGACGTCGTTTGTACGCTTTATGCCTGTCTTTGAAACATTCCAGGTTATTCAATACATTTCTCTCTTTTCTCGCAGAGCTTTCACACCACGCAGCTTTCAGGGCAGTGGAAAAGAAGCATCGCACATGGACTTGACTCAAAGTTTACAAGGAATATTTGGCTGGAGATGGCTTCAAACGGAAGACAAATGTAGAAATGTATTGAATAGAAAACCGTAAGCTCTGATATGTTAATGTTATTCAACAGTCATGTATGATGTTATTTACTTTGTCTTTGAAAGAGGTGTTCCAAACGTTGTCAGTCAGTTCAATTCGCTCCAAGACTTTTTTTTTTCTTTAATTCGTGAACAAGAATGATTTTAAACGCGAGGGTACTTTTTGAATTAGTTTTACTGCACTACTTTGGACAAAAACCTGATTTGCTGTCTGTCACATACGTGTGAAGAGCATATTATTGCAAGAGAAGGTCGTTATTTCCTTACTAGATGGCTGCGTTTGATCCAAATTCTCAAAATTTCCAAGTCCGGTATTCGATGTTATGAAAAATCCCAAATTATAAATTATGCAAACATACAGATATTGGCTGCTAAAAAATTGATGTCCAATCAATTTGGTTTACAAAGAATTCTCTAGTCCGTGTTATTTTTACTGTTGTTTTTCTAAAACGTTTACGATTGGCACTTGTTTTTGCGCGTAACTTTTTTTCTTCGTCGTGGAAACGTTGTAGTTACGCAGGTATCGATTTAACGTTTTTATTTTGTCTACTTGTACTAAATTTATCGTTCTCTTTCTCGACGGTATAAAAAGCAATACTGAACTTCCCTTGCAAAACGGTTGTTGTTTTCGCTTACTTTTATGGTGTTTGCATCATTTTCGTCTTCGAAAACTGATGTTTTTTAGTCGCCCTGGCACAAATTTGTACAATATTTCTTCTGTCGTTCTCAAATTTGGATACGGCTTGATAAATAATGTTGGACATGTTGTTATATTTTCTTCTGTGAACAATTTAGTCACTACCTGATAGGTTTGTTTGGAACACCTCAACTTATTATTTTTTAATTTTTTTTTTTCTTTGTGTATGCTGCAAATGGCCTTTGCGTATTCAAATAGGAACAATTTTACGCTGAAACTTTGCCCGGAAGCAATCAATAGTTTTGTGTCTTCTCTAATTCATTTGCGTCACAAATGCGAATGCAAAAACTCACCTTCATAATGAATTTCCTGACCCCTGGGTCCGTCCTCATGCGTGCTCAGTGAGTTCATGAGCAGCTATTTTCTTTGCTGGACCCACTGCCGACAGCGTGACACGAGTCCCTGGTCATAATATTGTCGCTAACAATGCAGATATTAGGGGAAATCTTGGCCTTCAGTTCAAACCTGCTGATTATGTCCGCCATTTTGTCAAGTAGCCTTGGGTTAGTACTTGGTGTAACCCTATTATAGTGTATCATTATAAATTATAATTTGTACGCGCGTTCTGATTGGCTAAATAGCCGTGTACGATTTAAGAAATATTAACGCGTTAATTCCCGTGTAATAGTAGCCTGGTTCAGAAGGTTCCGCTGGTTCGAAGTGAAGTGAAGTTTATTCGACTCAAGTTAGCACTATTAAAAATACAGATAATTACAATATTAATATTATAAAGCATGCTATAATCTTAAACCATGTTAAAAGGGCCTAGATGGGGTTTACTGTTAAGTGTGATGCCAAAAAAATTAATGCTAAGTGTTATGCAAAAAATTACAGTTAAGTGTTACAAGACTAGATATTTGATAAAACAAGACAAGAGGGCTTAGATGGGATTTACTGTTAAGTGTTATGGGCCTAAATTGTTTACTGTTAAGTGTTATGCAGACCCCCCTCCCTCCAATTATGGCCAAAAGTGTTGGGACGATACCAATTTCCCCCCCTCCCCCAAATCGATGTTGGAATATCAGCTGTACACAGTTATGTAACATGCACCAACTCACACCAACATTGATTCAGGGGATCATAGCTACCTCTAATGTTAATGATTTTGTTTCAATACAAAATACATAGCCTTGGGTAAAGCAGTAGGTTGTAAATCAGTATTCAGTCAGCATCATCCCAACTAATTTTGGCCATGATTGTAGGCC
The DNA here is from genome assembly GCA_964036295.1 of Plumapathes pennacea. Lineage (NCBI taxonomy): Eukaryota > Metazoa > Cnidaria > Anthozoa > Antipatharia > Myriopathidae > Plumapathes > Plumapathes pennacea. The sequence continues at coordinate 6,030,178 of OZ038467.1, forward strand.
CTGAGTGTTAATTAACTTATCGATACACGGGAGTGGTATGGCAACAGGAGTGGTAAAGAGCTTCTAGGGGGTCCAACGAATAAACTTTGAGATTTGGTTCTCCAAAATGCCATTTCTGAAGGGCGGGAATTGGAAATCCCAACAACTGGATCTACCCATGGGGATGGTCTTCCGGTGCAGGCAGATCCTGCGTGTAGCTATGTACAGTTCAAATTTTTCACTTGTCATTCAGCAGAACAATCAGTACACCAACAGCAACGAGAGCATTTTATGCTCCTGATACTTTAATACTGCTCTTGTTCAGTTTGTGCAACCTACATGTGCATGGTATAGTGGTGAAATTGAAATGTTAAAATAAAATTTCGTTAAACCTTCAATATTCCCCAAATTAAAAACTCTTTTAACCCCTTCTTAGTTAGAACTCGATACCCCAAGTATTCATGTCATGAAAATAAACCCAGTGGTTTACTAGGTTTAATAAATAAACTATATGACTGTATATCCCCAGTCTTTGCAATAGATATTTAGATTTCATGTGTGCCGGGCATTGAAAAAGGCCATTTTCAGATTACCAGTAAACAGCCCATTTCCTTCACTCTTTCTCATCCTTGTACCCAGGGTTTGTACAGACATTACAAGGATAATTTTCTTTCTATGAGGACTTAAATCTGTTGGCCTGAGTAAACTTATAGCATTCTTTGAAGATTTAAATGACTGCATCTAAGCAAGTTTTTTTTCCTGTGCTGTTCTTCAAAAGGCATTATATGGCTTGGCAGAAATTCATTAAATTTTTCAAGGTATCAAATGACTTCATGGACTTTTCAAGAATTGCAGTCAAATTCATGCCTTTTCAAGATTGTACGAACCCTGTGTAAAATTTCCTGCCCTACATTCTCCTTTGTTAGTTTGTTTAGTAATAAATTTTAGATGGTTGTGCATCTGTTAGCATGAATGTTAGTTGTTTCTTCAAGTACAGTGTGAGATCACCTCTCCACCCCCTAGGTGCTTTTGACCTTTCAACTCCTAATTATACAAATTCTCCCTTAAACTCCAGAGCTCAAGTTGCAGATTTTCTCAATCTTTCAAGGAAAAAATATTATTCAAGTAATGTAGTAAGAATTGATGGTTTAATCAGCAGTCACCTCAGAAAGTTGTCAAAAACTAACTTCTCCTTACTGTATGGTATATCTCTGGTGAAAACTGAAGGAAAAAATTGAAGCTGAACACTCTTGGGAGTGCAAGGGAGTGAAAGACTTTAAAAAGAACCAGAACCAGTGTTGTTGTAGGTAGTGAGTAGTCCAATCAGAGTGCAGAGTGCACTGGGAAACCAACCACCACATTCCTTTTATTCTAACCCGTTCACTCCCGAGAGTGATCAACATCAATTTTCTTCTTCACTTTTTCACCAGAAAACATATGATAAGCACAGAGATCTTGGCTTTTGATACCCTGCTAAGAAAAAAGCTGATTAAACTATCAAATCTCACTACATCTGCAGTCACAGATTTTCTTCCTATAAAGGTTGGAAGAATCTGCATTCTGAGCTTGGTGAAAGACTGAAAGAGAAAGTGTAAATTTTGTAGTTAAATGGTCCAGTATCAAGTATCTCTGGGTGGAATGATCATCTCATGTACAAGATATTGTAATCTTTGGGTATTGGCTTATGGCAGTCCGATAGACATTTCACATAAATCATCTATAGTGGTCACTTGGTTACTGAATTGGTTGGGTCAAAGGCACTTACTATTGCAGCCTGTTTTGACTAAAAAAATATCGGGAACTTTGAAGCATTTGTTGCTTTATCAGCAATCCATGAATTATTATCAACAGCAGCATGCAGTGCTTGAAAGTACAGGTCAGCCAAAACAACTACCATAATTGCACTACATGTATATTAGGCAACCTAGATAATCTCAATCATTGGATATTCATATTTGTCAGATTTCTTGTTTGAACAAAAATAAAATGTCAGTTGCCCCATGCATTTTTAAAACCAACATCCTCTGAATAGCTCTGAATGTACTACAGCAATTAAACTGTGTATTGTACAGTGCTTTAAAATAATATTAATCTGGAGAAAAATGGCCCTGAATCCACTTTGGTCTTTTTTGAAGGCCAGCAATGAATAAGTCATAATTTTTTACTTGTGCAGTACCGGGGTATGGCTGCCCAACAATAAAATTGTCATAAAGACAACTTGACGTATTACCAATTTTAACTGAGCAGTGGAAAATTCCAGCTAACAAGAGGACAATAATTGTCAACAATTATTGCAAAAAATGCTTTTTGAGAACAGAGATGTGCAGTATGACTTAAGCAACACTATAAAATATATTAGTAAGACAAAGTGACCACTTTAGATGACAATCCTTGGTGCTGGCGTTAATTTATCCGAACGTAGATACTTGATAGTATTCTTTCTTACTATCTCTCTCCTTTCTGTTCTTCTTGACCAGCATGACAACAAGACTAATGGCTAAGGCCATAGCGACAATACAGATGATAGTGAGGCCGACCACCAACGTAACTGACACACTCCGCCCTTGGGAGTCTCCTGAATTTGCTTGCAATGAGGTGTCAAGGCTCAGTGGTATCTCACCAGCTTGGAGTTTCTCCAACACAAATGGAACATTAACAGCAGGGCCGTCTTTGACTACTTTCACATTGGCCTCAGCAGGCATGTAGCCTTTCTTTGTGACCATCAATGTGTACTCGCCTTCATTCAATAAACGCCAGTAGTCACCATCTTTTGCAGACGTGATGGCATGATTACGACCATAAACATTGATTTCGGCCCCTTCGATTCCTGTTCAGAGAGAAAAAATGTCCCATTTTATGCTGTTCTTAATCTATAGGAGACATGTTGAATGATGCACTGTGCCTTATAAAATGACTATAACACTATGCACGTCCTGAATGGCTAAATAGCCATGTATAATGAGAGTATATTGCACGCTGACATGATATGTGATGCATTTTATTGACTATCAGCAGCCTCATGGTTTCCCTACGCTACTCTCGTGTTCTCCCAGCTTCCTGCGTGTTTAGTTGAGGCTATGTTACACAGGAACACGTTATATTTCTTAACTATTACACAAAATTTTCTTGACACATTATTTTCATGATTTCTTTGAAAAATGTCTGTTCTGGGTTGCCTTATTTTGAGATTTTAATTTTACATTTTTTTCAGTTGCAAAATTATGGTGCTGTAAAAATTAAGGTAACTATTTGTAATGTACAATCCTCTTCCAGTGATAACTACCACAAACAACTTACAATAAACACATGTAACAAAAGTGATGTATGTACTGTACACACCTTTCCCTTCTTCATCTCTTACAAAACCTTTGACACCAGTGTGAACCGACTTCATGTACTCCATCAGGGACTTCTTATTTTCTTCCCAGAACTTCTTCAGCTTTTCTTTAGCAGGGAATTTACAGCAACTCACTTCAACTGTAATCTCAAAGGCATTACTGTGGACGTAGTTCCAGTCTTGCATTCCTCCAACAACTGGGTACCAGTCTGCTCCATTAGTGATCCCTACACATGATGGGAAACAATTGTCTCAAATTTCACTTTTGCTGAATAAGGTGGAGAATAAGCATGTTTTCTAGAGCATTTAAGAGGATGTGGAGATGTAAAAAAATCAAAACTACTGTAAAAAGTGGTGTGTGAAAAAGTATTTTTATGGCAATCTTAATAGAATATCTGCAAAAGCACCTATGGTCTCAGCCTAAGACACATCTGTCTAGTAAAACAACCCATTTTCATACCTTTAGGAAACACTTCAGGGTAAGGGCAGACAGGCTTTGATTTCCCCATGGAAGGATGGTTTTGAGAATAGGTCAAGGCCACCCTTTTGAAGACGTCATCATCTGGTGATATGCTGTACGCACTTCTCTTGTTATCACCATACGGCAAGTCATCAAATGGGTAGTTAGCCACTAAAGAGCCTCCGTGAAGGTTGGCAGAGAGAACAAATGGATATGACTGTATCCAAGACATCACATTTTTAGTTTCCCGCTGAAGAGGGGGCCGATCTTCTTTGACAAATTGGTCAGGAAAATTCCTGCAAGGAATTTCAAAATTATCCATTTTAAAAATATATCAGTACAGTGGAACCCTGCCTTACAGCCACCCTGTCATTATGGTCACCCCATTATTAGAGCGACTATTTTTGTCCCTCAGAACAAACACCCAGTCATTTTCTTATCTGAAAGCACTGTTAACGGCCAGCCATTTTATGTCCCGATGATGGTGGAATTTCACTGTACCTGTAGGTTCTTTTAGATGTAATTTCAACATAAAAACCACCACTTTTATTGATATGAAGCCAGAAAAAAAGTAAACTATGAACTCAGAACACGCTGCTTTCAGCACTTCTTAAATGTTTTAAAAAAATTGCTCAAATTACACAGTCAATTCTTCTTACTGAAACGGATTACCTTAACAACCAAGTTTAATTTTACTTCGACTGAATTGTTTTAATTAACAGTCCACTGAATGCACAGAATCACTGACATTCATACAAACAATCTTTACATAAAGTTTATAGCTACTGTACATGTAGGACGAGACTACAATCAATAAAAATGTTATTGGCTTTCTTGTACATGTACTGCACAGTAAAATCATCGCGCCTGTTTCGAACTGCGAGGCGAGAGAAGTCTTATTGTACAAGAAATTGGACATGTTGTAAACATAGCAACACTATTTTGCGATCGATCAAAATTATAAAGAATGTCAGCCCCACTACGCGGACCCACAAATATTAGTTCGTAGTTTGAGCCCAGGAAAGCTTTTTATTAAAAGCCACTCGTATTTTCTGTAATCAGCTAAGGGTATACCGATGTTCGAGCCGCACAATGGAAGATTCCTCAAACGCCGAATTTTCTTTGCCTCAGCTTGATAAAATTTGAAAAGAAACTGATATGAGGTTGAACCTTCGCCAGCTTCCTGTTGATTCATTTAGTTCATGAAAAAGAAGGATCACGAAAGATACCATTCTACAGTACGTTGAAATGACACAGACACGAAGGCACAGATCAGGTGAAAAAAAAAAATGAAAACTACAGATGCGAAAGAAAATGAGATTCAAAATACGACTTGGCAATAACATGTTTCTTTGATTTAGAATTTCTTTCATTTCGAAGTCAACGGAGCGTGGCGAGATAAACACCTTTTGGATACCGCCCAAAACGCAATAATGACCACCTGGAAGGCCGCGATGAAACAAAAATCTGATCTCTTTTTTCAAACACCTTGGAAGAGTATGCTCGCTCTGCCACGAGTGCGCGACTAATTCAAGAAGAAATTCTCGATTATTCGGAGCGTGCACATGGTAATAAGGATATAAAACAAGGAAAAGGAATGCAAACGGCTGTTTTGTATTACCTCTTCAGTGCGAACTCTTGCTGACAAATAAAGCTGATCAAATTTAAGTTATACAGGAAGACGCTTAGCGCTTACCAACTAACAACGAAAACGTACAGAAAAAAGGAACCTGAACAAACGGATGTTGAAGAAAGACTTACCGGTTTAGGTCTTTGTTGTTCGCGTTTGCTCTACCGATTACACTGTCACAGACTCCTAGCTGAGCTCTTTCATAGCCATCAGGATTCATCGAAGGCATGATGTGGATTCGCGTCGTATCCACCAAACTGGTAACTTCTGGATCACTACCGTAATTTGCGAGGAGATGATCGATCAGTGACAAAAGCAGCTCACGACCCACGACTTCGTTACCGTGCATGTTACCCACATATTTGAACTCGGGTTCTCCTGGTTCATGCTTGCCTGGGTTGTCAGAAATTTCCATCACCCAAAGTTTTCTTCCTAATACCGAATCCCCCGCATCGTACAAGCGAGAAATATTGGGGTACTGCTCGGCATAAGCTCTCAAAAGGGCGGTCATGTCTTTGTAATTGTGATGCTGATAGTCGATTTCTGCGTTGAAGTCAGCGAAGAGACAAAACACGGTGAGAAGAAGAAGACATCTGCCAGTGGCTTTTCTTCGGCCCATTTTGTGTTGTTTGTAATACGATCGATCTCCGTTGAAAGTACGTCCAATAAACGAAATAATATGTTCCTTGTCGGTATCTCACGAGACACGACGGCTAGTCGGTTCGACCGTCTTTGAAAAACTGTCCCTCGGCAACACAGCCGACTACTGCCGTCAATTACTGATATCAAGATTAGTAACACGTCATGGCCTCCTACTCCGTTTCAGCAACCGCCCCGCCAACGGGAGTTGACGTTGAAAGCAGGCGGAGGAAATTAACAACAGTTTCGTGTTTTGCAATAGCACGTCAGTTTCTCGCTTTGTGATTGGCTAATTTTCATTATCAATAAGAGGACAGACGGACAGACACAAAATCGAGTGCTGACGACAGTGATTTGGACGAAGAAGGTGAATTCAGCTTCAATTTTACCTCAGTTCTTGCAAAAGCGACATTCGGCATTTGAAGTAGAGAACCAGAAGTGTTCAGAGGCCAATTTCCTTGAGCTTTGTCTTGAAATTGTCGAGAAAACCGCAGCAGAAAAGCGTTTAGTTTCATTTCTTTCCAACTTCTTTGACAAAAAGTATTATTTTGCACGCGCGAAATGCTCACGTCAAACGGTCACTTTTTGGTCAATGGCGAAGCGCCTCGTGGATCCACAACTTTTTGACAATGTTGGTTGTTTACCATTTACGCCAAATCTCCGGAAATTTCGGTTGGAACGTAAATGGAAAACGACTTTTGGTTCGACCAAAAACCGAGAAATTCCCGAAATAAACGGATCGTCTGAAAAGGTAGTCCTGCCTTCCCGGTTGGTACGTTTCAAATGGATTGCCACGTTCCATTTGAACTTTCCATAAACTTTCCTATGCCCACCCCGATGTAAGTATCAACGGATGCGAAAAACAAATGGGTTCCTCCCGTGTGAGATTTTTGCGAGGAGTAAATGGTAAACATATTTTTTCTGTATGGCAATACCCCAGCGACAAACCGGATTTTTTTGCTAATGGTAAATAACGTTTCATGATCAATAAGAGGACAGACACATAAAAAACTGTCGTCAATTTATTGTTAAATTGATCAAGTTTCCCGCAATAAACAGTTGGTTGCCACAAACAGCATCAATTTCCCACCATAAATGTCCAGAAACCTTTTTCGGTGAATACCTTTGCGTTCTGCGTCCCTAAACAACAGCAAACGAGTGGCTGAAGTCATTGATAAGATGACAGAAAATTCTCGCAGCTGCTACCAAAAAATTTTCATTAGCGATGATGATGATGAGTGGGAGGCTCAACCGAGAAGAGACTGGTGACAAGACCCCAGCTTTCGCGCGGATTTTTGAGTCGAACAAACATGGATGAACTTCTGCAAAAAGTTATACTTTTACAAGGTAAAGGCAGAGTTTCGACCTCGCAGAAAGAGCTGCAAGGTTATGGGCTTAAAGAAATCGTTCTTCGCGATTATCAATTGGAAGGTGTGATCTGGATCGCGCAGTGCTGTCGTTCAAAACATGGCTGCATTCTTGGCGATGAAATGGGACTTGGGAAAACTATACAGGCGAGTGGGTTTAGTGAGTAACTGCAACTGATCGTGCCTTTAATAGCTAAGCCGACCCTTGCATGACCTTGATTTGCATATTTAAGCGTCTTCCCATCTTCCCATCTTCATCTTGATCACCTGGCTTCCTTTGTTGACTTGTTCACGTGCACGGCATTTTTCCAGAAAATGTCATGCAGTCTGTTCTTGTAACTGATATTATTATGAATCTAGGCAACTGTGTTCGCTGATCTTCTGATTTCCTATTTAAATGGTTGCCACCAGTCACTGATCACTGGTTAACTTTCATATTTGACAGGCAGGCCATTTTGTGGCATTTGTTTTCAAATGACAGCTTTCTCCTGATTGTTGTCTTAAAACTTTGAAGGGTTTATTAATCTCAGGGCTCACTCACACCTGGAAGTTAGATCGATCCAGGTTGATACGAGACAATGTTGTTAACAGTGCCAGATCGAAAATGTGCACCAATCTGACCATCGATCAGATTGGTGCGCATTGAATTTATTCCAAGATCTTTTAGCAATCCAAGTGCAGGGAAGGGTCTAGGAAATTCAGAAGGAGGGGGCCGTACTGGGGCAAAATAGGAAATGGGGTTCAGACTCCCAGAGGCACTATTTCCTGCATTTTCAGGGAATTTTTTCACAAATGTAAAATAATGTATTTTGCAAAATGCACTAACTAACTAAAAAAAAAAAAAACACTTGTTATCAGTTAAGGGGAGATTCAGAAAAAAGGAAACGTACCAGTCACGGAAAATTAAGACAATCTACTTCTCCAGGGGGGGGGGTACTCAATAGGAATTTGGGTAGGGGTGTTCCGCTGACTCTTTAAAACCCTGACCCTATTCAAGACACAAAAATGGAAATTTTGCTACGTACCCTGTCTAAGACAAAGTGCTCTAATATGATACCCTGTTCAAGACTATAAGTTTAGATGGAGTTAGCCTGCACTGCACACGTTTCCACTGGAACATATGAAGAAATCACGCGAAAATGACGAGAGCAAAAATGTGGTTGAGGGGGGAGGGGAAGAGGAGAAAATCTTCAGAAAATAACCCTGTTTAAGACACGAAAATGTAAAATTTGATACCCTGTTTAAGACAGAAGACCCTGAAAATGATACCCTATTGGGCGGAACATCCCTATATAGGAAATATATGGGAGTACCCCCCCCCCCCCCCCTGAGCTACTTCTATGGGTGTTAAAGAATCAGATGAAGGGGTGTGGGGGTGAACGTAATGGACTCTACAGACTGTAAGTCCATGTTTCAAAAAAATATTGTAGCTTACACAATAAGGTACACAGTAGATTTACATATTTTGTTTCTTTACATGTTGCAGACTATTGCTTTTCTTATACACCAGCAAGGGAGCCAAAACTGCCAGGGACCATTTCTTGTCCTCTGTCCTCTATCAGTGTTAGGGAATTGGCAGAGTGAATTTTCCAGGTACACAGTACAATATTTGTGCTCCCAGTCTCATGCACAGCATGATGGGATATGGGATTTCCCTATGGCAAAGGTCACATAGTGGGGTTACCCCTCTCCCCCATTATTTGCACTCTACACTGTATGATACTGTAGATTCCAGATTTATTAGAATTTTTTTAGGTGCAGCACTATGGGTGGTCCTAATGTTAATGCAGTTATAATTAATTATACTAGATTTGCAAGTGGACTGCATGTGATGAGTTTCATGGGAGACAAAGATGTCAGGGAGGAATTGAGAGACTCAATAGAAAGACATATCAAATCTCAGGTAATTACAGGATGCCATGAGAAAATTTCTATATGGTACAATAATTATACATCAAATAGATTGATACAGCTGTCCTACAGAAGAGATAAGAAGTCCATGAAAATCATTGATCATCTGCTTAGATTACACTACAGTTACCTTTCACTCCTTATCTCATAATACAAATTCTCCCAATCATTCAAGAAGAAAATGTATGAGTGATGTAGTGAGAATTGATAGGCCAATCAGCTTTCATCTGAGCAAACTATCCAGTAGCAAATTCTCCATGCAGTATGATATATCTCTCCTGAAAAACTGAGGGAGAAAAATGAAATTTATCACTCTCAGGAGTGAAAGGGCTAACTTTATTATATAGACACAAGTGTTTTACTGGAAAATATACTGTGTGTAAAATCCATACGAAACTACACCCGGGACCCGAGTGGCATATTTTCTATATCCTCACTAGTGAGGATATCGTTGGCATCATTTCCCGCTTTTGCATGGTTGTTTGTGCAATTTCTCGTAAAACACTCGTGTCAAATATAATAAAAAGAAAATTACATGGCAGCTTGAAGATATGGATTTTATTTTCTCGTGGTTAAAACTATTTTACTCACTCGTGAAGCGCTCGTTCGTAAAATATAGTTTTTACCACTCGAAAATAAAATTCATATCTTCGCGCCACCGTGTAATATCCTCTATGTACATGGTTATTTTCTCAAACATATGGACACACTGAATACAGATTTACAAAGATGTGCAGCTACATCTAAAGAGCACAATACAATTTCCCCCAGCTATAAAATAGGAAAATGTATGAGTGATGAAGTGAGATTATTAATTATATTTGATTGGATATTTGATTCCATTCTTTGATATTGTTATTTTTTTGCATGAAGCATACCGGATGGAAAAAAGCACTGCTGCCCTTTAATGTTCTGCTTACTACATATGAGGTAACAGAATTTTAATAGTTTGTAACTTACTACACTGCACAGTAAGATAATCAAGTTTTGGAAAACAACTTGAGGGTTATACGTACAGTATGGTTTATTGCAGCATTCTGTGAGAGTCTGTATATGATTAACAGTTTATTAAAGTTTTTATCTTGTCTTTAATAGATATGTATGAGGGAGTCGTCATTCTTGAACAGGTGTGTTATAAAAGGTATATTAGTGACCCCCAAGGTCATAGTATTGCAGTCACATTGTGCTGTAAGTACATTAGCTAAGCGTCATTTCATATTTTCTTTTAATTTGCAGGTTTCACTGGAAAGCAGTCATTGTTGATGAAGCTCACAGACTGAAAAACTCGAATTCTGTTTTGCACCAGGAACTCTCACAGGTTAACAACAACAACAACAACAACAACAACAAAAACAACAACCTGCAATAACAACCGATAATGCATCAAACCAGGGCCCGGTTTTTCAAAGCACGATTAGGCTAATCCTGGATTAGGTGTAAACTTTCTTGTCATTTATAAGTCTAAAAACGTGAAGATTTTGTCCTGCAACGATTTCCTTGATACGTTTTCAGCTAAAACAAGCTTTTTAATCCATATTTGAACAAAACCCTGCATTTTATCGGCAGAGAGGTCGTCAGAAAGAATTTCGTTAATCCTGGATTAGCTTAATCGGCTTTCAAAAAACCGGGCCCAGGAGATTTATGAGCACACCTCATATTTCTCACATTTCTTGGTTTCATTGATTGATTAACCCATCAATCCAACAATCAGTCATTGAATCTAATATCCATGAAATAGTCCTCTAGGTACGCATACACGTTTTTGGAACTCCTTGAGTAATGTGCACGTCAACTGTTTAGGCAGCAAGAGTGCTGATAGAGAAATTAAGTACTTTTTATTTGTTCATAATAGTTTGAAAGGGATTTTTCGTTGTTACTCACTGGGACTCCAGTACAGAACAACTTACAAGAGGTGAGACTTTCTTCATTATTCTTATAGATATACCGTAAATCCTCGAGTAAGTGCGATGCCCCCCCTCAAATAAATGCTCTCTCAGCCAAAATTTGATACAAGCGCCCCCGCCCCCGAATCTCCCTCTGCTTGTTCAATGTCACTCGTCATTTTTTACAATCATCGGTTGTGTTAACACGTTTGGCAAAGATAATTACGAAGTGTGTCGCTGTTAGAACTATACGAAAGGCTTGTACATTAATACTTATGTTATGTTGTTGTTTATGGACAAATGTTCCGCATTACAAAAATAAGTGACCATCTGGCTACGATTTGGAAAATACTTAAATACGCGCCCCCGGGCCTTATCCTCAATTTGAAATAAGCGCCGGGGCGCTTGTTCGCGGATTTACGGTACCGTAGTTCAAGTCTGATTTATATAGTTTGTGAGTCGATTAGGTTTGCATAAACAATTAGTTGCACACTTTCAGGATTGTACGATTGCATTTCTAACTATTTTCTTTTTTGTTTGTTTTCTCTTCTAAGTTGTACTCCTTGCTTGCTTTTGTTGCACCGGACATTTTCAAAATGAAATTCATGGAAGAGTTTGTGGAAAAGTATGGCGATGTCTCCCTCTCATGTTCAGGTACCGATGGCACGCACCATACCCTCCGCGTTTCAAAGGAAGATTCTGCTGCCTAATGAAGTAACAGTAAATGATATCTTTTTCCAGGGAAAAATTCCAAGTTGCGGAGCCTGTTGTCTCCGTTTTTGCTGAGGCGTGTGAAGTCAGAGGTTTGTACGAGTTCTGTTCTCTCAGATTCACTCAAATGTCTCAGCCCTTAAAACCTGTTAAACATTTTGGTTTTATACGATTGACTGGAATGTAGTCGGTTTTATGATTGACTGAAGTATTCTTGGACAATCAAAAACAAAAGCAAAATCTGACCGCGATCTACTCATGCTTACAAGCAAGTCACGTTGGCGTCAGGCGCGGACTTTGATCGTTTGCACTCAGTTTCCAGCATCTAGAAATGACAGGAAATGGCGTTGTGGACAGCCAAATCTCCCGTCTTCTCCGCTTTATGATTTGGAAACTGGTCAGGTTTCTTCTGGATCCGCCCCTGGGCGTTTTCTCGCACTGCTGATTGGTCCGGCGCTTTTTCGAAGTAAAAGCACTAGCTTTGGCTTCTGGGGCTGGATTCACAAAACTTGCGTATGAACTAAAATGTTCGTAAGTATATTTTACGTATCGGAACAATGGCTTACGCATACTATCTTGCGTAAGATAGTATGCGTAAGCCGTATACTTACGATGCGTAAGTCATACTTACGAACATTTTTGTTCGTACGAAAGTTTTGTGAATCCGGCCCCTGATTGGTTAAATTATAATAGTTCTTCTATACTTGCAGCATCTGTGATTAGCGTTGTAACTGCTTTGGTTTTGTTTTTTCAAATTAACCGAACATGCACAATCATGCTCACATGAAGTATAATCTATTTACTCGCTGCCCATAATGTGAAACAGGTAAAAAAAAGATTTTTTCTGTTTCCCCAGGTTGTTTTGGATCTTCCAACGAAGACTGAGGTAAGACAGTTTTTAAAAAGATAGTTTTACAAATAAATTCGGCGCAGTTTCGTGTCTGAGGCCTGCATGAGCGTTGCATCATACAGCATGAAGTACTACTATTGACAGAAGTACTTGAAATGGTAGTCAGCTGGGTGAAGTGCAGAGTAAATTGCTTGTCGCTGTTTTTTTTTTCAAGGCGTATTTCAGTTGTCCCACGCATTTCCACATAAAGTAGTATACAATGGCTGAGATCCAAGCATGACCCTTCAGGAGCGAATATAAATAAAATAATGCCTATGAAACTTACAAAAATAAATGGACCACGCTTTCAAATTGCGACTTTTAGACTGTTCCCAGCTTTTCTACCTGCACACTAGATTTAGTTTACACCTGCTGAACTTTTGTATTGCTATGTGCCCGTCTCAAGAGGAATTTATCCTCTGAGGTTAATGTCTGTCACTGTAGTTTCAATCAATGTGAAATGTTTTGTGTGAAGCCCTTGTTTTGCAAGTATTATTATACATAGATTGTTATGAGAGCCTTTTCGTTTCTTAGAAGCTTGTTAGAAACATTGTAATAACGTTAGCTGTACTTTAAAGAACAAACCTAAATATTAAAAAATGTATAGTAAGTATGTAGGTATGTAGTAAGTGAGTCTGTAAGTAATTAAGTAAGTATGTAAATATGTATGTATGTATGCTAGTAAACGTATATGCATGTAAGTATTCAAAAAAAAAAAAAAAAAAAGAAAGGAGCGAATGGTTAACAACTGTGTACTAAAAACTGTACATGCAGTATATACTGATGATGAATTCACCACCTACGTCATCGTCACCACTCCGTAAAAGATAATGGTACTTTGTTTTCAGGTTGTTATTTACACTGGTCTGTCTGAACTGCAAAAGAAGTATTACAAAGCCATCTTGATGAAGGATGCAGGTGGGCAGGACGCTTTTCTGTATGCTTGTTTTAGAAAATTTCACTTGGGAAACACAAAGGAATACTTCCTAACAACACGCTGCTCACAACCTTTAAAAAGATCTGGAGGAATTTTGTCAAGATCTTAAGTGTGAAGAATCGATTATTTTATTTAGAACATCACCGATTAGCTGACCTTTGATTAAATGGTGGGTTAAATACGAGTAGGGATTAGGGGAGTTTAATCCTGGGTTAGGGTTAAGCAGCTTTTGAAGAAGCTAGCGCCTGCAAATTGAAAAACACGTGATGTGTATTTGAAAACAAAAAAAGAAGTTAAGCCTAGTTTTTACAAACGACACAAGCACAAGTGCATGAGATGTGCGTCAACTGAAAACGAGCGACGCAAGCAAAAGCACATGCGCAGGATATATGCGTAAAATAAAAACGATCGACACAAGCACAAGGAAAGGAAAAAATATCCTTGTACTTGCGTTGAGCCTGCTTTCACTGTGTTTGCGTCGCTGTGAAAAGCAGACTTTAGTTGCGATTGTCACTGTTTGTTCACCGAAAGCAAGTGAGACAAATCTTATGTACTTTGACAGATCCCTAAAATAATGTAGCCCTGAATTTCTCAGAAACTCAATTACAGATCATACCCCGACACAATTGTTCTTTGTGTGGCATTTGTTCTGAGTCGAAATAACTTGTCACATCTTCAGCTTGATTTTGTACGACATCTTATCGTGATTATTTTGCTTCCTGTATGCTCTCTTAGATTCCTTTGCGACCGAAGGCCCCAGCAAAACAAGGCTAATGAACATCTTGATGCAGCTCAGAAAGTGTGTCAACCATCCTTACTTGTTTGATGGTAATTTGATTCGCTCTCATTGAACTTTTTCCCCTTAGCTTGCGAGGTATGAATGAGCTGTCTTCAATTCGGATTCACATTGAACCATAAAGCAATATTTCACTGCGAACAAAAAAGTATTTAAATGCGATCGAAACGTCAGCCAGTACCACTGTTCACATCAACCATCAAACTCACGGCTTTGTGACAACCAAAAACTAGAAAACTAGAAACAGAAAATTAGAAGCGATAGCGTTTCATTTTTGCTTTGCATGAATCCCTGAGATTACAAAGACATTGCGGCCATGTTGGAGTAAGTTTTATAAAATAACTATGATACTACGCGCGCCCTGATTGGCTAAATTACCGTGTTAGATGAGAGTATATTACACGCTGACGCGATACGCGATGTTTTTTACTTGACTAATTATTTTATAAAAGAAATATATAACGTGTTCCCGTGTAATATAGCCTCATCTAAACACTTGGGAAGTTGGTAGAACACTCGAGTAGCGCCGTCAACCACTCGGCGGCCTCGTGGTTTCCTTACGCTACTCTCGTGTTCTCCCAACTTCCTGCGTGTTTAGATGAGGCTATATTACACGGTGACGCGTTATATATTTCTTAAGCAATAGAAGCTAATATAATTGCGTCCAACATGGCGGCTATGATGTCACAAGAGGCTGAGCACGAAGTACATTTTTCTCTGCCGTGATCTCCTTTAGTTATATATACCCTGCTTTTCTCTCGCTTTTCGGAATTTAATCCTTTCGATTCACGACATGCAAAGGAAGAGCATCAAAGTCTTACCAAGAGACCAACTGGTCTTACTCTTTGGTTACTCTTGCAGGCGTTGAACCGGAGCCTTTTGAGCTGGGAGATCATCTCATTCACGCAAGTGGTAAGAGTCGTGTGGATTCAGATGTATTATGAGATCGTGCTCGAATCGAGCGACTGACCGTCAAACTGACATTGTTTCTGTGAGAACACGTTTTAACTATTCTAAGGCTCTCAATACTTATACTATTACCATTAACTGATATAAATAAAGGCACATTTTGGCTTCTGAATATTTGAAGCAAAAGTAACAGATTAAAAAGTCAGGTGAAGACATTGTATCGGATTTGACGGCCGATTAAGTCCATTTTACAACGAATATTAAAGTAAAAATCGCCGGAAAGATGACATAATGCCAAGGGCAATGGACATGTATGTTTTGTTGGGCTTTCCCCCAGTTGCTCGTGGCCAACCAACCCAAGCATAATTTTCCTTCTTGTTACTCCTCCATCCTTATATATTCTCCTTTTTGCTATTAATACCTTCAACGCTGAACTGATATTGTCTTTCTTGACAGGGAAGTTGACAGTCATTGATCACCTACTGGATTTTCTGAAGAAAAGGTAAAAAAAGAAGCGGGGGGGGGGGGGGGGGGGGGTTGAGAGGGGTTGTATGACCATGTTGTGATCTTACCGTTTCGTCTGTTTGTCTTCAGAGGACACAAAGTCCTACTTTTTTCACAAATGACGAGGATGTTGGATATAATTCAAGATTACTTAGGGTACAGAGGTTAGTACTCAGTCAGGGTTTGTAAAGTGTTTTATGGGCTCTTGCTTAGATTTGGGGTCTCATATATGATGTTCGTTCTTCACTCAAGAAGACGTCTCGGGGCTTTACTTAGCTCTTACTGCCTTTTGTACTTTCAGGGTATTTGTATGAACGTCTGGATGGCTCAGTCAGAGGAGAAGAACGCTATCTCACCATCCAAAATTTCAACGAGACAGAAGACACTTTCATCTTCCTCCTTAGCACAAGAGCAGGTGAGTGATCAACTTCAATTTTCTCCTTCAATTTCTCACCGGAGATATATTATACAGTATGGAGAAATTGGCTTTGATAGGCTTGCTTAGAAAAGATGAAATCTGATTGAACTATCAATCCTCGTGTTACATCACTCTAGGTACATTATGAATCTGACGCGCGCCAATATAGTCTCGGTGCTGAGATGATTTCGGATAGATCTGTGAACTGGCCCTGAGATGGGCGCACGAGATGAAATTCCTAGGTTGATTCAAACTCGTCTTGTGCAGTGATACAGTTTAGTTTCTTAAGATTTTTCTCTTCAGACAGTAAATGGGTCGTGTTTTATTCCTCTCACAGGAGGTCAAGGCCTAAACCTGTCGTCTGCAGACACCATCATATTTGTGGACAGCGATTTTAATCCTCAGAATGACTTACAGGCAGCAGCAAGAGCTCACCGCATTGGACAGACCAGGTAGAGTGCCAGAAACTGTCGCGCGTCTGTGTGTTGGTGCCGAACTTTTAGTTTAAGTGTGAACACGCGTTAAGACAATTACATCAGTTCAGTGTTGGAGTTAATTATAGCAAAAAGGGAATAAGGAGGGGGAGGAGGAGGGAATATGGTTGTGGGTTGGTTGCTCCGACGAAGGGCTAATACTCGAAACATCAGCTTAAAACTTACATAATGTATCATAGTTTTTTTAGTGCCAACTCATTTTTTTCTCGTCCTTTCCCTCCCATCCACACTCCCTTTGCCTCTCTTGGGATTAACCGGATGCATATATTTTTTCTGTCTGAAGGGCCGTCAAAGTCATACGACTCGTGGCGCGCAGTACAGTGGAGGAAATTATTTTGAAGCGTGCACAAGACAAGTTAAAACTCACGAACGCTGTCATCGAAGGCGGGCAGGTGAAGTCACTTAATAGTCACAAAAGGAAGCAAGAGACTTCCGGGATATTTTAGATCAGGATACAATGGCTTAGATTAGGATGCAGTGGCGTAGATTAGGCTTCAAGACTTAGATTAAGATTCAAGTCTTAGATTAGGGTGCAATGTCTTAGATTAGGATGTAATGGTTTATGTTAGGATGCAATAGCTTAGATTTGGATTCAAGTACAATATAAACCACTGAACATTGCAATATATAATTTTGAACTTTGCAATTTGTTATTTCAGTTATGCCTCCTTATTTTTTAATAATTAACATCGTCAGTTTTATAACCCGAATTTTATAAACAACGTTTATAATTTGCAGGTGGATGTTACTTTGATGTGACGTGTGAATTAAATTTCGCTAAAAAAAAACTGGACTTTCTAATGACGCTTTGCAATTTTGCAGTTTTCCGGCAAATCAGCACTAAACCAGCTCGCACATTCTTCACCCAAGGTTTGTGCTTCTCACACCAATCAGCGCCGAGTGTAAACAATTGTGTCAGAAAAACACTACATGCCACTCCATTCACAACATATAAAGTGCCCATAGCTCCCCCTGGATGCTTCCCTTTCGGCTTAAACGGGAATGTAAGGCTAAGCATTGGTCAGGGCTCCCCCTGGGGGGGGGGGGGGGGGGGGGGAGGCAGGGGGAGGGAAGGGCACAATTTCCGTGCAGCACTTTTTACCACTGTAGTACTGGACTGCCAATGGTTTGATTTTATTGTGAAGTATACTAGGTGGTCATCCATCTATTCCTTAATGCGAGGGCAATTGATACAGGAAACAAAGCGTAACATGTCATTGTAAATTTATGTTTAGCTCACAGATATCTTGAAGTTTGGCCTGGACAAACTGTTTGAATCAGACGAAAGGTAGAGATCATCATGATGGTTTTTACGACTTTTACTCTTTTGCTACAGTACATAATGTTTTTTAACAACCTTCCTTTGCTAGAGTACATCACAACATTTTAACAACTTTCGTTTGCTATAGTACATCACAAGCATTTTAACAATTTTCTTTAGCTACAGTACATTTCAAGCATTTTCACAACTTTCTGTTGCTACTCTACTTCGTGGATATTTTTACAATTTTCTTTTGCTGCAGTACATCCCAATTATTTATAGCTTTTGTTTGTTATAGTACATCACAAGCATTTTAACAATTTTCTTTAGCTACAGTACATTTCAAGCATTTTCACAACTTTCTGTTGCTACTCTACTTCACGGATATTTTTACAGTTTTCTTTTGCTGCAGTACATCCCAATCATTTTAATAACTTTTTCATTTTGTTAAATTACATCACGAGCGTTTTAACAACTCTCCATCGCATGCTAGAGCACGTCCTAAGGATTTAACAGTTTTCCTCGCACGGACTGTTTTAACTCGGTTTTCTTTCTTTCTGGAAGGGTGTCCTCTCAAAAAGGTGTTGCAAACTCGACAGCTGAAAATCTGTCTCTATCCATTGACTTCAACGAGTAAGTACAAACATTATGAACAGTTTTTACACATTGGTGTAAAGCTGAGACTCTAGGCAGTCCTGCATTACGGATAATAGAGCGGACGGGACTGCTGATGCGGTCACGTAATTGGACAGATTCGGGTCACGAGAGTCTTGTCACCGTAACCACTTGTCATGCTCGCTATCGAATTACGTCACATATCACAAATTTCCTGTCAGATACATAGAGGATATTACACGGCGGCGCGAAGATATGAATTTTATTTTCGTGTGGTAAAAACAATATTTTACGAACGAGCGCTTCGCGAGTGAGAAAAATATTGTTTTTACTACGAGAAAATAAAATCCATATCTTCAAGCCGCCGTGTAATTTTCTTTTTATTATATTAGACACGAGTGTTTTACGAGAAATTGCACAAACAACCGTGCAAAAGCGAGAAATGATGCCAACGATATCCTCACTAGTGAGGATATATGGAAAATACGCCACTCGGGTCCCGGATGTAGTTTCGTATGGATTTTACGCACGGTATATTTTCCAGTAAAACACTCGTGTCTATATAATAAATCTTGTTATTTAACTGGCTTCTTGGTTGTCGTGTGATGTTATTTATAGAATTCTTGGAGAGACCTGTAATGGGGAATGGGTAAATGACGAGGTCCGAGCCGAGGATAATCTTACAGTGGAAACAAAACTGGCAGAAACGGAAGGTAAGACGCACAATCAAAAGGACAAACAGTAATAACAAAGCGGTGAACTACCGCCGTCATGCATGTGGACGAGTAACATGCAGATACCCGTACGAGAGGTAGTCGCCCAACGAGAATCTGTCGGGCTTCAGATTTGAGCCACTTAGCAACCAATGTCTTGAAAATACCGCGGCTTTCTTAGCTAAATAACAACTCGAGTAAGTTGTAAGAAGGATCCAATCAACCTCCTTCTGCAACGGAGCTCTTGCTTTCTTTGAAAATTGCTCTTTGGGTACATATAACATGGTGGTCGCTTACTGGAGGGAGGTTTTTACACTGCAAGACCTCGTTTTGATATAGACAGCATGCATGTTTGCGCTGTACGTCGCAAGAAAATTTCTTCGACTTTCATGTTACACTCTGCCGCTCGATCTTTGATTACTCTGAGCGTGTACAACTTCGTTGGAGGTAGCGATGGTATGCGCTCCGATTCTTCCGAACGACCTAAGTAGTGTTTTTCTGAAGGCCCTATTCATCAGTACATAGACAATAGGATTGTACACTACGGACGCTTTTGCCATCAAATCCGGCAACAGGGCCAATTTGGAAGTCATGACGGGCTGGCCTGTGATAGTCGACACCAGACTTACGATGGCGTATGGTGACCAACAGACAAAGAAGCCGAATACGGTTGCCAGTACAGTGAATGCAGACTTTCTCTTTGGTTTCATTGTTGCCTCATTGGCGACTTCAGTGGTTTGACGCACAGCTTCTGAAGTTGTTTTTAGATATCTGGTGTGGAAAGAAACAAAGTAAGACATGTAGAGGGAAAGGAAAGGGCAACATGGCGTCAAGGCAACAAACAGGAACTCCGCTCGACAACAAGTATATAACGTGAAGGGTGTATATTATCATTGAGAGCTTTCATTTGAGGCTACACTAGGTGGCTCTATACCAGGAATTTATGAGGGGCTCACTAATATCTTTTGCAACACTGCGTACGGTTTTACGTACTTGATGATTCCAGCAGAAGTGTAACCAATCAGAAGGAGTGGAAGGAAAAACCCGAACGCCACCAAGAAGATGATGTACGCTACATCGCTGGTGCTCTGCGAAGTCCAGTCCGGATGGCAGCTAATCCTTGATTTCAAAACTACAAACCGATTCCAGCCAAGCACTGGAGGGATTGACAGAGTCAACGCGTACAGCCAGATTCCTATCAGAAAAAGGACAACCGAACGAGCGCCGAGGCGGTCAGCTGAAGCCAGGACATGCTGCGTCACATTAATGCGCGTTAAGACAGACATGGTTGTGAGTGTAGCGATAACTGCAAGTCCCGTGAATGCGTTAATGAACCCTATCCAAGCACAGCCAGCGGTGTCTTGCAGGAGTGACTCGTTTCCGACTATCTGGTGTAAACCCGCCACGCTGTAGCCGAGCAGACACACGATAATATTGGCCACCGCGAGATTTATCAGGAAGGGCGTCAGGCTCTTTTGTTTGTGGGGAACTTGACAAAGGACCAGCACAGTGAGGAGGTTGCCAACTAAACCCAGCGTCAGTATGGAGAATATTGTTGTCAAGTATGCGTAAAAAGTGAAATTTCCCAGGGCCAAGTTAGCGGTCGTCATGATTCTTCACAATGTGTTATGGACGTGGGCTTATGATGATTTTCTTGCGTTCCTGTTTATGTAGACGAATAACACTATATTTTAGAATTGTTATTGAAATAACGTGTGGTTTTATGTGCAAATAAGCCGTCTTAGTTGAATATTAATAACATGGTCAAACTTTGACAAATTAGGTTCCACTCTCTAAAGAAAGATGATAAAATGAAACAAAAAACCATCCTTGGACTGGTTGCATAAACGAAGTTTAAGCGTTACCCACTATGGTTGTATACCATGTCGTATTTGCTGCCGAATTCGCACTTTTGACAGGTGAGGTTGGTGTTCAGACATTTGTAATTAATTCTGTAATTAAGGCGGTTTGTGGTCATGCTTTTTAAACACTTTAAAAGGGAAAATGTTTATACTCCTATGTACAAACACTGTCTGACCCAGTTTATGTCCGTGCAATCGTTTTTATTTGATACGACTAACTAATTCGAGCACTCTCGTAAGCGGACAACTCCACTTACGGACGCCTGCACGAAACCCCGTGTATACTCTAGCTCAGTCAAACTTTGTATTTACACATTCTCTAAGTGGATAGTTCCGACCAGTTACGGAATCTTTTTCTTCTTCCCAAGTTGTCCGCTTACGGGAGCTTCATGCAGCTGTTTCCGATGCTTTTTATAATATATTTATAGACAAGTTACCCAGTATAAGATTATAGAATACAGACTTGCAGTGGCCGGTTTGCAAGTAAAAATATGATACTGTATGTTAGGAGAGCTAGAACCACGACCTCATGGTAAATATATTCTATCGCTATATACTCCTTTTCCTGCCAAAAACCATTTTTGCATAATTATAAGCACTATCACTAATCTGCCTGATATATTTCACCTCTTTGTTATGAAATCATTTATCTTTCCACTTCACTGCCTTCCATTACAAGAGATATCTTGGTCACACATGTTGAACTAGAACCAATTTTTTATTAACACACACGCGGTGATTGCAGCGAGAATCGTTCACAAGCCCTGTGAAGTATGATAGGTCTGTCACCCGTGTATAATTTGAAGTAAACCGTTCAAGTTTTGCCTCTGGGAGAAATCATGCTGTTTTGAGTGGGTTCATGCATACAAAACAATTCGAGCTCATTAAATATGCATGCCTGAGTCTGGTGCATGCAGTCCAGAGTAAAATAAATTGCACAGGAAGCCTATTTAATTGTACTGCTTATTAATTCAAAACTAGAAAATCAGTGTTCCTTTTTTCCTGTACTACGGTAGCTGACCAACTTCAAAATTTTAGTAACTTGTTTATGCGCAACATACGTGTGGGTGTGTAACATAGTGTGGATTGGGGGCTAGGATAAAAATGCCACCACAAGTTCTGTGTCAGTGATCATTGAGGAGCTGAGTTAGGAAGTGCAATAAATTGGGAAACCAATGAGTTGTAATGCCCAAATAAATAATTAAGGTACAGACACACGGTGCAACATTTTACGCAACAACCAAATTGTACCGTGTGTCCACAATGTTGCAGAAGTAGAGGTGAGTTCTACTTCAGAAGTATTTCAACGCAACAATTGCACTGTGTGTCCACCTCCTGCAACATTGCGTGCAATTGCGTAACGTTGCACGTATTGTTGCGCGAAATGTTGCAGCGTGTGTCCACCGAACAAAAATCCAAACGCATGTAATGTTGCGTGCAATGTTGCACCATGTTTCCCAGCCTTTAGAAAATGTGGAGATAATCTAAGAAAACGTACAAGTTTTTGAGACATTTAGAGCTTTTTAGTGCGCTTTAGCCGTTTTACTTCGTGGTGCTTTGAATATCATGCCATATTCATTCAGTCAATCAGTTACAGCCGTAAATTAATTCGGCTGTGTTGTCTTTTGTTGTGGTAATTATCGATGACAATATGGCGATTTGGGGCAGACCACGGGAGCTCCTATACATATCCGAGTCGGCGATGACACCTGGGAAAACCATATTTTTTCTGTTTTGAGTCTACTGACAAAAATCACCAACTCCGATTGAGATATTTAGATACAGTTTTGAGATGTGTTTAGAAATTTTTTGGAGGATTTCCGGAAACATATTTAGGCCAAGCCAAGTCAATGCAAAGCCAACGCAAGGAAGTCGAATGATTTTCTTGCGACTTGGCTCGATTTGGGAATACCGTTTGGCCACCCGCAAGCACGTTCTGTCATTTTGCAAACTTGGCTTGACTTTGGCTGCCAAACGCTACACCCAAGTCGAACCAAGTCGCAAGAAGACCATAACAAAAGCTGTCGAACTGGTTCGACATAGCTTTTTCAAAAAAAAAAAAAAAAAAAAATCGTATTTTTTTCTAAATATCTCCATATTTTTAAAATATATCCGATTACTCTAAACATCCAAAAAATATTTGTAACTTAGGGCGCGTTTGTTAGGACTATTTCGGAGTATAGAATAGCCCAAATAATACTCGCACGCGTTTGGGAGCTACCGTTCTATTCCGGAATAGGCTCCGGTCGCACTCGTAAATGTAACGACATCAATATCAGCATTTGCATCATTTGAAGCGCAAAAAGCGCTTGTCACCAGAAATATTTGTCAGCAGGTTGCTACCAAACAGTGAAAAAGCCGTCATATTGCTCTCGATGCTGAGTTATTATCGACTAAACTTCCTAGTGCGACCGGACCCATATTTAGAATACATTCCGTCTATTCTGCTTCCGGGGGCAGAATAGCCAGAATATGCTGGAATAAGGACCTCATTGCTTCATGAAAACAAAGGTGGCGGCGTTCCCGGACACAAACGAAACTCATTTTCACAAAACAGAGAAAAGGGATTTGTTTTCTTGGAGCAGAGACAGTACTCTGTTGCTAATTGCGAGGTTTGAGAAACACAAGACCCTAATATGCGTCAACGACCGCAGGCTCGTCAGAAATACCGTTCGATTGAAAAAATAATGAGAATCTACCTATTCTGGAATAGTGCCAAACAAACGCGCACTTAGCTTACTTGGGTGGCCAAATGATGGAAAACTCAGTTGGGTCGACTTGGCTGAAAATTTAAGCTCGACCAAAGTTGGGGAAAATTTTTAAATAATACCAAACCAACTATATTTTGTGCTATAAGCGAGAGACCTAAAGTAATACACCAACTTAACGACCTGCATACACAACAAACTTAAAATTTCACCAGAAAAAGCTTCCGATAGCTTTATAATGGTAGTATACCATGATTATCTGTCTGAGGTTTGTCCCATAAACGTTACTGGTGGCATCTAGCACTGCCAGCATCTGGTGATGAAAGTGACAATCACGAATAGGATAATATCGCCGGAGAATGAAGAATGTTTTTTAGATATTATATGAAGCCATTTGCGTAATTGAGCTAATGGCTTCTATTTCTATTACCGCTGAAAGTAATTAGTTTGTGATCAAAGCGAGCGTGTTTTTGGATTAGTTTAAGCACAACAGAAATATGCTATTAATTTTAACACCTGCTCTCCGACGGATATTTTTCTACTGCCCGGATCCCTTTCGTCTGTGTTTAAAAACAAAGTAAACAAATGACAGGAAAAAGCAGTATCTTTTTAACTTAAAAACGCATAATTTTTGCCAAAGCATCCAGTTTGGGAACCGTTTCGAAAACCTCCGCTTTCATCGTGAGCACAAAACGCATCGAAAAGGACATGTTTTCAAAATGAAACGGGGCCTAAGAAAATGAACGAAACGAATCCATCCTTCAAATTCAGCTTTTCATTTGTTTCCTCGCGTCAGTAATAAACGTACAATGTTACTACTGTAGGCAGACAAATATCAGGATCTAAGAATAGCGTGATTGCTGCTGCTTTTACTGGATGTATTCATTGCGAGTTTTCATTTAAGTGGTCATGCCTTTAGGTCTTCGTTTGAAATTTCGGTTAACCCTTTCACTCTTGAAAATGATCAACTCCAGGCTGATGGATTAGATATCTGTAGCGGTGGAGGCATGAAATTGCTATTGAAGCTCCTATTTTTTTAAATAAAGTTTTTTCCCCTATTTTTCCGATCATTAACTTCCAATTTTTTGAGCAACCATGCCGCTTGACACCCTGAGCACTGTATTCTCGTCGTGGACAAAAATGTGCGATACACGAGAGAACGAATTACTTTGATACAATGACGTTGTAAGAAGTAAAAGATAGAATGTACCAATGTACTGGAGATTTATACATCTACATGATGAACATCACAGTGTACTTAGCTGACCGTATCAAGCGTGAGCCCTTTTCTTTTTGCTCTGTCAGCCTTTGATGCATTCAAATTATTCTTTAAGTAATTCTGCACACGTAGTGGCACATTAAGTTTGGGAAATTTTCCAAAGTTTAATGTTTATGGAGACTCTGGCGTAATAATATTGCAAAAAAAAAAAGACAAATAAATGTAAGCGTATCACTGAATTAATATGGAACTGTTTTCCTGTCAAAAATGACGTTGGCTGTGCAAAGGCTGTTATTCCTTGTTGCTCTTTGATTATGCGTAGTTAACAGGAAGTTCGTGCAAGGTAGCTGTGAATGTTCATGCACACCTGAAGGTGAAGTAATACGTGCAACATTTTCAGCGCAACTTGTCGCGCAACATATTGCGTTGGAAGTTGTACCAAAATATCGCGCGTATTACCACCATGTTGCAAGTTGCAGCAACATGTTGCACGAAGTAGAAGTGGGTTCTAGTTCACCTTAACGACCACTTGCATACATATTAATTAACATTTGGCGATAACAACTTTATAGGTTGTATTAACTTGTCTGTGTTCTTTTCCAGTAAGCAACATGTATGTGTACGAAGGTCGCGATTACTCCAAAGATCCTAGCGAAGAGGACAGAACAGTTTTTGACAGATTTGTCGCAGGTACCTATAATAGCTTAGTGTTGCGATACACCCTACAACAACGTTGGTCCCCGAGCTCTGCGAGGGTAATAATGGAGACGCTAATGGGACGCTATCTCGTTTTTTTCGAGACGATTTCTTTTTTAAGTATTATTATTCTTTTTTTAGCGCGGAGGATACGCCATATCTTCCGGAGAATAAACAAATCACGCAATCACCTGAGACAATGCCGCTTTTCCAATACCTGTTCTAGGGGAAAGAAATCTACTATTGGAAGCATATTTAGTTTATCAGAAAAATACACTCGATCGAAATCGCTACATCAGGGCGAGGAGATATCTGCGATTATTGTATTACCTATGGTGATGTTGTAGCTCTCTTTCCTCCCACCCACCGCCACCGGAATACACTAGGCAACTTATAGTAGTCTAGTCATGTACTATTTCATCTTCCTCTTTTTTTTTTTTTCTGGCGGAAATCTCGTCAGCTGTGGAAGTTCAAGCTAAACTGCCTGTTCCTCTCTTATTTTACCAAAGGATTGTTTCTCCCTTTGCAGATGCTTTAACCGAGTTGGCTTCTGGAGAGAGAACTCTGCGCAGTGAAGCACGGGTGGTTATTGAGTGCATGGGTTTTGTTACCATAACATACCAGTGTGTGTTCTCAGAGGCGTCACGTCCTTGTTCTTGCAGACCTTGAGAACTCAACCAGTTGATTTTCTTGGTCGGAAGAGAAAGCTGCTCACACCTGAAGTACTGGAACAACGCCGTCTGAAGGTCCGTACGAGGCGGTCTGTTTGAGAGAATAGCGAAAGATATGAGCAGTGAATGGGACGAGAAAGAAATATATAGAGACAGGGTCAAGGCAAAAGCGAGAAAGACACGCAGAGAGATAACTGAGAGTGATCAACTTCAAATTTTCCCCTTCAGTCTTTCACTATAGGTACATTATACTGCATGGAAAATTTGCCATTTCATAGTTTGCTCAGATAAAAGTTGATTTATCTATCAATTCTCACTGCATCGCTCTTATGTTTTCTTCTTTGGCGTTTGAGAGAATTTGTATTCTGAGCTGAAGAGTGTAATGGTTAACGGACACCCTTCATAGGAGCGGTCCCTGCATTTTTTTTTTTTTGTTTTTTGTTTTTGTTGTTGTTGTTGTTTTTTTTTTCAGTCATCTACTCTAACCGAACTTTAAAACGGACAGTTAAAGCTGGTTCCGAGGTTCCATCTTAGAGGGAGTTGAGTGTATCGTACAAGGAATCAAAGGGTTGTTTTTTAAATGTCCTTTGTTTCTTTTCAGCGGAAAGAAGCTGCTGCCAAGAGAGCGAAACTAAAAGAGTTAGAGGAGCTGAATAAGGCCCAAGAACGGCGACGAAAACTGTAAGATCATTAGCCTACACTACACCAAACTGCACTTCATCACAATACACTATACACACTACAGTACAGTACAATACACTATACTGCACTGCAGTACACCACATCATACCGTACTAACACTGCCCTACACTGTATTTAATAGTACGGTGTATTACACCGCATTGCACTTTAACTTGTTCTTGAGTTATAACTAAGCACAGATATGAACAACAGCTGATCGCCCCTATCACAATCGTTAGTGACAAACTGTGGAAAGAGAACAATTACAACACCATGAACATTTGCTTGAACGACGATGAGGAGGAAGATGAGGAGGCGGAGGTGGACGAGCTCTTGAATGATGACGAAGGCGTCAAAACGCAGAGCAGAGACGTCCAGTATGTCCGCGGTGACGTCACACATCCCATGAACACTTGCGACGGCGACGCCATTGTCGTGCACTGTGTCGGTGAGCAAATCGACTCATAATTCAGCAATTGTCGCATGATTTGTGTCTATAAGCAGCCGGTTTATCAAAGCTGCAACATTTTTACGTGTCTGGAACACGAAAGCCAGCGAGCGAAGGTCTCTGATGACTAAAACAGCACCTGCTTTCCGTTTGAACGTTTTCCTTTTTCCTTTTTTTCTCTAAACTTGAAGTCTGAAAAGTGGCTGTTCTTTGAATTCTGTTTCTACCCTGCATATTGATACACTTGACTACGTTCAATGCTTTATTTCCGTGTTGAGCTTCGTAATCAGAACTTGGTAATCGATCTCAACTACAACTGTTATTCCCTTGTTGAATGTGTTTTGATCATTATATATTTTTTTGTTCACCAGACGATTCGGGCAAATGGGGCCAAGGCGGGCTCTTTACAGCAATAAGCAGGCGTTCCACGCAACCTGAAACTTACTACGAGCTCGCGTCAGATATGAAAGGTTAATACTGTCGTAGTCTAGAGTACATGAAGACGTCTAAAACCTGAAGAAATTTTTTTTTTGTTGATTCGTAACACAGCTCCTACTGCGAGCAATTTAGAGTCGTTTTGTGACTTTATATTGACCGAATTCGTTGTGATTTGGCCTACAGGTAAGCGAGTGGAGATTAAGATGAAGAAGTAAACTGGGGAGGGGGAGGGGGACTCAGCTGACCCAAGTGGGTATACTCGTCTTACGCCTGACCATTATTTATCTAGATCTCTCGCTTGGAGATGCACATCTTGTCCCATTTGATGACCGTGAAAGCAAGGAAAACGCTCACTGCTATGTAAGTCGAACTATGACGAGAAGACTGTCCATGTACTATTAGGCTCATCGACGGCGATTATATTATTAAGTTTCGCCCTTTCCTTGGCGTCTTTTAACAATTAGTGGTCACCGAGGCAAAAACCAATCCGGAATTGGCAGCCAGTTTTGTTGACACAATGATTATAATAGTATAATAGTTATAGGTCAAACTAACACTTTTATCCCGATTTCGCTCAGTTGAAGGGTTAACGCTGGAAGCGTCAGCAAAGACATACTTTACTTTACGGCGCGTTTGCGGAGCAAAACTAGTTCGGCAAAGTATGACTGGGCTGCCTGGCTTTTTCGCAAATAGTTTCCAATCCTAATTTTACTTTTCCTCGCCGGAACGCAGTTCACATAATTATTACGTCACTTGTCTTCTGTTTTGCTTTTGTTGTTTCTTTTAGTTGGCGTTGATTGTGGCCCAGTCTCGTGACAAGCATTACCGACTGTCGCCCATCAAGTTGCTCGCCCTCAGTCAAGGACTCCAGAGAGTCGCCCAGGCTGCCAAAAACCTACAAGGTGAGTGGTCAGACTGTTGTCGAAAGCCAAAACCAAAGCCAATCACAAGGCTGCAACTTTTAACACAATTTCAACCAATCAGAAACCAAAGAATTTACAATTGGTTTTGGCCATGACTGGCCGAGTATGCTGCCAACATTGTTTGGACTGCAATCTGAAAGCAACATCGAAAACCGTGCTGGTAGTATTATACTATTACTATAGGGATAGCCTATTTAGTCAAGCTTTTGGAGTCACACTACACAATAGTTTTTATGAGCCATGGAACAGGCAAACCTCCAGAATTGACATTTTTAAAATGATTGTGCTTTTAAGGATTACAATCTGAAAATCGATTTAGAACGACAGGCCGAGGTGGGCACGCACATTCATTGCACGGTCAGCTAACACGCAAATTCAGACAGTCCCGAAGGTTATCAAACATTGCATCTGCCCACTGTCCTGGATGAAAGACATGTTATGCCAACTGAAATAAGAGTCGTATTCATTTCCCCAGCCTCCGTTCATCTGCCAAGGATTGGCCACAACACTCCGAACTTTAACTGGTACGGCACAGAAAGACTTATTAGGAAGCACCTGGCGACCAAAGGCATTCATACATTGATGTATCCTACTCATTTATACTAAAGAGACTAAAAGTCTGTGCTGTAAATAATGCCCGAACCTCGTTTTTTTCTCGTCTTATAGCCCAAGTTCGAATAAAGCAATAAAAAACTCGGTCCATACAATAACGTACTTTTCTCAGAGTAATATGCCACATAATAGTAAACATCTTACTATAGTAAACTCGTTTGCTTGGTCCGTGCTGCAAGTTATCTAACCTCGTTTTTACCTTGCCTTGAGGCCCAAGCTTAAATAGGTCGAGATAAAAAACTCGGTCCATGACTTACCGTTTGGACCGCACAACCAATTAATAAGGTGTTTATTATTGTGTCAACCAGTGACCAGACGTGTGTCATACACAAAGTACGATTTTTTCTTCAAATCATGGTTCAGATATATTAACATTACATTGCAATATTTGTCAACACGAAACGTTGCTGGCATATAGACAAAAGAATAGAGATTCCAATTTTGAATATCCTAACTTAAATTTGTCCTTAATAAGTTAGTTATTACTTTCCTCGGGGAGAGTCGAGTTCTACCGCATTATCAAGACCTCAGTCGTGTCCGAGCTCCACCCCTCCAGTTCAGAGAAAAGACGGAAAAGCTGCAGACAAAACAAAGCCCTCAAAAAAGCGCGCCAAATCATCAGATGCACCTCAGAGGACGAACGAACTCCCAGATTTTATGACTGGCGTGACAGTGTACTTTGAAAGCGTTTCTGAGGACGAGAAGAAGAAGTTGGGCCGCTACGTGTTTGCATATCCTTTTGTTTATAGCTGCTGTCTTGAAAGTGTTTTTGAATAATTGGTAGCTATGAATCTACGTGTGAATCAAGTGTATCCATTCATGTCGACATTCTTCTTCGTTAGGCTGCATTCATTAAAAACCAGGAGGGGGAGGAGGAAACGATGGTGGGGGGATAACAATTTTTTGTGCTTTAGAAGCGCCCATGGCGCTAAAAAAAAAAAGACAAATCTGCCTCAGCTTTCTCCAATTAATTATTCAACTATTAGCTATCAGGAGCAATTAACTACATCGTAGTATTTATTACCCTTTCATTTTCGATGCAATCTCCCGAATTTTCAAGCAATTTAAGAAATACATAAATATGCTACCTGAAACCTTCAAATTTCATTGAAATTTCACTGAAAAATGTTCTCAAAACAAAAATCTCCCTACTTATCAGCTCCAGGGGTTGAATATCTGCACTTAATATATTTTTAGAATACAAAACGACTAATAAATTTTTTATGCATGTAGCATGAAAAAGCGAGGTGGGATTATTAGGCTCCAAGGGGGATACATATTTCTTAGCGGGCAAGGGGGATGCATGATTTTTATTGTCTTAAAGAGGGATACACAAAAAAGGTTTTTAATGATGCAGCCCTAAAGAGACATCTATTATTCATTCGGCGGAAAGAAATTAAGAGTTAAATGGCGCCTCATATGATCTCTCGCACCATCACTCTAGTTTAATTTCTTTCCAACTTCTTTGACAGGATTTTATTTTGCACTCTGAAATGCTCACGTTAAGCTGTCACTTAGTGGTTAATGAAATGTCTGGAATTATAACCTCGATTAGAAAGCGAGAAAAGGTGTTGACAATATTTTGGTCAAATCGAACAAAATCCAGATTTCTTCATGTTTTCCCCGCTTCGTTGCTTGAGTTTGTTAGTGACGGCGAAGCGCCTCGTGGATCCACATCTTTTTGATGACGCATTTCATCATCAATAAGAGGACAGACAAATAAAGCATGGACGCCCAGAACTCACCAGTCACAGCCGCCACATACGCTGCAAAATTTGTTAATTCGCGGGTTCTCTTTTATCATCACCCATTCTTCAGGCCAGTCTTACAAATTACGTATGACTTCGAATGTATTTAGCAGCCGAGTCTACCGAGAAGCAAAACAGGACAGTTCAATGATCGGAAAGGTCCCCGGTTTTTCTTTTTTTGAAACATCGCTTATCAGTGTAGAATGTTCGCGCGACTACTTCGGTTTGCTTTAATGTACAGGGCACATTGAGGCTTACCGAGGCTTACCTTGTAATATCTTCGAAGTTTAGTACGTCAAATCGTGAGGGATGGAATCGTCTCCGGGGACGAGGAAAATGTTGTCAACATTTGCTCAAACCAAGCCACGCACAGCACGCGACTGTACAATATGGAAATTTAGAAGCGCGCGCCAAGACTCGCATTCCTATTGGTTGAATGTAAAATCTGACGGAACGCCAATAGCGCCTGCCAAGAAGGCGGAAAACAGTTTACATGAGACTGCGTTTTTTCTAAGGTAAAGCCATAGTAATTGCACACCAGCACAAAGGCCGTATTTAGGAAATAGTTTCAGCCAACCAGAAGCCAAAATAGCTTGCAATTGGTTTTACTCTGGGCCCAGTTTTTCAAAGCACGATTAGGCGACAGCTGAATAACGCATTGCGCATGTCGATGATGTCATCAAACATGGCGTCCCAAACAGTACTCCAGAAGTCCAAGAAAGGCACGACAGTGCGTTTTAGACAAGCGTGGCAGAAATTTGTATAAAGTGAATTTTAATACTACATCAACTCCTTTATTTGACACACTAAAACTAAATCTTACAAGTTTAAAAGTGAGCTCAACAGACGGCCTTCATTTCACTCGAATATCGCTTCAACCCGCTTCAGCCGTACATCCAGGGTTAATGAGCTTCTCTGAAAGACTCTTGAGAGGCGATCAGAATGAGATAACATTGGGTTAGACCTCCTCGAGTGATAAAAGCAAGCACAGGAGCCAGGCGATGCTTGTGCCCTTCGTGATTGTTCGTCTGACAGTCACAAAGTCGGTCCCCCTGGACGTTTATTTAGTCGTTCCGTTCTCCCAATCCTTAAAAGCACAATCATTTTTTCAGTGTTGTGGTACGTCACCAGGCTCGTAGTATGCAAGAAAACTCCAACAAGCGGCAGTAGGAAGTCGGTACGCCGAGATATCTTGTTCCAAAGTCGTTTTTAGTGCACGAGTCGAATTCCTTAAACCCACCCGTTTGAAATTTTTACAAACCGAATTCTGATAGAAAATGAGCTCCTTCGTCTAATGACGTAAGAAAAAAACCTTAACCCCTAAATACCGAGCTTAACCTCGGCGTTTCTTTCCACTTTTCGGTGTCCCGGCCATTTTAAATAGCCCGCAATTTTGCCCGCGTTCCATACCGCTGACTTTGTGCGGCTGCGCAATGCGTTATTCAGCTCTGTCTGATTAGGCTAATCCTGGATTAGGTCGAAACTTTTTTGTTATTTGTAAGCCTGAAAATGTGAAGGTTTTGTCCACAACTGACTTCCTTGATACGTTTTAAGCTGGAACAAGCTTTTTAATCCATCTACGAACAAAAGCCTGCAGTTTATTGGCAGAGAAGTCGAAAGAAAGAATTTCGTTAATCCTGGATTATCTAAATCGGCTTTCAAACAACCGAGCCCTGAAGAAGAGACTAATCAGCATTTTCAGTAAACGCCATCACCACTTGTTTGGGCTCGTGATTACAATAGGATTTACTTTTGCTCCTAATTGTCCATAAGCGTACTACTAAATATTTTTTGGACTTGGACCAATCGAAAAGTTCAATATTCACAATCACACAGGCAAGGTTCCCCGAGACAAGTTGTGGTTTCTTGTGTAAACGGCTTGCTTCGACTTAAAAAACTTTATTGAATGAAATGGGCGCGCCCAGGATGATTCGTGTAGGAGGGTGCATGCGTTTAATAGATACCCTGGATAACATTTTATTCAATTTCCACTTTGGGAACCGTTTTTGAAACCTCCGTTTTCAAGTCATCGTTTCAGTGTGGATGGAAAGAAAAGACGCATAAAAAAGTTTACGTCTTCAAACGAAAACGGATTAATGACGGAGCATAATGTAAAATGAGCGGCAAAAACCATTGTTTGAGCTATTTTACATTTATTTAGGTTCGGCGCATGTGAAGAGCGGCGTCAAAAGATAATGTACTTTATTTTCTCTGGTTATTATAATAATTGTTGTTGTTGTCTTTAATCGGTGCGTATTTACAACGGCGACGTGGTCCAGTTCAAGACTGGGGATGTGACACACGTGGTCTGCAAAGGCGGCACTATATGCAAGGTATTTTAGTGGAATGAATACCATTAGTGAATAGTGTAGTCCCTGCGAGAAATAATATTTGATATGCATCGATTCCCTTCGGAGGGTGCAACACGGCTGTATATTTTGCACGTTACTAAGGGGTATCTGCACGTTACCACGCGATATTCGCACGTTACTAAGGGAGTTGAATAAGGCGGGTCAAACGACGTACTTCACACGAGACGAACTAAATTGAGTGAATTAAGCTCGTGATAAGTTTACTCAATTAAGTTCGAATAATGTATTTGTTAAATCAGTTAAATTCTTTTTGTTGTTAGCTTTTATATTCACTGAATATTTTGATTATATTTTGTCTTTTTTTTATGCAAAAGTTCCTTCGTTTTGAGTCATTTCGATTTTTCTAGTTGTCTCTTTTGTCACGACAAATTAAACATTCTCTAGGAAAAGGCTCGAAGGAAAATGTTCTTGTTAATCAAAAACTCTCCAATATCTCGTTGGTGCTTTTAATGTCTTTTTCTTCTCTTGTTTTTCTCATTATAAGTGTTCCCATTTCTTTTCTTTTCTTTTCTTTTTACTACTATAGGATTCGGTAGATAAATCTAGCAACCCTTCCGGACAGAAAGTGGTCACCACAGAATGGCTGTTCGACTCTTTTAGGAAGGGAAGGCTCCTGAACACGGGTCCCTATGAGATACGGAGATGAGCTCACTACTGACTTGACTCACTGCTAGCTAAGTTCTATCCGTTATAATAAGCTACACTCCTTCATGCAGTCAAACTGCACGGGAAATCAACAGCTTAATCTGCCTGAATAGCGTATTGAAAACAGCCGTAATCAAAGCTGCAGATTTAAACATAACCTTGTGACATTCATGCTGTAATATCGTTTTTAAAAGGTGCAGTGTCACGAGCTGCGCATGCGCGCGCACTTTTTTTGTATCCATACGTAGTGTTTCTTCTATGTGTGGTACAAAATAATAATGGTCAGTCGGTTTGTACGTAGTGAAGGAATTAATGAGCAAGTAAAGGGTTAGTTTAGGAGAAGTGAACTATTTTAGACAGAACCACAAGGTGTGTATCGTCTGGATAAGACGTTTACGCGATTTGGTTGGGCGTAGTGGAATGTGTCACTAAATGAACTACAGGTTTGAAGCGCGCACGTGTTGTGAAACCATTATAGACGATTGATGACGTTCGGCTTTTAACCTTGTTTTGGTGAACGATAAGTGCGGAAGCGCAGACTTTGTCTCGTCATCTTCAGGGAATGGAGCCAATCCACTTGTTTCAAAGACATTGATTATTTCATCAAGAGGTGTTTTAAAATTCTTGATAGGCTCAGATCCCCATTAAATTGTTGCTGGGATACAGCAATCTATATTTGGTCAAAGTGTCAATACTTGAAAAAGAAAACACTTTCCTTGAATTTAATACCGCACTACTTTGCCAAGATGCCGACTAACCGCTTTTCACAACAATTGAATTTGTGAAAAATCTGACGTCAATTTGCTGCATAATTTATTACGGTCATTTTTAAAAATATTTTTATGTGTTCGTTAGACGCGGCTTTTAACAATTGTCGAATTCGCAAAAGTGTTGTTTTGTTTTATCAGCGCTAGTTAGTAAACCGAAGTTTGGCGAAGGGATGTTTTTCAAACTGTTTAGAGCGCTTTTAATGGGGTACACACTTTTACGATTGCTTCATGTTTTAGTGAATGGCAAGACAAAGGAGATACATATGATCTCTAAACTAACCCAGTAACAAAAGCTTCGGGCGTTAATTACCGTGTTTTGTGTGCATTACTGGTCAAACTCAATCCATTTTCTTCATTAAAGTTGCATTGGTGTTTTCCTGTGCCGGCCAATGCCTTTTAAACACAGTTTCTGTCGACGGATCAGTTTTCTCGCCAAGTTCGCAGGGAAAGTTGGTGAAAACATTTTGCAACTAAACAGCTCTCGAGCAAAACGACAAGGCGACGTGAATCTGCCGCATCAAAATGAAATACTCAATATATATCCAAATTTTCCTATTATCTACCTACTTACTGGTAAGGAAACTTCTCTTGAGTGATTTAAAATCTCTTTCGTGGTTTATCAGACTGAACTATGTAATAACTATCCCTTGTATTTTCTTTTCGTGCAGTTTCCTGTTTCGTGCAAACAACTTCAAGTTCGTCCGGAAGGTAAAGCATTTTCTTCATAGCTATTCTTGCTATATTTCTCTCTGTTTTCTCGCTGTATTTTTCTCGTTTTTTCTTTTTTTTTTTTTTTTCTTTTTTTTTTCTTTGTCTCTTTTCTTTTTTAATCCTTTTCTATCTTTCCCTCTTTTCATCAGTCTTAAATCGTGTCTGACTGCTTCGTATTTCTTGGGTTCCATACATATATTGGAAAGACCACCTTTTTTAGATACTCCGAGATTAATATCCCTCTACGGTCGCGGTGTTTTACATCTTAATTCTATTTATAATTGCACGTTTTCCAAAAGAAACAGTGGTAAATATGAAGGGCAGACGCCGGTTAAAGAGAAATGTTTAACTGCACTCATCAAGAGATTCATAGTTGCACCGGTTTGATCCTAGCCATCAAACGTCATTACCTCTTCTAGCTGCGAATCGCCTCGCATTTCTTACCAAACCTTCACAAATTCTCTTTCGTAATATTGCTTTATTCTCTTTTTTATGATGGAACCAAAGTTTTGCAAATTCTTATGTTTTATCCAGCAAAAAATTGGAAAGGAAAATTCCAGAAAATTAATAATTAAAGACTTTCCGAGGGTGAAGTTCACCCAACTCTGAACGTGTGAATAATTAACACAGTTTGTAGAAATAACGTGATGATGTGGCGACCAATTAGCTTAGGTTACATTGATGGACATGCTGAGTCAACAAAATTGTCAACAGATATTTGTTCCACGGGGTGGGGGGTGGGGAGGGGGTTAACAAGAATATTCTGAATTGTAACTTTATGAGAAGTGGTAAGAATGGGGAGTGGGCGGGGAGGGGGGGGGGGGGGGGGTGCGGCTTCTATGAAGCGGTGGTATTTATCTCTGCTTTTTGCTATTACAGACTACATTGGCTGCTATGAAGTGTCAGAAGAAAACCGCGTGTTCATCTCCAGTCCTGGTGACTATGATCGCACAGATGTGAGCCCACTGGACTGTCTTCAGCAGTGCGGCAAGAAATACACGTATGCCGCACTGCAGGATGGGAACATCTGCTTGTGCGCCGACTCCCTGCCAACATCCGGGAAAGTGGACGACTCGGAGTGTAGCAAGTCCTGCCCAGGCTCCGACAAATGGCCCGAAGAAGACAAGGACTTGAAGTGCGGCGGCGAGTTAAAGAACAGCATCTACTCCGCCACGGACCGAATTCTGGGATTCAAAATCGAGAATAGTGCAACGCTTCCTCTTCTGGAGCCAGTCACGTTGTCCGGGAGTCTAGTTAACGGGAGAAACGCGACGTTCGGGTTTGATTTGGGTGATGGTACTGTGAAAGAAATGTCCTCCTCGGAGCCGCGAGTTCGCCATATCTATGACCAGCCCGGCTCTTATAAGGTATCGTTTCAAGCCTCAAATCTCATCACGGGTGATGTGTCCACGTCGAAGGTGCTCAAGGTGGACGACCCGCCAAGCGACGGCGTTCAGCTCTTGTGTTCAGCGGCTGCTGTTGTTGGAGAGATTGTCGAGTGCAATGGAACGCTGACCAGGGGCTCAAGAGTGAATTCTACTTTTCAGCTTGATGACGGAACTAACGACACTTTTTCTCTCAGTAAGTCGCTTTGAGATACTACTATTAATGAGCTTCATTATCATATATAAAGGTCTGTATGTAAACTACATAAGTCTGCATGAGTCTGGACCATTCTCACCAAACCATTGTGTTCGCTCTACGAGAGCGCCGAGCAGCAACATGATGTATGGAAAAAGCATCCTGTTCAACTGAGAACTAGTTTGTAATATGGTTCTTCAGTTTTCATACTCATGCCCTTTTTGTTTTTGTCATTTTAGGCGCAAGATATTACAACGCCGGGCCCAACATCCCTCGAGACAACGTTACCATGCATACACCTCCTGTAGATTTACAAGGAACGGTCGTCATGCAGGCGTACGAGTTCAAACACCCCGGCAGAATCACGCACTGGGAATTTGAATGCGACCAAACTGGAGAAGTGAAGTTGCAGGTAAACGGGCTCTCTCAACCACAGCCCTTTGGGCGCTGAAATTGTCGATCCATCATTTTTAGGGTCCGCTTTAAAAACCAAATGAACAATTGAACAAAAAAGAACTTAGTGGTATAGTAGGGTGTAGTTTCTATTCAGTCAATACTATATCACATAATTGTTTTTGTTCTCGTATGCATGTCCTAAAAACATAGTAAACATGGACAATCAATTTAGTGTTTTTTGTTTTCTTGCAACCTTAAAGTCGACATATTTTTTAAATTGAATAAAGGCGATCAAAATGTCTTAGACAACTCTAGAACTTGCATTTCTTCTTCGTTTTCTTCAGGTGTTTAGACCGGTCTGTTCAAACGGTGAGAGCTACTGCCAGCCAAAAAAGTCCTGCGTCCCTTCAAATCAGGCTTGTCCTCCATCCACTCAACATTTGTGCCCGGTATCCCAGACTTTCTGCTTGTTCCGGGGGCACTGTTTAGAGAACTCCACAGTGGCAAACTGTCCCTCCCTGGATCCCTACCACACGACAGTACCCCGAGCAGACTACGAACTTCTATGGGAAAATCGGGTTAATATCGCCGTTCTCGGCCATCACATAGAGCGTATTTCATTGGCCGATCAACCTGTCGTACATACCGGCGACGTGCTCGGGTGGACATCGGCAGGAGGCAAGCTTGCATTCCAAGAGATTGACATCGAAAAGGGCGCCACTTTCGAGTATGGTTTGGTGCAGAGTGTTGGAGACATACTGCGCAGGTCCGATAATCCCATCAAGTACCACAAGCATTTTATCATGAGTGCGCATTACGCGCATGCGACTTCGTTTTCCATCCGGCGTTGGTACCAGACCCCGGGCCATAGGTTCATCACGTCCAACGTCATGGATACTGTCCTGGTAACCATCGACCGTCCAATCACAGATGTGCACATGGTGTACACCACAATCATCCTGACGGACAAACCGTTTGTCTTCTCAGTGCCGCCACATCCGGGAACCAATACAACTTACTTGTGGGATTTCGGTGATGGCCGCTCGCTCCGAAGCCAGGAGAGCTCCGTTTCTTACACTTATCAACATTCAAGCAAGTTCGTTGTCACGCTGACGGCGTCAAACTCGGTCAGTCGTGTGGTGACAACAGGAAAGATCTCCGTGTTCCATTCGATCGAGGGGCTTGGTTTCAGCGGGCCCATACAAGCCAAGGCACTAGGCGAGGAGACGCTCATCGAATGGAAAACGCTACGTGGGACCAATCTCACCTACGTCGTTGATTTTGGTGACGGAAGTCAGCGCTTTCAAATTGCCACTACCGGATCACACAGCCGGACTGGAACTACCAAACACACGTACAGCGCAGTTGGCAATTACACGGTGACTCTGTTTGCTTTTAACCCCGTCGGGCCGAACATTTCCGTCACTTCCCACGCTGTTGTCGAGATTCCCGTGGAAGGGCTGACGTTTTCAGTGCCCCTACCTCACGTGACCAGCAACGTGTATTTGGCGACTGGTGATCATATGACTTTCACGCGCTTTGTATCCAGAGGAACAAACGTTGAATGTGCGTTTGACTTTCGCGATGGCTCTGCACCGATCATAACTTCGGAAGAAAGTGTTTCTCATCAATACGTTCAGCCAGGAACGTACCACGCAAACGTGTCGTGTTTCAACTCTGTCAATTTGGTCCATCGGCTTCTCAATGCCACCGTAGTTGTACAAGACTTAAAGGAGATCACAGGTCTCACGTTGAGCGCCAATGCCACTGTTAATGGCTCTGAATCTCGAATGATGTTGCACATGACTTCCGGTACCACGTTTTTCTGTTCTTGGAATTTTGGTGACGGTAGTGAGATAACAAAAACAGACTTCTCCCAACTTGGTCAGGCGATGTTCCACACATTTCCCGCCGTTAACACTTATAACGTTTCTGTTACCTGCAAGAATAGTTTAGGCTCTAAGCATGCGCAAACCGCAGTCCCACTGGACATTCCCATCGCGGGCGTGGGTATGACGGGCAGTAAGCACTACATCCGGGTAGGTGAGAATCTAGCTGTCTACGTCACCGTAGCCAAGGGGTCTCGGCTGAACTATTTGTGGAACTACGGTGATGGCCAGACTGGTAATGCCTTCCGTTCACTGGCTGAACCCAAGACACCATTAGAAAGCGCGCATGCGTACTCGAGAGATGGACAATTTGCTGTCTCGGTCACAGTCTCCAACTCGCTCGGCAGTGTTTCCCAGGCCCTGTCCGAGCACGTTGAGGTGGAATACCCTGCGGTGAACATCTCCCTGGTGTCAGATGGACTTGTCAGTGTACGAAAGGGCAATCTTACGTTCAGTTTGAATCTGCCTGCTGGCATCAACCCGCCCTCGAACGCGCTTTGCGTTTGGGATTTTGGCGATGGCAACTCTGCATCAAATACTCCTGAGCCGCTACGACTGTCTTTTCTCCAGCCTCACACAAAGATGCACAAATTCCTACAAGAGGGAGATTTTGTGACCACCGTCAACATCTCCAACCATGTCAGTAGTATGGTGCTCACGACGTCAGTTATCGTTCAAAAACTCATACAGGTTCAACTTTCCGCGGGGAGATTAGTTGAAGATGCCTACGAGCACGGCTTTGGGCCGAACAGGGATTACTTCAAACAGAACGAAGTGGTCATGCTCAACGTTTCATCCCAACCTAACGACCTCAAGTATGTTTGGGATTTCGGAGATGACTCAGCCCAACAGTCCACCTTTGGGCCTTCAGTTCAGCACGTGTATCGCCTGCCTGACACTTACACCTTGCGAGTTGTTATCCACAACAAATTAGCGGTACTGAACACATCTCACCAAATCGTTGTCCAGAAGCCACCAGGACCGATTACGATAAACTGCAGTCAAGCGAACTATCCAGGAGAACCCGCGTACTTTACAGTAAACGTCACCGATCCAGGCACGGATGCCTGTTACACGCTTGATCTGGCCGACACCCATGTCGTCATTTTTGGTGAACCGAGCTGTCGACCGGAGGTTCTCAAGCCTAATCACACGTTTGTTGCCGCAAACATCACCAACACGAGCCTGGTTTTCGAGCACGCGTATGGCAGTGGTGGGACCTTCCGTGTGACTCTAACAGCCCATAATACAGCATCACAAAGGATTACGGAAACTCAGGTGGTCGTTCAAGACAGTCCTTGTAAGAGACCGAACGTACAGATCCAAAACGAAGGGACAATCGCCACTCCGTACAAGATGCCCATGTCTCAAACCCTTGTGCTGAAGAACAAAGTGGCGTTCGATTGCCCCGTTGCGAAAAGTATCACCTTCAATTGGTTAGTGTTCTTCGTTTTGCCGGAGAATCCTAACGATGAGAGCGAGCCTTTGACGCTACCGGTCAATACTGAGAAGACGTTTGACATCCCTGTGAGCGTCGAGGAGCTGGAGAAGACGGCTATTGTTCTCAAGGAACGCACACTGCCGTTTGCGCTTCTCAAGTTCAAACTTCAGGTGACGTTCACTGGGAAGGATCGCGATCTGTCGACTGTTGTTGGCTCGCACAGTGTGTGGATTAAAGTGGAGCGATCTGAACTGGTGCCTGTAATTGCAGGTACGCTTTTAGGGCGGTTTTTAGATGATTGTTTTTTTTTTTGTTTTTTTTTTCCCCTTTGCTACGCTTTTTGAGTTGGTTCAAACAGGTTTGTCATTATTCTTGGCGAATCAGGGACAAAAGTAAAACTCGATTGCGATCTGCTCACGCAAGCAAGCAAGTAGCGATGATATTTTATCGCACGCCATTTCTTTAAAGTAAAACCTGGTTTCTGGTTGGTTAAAAGTGTTTTCTTATAGCCTTTGTGATCGGCGCTATAACTATTTCGGTTGTGGTTTTCAAAAGTCTATCGAAAACTGCTTACCAAATTCGGAAAAAGGAAAATCGAAATAAATCGCAAGAATCTGACTTCTTGTTCTGGTACAGTAGGTGCATTACTCGAATTTTTACAGCGGAAAACCTCAGTTCTCGACAGAAATTCTGATTATATATTTGACCGATTATTCTCGTTGTCATCAGGTGGCAGAAGACGCGCTGTCGGCCATGGACTCAACATGGGCTTGGATGCGTCCAACTCAAAAGACCCGGATGTTGGCAAAAACAAGACCGGTATAAGCTTCGAGTGGATGTGCAGGACGAAAGGCGAACTATTTCCGTCCGCTGACCAGCCTGCCAGTCCAAAAGGAGGATGTTGGGAGAATGGGACGTACAAGTTCGGAGGGAATTCAGAGAAAATTCAAGTGTTCACGGGAGACTTCATTCAAAACGCCATCTACGTGTTCAAACTGACGATCAGAAAGGACACTCGGGTGAAGTCGTCTGAGCAAGAGCTCACCGTGCTTCCTGGACAACCTCCCACTATGGTGCTAAAGTAAGTTGACACAGCTGACGAACTGAATGTGTTCCCCAGACCTCTCTCCCTCTGAATTGAGAGGGCAGTGGAAAAAGGAGCATTACGTCGCGAGTAGTCTGAGTGAGAAAATTGAAAAGAAAACTTGGCCTTTAATGGCTTGCTTAGGACTGAAGGGACTGTTAGAGTACACGTTTAATTAATCAGTCATAAGTGTTTTTCATGTGTTCTCTCAAGGTGTACCTTTAACTGTCACAAAAAGAAAAACCCGCTGGAACCACTCAACATGGAGAGCAAATGCGTAGACGGCTGTAGGGGTGGCGTAAAAATCTTCTACGAGTGGATCCTGTACATGAAAGAGGAGCCAGTACTAGGAAGACGAAGGAGAGAATCTGATGAGGATGATGATGATGCCTGGATCCGGGAAACGAGCTGGATTGCCAACGGCACAAGCACGGGGGTTTCCAAATCCAATCTGGTTATAAATCGGAACGTCCTGTTGTCGGGTAGAGAGTATCGGCTGAGGCTGAACGC
Source organism: Plumapathes pennacea (assembly GCA_964036295.1). NCBI lineage: Eukaryota > Metazoa > Cnidaria > Anthozoa > Antipatharia > Myriopathidae > Plumapathes > Plumapathes pennacea. The sequence continues at coordinate 6,073,036 of OZ038467.1, forward strand.
GTGGAAACGAGGCGGCCAAGACTCCCCGGGTTTCACGGAGGAACAGTTTACAGTGAACATACCGCCCTTTGGGGGAAACTGCTTTGTGACTCCTCTGGAAGGTTTCGCTCTGGACACAGACTTCAGCGTCAAGTGTGCAGATTGGCAAGATCCGGACATTCCTCTGCGTTATTTAATTGGTAAGAAAACTTCCATTTGTCCTTCGTTTCTATACAACGTTTAGGGCTTTCTTATGTTGCCTTCATGGTTTGTTTGTTTGGTATATCTTTGTTTGGTTGATAAGGATTTGTTTATCCGGCTAAATTGTCCATGGATACATTGGAATGCTAGTCCCTGTCAGAACTAGGTTTGGTCTGCGGAAGCCGCGTGGTCGGTTACAGAGTCGGCACGTGGTCGTAAGACGCTCGGTACAAAATCGGAAAGCGCTCGCTACTGTAAAGAATATGTTAATTGAATTTAAGACATTTTTTATTTGTTATATAAATATCGTGTACCTTGTACTTTTTAGCTTCTTAACGTTTTTTGTGCATGTACATTTAATGAAGGACCTCCCTGAATTACCATAATACCATAACACATTAACTGTTTTGTGTCTGACAGACGCTCTAATGGTGTATTTCGATTTTGCCTCAATTCTGCTCAGAACTAAAAAATGGCGACGACATAATCCCGCTCTACGCCGGCTTCGAGACCAAAACTACGGCTGTCTTCTCGATGGGAAAAAAGGAAAACAACTATACGATGGAAGTTCGGGTTAAAGTAGAAGACGCCTATGGCATGACGGCATCAACGGTGTTTACTGTCCGAGTGAGTTGTCCGTGGTCCAAAGACAAAATATTATAAATATGTGACCTATTTTGGAAGTAGGTAGATTACAGGTCGGCACACTCGAGGGGGCATGTTTTGGGGACATGTCCCCGTAACAAATTCCTTGCACTGTTTGCCCAAATATCATGTGGCGGGGACAAGTTCCTTGAAGTGTTTTACACAGGGAAAGTTGTCGAGGGGCATATCTTAATTGTAGATTTGCTCCCATATTCTTTATGCCTTTCGTCCGGATTTTTCATGAAAATTGATCATGGTGTGCCGACCTTAAAGTCCAATGCGCACTAAACGGGACACGTCAGGCTGTAACTGCACTATCGCCATAAAAGTAGTTTACGGATATTTCTATAGTATCTCTAGTATTTCTAATATCTTGCACTGTTTCTGCCTGTCGCCTGTCAGGTAGTGGAGCCGGCTTCGGTTGACTACGGCGCGGTAATTGGGGATATGGGCAGCGCAGTTGGTGAGGGGGGCGAACAGGCGGCCTTGCAGTCGACAAATGCTCTCAATTCCGTTCTCAACGCCAAGGCAGATTCAGGTGGCAACGATACGCAAGCGCAGGAGGAGAGAGCCAAGGTAAAACAAAAGGACGCGGGCACGAACTTGAAGCTGGTCAGTGTAGTGCGGGCGTGTCGATCCTTTCTGGGAGAAATTTGACTGAAAAAAGGCCGTTTATTCTCAAACTATATATTTTTAGTGTTTCAAACAGGGGAGCTGATCTAGTGTTGAAGTATTCACTTTGTAATTGTTTTGTCTCGCTTCAGTTCAAAGACAAAGCAATGTTGTGCTCATTTTTAGCTGTTTTGGTTGCCATGGATGGCGTCTCTGACCAGCTACAAGCGTTTTTCAGTTTATTCGGCCAAGAGAAGCTTGGCGAGTTGTATAGTCATAATGACTTGGTTATGCGAGTTGTATAGTCTTTTTTACCACAACACACTAGTTTCTCGCTCTCTGATTGGTCAATTTACCGTGGTAAATAAGAGTCCAGAGAACGATGCTGACGCCAGCATGTCACGCTTTGCAGCGAAATACAACGGAACTTTCCTGCATATTTCTAAATATTGTGGTAAAAAACAAATTTCCACTGGTTTGCCGTAGTGTGGACTCTTATTTACCATGATTTACGTCATCACATGGTCAAGCGAATGCTTGAATCATGGTCGGCGAAGCGCCTCGTGAGTCCACAACATTTTGACCATGTGATGATGTAAATCGTGGTAAATAAGAGTCCACACCACGGCAAACCAGTCGAAATTTATTAAATAGACGATTACGCTAATCCTGAAGATTTGGTTCAGGAAATGATCTTTATTTTGTCTGACCAACCACGTGTTCTCTTTGTCTTCCAGTTTCGCGGCCAAGTGGCTGACATGATGACCAAGGTCCCTGCAGACAGTTTTGACGCTGTAGCTCAAAAGGGAGTGGCACTAGAGGGCCTGACGCAGGCCACTGGTGAAGTTTCCGAGGACGCGCAGGTAACATTTTCAAGACACGCATTCGCAGTAATTTTGCCCTTGACCAAAGACCTGACCAAACTTTCTTCTTACAATGTCTACCTTAATTCACACGCAGAATGCAACGGTGAATGCCTTGAGCGAGATGGGAGATTACCTGCAGAATTCAGAAAACGACAAAAACCTTGAGGGAACCGCCAAGAGTATGTTCTCCGCCATTGGTAACGTGGTGGGGGCTGCTACGGGTTCAGCGCAAAAGGCCATCAACGGAACGACCCCTGGGGCTGATCCGGTAAATTGAACTTTACACTTTTGGCGAACGCTTAAAGTTGGAAAGCTTTGTTCGTAGTTTACGACGGGTAGTATAGAGAGTTCCTCATATCTTTCGGAATCAGTGCATATGCTCCTTTTAACGATGTTCCCATGATCCCCTTTACAGTCTGCCAGCATGAACAACACCAAGAATTCCCTGAACGTCGTCGATAAGGTCAGCGGTGCCTTCCTGAAACAGTTGGTCGCAGGCGACAAAGCAAAGGCAATCAAAACACCCAACCTCGACCTGGCGATTGGCCGAAAGAGCCTGGAGACGCTGGCGGGAGAAGACGAAGAAGAGGAAGAGGACGATGACGGTGTTGGAGGGGTGAAGCTTCCTGACCCTATGGCGCTGTTTGGGGGAGCCAATGCCTCTACCGAGGATGGGGCTACTAGTGCTATTGGCACAACGGTAGGGTTTTACACTTCAGTCATCTTGAACTTTCACCAAAATCAGGGTAATCACAGAGTTACTTTTTACATTTAACCGAAAATCGCTCTTAGTCTGTCAGTCACTATTTTATTTAGGTTAGTCACTTGGTTATTTGGTTTCCACGTTTCCTACTTTTTTTATTCGATGGTGTAAGTCTGTTTGATCTTCACTTGACAGATGACAGCAATGGATAACAACCCATTTGCCTGGGACAACAGTTCTAAAGACTTGAGCTCCAAGACAGTAGGTGTGGCGTTGACCGATGGCAACGGACAGCCACTTGACCTGGCGGGGCAAGAACTGGAGGTATTTGTACCACGTGACCTGGTTAAAAATCCCGTCAAACCTATGGAGATTAACCACTTTTCTGAGGACGATCCACCAATGAGAGTGCACAAATTCAACCGCTCAAGCACCGAGGCAGGCGTCGCAGTGGAAATTCTACCATTTGACGAACGAATCACTTTCATGGTTGCAGTAAGGTATGGAACAGTTCCCCTCGAAAAAACGTTTCTCGACTGTACGATCACAGTTAAAATAGGCAACAAAATTAAATTTTAGCTGGTGTTGGTTTAGTTTAGTTTACTTGCATAACCTCAAGACTTGGCCAGAAAACCCGGGATGTTTGTCTGGCACTACTTGTTTTGTATTAATTTCCTTTGATTTCGCATTTCACAATTTTCAAAAAATCCCACAATTATTAACATCACAACCTCAGGTTCCTAAGGGTTAAAAATAAACTCACTGACACATTGAAAGCCATCTATCATAGTACGAGAAGCAAGTGAAATTGTTCTCTAATATTTCTTAGTGTAAAGTTAAGGCTTCTTAGACTAATAATAAAGCCTAAAGCCGTTGCAATTCTGTGCTGTTTTACTTTTGAAGGTACGGCAAGAAACCAACAGCCAACCATTACGATTTCAGCCACACCTACCCCACTCTTCCAGCAGCGAAAAAAATGAAGAAAAAGCCCCATCCATTTACATTTGTTATCTCCAATTACTTGTTAAATGATGTGGCAGGTAAGGGTCGGAAAGCACTGTATTTAATCTTCAGCCTGTCTTCGTATTGTTGTTGTCGTTTATCTTAAGCACCCAATACATACACCAATCTTCTCTGCTTGTCTTCGAATGTCCAAACAGTGTCTGAAACCTTTGTTTAATTTCTTCAGGTGCAAATGGATCGACTGAAATGAAGCAATTCTACCTCGGAATAAAAGCTATTAACAAAGACCAGTTGGACAACCCCAACACCACTTACGGCCTAAGAATATATCTTCCGTCCTGCAAGATGTTTCTACCAGATCTAAACACTTGGACCTCAAAAGGTTGCCGGGTGAGTGTATTCGAGATTGCCTCGCCGATAGTCCAATGCATAAAATTGTACGAAAAACACATCGAGAAAATAATCGATCAGTGATACAACACTACATAACTTCATAACAGCGCTGAGAGTCCGCCTTTCAAGAACAAATGTCCTACTGAGTGATTTTGCCAGTTGATAACACACTATGCGGTCTGTGACGAAATAGAGGTCTGGATTAGTACCACCGCAGAGCTCGGGGATTACCCTGTTTAATAATAGCATATCTCTGATATCTTAGGTTGGTCCAAAAACGATTACTAACAGCACACACTGCATCTGTCAACCTGGGGCCGGAGACGAGGACGATGAGGGGGAGGACGAAGATCCCACGACCGGAGTGATTGACACACCGATTCAGTCAGCACAAACGGGTGACGAAGCTCCGACAAAGCGTGTCGTAAAACGAAGGCGGTTCAAGAAGAGTGTGAGCAAGGTGTCGTTTGCAAGTAAGTTGTTGAAGCAGTTATCGATGTATCAATGCGAAATACCTCTTCAGTGGATTGCGAGCCCTGTGCGTGAGCGTAGAGATAAAACGTATAATGAATCATGTGAACGTAAAGCCTGGTTTTTGTTGACGCTTCGAGTGCTACAATCCTAGTCAAAAAAAATGTTGGGACACCAGGACAAAGTCTTCTAATTTTGAGTTTTTCGCGCCACCCCTCCCCCACTTCAATGCTGAAGTGCGCATCTTCCATCCCTGAACCAACATTGATCGGGGGAGGGGAGGGCGGGTGCCTTTTTGGCTAACTAGGCCAGCCAAAGTGGGTGATATCAAAGACTTTTGTACAGGATTGTAGCTCTGACGAACGGTTAACGCCCGAAACGTCAGTCAGTAGATCGAGCGTATTATGATATTGACTGGAATGGGTCGCTCTGTTCGTGTTTATCAGGTAGCATGTTTGTGGCTCCCAACCCGATCGATTTCAACAAAGTGTTCAACGCCAACCTCGCAGAGAATCCGATCGCACTTGCCACGGTGTTGGGGATCTTTGGCGTGTACGTTATTCTGGCGATTTATTCTCGGAGAGAAGACCTCAAGGACGTACAAAGGGTAAGGTGGCGGAACCGCCCTAAAGTTAAAGGACAGGTTCAACAGACAAAAGTAATACCAGATGGACATGGTGGTGAAGTTTTCTCGCACTGCTGATTGGTCTGTTCAAAATAAAACCAAGCACAAATTAATTTGACTCTGATTGGTTAACCCTTTCACTCCCAAGAGTGATCAACTTCAATTTTCTCCTTCCTATTCGGCAGCACAAATATATCATAAAGTAAGGAGAACTTGGTATTTGATACCTTGCTCAGATGATAGCTGATTAAACTATCAATTCTCACTACATCTCTCATATAATTTTCTTATAAAAGGTTGGGCGAGTCTGCATTTTGAACTTGGGAGTGAAAGGGTTAAAAGCGTTTTCTTACGTGGTTTCATTTCGGCTTTCAAGAGTTCAATCAGAAACCGCTCTTTAAGCCTAATGTATTGCAGTGATACATTACTGACCCTGCCGTTTTCGTTTAGCTAAATTGGCTTCTGATTGGTTCAGAACGTTTTCTTGCGGCTTGAGATTGAAATTTTCAAAGTCATCTAGAAGTGTTTTCTTACTCTGATTGGCGCTGTAATTATTTTACTTGTAGAAAGTCAATCGAAAATCACTCTGTGCGAGTTTGAATCTTTTTTTTTTTCTTTTTGACGCAGGCCGGTGTAACGCCGCTTGAAGATAACGACCCGTCAGATCGTCATCACTACGAAGTAATCTGCTACACGGGATTTGGCAAGAAAGCGGCCACGACGTCTCAGGTTTTCTTCACGTTGTCAGGAGAAGAAGGCGAGAGCGAACCACGTGCTCTGAAGGATCCCAAGCGCAATACCTTCCAACGCCGAGGGGTGGACGAATTTCTGGCCACATTTCCAGCGAGCCTAGGCGAGCTAAACTATCTGCACATTTGGCATGATAACTCGGGTAAGTTGCTCGTCCTAACGCGTTCTGGGTTATTTTAGGCAGCCTGCACCACAAATTTGTAGCAGCATTTGCTCTATCTTTATATTAACTTCTGCATGAAACTATTGTTCTTGGTGTTGTTGTCAAAACAAGGCTTGACTGGAAGTTCGAATTTATGAGATAGTCAAAGGTTGATGCCGGCGATAGAGGTGGAGACGGTGGTGGGCATCCGCATCAGCTTTCGTATGACCAAGATATCAAAAACTACGTTCTCCTTACTGTACTGTGTACACGTGGGTAGAGTTTGTAACGAGAAACTCTACCTTGATTACCCTTTTTCCAAAAGGCCAAACAGAGGTTGGGCTCTCTGATCAAGTTTTGGTTGGTACCACGTCATCGTTCGCGCGCATACGCGTCATTTGTATCAGCTGACCAAAGTACTAGATACCATGCTCTCTTTACTGTGTTACTTCAATCTCTGTAAATATCGTAGGAGTTATGCCTCTATGACATTGGGGCTCTCTTATTCATCAGGTACCTTCGATCTCTTATCTTCATTTCCTCGTAACGCGACAAACAATCTTGTTTTCTCTGCCACAGGGAGGTCGCCATCTTGGTACCTCAGCCGCGCGATTGTCCACGATTTGAACAACGACAAGAAGTATCTGTTCATCTGTGAGGCCTGGCTGGCAGTGGAGGAAGGCGACGGCACAGTGGACAGGCTCATCCCTGTGGCGGGACATGACGAGATGACCAGCTTCAACCATCTGTTCTACTCCACCACGCAGAAAAACTTGGCCGATGGTCATCTATGGTTTTCCATCTTTATGCGCCCGGCCCGTAGCCGCTTCACGCGTCTTCAGCGACTGTCCTGTTGTCTGACACTCCTCTACATGTCCATGTTGACAAACGCCATGTTTTACCAGATCGGCGGCGAGAGTGACCCGGCCTCGAGTCTGCAGATCGGCCCGCTCTCGTTCAGCCTCGCTCAGGTCGGGATTGGTATCATGAGCAGTGTCATCATCGTCCCAATCAATCTGATCATCGTCGGGATTTTCCGAGGTGTCGAACCGAAGCCGACTAAGGCCGAGTTAAAGGAGCGACGAAGAGGTTGGTTCTGGTGGCTGAGGGAGCTGTTCTTCTGCTTCTACAACCCGAAGGAGAGGAAAGACGATTTTATCGAAATCATGAAGAAAAACAACAAGCCGGACGAGTTTCTAGACTTCAGCAGCCGCACAAACATCACGAAAGCGGTGGAAGACGAAACCCAAGGCGAGTTCAACGAGGGTTTCGGACTCGGCGACGATGACATTAACTTCAGATTCTCTAAGGAGGAGCGTCGCGAAGAGGAGCAGAAGAAACTGAAGAAGAAGAAAAAGAAGAAGAAGAAGAAGATGTTGCCGTATTGGTGGCTCTATGTTGGCTGGACTCTGTGTTTCCTGGCTTGTTTCACAGCGGCATTCTTTGTAGTCTTGTATGGTCTTCAGTTTGGAAAAGAGAAGTCCGCTCAGTGGATCTCGTCTATGCTAGTGACGTTCTTCCAAGATGTGCTGATCAGCCAACCGCTCAAAGTAATCGCCATTGCTCTGGTGATTGCTTTGATCGTCAAGAAGCCGCAGGAAGAGGAGGAAGAGGACGACAAGAAGAAGAACGACGATGAGGAATGGCTTCACGATGACGTGGGTGGGGGTACGTTTGTCCTTTTTTACCCTTTCACCCGTCTAAGACAATCCATCAAGGTCCTCGATCCAGGCCCCTCAGATCCCTGGTCCCAGTTTCTGGATTTCCGGATCCCAACTTGTGAATTCCGGTTCTTTAGATTCCAGGTTCCGGTTTCTGGATGTTTAGATCATCCTAGCTTGTGATTCCGGCCCTTTAGCCCATTTCTGGCCCTCTGGATCCCAGCCCAACAATTTCTAGACCATACTGTGGTGGATTCCAGACTTCAAACTGTTGTGGAATCCGATGTTGTTGTGAAGAAGACATGCACCCTATAATTACTATATCTGCTTAGATTCTCGATGGGCCCAATGGAACGGGAAGAAGCTAACACAATTCCACGTTTGGTGTTACTTGTTGGATTATTAATATTATTATTGCCAGATGTTGATCGTGATTATGTTTGCAGATTCTGACAAGAGAATGAAGCCCAAGTCAATGATCCGTTTCCAGCCGCCTGATAAGGAGAAACTTAAGAAGGCGCGAGAGCAGAGGTAAGGAATCCTTCGACATTTATCCCGGCTACTTATATTCAATAACTTTCAGGCACCCGTAACCTTGGCAATTTTCATACTTCAGTCTACAATCAGATAGTTGTTGTTCAGGTTATCCAACTGACTTGAGTTTATAAGATACGCATCATGTTTCTCCTAACTTCTCTCGTGCTTTTTTCTTAATTTTCGCGTGTTTTATTATTATGTTTCTAACTGAATGTTATGTTCAGTCATTACCATTTCACAGCAACAATAAATCCTCAGAATATAAATTCTCCCAGCTGCAAAAGAAATGTACAGTACGAGCGATATGGTAAGAATTGATAGGTTAATCAGCTTTCATCTGAGCAAGCTATCAGTCACAGTGGTCTAATATACTGTCAGCGCTATGTGGTACGTCTTTTACGAGAAAATTCATGAGAAAACTGAAGTTGATCGTTCTCTGATGTGAGAGGATTTAGCTGGTATGATTAAAAAGTAATTATTAGTAGTATTTGTATATCCTCGATAGTCCGCGCGCAGAAAGCCTTCAGAGCAACCCCGGTGATTACGCCGTGATGCTACACCAACTGAGCTAAACTTCTCGTAACTTTTGATCAGGTTTAAAGAGATGAAGATGACGGCCATTATCAAGGAAGTTGTGCTTTATGTGTTTTTCGTGGCCTGCCTGTGTATTGTCAGCTACTCGCACCGGGACCCCGTGTCCTATCAAATAAGACGGTCCATGGAAGACGCCTTTGTAAACAATGTATATGGAGGATCAAAGTACTTTAACTCGGTAAGTGGAAAGTGAAGAAAAATTCGAGCTGGTAAGGCTCCCTTGATTCGGTTCATTCCACGTTTCTTTTGTTCTATTTTTACATACTATCAAAGAAATTATACTAAGATTACTCCATTCATCTTCATGGCGTTTTCGCTTTTACATATCGTGGCTGGCAAATCAAGCGATAGCAAAAGACGGCACTCCTCAAATGTACCGAACCTATTGCAAATTTAGCTCAACTATGGTTTTGCTTAGTCATTTCCATTAGGAGCGATGCTTGTGAGGAGCAGCGTCTGAAACGGGCCTTAGTCGATAATCAAACAATAAGCCATGATGTTACATAAATCAAACCTAAAATAAAATTCGTGTTTCCGCATCAACCCTAGCTCGATATTCTTTACTTTGCAGATTGACAACCGAGAGAACTTCTATTTGTGGGCCGAAACATCTCTGATGAACGCAATGTTCTTCTCTGAATGGTACAATGGACAGCAGGCAGAGGAACTAGGCTACTCCGGCGACCAGCTCGCCTATGTGATTGGAGGGGCCAGGCTCAGGCAGATACGGGTTGAAGATGGTAAGTTTCCATGTTTAAGATTATGCGTTCAAGTCACTGCGTGGTAATACTGACACACTGTTAGGACGTATTAACCCTTGCCACTCAATTCGTACTGTTCAAACTCTGGGTTTAAACCATTATAAGTCAAACCACGTCGTTGTTTTGTTGTTGTTGTTTGTTGATGTTGCTTTATTGTCTGCTTTCGGGACAGAGCAGCACGGCATCTGAAAGGTTTAACTTGCTGCATTATTGTCTTCCACAGACAGTTGCAGTATTTCTCCACTGTTCAGGTCCATGATTACTTCCTGCCATGACTGGTACGGCTTCTCCTCTGAGGACACCGGACAGTACGATGTTGCTTGGGAACCGCTGAAAAATGAGTCGCTCTACAATCCTCCGTTTACGTACCAGGCATGGGAGTTCAACACGTCGGGAGAGCTGAACACAATACCTTTCATGGGTAAGCGTCCCCCGAGAGGACACTTTAAAATACCATTCTGCAGGGGTCGAAATAGTGAACCTTTATATGCCTCCAGTAAAAATATGCCCCCTTTTATGCCTTTGAACGGGCAGACGCCAAGAAAAACCGCACGCAACTGACTCGACAACGCGGCCAGTACGATTGTCCTTTTGACTGAAGCTTGAAAAGGGACCCCTTTCGGGCGGAGCTTCCCCATGCAGCCGAAAACGAGGCCGACTGCGAGTGCGAAATGAGTTTGATTTGCATAAAACTGAAAATGTTTGCTTCTAATTCAAAGCAAAGCCTAGTGCAAAACCTTTCTCATGAAAACCAGTCTTTTTCGCGTGTCCAGTCTCATACAAATCAAACTCATTTTTTAAAGAAAGGTTTCGCAGTAGGCCTCGTTTTGGAACATAGGCATCTCGGAAATGGACTGTTACTAGGATGGCTGAGTTCTTGAAATTAAGTTGAGTCTCTAGTCTTGCCTTTGATGTAATCCCCTTCGACCTGTTGCAGCGTACGTCAGTAGTTATGGGGGAGGCGGCTTTGTAGCAGATTTGGGCGACACGAGAGAAAATGCGCTGAAGGTGATTGAGACGCTGAAGAACAACACGTGGATTGATGCACAGACACGTGCGATCATGACAGAAATCGCCACGTACAACGCAGTCTCCAACCTCTTCTGCGTCATGACATTGGTGGTGGAGTTCTTACCAACAAACGGCGTCTTCCATTATACCGACTTCAAGATTGCCCGTCTCTTCACCTTTGGAGGCGGTTTCGAGACGTTCTTGATGGTTTGCGAGTTCGCCATTTTGGTCTTCTTCGCCAACTTCATCTATCAAGAGCTGAAGCAGCTCTATAGAATGCGCAAAAGCTATTTCAAAGAGTTCTGGAACAAAATCGAGTTCGTTCTGATCGCCCTGGTCTTCACGGCCGTGGGTATGTTCTTCACCCGCGTCATGCTGGTTGGGAAAGCCATCACGCGTCTCGAAGAGAACCCTGGGAAGTACGTGAGCTTCAGCCGCGTGGCGGCCTGGAACGAGGCCTTCATGTACGTTGTGGCGTCCGTAGTGTTCCTGACTTGGATCAAGGGAATTAAGCTACTGCGATTTAATCAGAGGGTCTCCATTTTGGCGCGCACCTTGCAGGGAAGCGCAGGGCCGCTCGGGTGTTTCTTCATCGTTTTCCTGGTTTTCTTCCTCGCCTATGCTCTGTTCGCGTTCGCCATCTTCGGACAAGACCTGAGCAGCTACTACAACTTCGTAACCACCTGCGAGACGGTTCTTGGGATTCTCTTGGGTGCGTTCGACTTCCTGGAGTTGCAAGAGAGCGCGCCAATCCTGGGGCCGATCTACTTCTTTTCCTTCATGGTGTTCGGTTCGTTCATCCTCACCAACATGTTTCTGACCATCGTAATGGACGTCTTCTCCGAGGTGAAGGAGACGATCAACGAACAGGATAACGAATACGAGATCGTCGACTTCATGATCGGGCGCTTTAAGAAGGTCACCGGCCTGCAGTCCAACAAAGTCACGAACGCGGAGGACCAGAAGAACTTCGAAGGAACAGATAAGAAGGCGCTGATGGCGATAAGCATGGAGAAGGCAAAGGGAGACATTGGCAAGAAGGCGAAGGCAAAACAAGGGGATGCCATTGATAAAAGGTTTTCGAGACTGGAGTCTCAGCTGGCGGACCTCTACTGTGATGACTGGGCGGAGGAGAGGATCCTGGATCACTTTGTAGAGCGACGCTGGGGTGTAGACACAGAGCAGGCATACGCGGAAGCGGAGGAGGAGCTGTCACTGGAACGACAGAAAGAGGAGCTTCGCCACGACATGTACGCTGCCCTCGACAGGTACGAACAAACTACAAAATCTAAATACCTGTGAAGAACATTTTAGAAGAGTAAAATTTTATAGAATGCAAACTAAGATTTTTGAATTTGTGACCAAATCAGCTAAACTGCATGAATACTACGAGGGCGAGGACGATGAATGAGGACAACACAGACGTTGATGGTGATTATGACGACTACGGCGACGATGACAATAACGATATTGACGACGATGGTGGTGATGATGATGATAGTGGGGAAGATAATGATAATTATGATAATAATAACGATGGTGATCATGATGATAATGATGATGGTGATGATGATAATGATAATGAAATGACTATCATACAATGATGAGAATAATGATGAATATGATGTGCACTGCTCCCAATAGATATGGAGAAAACGAGGATGGAGGAAGTGGGTTTCAGCTCAACTTGGACGGGCTGGATTACACCAAACAGGATGCTGACTGCTAGATCTCTCTTCGCATCAGGAATGCGAATTTCATCTCATGCACTGTGGGGCTAATATTTTAGTTATTCAATGTGTTGCTCTGGTTAGTGGTTTTGATATTTATTGAACCGACGTGGGAAACCGTTTTCATGTATATAGCTGGAGTTATTTAAGGTTTACTGTGGTTACGCTCGGACTTGTTTGCCAAGATACCTGGGGCTTAGACTTTGTGTTTAGAGTCGTGTAGGTTATGTTCACTGCTGTAAATAATTATTTGAAGGGTGTTTCAGATTTTATAAGCCGTCTCCAATATTTCAATCTCAACGGAGCAGTTATCGGAACCTATAATATGGGTATTCTTCAGCTTCCTGTCGACAGGAGTAACTCAAAAGCCATGTCACACGAGAAGAAATTGCGCCATCTTTCCAACTTGCAGCGCAACAAAAAAAAATTGCTAGTCGATCAGATGAACAATCTTCTACTTTTAGCAACATTGCGTAGTTTAGCTGCACCGTGTGACATGTAACCTTGAAACTTGTCTCGCAATGCTGTCGTCAGTGTTGCGAGACATGCATGTTGCAGGGAAAATTGTCTCGTGTGACATGGCCTTAAGTTATTATATAGAAGTAGTAACTGACAGCCGCATCACAGTAGAATCGACGAGGTGGAAAGAGGAGAGTGAGAACTGAAATAACTTTTAGCGTACCATGTTTTGAATTTCACTGGCAGGGTCGGTTACTAGTAACGTTTTATCATTTAAATAATTTTAAGTTTTTCGATGGTGAACTGCTCATTCTACTGAAAACCAGGTGATTGTCCAAAACCAACTAAAACCGTAATTTTAATGCTGTAAGATATTGCTTTCAACCAATGCAGATGCATGCCAAAGTAATTCAATGTCCTATGTATTGTCTAATCAGAATTCAAGAAGTCGCATTTGTTCATTTCGTTAGATCGCCCACGTTTTGAGAAAACACCTCGGTAACTCATAGTCATTAAGCCTTTCACATTTTAAATTATGCATGTCTTGATCCACTGTCTAGTTATTCCAACATCCATTTATCTGTCCATTAACCCTTTCATTCCAAAACTAACTTACCAACTTTAACTTTCTTCTACAGTTTCTTGCCAAAAATAGACCATACAGAAAGGGTTGACCTTTTATAACTTGCTCAAATGAAAGCTGATTGAAATATCAATTCCTCCTACATCACTCATACAGTTTCTTCTTAAAAGGTTGGGAGAATCTGCATGAGTTTGGAAGTAAAAGGGTTAATTTACTAATTGATCTTCTTCACATCCCTATTCCACCGTTAATCAGTTTCCAAGAAAATCATCAATTCTTAATCCACACGTACCTCTATTTTGATTCATTATCCACTTGCTTCATGCCTCCCACTCCGTGTAAATGCTCTCAGCTTCACATCACCGTTATGTATGATAAATCTACAGTCCTGCATAGAGTAAACTACACAACAGTGAAATTCAAACTATGAAACGCGAGAGGTTGTTCTCTTTCTAACCGAATTTAACATTTATAACCGTAACTAATATTCTGTTAGTAGCGATTTGTGTATAAATACCCGGATATGTTCTTGGTCAAAACCGTCAGTGAAAAGTACATGTGCCAGCATAGTTTCAGTCCATTTTAAGTGCCGGAAATATAGTCCCATCGTTCATTCTAAACACAGTTTGTCAGTTCTGTTTGCGCAACACTTTAATACAGTTTGAAGTAAATAAAAGTGGGTCGAATTTGCGGTAGTACAACTGCTTAAACACGGATCCTGACTATAAAAGGACCGTTGGACAGGCCAAGCTGTCACTCATTTCGCTCCAGACCTCGAGCCGTGAACATCACCACCAATGCGCTCTTACATTTCAGTGATAACAGCCGAAGAGAGAGAGAGAGAGAGATAACTAAAGCGTATAACTAAACACATTATACACAATACTTTCTGAAATTTTATTTTATTACTTTGAGCTCGACAGTATTTATTAGAAATGTCAATTGTACTACTATTTTAATTTAGGTTTAGGATAACACGTAAAGAAATGAAATCGACATATGAGTACGAGCGCAATGCGAATTTCCCGCCTAGACCAACGGGTCTTTGGCTCAACCAGATAACCGCAGGATCAAAGGTCCTTGCTTGCACGGTTTTTGATTACAGCGATAGACACAACATTTACACAGAATAAAGAAAGTGTTTCTCGTTACCTGCCGCTAAGGAGGGCAAATCTCGGTTAGTGTGAACGCATCAACTCTTCCGTTGGCCGAAGGAAGGAACACCACGACTAGATAAATGTCCCCGCTCTTGCTGCTCAAAAGAATCTAAAAGCCGTTCCAACAACCTAACGTTTCCCAGTGGCGTTCGGCCAGTTATCGAAAGCACATTCTTCGCATGTTGAATACGCGTCTTCAATCCTTTGAGGCGATCCTCCATACGGGATTCCACTTCTAATTGGATGGTAAAATCGCAGTCAAGGAGCTCGGGAGGTCGTTAATTTTGGCTTTTTGGTACACGAATGATCCATGATAACCAGCTACGCCAAAAATTGGAAAGCTAATGTACCAATCAATTTGAAACTCGCACATCCCCCCCCCGGGCATACCCCGGGCATTTGATCGCCTCCCTTGCCCGGGGAGGCGGGAATTTGACCAACCGCTCTCGCCCGGGGTGGGGCATTTGACCACAACCACGGAGGGGTGGGGAATTTGAACTCGTTCCCTCAATTTCGCCCCGCTTTACGCGGAAGTGTTTTAGCTGTGCGTACGGTGTGTGCTAAGTGTTTATTTTGTCTAAATTGAGAGGCATATCAGTGAATGTTCCAAGCACAACGTTCATTTATCGAGGATCAATCTCCGATGTTGCGCCGTTACGATTTAAACAACTCGCAATAAAGCGCTGCTTCGCTGGCTCAAGGTATGGTGTGAAACCTTATCATTGGATGCTAAACAAATGCATTTTGTTAGCCGTACGGTTTAAAGAAAAATGTCAACGACTTTAATACCCTCGGCGCGTCGGAACACGACTCGCGGCATTTCTTGTCAATAATTCCGTGTCAATTCCCTTCGACTTTTTTCCTCGGCCCAGTATATAAATAGTTCATAAATCTGCTTCAGTCTTGCAAATCACTCGTATTTACTTCCTACAGTGTAATTCGCTTAAAGAAACAATTTTAGCCAACGTACTCACCGTTATCGAGCTCGGACGCGCGCGACTTTCACAATAACAAGTCAAATTGTTAGACGTGTATCTGTTTTTCAGCGTTTGTTTTGCCCCGGGGGTGGGGCATTTGACCACTAAATTCAGCCTTAAACCGGGGCATTTGAACAGTCATTTTGGCCCGAGGGTGGGGAATTTGACCATCGGAAAATCGAAAAGTTCAAATGCCCGGGGGGTTGCCCGGGGGGGGGATGTGCGAGTTTCGAATTGATCGGTACATAAGCGATCGCGTGCGCGCGAGAAACCGCTCAATTAAAGGTGGAAGAGAACAACGACAATTGTTCAACTTCCGCCATCAATGGAGCAGTGTATAATAATAACCCCCACAGAGCATGCTAGGATGAGAAAGATCGCGTTCAGCTGCTCTGCAGGCTCAAAAGACAAGGAGAGGGGAGACTGTGGCAAAGTAATGGTGGGCCGAGGTTGACAGTGACGGTTTACGAGCGCGAAATTCAAACGTTCGTCAAAAAACAGCCAAAATCGTCCAAAAGCAAGTAAATAAACGCAACAGAGTACTTTATTCACAACAATATTGTCCACAACTGAATATTATCTTAATTATTCTCTTGATAAAGGGAGAGTTTTACCGAATGTCCGCCATTTTATTTTTCAAAATTGTGCTGACGTCACGGGAAAGGGGGAGGAGCTATCCCTTTTATAGCGATGGTCCTTGTTTAAGCCTTGTCCTCACTAGAGTATAAGCATAAGCATAAGAATAAGAATGAGAAAGCGACAGTGGTGACATAAGCATAAGCATAAGGAACGGGCGCGTTTGATCCTTATGCTCATCCTTATGTCGCCACTGTCGCTCTCTTATTCTTATGCTTGTGCTTATGCTTATGCGCTAGTGAGAACCAGGCTTTAACGTCGCCTTTACGCAGGCATGGGAAGGAGCGAAATCATCAGGAAGGCCTTATGTGGCGCAAAGGCGAATGGCGCCGCACCAAACTCTCGTGGCAAAATATTACCGCCAAAGTATACCTATAATTTCCAGTGATTTAAAGCAATACTCTGGCTCCGCTTTCGAGCTTTCACTAAAGCTTGTACTAAGGCGTACTTTTTAAGGCGCTTTAGAACGAAAGTTACTTGTTTGAACTTTGCCGCTATTGGTATCGCTTTACATCCTCCCCCCATGCGGTCTCCTAAAGCGCGTTTTTTACGGTCACACACAGATTTAGGCTAATTAAGCAGCGCTAAAGCGCGCTTTAACTTTCTAGTGTGACCTCAGCCAGTGTGACCAACGCAACACCATCATCTCCAAATATTCTGCGTGCAACACTTCGCGCCGGAAAGCAATCGTTGGCCCATTGGGCAGATGCCGTGTGACCTTTACACGACAAGGCGAGCGACCACGCACGTACTTCGCATTTCTGGGAGTAGTGGATGAGACAACTGGCCGACTGCCTTCCAAAGAGTGGTAAGTGAACTTGGCTTGACGTATTTACGTTTGAGGTTGCATTTATTTGCGCTGGAATAGAAATTAGACGAGATTATTTGGAAAATATTTAACTGACTGCGGATTAAGTACTCATTCCAAACGAATACCAGAAATGAAACAAAAATTTCGTTATTCTGTTCTTTCTGTTCATATGCTGGAATATCTATATACAGACAGAAAATCTCGCCATTAATTAACGGCGAAATGTTGTGTCTCTCTATATACAGACAGAAAATCTCGCCGTTAAATAACGGCGAAATGTTGTGTCTCTCTATATACAGACAGAAAATCTCGCCGTTAAATAACGGCGAAATGCTGTGTCTGTATATAAGGTTTGAAGTAATTGTTTATGTCTTCACCGCTTCTTTGTTGCAATAATTCATACGTATCTGTATATAAAATTAACGACGAAATTCGTCATTGTATAAACTCCGGTCCATTATCAGTGCGCGGCCGAAAGTGCGAGAAGCTAGTGGCGCTCTGCGCGAGAACTGAGGACAGCTTTTATGCTTTTACAAAAACAATAAATATAGTTCAGTATCGATTTCTAGTATTGAGTCTCTTGTCTTGAGGTTTTACAAGCGTTTACACAGAACTACATTACAATGACCGCGACCACACGACAAAAAGAAAACGTATTTCCGGAACAAAGACAGCCGGCTACCAGAAACTTTGTTTAATTTCCGGCTTGAGATGATTCTGGGAAAACGTATGACTTGAACCCCTGATAACTTCAACCACTTCCCTTGGATTTGCTACACTCTATAGCAGTTTTTAGAAGTGGTCGCCCAAAGCGGTCAATACTGACTACAGGAGTTACGTCACGAGAAATATCAACGAGGAAAAATGATTAGGGTTGATTGTGAAGTGGGTGAGCGGAAGTAACCATATTTTTTTTGCAAAGAACCGTATTTAGTGGTCCGATATTTTCCCGAAAAGGGCTCCTGTCGCAATCAAAACAAGTTTTATTGTACAAATAGGTGCTAACCTGTCTTTAGACAAAAACTATGGCTTTCCTATAGCGAACCAAGGCCAATATCTATAATTTTTAATCTAATGTCAGGCCGGAGTGTCACATTCGCGTGACCCCACGAACTGGCTCGAAACGCCGCCCAGGCAAAATATTATTTACGGCGTTCGGCATTTGATACAAACTATACGTTTTACCACAACGCTCATATGTATTAACGTAGACTAAACTAGTTCTCACAAAGACTTTACATATTAAGCATATTCTATTGAATTATATTTAGTGCAAGTACATGTATGTTTCCCCAATATTCAAAACTGCCTGTGCAAGCTTGGGGCTAGATTATTAAAAATTATCGCAGAATGTTCTTCTGCTGACCGGCGCATTATTTTGACTCGTAAAGGACCTGTAAAGTTGATCGAGTCCACATAATTTAGTCTGTACATGTATTTCCGGCCGCTTATCGTTCCTGAGCTGTTATAACGTTTGAAAGTCACTATCTTGATACTTTCGAACACGAACCCCTTGACCGCTGCTTTTGACAAGCATGGTAGGCCCTCGACTAGCATCGGCAGTTTCATCTTCCGGGCTATGTTGTTTGGAAAAACAAAACCACACCAAAGATTTGACAATCATGCCACCGTAGGTTCCTCCCAGGACGACAACCAGAACTACGATGTTAAAGCACGACTTCCCCTGATCCACGTAGAACCACAAAATCATGGCCGAGTTCTCTGCGGCGAAGAGAATATACCACACAGTGGTGGCCAAGAATCTTGTGACCTTGCTCATTGGTTTGGTGCTGGAGCGAATATAGCTCAGCGGAGAAGTACGAAAAACGAAGATGTAAGAGAGCGAGTGGCAGAAGATAAACTTGACTATGTGCTGGATGCGTTTGGAGTTCCACAGAACAAATCCCATCAGAACTACGATGAGCCAGTGAACGGAGACAATCAGAGACAAATACCCTTGCACTGTGATCGCAAAAAACACAAACGCTCCGGCGCGACCTGCCATCAGTGCAACATTACCGATGAAAATGAGAATACTTTGCCAGAGTGTTGGGTTGCGACGACCGCTGTACTCCGTCAGCACTTCGCTCGAGGTGATTGTGTACGTCAGAGACAAGAAAGAAATTGAGACTGACACGAGATAGAGGGTCCTTACCGCCATACACTCCTCTTGCAGTGTTTCATACTTCACCATAACGTACAACTGCAGCAGAAGCTGTGGGCCAGATTCCAGTAACCCCTCTACAAGCTTCATGTTCTTATTGTGGATGAAGAGATAATAAAGGGGGCCATCGTCTTTCTTTACTTCCATTCCGCCTTCAGTCTTCCACAAAATGCGGAAGTTTCTTGTACAGAACAGGAACAATTCCAGACTGTGAAATGTCGGCCCGAAACAGGCACAACTCAGGCAAACGTTCAACGGGATTGAGCGGAAAAAGAGATCCACTTCACGGCGGTTCATATCTTCGTTGTCTCTGTCTAGTGTGCGAGTCGTGCTAGCCACAATAGACCAGATACATGTCACAAGCAGCGGCAAAATTATCAGCGCGAGGCCAATACCGAAACAAACTTTACTTATCTTGTAGTACTTGGCACAGGTTAACGCGTCCGTTATAATGTCTGCAACGGATAAGCCTGCTTGAAAGAGAAACAGAAACGTGTGGTACCATTTCAAGTGAATTTCCTCAGTCATGATGATCTGTTGATCAGACTCGGTTGTTCACGACGCGATATTGGACTGGTTTCTGATTGCGGAAACTTGCCCTTTGTTTCTCGTTCACCGGAAGTGTTGTGTGACGTCGCCAACGCCGGAAGTTTGTTTAGCGGCTCCTCCCCTCCCTGACCCGTCATAAAATTTTCATACAAGGCACAGGAAGAGTGGGCCACACGAGCTTAGATGCTGTCAAAATAATACAAACAAATCAAGAGCAGTTAGGTCCGACTTTAACTGTGAATCTTTCCACTAAAACTCGCCCTGTAAAAGTATAAATGAGTGATTAGTTCCAACTGACAAGGGGACTGGTCAAAATCACGGGTTTTGTTTGAGTGTTCAACATCAAACGCTGACATTTTTGTGACGTGGAACTGTTTATCAGTCGAATGAACTTTTATTGTATTGGAATACTTTTATTGGTACCTTTTAGGGGTCAAAATAAGCTTGGTCTGCGCCCATTCCCGTCCTGTTTATGTGGGAGTCACGGGGGTTATTGTACACATAAAAGTGCCTTGTCATCGGGCTTGTCATGTCGAATGCCAGAGTGCTCAAAACATACGTTCCAAATGAACAAAAGATTAATCATGCCGTCTTGTTCTTTCCTTAGTTCTCGGTTTGTTTGATTTCCATTTCTTCAACTGAAAGTAGTTAGATTACAGTATATCAAACCAGTGAGAAGTCAACTGCGAAAGAACTGATCTGACAACAGTAATGTCCGAAGTTCAGTCGCCCATGACATCATATATACATTCAACTTCCTCTAAGACAGACACCCTCGGGACCAGCTCCAACTGTCCGTTTTAGAGGGGTGTCCGTCTTAACCGTCTTAAAGAGTTCAGTTAGAGTAAATTACTGAAGAAACGGCAGGGACCGCTCCTACCAGGTGTCTGAGAGAGGTGTCTGTCCTAGAAGGGTGTCCATTAAGACGGAGTGGACTGTATACCCAAGCCATACATTCTTTGTAAGTCGTTTCCCAAAAAAAAAAAATACTCAACGCATAATTTTCAAATTTTCGGTAATTACTAAGTCTGACTTTTTTTTTTCTATTTATGGAGTTTCCTTGTTTGTAGCTTGAATTTTGATTTATCCTAATGATGATAGACATGTAAACAAAGATCGTCAACCTTGTTTCCAGGGCCTTTCCTTGGGAACGAGATTGAAAGATCCTCCGTTAGATTGACGTTCTGACCAGCGTTGGCTTGTCAGAGCTCTGACGCGACGGGCTAAGCCCGACGCCTTATGTTTTCCGTCAGTACGTCAGCACAGACCAACTGCGCCTTCTCGCAGATCCTTATCCATGATCAACAAACACGGAAAGGTCTAGCATGTTCCAACATATCTCAAGACTAAAAAAAGAAAACTTAGAGTTTAATTGAAACTAGCTGAAATTGAGATTGATGCTGGGACTGAATCGTTTAGCGTTGTATTCTGAAGCACGAGACAAGGCCGTTACATCAGCGTTTTAACTTCTTTTCTTTCTTTCTTTCTATGTTTTTTTTTTTTTTTTGAGTGATTGAACAGACTGCTAATTGTATAAACTTCCGCCGGGTTTTGGAAACTTTGCGATCGTAATTTTTGCTTGGATACCGAGAGTCTATACTAGTAAAAACTTATCCACAGCATGAAACAATCGCTATTGAGAAAATAGGTTTCAGCTCTCTCGGAAATACTTCCCATTCTTCTATTGAAATGAGTGATTGTTTCTCAAGATTTTACTGACAGGTTGTGCCTTATTGTTTGGCTCTGCACCAAACAGAATAAATTAATCAGCTCTGTTTCATCATGAATATTGATTGTGTGTAAAACCTTCGGATCTCGTCTTCACCAAGTTGCACACGTTTTTTATTATAACTTGCTGACAGCGCCTGGTAAGTCCTGTATTTTTATGGCCGCCTACGTACACTGTTTCAGTGCTGTTATATAAATAGGAACTATAAGTAGCTCAATTTGTGTAACTATAACTATAAGTAAGTCGATTTGCAGAGTCGCATCGAACATCTACCGGTATTTTGTCTATTTTTGAGGTCGTCTGTCGTCCTCGGATATAAATCGCGCACTCATATTACGTAGGCTGGACAAAGCCCAGCTGCAACGATTTCTAAGCGCACAGTTAACTAAGCAAAGCAAACCGCCAGGCGGCTGCTTCAAGTCGCTCGGTTTCTGGTTCATTACGTATAAAACCGGTTTTGCTTTGCCAAGGGCAGCATCTTTACGGCGGGAACTCAGATGCCGACATTTCTCATCATTCCGTGGCTCTTGACTCAAGTGTCTAAACGTGACAAATGAAAATTCAGTAATTTACATTATGTTTGAGTAAAAATATCCATTTTCGCTTAAGAGGCAGTACTTCGTGTTGGCACGTTCGGCATGTTAAGTAAACACAGTCCAGAGAAACTGACTTCACGCTGCAGGCTGGTCGGCTGAAAACCTCGCACCCTGCTGCAATCAACATACAGTGTTCGTGACCACTCAGCCAAAAATTGACTGCACGCAACAAAGAAAGTAAAACTATATTTTGATAAACTGATATTGACTGCAAAAAGTAATGACGCTGACATACGATTTACGGGTGTCTAAGGAAAATAAGGGGGAGGTATTTAAGGACAATATTAATCGACACTGGTTTGTAATTCACATACTGCACGAACCTGATTTATACTGAACTGGAAGTACACTGTCGGAAATTCTAGAAACTTCAAAAGACGAGAGGGCTATATTTTGTATTATAAGGTAACACATGCACTTTTGTCAAAATTAGCCCTTTTGAAAACAACCACAGTATACACAACCTGTAGCCCACAAAGCCACCAAAAGGGTTCACAAAAGTAAACACTTTATGTTACAAGCTCCGGTTCTATATGATCGAGGTTCTGGCTACATTGCAGCTGTAATGTTTTACACATGGAAGTCATAGCTGGTGACAGCATGCATTTATATACGTATATCGAACATATTAAAAATTTGGTCACTGGCTAAGAGTACTGAGACGCGAAAACAGTACCGACGAATTAAAGTATACTAAGTGTCTTATGTTAGAAGGAGCAAAATACATATAGTATAACTTGTACCATGTTGGGGTTTCATGTAGGAGCTGCAACCAACTTCTACCTTAACTTAATTTTAGTTAATTTTTTGATTAACTTCTTAAAGACAAGATCCCTCTACAAGAATGGGGTGGAGCAGTTTGGAATAAATAAAGATTCGAAAGGTTGTGAAAAAAAAGAAAAAAAGATGCAAGACGAACATAAGAAATGGGAGCCGGCAAAACGTGTACGTTTTAAGAACTTTATTAGGTAAAACTACAAAAATAATGACGAAAGTACTCATTGAGAGCTTTAGAGTTTTATTTAATACCCGGTCACAACGAGGTTTCTTTCTCAAGGAGGCGCGGTGGGGAAGATTACAGGAATGATATATCAATTGAATATTTTATATTAGAACAGCAATTCAAAAGACAGCTCAAACAAAACGGCGCGGAATAATAAAAATTGGGCAGTATGGCGGCAGTAAAATATAAGGCAGCCTACTTGAATTGTCGTTCTATATAACAACTTCATTCTATATGATTCATATACTATTCTCTCACACCCCTACCCCCAACCCCTATTTTTTATTTGGGTTGGACCATTGTTCTAATATCACGTGCAAGGTTACGGACACACAGCTGATCTCTGACGCAAAAACATAAAAATAAAATAATACATAATACATAGTAATAAGAAATAACAAAAAATAATAATTACTGAACCGTAATGCTTTTGAACGCCGAATCAATGCTTTTGAAAGAATATTTAACGTGCATGGAAATTGGTTCAACTTATTTTACATGCACTTGTGAACGTTTATTGAATCAGTCTCTGGTTAATAATAAATTCGAAGTTGTCACGAATTTTGCTGGATTCATTACTTATTAATGAATAACGCTCACAACAATAACTCGTGTGTTTTCAGCTGACATCACGAAGAAGCCCACCAGCACAAAGTCATCAAGGCCACACAACTCTTCGCGTGAATTGATCGTCCGAGCTAGACAATGTTCCCAGCAATTCTTATTACTTGGGTTTTACACCTGACGTTCATTAAAGGTAAGTTTCAAAATACATTCAGTTTATTTTACCTCATGACCAAAGTATGTCAGTATCAAAACGTCGCAAAGCAAAATATCATTATTGTCAAATCCATGCAAGCGGATTGCCGATCGTTTCCGGTACATCAGGGCGAGCGCAAAGCACAAGGGAAAATTTCTGATCCTGGTGTTTGCCTTGCATTGAGCCTGTTATAATTTCACTCGGGACTCCTGCTTGTGTCGCTCATGAAAACCAGGCTTAAGCCACATGGCTTATAGCTTAAGCCTGGTTTAACTGAAGTATAAAGCCGACTTCATCTATTGTGTGTGTGCCTCGTTCAACAGTTCGATCTAACAAGATATTGCTGCCGTGACTGCTGCAGAAAGCAAGAATTGAAACAATCCCCTGTCACGTTGCGTTTTTGTCAGTGCCGATCGTATGTCACAAGTATATTTGATACGTCATTCAATAATTCCCCTGTTCATGTTTCCTGCAACATCGTTTTCGTAATTATTCCAGTGTTCGTATTGTTCATGTCAGTCATATCCTGCTGTGTTATAAATTAAAGTGTAACGCAAAATTTGTCCCTGGAGAGGAGGGGTGAGGGTACAGCCGGACTATTAGCGATATTTTTAGGATGCCGCGGAATGGATACGTATTTGGCCGTGCAGTCACCTTATTTTTGAGTCAGCGGTCATTGCACGAAATTGAGAGTGCCGGTTTTGTAGTGACGCTCGTAAAACCTTAAGAATTAGCCAAGAGGTTCAATACTGGGTATACTCGACCACACGTTAGTTCAATGAATTTTTATAACATATCAAGTTGAGGCTTACACACGAGGTGAAATTTTACCTCGAGTTAGACGATGTTCATATAATAATGGCGACGAACGTTGACCAACAGACGTGATGCTAAGAGCTTATGCATCGATCAATTCCAGCTGATACCTGGGTGACAGGTGAAATAACAGAATATGCATGTCGATTTTTCTCATTTGGGTTTTGTAGCACAGAGACAGAACCCCCCCTGTAGTCCTGTGCTGACAATCCTGCCCATAGACGCGCCTTACTACAGATATTTCCCGTACTTCGTCGAGCTTCATCGCTGTAATGGTGCATGTTCGGTGACTCCTTCTATCCTAAGCTGCTCAAGTAAGACTGTCAGCGACTACAGAGTCTATGCACTTCACACCCAGACCTTCGAGCGGAAGACTATAACTCTGAAAAACCACACCAGCTGTGAATGTTCGTGTGTTCAAAAATCCAGCGACTGTGACCCAGAGCTGGAAAGTTGGAACGAAGACCAATGCAGTTGCATCTGTAATGATAAGGATTCTCCGCCTGTTCCATGCAAAGATAATCTCGAGTAAGTGAATGTGAAGTTTTGCGTTATCAAGGTCATCACCATCCCCCATGATTTATTAAACTAGCAGAACGTCATCACGCGTTATTTATCCTCGAGGAGCACCCATCGGAGCTGTTCCACAAAATATGTGTTCCGCACTGCAACCTGTCCTGGCTGGCATGAGATCTATCTGCTTTTTTGCTGGCTGGGAAAAAAAATCGGACTGCTGGGAGAGAGATAGCCGTTTTCAGTCTCGCTGGAGGCATGAGAATAAGTGAGACTGCAATCGAGGCTACATTTTTGTTTGAAATGCTGACATTTTCTGACAAAGTGGTACACCATCAAGTTGCTGGCTGGGAGATTTTCTGGGACCGCTCTGCTGGGAAACGGATATTCTGAATTGCCTTCCTGGGAATGTGGAACACCTCTTTGTTTGCCAGCAACGTAAAAAAAGCAGAAAATAAACTATATTTTGGACAAATAACCATACATTTGCGCAAACTAACGTATTTTGAGAAATATCTTCGTTGGGTGCTCTCGGTCCTCATCCTCATCATCATCACCACCACCATCATCATTCGACTATCACCTTATCAACATCAACATCGTCATCTTCGTTAATATTGAACTCAATCTTCTCCGTATATATATATATAAAGAGGTTATTACACGGGAAGGAGTGTAATACGGCGAAGTATTTTTACGAGTCGGTTTTATTTTTTCGAGCCTGCTTCAGGCAAGAAAAAATAAAACTGACGAGTAAAAATACAGCCGTATTGCACGACTTTTTGTGTAATAAGTTGTTTATTACACGACAAACGAAGCGGGGCAAACATTCTCGCCGCGCGCAAAATGGAACAAAAAAATGACGCGTTCGTAAACTTTGCTTGCGAAAACTGATCACGTAAGCTAATAAACCAGTTGATCTGGTTCCTGACGAGTGCAATACGCTCCCATCTTTGCACTCGTTTTGGCCCGTATTTGCACTCGAAAATGTGAAGTCGTGTAATATATATATATATATATATATATATATATATATATATATATATATATATATATATATATATATATATATATATATATATATATATATTACCATTAAACACAATCACCAGTCATCATCAGCAACAGCATGAACATTTATCATCACTATCCGCATCGTAACCAAGTCATCATTGTTGTCGACATCACAATCATCGCCACCACCATGCACTGCCAACTTCATCCTACGAATACTCTCAGTAGCATTCAACATCACCACAACAAAACCGAAAATAGACCGACACAAATGCAACACCACGACAGTAACGGACAACCCAAATATGTCACATACTGTAAACAACAATAATTACAATGATAGCAGCCAAGAAGGCGAACGCTGATCCCAACAAACAAAGATAATCAACATTACGATGACCTGACGCAATTTTTTTAAAGTAAAACCAAAGACTGCATGAGCAACAAAGTGATTATCGTTTTTCGTGGTCATTTTTAATCTACCTCCAATGTCAGGTGGGACGGAAATCAGTGTAAATGCATATGCAATCGACCACCAGATATATGCGGGGACAATCAGGTGAGAGATTCTTTACTCGTTTGATTTTGATCACTTGGTGTTTTGTAACTGTAGCCCATGCACACAAGTGAAATAGTAAAGCGTCACACTGAAAAGACCCTGGCATTCACTCATAACTTTTCTTCTCGAAAGGCTGGGAGAATCTGCACTTTGAGCTTAGGAGTTAAAGTGTTAATGAGAGAAACATTTGTCTCTATCAGGAATGGAGCAACGAAGTTTGTGGATGTGTTTGTAAAGATAGAGTCGTGAAACTGTGTGTGGCACAACGGAAATACCTGGACTCCGAGAAATGTAAATGCGTTGAAACACTCCCAGAAACCTTGCCCACTACAGGAAAACGAACAGGTAGATATACAGGAATCCTTTGTTTTGAGATTGTCTTACTGTGTTGTTAAAAATTTGCCAGAACGCTCATACAGTATTTTTAAATGCATATTTAAAATATTTTAAAATATTTTAAATATGCAACTTCGACGTAAACTCTTGGAAGGTCTTTATCTTTTCCAAAACTGTCTCTGTTTATGAAAACTTGGCGGCAAAACTTTAATGCAAAACAATGTATAGCAATAATAAAAACAATTAAAAACCGGCTCCTGGCGAGTACAAAACGCTCCAATATTTGCAGTCGTTTTGGCCATAATTACTTGCATTCGAAAATATGAAGTCGTACACAAAGTAAAAATATTACGTCTCTTCTTTGATTTCAGCGAGTGATGGCCTTGATAGACGAGTGTTTATCGCAGCCTTGCTGGTCGAGTTCCTCTTTCTAGTGATCGGATTCGATATATTCCTCTACTTTAAGTACAAGTGGGGCGTGATTTACTTCTTCCTAAACAGAAAATGCTGCGCGCCTCGACATCAAGGTAAAAGTCTCAAACTCCATAGCAACAGAAGCAACAGCAATAACAACGTTAAACAGCCAAAACAACAACAACAAACACTTGGAGGCCACATTGGATAATCTCCCGAAAGAATGGCCCGAAACGGCCAGTCTCGCGCGAAATCTAAAATGATCGAGATTTTGGCCGTTTCGGACCATTTTTTCGTAGCATTGTCTATGTGGGCTCCTGGCGATAATAATAGCAACGACGACTCCAACAGCAACAGCAACAGCAATAACAACAACAACAACAACAACAACAACAACAACAACAACAACAGCGTAAAGACGTCTATTAAAAGTGATTGATGATCCACTGATTCAGTGTCCTCGTATCAGTCCCAACTTGTTCATACTCCAGGTTAAAGTCTTCATGCAGTCAAACTGTGATGTCATATGTTAGATATAAGCTAGGAAAGTCGAAGTTAATAACTCTCAGAAGTTTAAAGCGGAGTCTCATCTCAGCCCATTCTATTAGTACAACGTTTCTACTATAGAAGTGCGGGACTCCCCTAAACCTTCATGTTTTACCTCACTCAACAGAGAGGCGAAACGGCCAGCATCCCAGCATCCCAGAACCGAAAACCAAGACGCCGACCAACCTCTGAAGAGCATAATATAGTTCTTTATCTTCAAATGTCGTGTCAAATTTAAACTTTGAATCCAGTTGTTTTACTCTTTTATGCCTTATCTTGACAAAAAGAACAGACTGGGTTTGTATTCGGGAAATTTAGTGCGTAACCAATTCTTCTAACATGTACCTCATAGCTTATATAAACTGAAAGGAGAAGATTGGTCTTGATCATTACCGGTCACTGATAGACACAAGGGAATCAGCAGCAGTGTAAACATATTATCCTTTTTAGATTCTTTAGAGATAAATTATTGATTAACAAAATGATTTGTACAGTACAAAATCAGTTAGAAGCAAATCAGAAATACGTGCCAATGAGTAGTAGCTCAAAATACAACTTCTCTTTGCTATATCAGAACAGAAACCTGCCGTACTGTATGGAGAAATAATCAATGATCACTCGTACAGTGGGCAGCTCATCAAACTATAAATTCTCATTGTGTGGCACTGTCTCTTCGTGCCAATAGTGGAGAGAATTTGTGCAGTTTCAAAGGTTCTCAGCTTTGATTAATTTTGTTCTTGTTTATTTTTTTTGAAAGACTGGACAAAGTTAAGTAAAACATCATTCCGGACTACTTAGTTTGAATTAGTTAGTTTAATTTATACTTCACTTCGCCACTCGATCACTCCCTTAACCTCATATAACTCATCCACCATTAATCTTAATAAAATAGTACAGGGGTCAAAATACCCGTGACACAATTCAAACTATGATTTGCATAAAATAAACAAAACTAATTTATAAGAAAGGTAAACATAAGTACGTGGGTTCAGGGACAAGTCCCAGTCTTTGGAATATACATCCGTGGTCTGCCGTATTCACACAACATGTCAGTATTTTATTTAGAAAAGCTGTTATTTTTGAGAATCATGTAAAAATCGCCAACTTAGTGCTCGCTAAATGGTATTTTATTTATCTGGTATTAGATAGGTCTTATCGCCGAATTAGGAGAAAGAAAATAAACATATGCTGTCTGTTTTAGGTTTTGATCTGTTAGCTTAATTCATCACACCATGTTTTAATTTTGTTAGAGTAACTGTAGGTTATAGCGTTTGGGAAAATTTTGGAAAGGTACTAAAGGAGAAAATTCAAGTTGATCACTCTAATTCAATCCAAATGTTCTGCTTATGTTTGCTTCCCGGCTTCACAGTCTGTTTGGTTGTTTCATCTTAAATACGCAGACATTGACTTGTTTTCTTTATCTCTCGAGTTTTTGTTCGACCTCTATATAAATTCGAAACTATTTCTAAATCTGTTCGGCATACACACTGAAACAGTTGTAGTCTTGAGAGGTTTATCACGAATCAAGAATGTGGATCTGAGTACAAGGCGGGGGGGGGGGGGGGGGGGGGAAGAAAACGAGCAAAAATCGAAGTTGGGGAGAGGGAGGGTGAAGTTCGGAAATATGTATGGATATTTGTCCTTGGACATTATCCGTTCCTCGACGCTCAGTATTCGCTTCTCAGAACAAATGTTCTCGCAATTGGACAAATATCTGCCGGTGCATATTTCCTCGCCAAAAAGACATTCAGTACGTATTTCTTCAGTCGTAAGGGAAGAAGAGTAAGGAAAATCGTGATTAAAAGATGCAATCAGTTACACGATCAAAATTTTTCTACGCTGCGTTTTTAGTTCAACGGTATATCGCTTGACTCACCTATATCCTGTCAATCTTCCGTTGTCACTCCTCGAATATATACCTGTAACCTGTAAACACTGGAAACACACACATTCTACAACATTATACACGCAGCTAATATTCAAAATAGAACGTTCCTTAAACATGCCAACCTCTAGTCCAATTTCTAGTACAGGAAATTTATCACTCGCGTATCTTTCTGATGAGTATTACTATGGTATACTTGCAGTTTAAACAGGTTATTATAAACTCTGCAACAGCGCATACTAACTGTCCGTATACCGCTGACAATCATATGGGCGACCGCGCGCTGCAGTATAGCCGAAAAGAAATGTTTTCTACGCGGAGACACGTGGGAATGGTCCGTGGCTTATGTTCGGTAGCATATATACACCACTCCCCAGTTGTCGTGTATTCGGCTTGACGCCAACCAGCATCATCAAAGCTTTGCTCGGGGTTATCCCAGCTGCCTTTCTTCCTGTTGGGAGTTTTTCGTGGTTTTTCGTATCCGAGTTGTCTCAGTCAAAAAAGGTGAGTTTCTGGCGGTTATAAATTACGTTTCAAACATTTAGGTCCCGTTTACACTAGAGCGAATTTATCCGGATTCGTGAAAGCGTTTACACTAGCTTTTGTGAATCCGGTGTTATTTTTAGTTAACGAATCCGGAATCGAAGTGGGAACTTTGTATCCGTGTACTTTGTATCCGAAATAGTTTTCAAGTGTAAACGGGGTCTTAGATACGGTATTAATACTTTTTGGTCTAAATGAGATGACACTATCGATCGGTATCAAAACCTCGGCATCAGCCGATTATATATATACCCAGTAATCTGACATTCCAAGTTCTCTTTCTAAACTCATTTCCGATTAATTCGAAACGAACAGTGAGTGGTCGCCTGGATGAAATGCCCCAAAAACTGGTCAGCACTGAAAATCTTGACTCCGACTCGTGTACACAAAATTCTCGACTCGAATTTTGTAAATCATGGCTTTAATAGCTCTTTGCATGGCTTCGTTATTTGTTTTTGTTCACAATGAAATGACAATGCTATACAAGTGGCATGCAGTCATACAACAACATAATCATAAAGCAACAATATTAGGTATATGTGTTAATTACATATATACTTGTACAATTGTATGTTCAGTGAAAGCAAATAACTCCAGTATAAAAGCTTCTACTGATCGATTATATGTGACATTTTCACTTCATTTTTTTTTCTTCAATCAGATTGTGTGATCCAAGCCTTGGCACAAGCTTTGAGGCGAGGGCCCTGGCACAACTCTGACACTTGTGTTCTGGCAGAAGAGCCTTGCTTTGAAGATTGTGCCAGTTTCCCACAAAAAGCCCATCAATATCACTAATTGGCAGCTTTCTTAGAAAAATACTGATATAATTTATGAATTCTTGTTTACATTGCTTGATACATTTTCATTTGAAAGGTTAAAATCATTAACTTGGCAATGACAGGGTTAAGCCTTGAAGTTGTCTTCTTGCTTTCCAAGGATATAAGCCCCATAAGTGTAAGGCATCTCTATCCTTGTCACATCATCAGACTGATAAACCAAGTCCTTGGTGAGTGCAGAATCCAAGGGATCAATTACACAGTCCAGTGTGGGTCCAAATGAAAATGGTGTTGACATCCTCTCATGGGTGGCAGAGCTCCACACACGATGTCTTGTTGCCCGGTAGAGACCCTTGGTCCACGCCTCCAGGCAAGCTCCTAAATTGACGACAAATGTGCCTAAAAGAATATGATAAATAGAGAAAGATCACACAGAAGTTCAACAGGCCAAAAGCTGTGTCAGTGTAAATATGATGGGTTATGCTGAATGTGTGTGGACAGCAGCTAGGTTACTGTAGCCTGGCCCCTCGTCAGAGAAAGTTGAGAGATTAGCTTTAATATGTTCCACATTTGATGTGCTTATACCTGTTATGAGCCCTGAGCTTAGACAACTTCATAAGGGTTATTATTATTATTATTACTAATATCATTATTACTATTATTATTATTATTATTATTATTATTATTATTATTACTATTATTATTATTATTTATGTATATATGTATTTATTTATTTATTTATATAATATATAACTATAGATTTTGAGTTCACTCCCAAGCTCAAAATGCAAATTCCCAGGAGGTTGGAGGATGAAGAACCTAATCTCTTTACCTGGGATAGGTGGGGCTTTAATCCACGTGCCATCTTGGACCTCAACCTCCAGCCCTCCAACATCATCCTGCTGTAACATTGTCACCATCCCATAATCAACATGTGGAGCCACTCCCCAAATATCAGACTCATTCTTTGTTGGGTAGTAATGATAGAAGGCTTGCCAGACAGCAGGGGGGTTAAACTTGTTCACAAAGAAACCCTCTTCAAGGACAAGAGATTTCTCAAGGGCAGACATAAGGGTGGACCTGATAGAAATAATAAAAGACATAATAAAAATTGAGATGTGGGTTTAAGGACAAAGTACTTCTCAAGGGTGGAAGAAAATTGGACCCTGATAGAAATAAAAGATGTTGAGATGTGTGTTCACAGATAAGAGGATTTCTCCAAGGTGAAAATCAATAAAAGATGTGGACCTGATAGAAATTAAAGATGATGAGATGTGTGTTCAAGAACAACAGGATTTGTGTGATACAAAATTGCATGCAGTGATCTAAATATTCTGCATATTACACTACATGTACAGCAGATGTCAGAAGTACTTACCCAATCAGTTTCATGTGGGTCATGTATTCCATTAACACATTATGAAAGCCAGGCACATCCTTGCGATCTGGAAAGCGACTGGGACCAGATGATTCATCAAAGCAAGCATCAGAGCCAAACAAGAGCCCTTCCCTGTTGCAGTAATAATCTGCTGTCCATTCACTAGCTGAAATAACATAAACCATGAAGTATATATTAATAACATAAACCATGAAGTATATATTATACACGTATCAACAGAGCAGCTACATCGAACTTCTGGAATTAAATATTCTCCTCAGTCTTCTGGAGTATGACATAATTCGCAATAGTTATGTACTAATTTTGATTAGAAAAATATAATATTGCATGGAGCTTTGTATCAGAAAGCATCAAAATCTTTGGCTGCAAGGGCATTTTGCTCACTGTTTCAAAGTCATGGGATTGCATATTTAAAGGTCATGGAAAAGGCGTTGAAAAGTCTTGGAATTTTGCACCCACGTTTCTGTGTGAACGCTCATGTAGCTGTTTACAAATCAAGCATGCTTATATCAAGTATTTGTACCCAGGAAATCGAAGTAAAGTTATCAAATCGAATATTATTATTATTATCACAAACAGATAATAATAATAATAATATCTTTATTATTATTAGACTATGAAAAATATGTAAAGTGACATAGTATAAAGTACTTACATGGCTGGACATAACCTAACCATGGCTGAATGGGGCTGTTTTCAGGCATGTGAAGTGCCATTTTCTTCTCCACAGGCAAAGCAAAAAACTCCCATGCTTTGTCCATCATTTCCTTCATGGTCTTCTCTTCCATACCGTGACCAGTCACATATAGAAATCCAACATCTCGGCAAGCCTCGTGAATTTCTTTTATCGTACCCTGGGCATTTTCACCATACGAGCCTGGAGACCAAGAATCGAGATGTACTGTACCTAAAAGTATATAGTCACATCTCCCAACCACAAAGTCAAAGAAGATGCAGTATGTGTGATGGAACAAGAATATTGCTTGTTCAGTCAGCTTCAGTCATTGAACAGGTATCTGAATGCCAACTTTTCCATACCATGTGATACAATGTTTCTAGTGATCAAGTGCTGAGACTGAGAACCACTGTAAATAAAAGTGAAAATCCTGACAGAAATTGAATACTGCCCAAATTTTGCTGATAATGGTATGTTCCATTATATGACATTTTTTGACATTTGATGGGGCAGGGGGCTAATTTTCAGGAATTATACTGTAGCAGTGTGTGTGTGTGACTGTGTATATGTGTGTGTGTGTGTGTGTGTGTGTGTGTGTGTGGGGGGGGGGGGGGGGGGGGGGTAGTGGGGTTGGAGCTTGGACTAGCGAGTAAACTGGAGATCGATCTGGCTAAGGTGTGAAATGCTAAGGCCAGGATCAAAAAGTGGGAACTTTGTATCCAGATACTTTGTATTCAAAATAGTTTTCAAGAGTAAACGGGGCCTAAATCACAAGGAGGAAATCTGATAACTGGAATATTTTGCAATGCGAGTAATTATTTAACCTATTTGATCAATAGAATAAAAATCTATATTCCTTAGGGACCATTCATTATTTGTGCCCGGGGGGGGGGGGGGGGGGGGGGGGAGTGGCAAGAAAGAGGGGGGTCATGAAAAAATCAAGAAACTGAGAGGGGGGGTCATTGAAAAACAAAGGTATAGAAAGGGGGGCTGTCAATTTTTTATAATTATCAATTTATTGCTCACTTGAGACATTCCCTCCAATAATGTTTAGAATATATAAATTTCATTACATACAGGATACAGTTGAACAAGTCTGTACAGTCCATTGACATGAATGCTGTACTTGCTGATGTTTGACAGCAACTCAGGTTACCGGTACTACTTTTGTTGTTATCCATCGAATCGTCGATTACTAAGACCAATAATATTAAGACTTTTTAGGTACAATATTTCAAATACTCTTAACAGAAGCATTCAGTCAGTAAAAGCTTGTGATTTATTGAAACATGTATACTAACAGTAACTGTGCAGGGCACAAGATATCAATAACTTTGAAAAGTGACTCGTGTTTTTCTTACTCCCACCAGTGAAATGACGGATGCTGAACCTGTTGATCAAACGCATTTGAAATACACTGGATAATTCTATTGAACGTTTTAGACCTGCACAAGAGCTTTTTTCCACTAGTATGTACTAAACTATGATGGAACCTCCACCAGTGGACACCTGCTGACACCTTTACTGTACAATGTATATAAAATTGTAGTATGTAAAAGTCAATATAAAAAATAGTCACAATAGCAAGAGAACGAAGTCGTAATACTGAGCCCAGATCAAGTTTGGTGGGATGACTGTGCTAGAATTGGCACTTTGTCACTGTTAGTTTCCTGTGAATCACTCTGACCCTCGATGGAATCAGTGCTGCTATGATGCGCAATAATAATGTCATCCTCACTGTCACTTTCCGCATCAGAATCGTCAGAAGAAGTATTGCTGTCACCATTGTCACTGGTATCTTCTGGTAGCATTTCATGGTGCTGCAGAGAAACATATTAGATATCCAGCACCTCACCCTGTCTGTTGCAGACATGTGCATATGACCCGTCGCACTTCATCATTTTTCTTTCCCTTTAATGGAAGATTGAAATGATTAAGATACTTTTCTAGCTCCTGAATGTTTAACTTCTGAACTTGCCCGGTGCGACACAGAGTGTCCCAATCGTAGTCATCAAAACATTTATGTCATTTCTGCTGCTGTTTCTCCAATCTGTCCTTTGCACGCAGGTTCTTCATACTGAACAAAATCAGTATGATAAGGATATCCTAGAGGAGCTTGGTCAGCTCAAAGAAGATCTTCATGCAAAATCTGAGAAGCTGAACAGCACAAAGGAGCATCTGGTCAGAACCTTTAAAGGCCTACCAAGTAAGAAGAGCACAAAGGCAAGAAGGCTAAAGGAAAATAGAAGAAAGCTGAAAAGAGAAAGGGAGCGCCTAAACAGAATCCAGGAAGAAATAAGGTGTAAGATTATTAAATTGGATTCTGAGGGAGAAGACCAGTGCATCAGAAAGGAAATGCTTCAATTGGATGAATTGGAAAAGCTGAGAGCCGACAGGCACAAAGCGGGATTGGCGGCCCTTATTAAAAAGGGAAATTGGCAAGCAGATGCTAGAAAGTGTCTTCTTTCAAAGCTCACGGAATGGCAAATGAAGGTAAACTGATTTGAAGAGGAGGAAGTGGGAGGCATATGAAGAAGATAATTCTGAAGAAGAAGATCAAGAAATTGAAGCAGTGGAGGATGATTATGATGAAAGCAAAGAAATAGATGAATAAACAGAAAACGGATATCAAAAAAGCAAACCGGACAAAGTAGCCTTTCCTGAATTTCAGCAACCGGTTTTGTATTTCAATCAACATTGAAAGGAAACTGTGATCCTTACCATTTATTTTTATATAGCACACAGAGGCAAAGTGTGAGGGTAGTGGGTTTCGTGGGGGGGTTGTATGGTTTTAACACTGTGTGCTAGGGGGGCATGATGTTTTTTCTTGGTTTGGAAGGGGGTCAAAACGTTTTGTTCAGTGTTATGATAAATCTTGCCAGCACCCGGGCATAAATAATGAATGGTCCCTTAAGTTGTGACCTACATCATCTTGTCAAACTATTTTGAGTCTGAATTGAAGTTCGCTTCACTTGATAGGGCAAACAGGCATAAAAGTATACCTTAAATGAATAAAACTTGTTAAATCACTTGTATTGTGTATATACCCTGCTGTCAGGGTCTACTCGAGTCATCATCTGGCTTTGTTGTCCCCTCTGAACCAACACTTCAGCTAAGGAAAACCTTGAATTGACCTAGCTGTCGAACGAATAAACCCACGCAATTACGTTATACCTTTCATCAAGGAAGATATGTCGATCACCGGGATGGTTGTCGCCGAAGAAAACGTCACCTTAAAACTCTTACAGACAGCACTCTGTGATCCCCTGAACAAGCTGCGCATAACGTCATTCCTGAATCCACTTCTTTTGACAAACGCCGTTAGTGCCCGCTGCATTTTGACTGACTGGTGCAGTAGATGGGTTCCGACTGTCGATGGTTCCTGCAAAGGGAAGACCGAGAGAGGACTGGAACCGAGTGTTGTTCGGAAGGCCCGAAAACATGGCGTCGGAGTTACGGAATCAACCAAGACTTATATTTTATTTTAAAGATTTCGGCGGGGTTTACTTCAAGTCTAATGTGAGT
The DNA here is from genome assembly GCA_964036295.1 of Plumapathes pennacea. Taxonomy (NCBI): domain Eukaryota; kingdom Metazoa; phylum Cnidaria; class Anthozoa; order Antipatharia; family Myriopathidae; genus Plumapathes; species Plumapathes pennacea. The sequence continues at coordinate 6,110,106 of OZ038467.1, forward strand.
TATTGGAGCCGACAGGTAACAGGTAAGCATAACAGAGGCAGAAACAGCAACCGTTCTTTTGATTTTGATTCGATAATTCTGTCACCGTTCTTAGTTGGATCCCGACCATCCTTGGCTGGATTCCGAACATTGGACTTACAAATAATTAAGATTGTGGAGGGATTTTAGTACACCAAATTTAACATCCAATGGCGATGAATAGGTAGATCAAACTTCGAAAGTATATTACAGCAACAGTAAGCGTCAAATTTGTAGCATTCTTGTATTGTGACTCACTTCTGTAAATTATATTTAGCTGGCACGCCCACCTACACCATATCGCGAAAAAACTATGTTTCGCGTTAAATTCTTCGATTCCCAGTAGAACGCTCAGCTTATGCGCCATTTGTTCGACCCCAGAAACCACTGCGCCCGACATTCATTGATTGTAGAGTTGATTAAATCAGTGAATGCAGCCTGAGCTTGTGATTGGTCCAGTCCTAATTTTTTGAGTGTTCCGCCTGGTTCTCAAGACCCTTTCCCTATTTCAAACCAAAGTCTACTATTCTTCGATCCCATTTCAGACCTGCAGTTCCAAACTTTGCCCGTTCTAAAATGTTCTCTTTATTTTAAACCTGTATCTCAACCAAATGTGGATTTCAGACCAAAATAAGCAAAATTGATACCCTATTTCAGACTAAAATGCTTGAAAACGATAGCCTTCGGGATTGCACATACCCCCTCCTCCCTGGGGAGAAAATGTGTATCATACTATGTAGTGCGAGCTTGTGAGCTATTGACCTTGTTCCGCAGTGATTATCTTATTTAGTTCTATTATTATATTATTTGACCAGCTTCATTTTTTTTCACATACTCTTCTGTTGGCATGTTTTACAACCACATTGTACGATGCATTTCTGTATTTAACTACAAAAAGGTTGCTGCAACCGTGAAATTTCTTCACTTTAGATGGCAAAAACACAATCTCACAAGGATGGGATTGAGTGGACAGCCCCGAATGCCAGTGAAGTGCGCCAGCTCGGGGAGGAGGACAGTGTTTGGTTCTTTCCTCCTTTCTATATATATATATATATAGAAAGGAGGAAAAAAAAAAAAAAAAAAATATATATATATATATATATTTTTTTTTTTTTTTTTTTTTTATTATTATTATTTCAATTTTTTATGTCCACCCTTGATCATTTACTCTCGACCCTCGACCAATACCCAAACTCCTATAGCAGTTAAGGACCTTTTTTCCGGAAGCAAGGAAATCAAGGAGATCATCACAGCATTATAAGAGCCTACGCTGTAGGGCTAAATTTTACAAAAGCCATCAATGGCATTTGGATTGTCGTACTTCAATTGATGTGCATCTTCAAGCTGGAAATCAATTTTTTTTCCGGTAGTTACCGTCTCGCCTTCTCGGCGCTCGCGGCCATGCACACTAGACCCGACTTTGATCTCTGAAATCGTATATTGTCCGCCTTTTAATTAAATGTATTCATGTTTCTTTTCCTTCATCCAGAAGTGTTGTACGTTTTCCGCAATCATTTTTCCCCCTGTTTTCCCGGGAAATGAAACAGTTACCAGCAGGCGACGCGACATTTTGATAGCCAGCTGATTCGAACTATAAACCGACATTTACAAAATTAAATCACCTTCGGCCGCCGTGCCAAAAATCGCAAGTCGTAGGTCGAAAGTCAAATATCGAAAGTCGAAAGTCGCCATTTGATAAATGGAAAGATGTACGTCGCAAGTTAAAAGTGAAACTCGTAAGTCGTTATACGCCATCACATCGCTTCCGCCGCCGACCAGAGAGAGTTTGAACTGCATTGTGCGTCCTCACGTCTATTTCGATTCCAAAGAAACTATAAAAAAATTTAACTCGAACTACAGCGTGGGAAATGGCGTAAAACCTGAGTGTATGGAAGAGTGTTCAAGTAATACATGACTATCAAAGTATGTGAATCTATATGAAGATACGAATAGCATGATTAATATTGGATAAGCATCGGCAAGGATAAGAAGCAATGTGTAATCTCCTGTACATTAAATAGATGAAATTTATCTTCTCGTGTTCATCTCGTTAGTGCACTCATGTATTATTCTCTATATAAAACTAGGAGTTCCATAATGGAAGTGAAATGCTGGCGTGCTGTTGTTGAAATTTAGTGCATTATAAGTTTAAGTTCGCAGCGCAGTTTTGCCTGCGGTTTCGATCCTGCGTACCCGCTCGTGCTAGACTATATATAGCACCGTTGCTATATTTTCTAAAAGCATTCCAAATTCCAAAGCCGTTACAATCGTTTGTCTTTTGCTGTAGGCGGCCGTAAACATCGGCTATTTTGCTGACCACATCGATCGGGTCTGAAGCCACCGCGGTACAATGACTTGGTTTGAATGTTTTAGGTTCGCGCTGGGTCTACGGGCTGTACGAAAATGATAACTGCGTAATTTTCCACGACATTCCTTTGCTTTGACGGCGCGGAGCGAGAACATGCTAAAGTAAACACAGGATTGGTTTTGCTCAAGAAGCCGCCAACATCGTAATATAAGTAATACGAAAATCGAGTCACAGCCAAGAATATGTAGTCAATAAAAGTAATACATCACGTATACGTCAGCGGGTTATTTTAATAGCCAATCTGAACGCACGTAGTATCGTAGTTATTTTATAAATATAAGTATGATCAAATGTTGGCTTTAAAGTTACTGCGAATAACCGGAGCGCTACTGAAAACTTGACTCAGCCACCTTCATCGAAAACCCAAAGGGTGATTTTAAGTGTTAGGCAACTGCGTCGAAAGCCATCCACAAGCCAGGTACAAGGAAACGATTAGTTTCTGTTTCGATGAAAATTACTGAGATATTCCTTATATTCCTTCCTATTTAGTTTCTCTTTATCCAAAAAGAAAACAAGAATCAATCGTGTGACTGTCATCAACACATTTGTTCTGCTCTTGTGGAAAACTGCGGCGGGATAATCCTCCGTTGACGTGAGTATATTTTGATTTTTCTTCTAAGTTTTGGCAAATTTAGAACTACGGTGGAACCTCGCCTTACGACCACCCCGTTAATACGACCACCTCGTTATTACGACCACTTTTTTTTTTGTGCCGACCAAACGGTACGCCCAGCCATTTTCTTATCAGAAAATCCCGTTAATCCGACCAACCCGTTAATGCAACCAAGGACCACTTTTTGAAATTCCAATGTGCTTTTTCCCTTTATAAATTCACCCCGTTAATACGACCAAACAAAATGGAGAGCTCGAAAGCTTTGCTTCGAAACAAGAAATTTGTAGCATTTTGTTCCTGTTTTAAAAACTCTTACTTCTGTTGCAATAAATTGCATCTGCGTTCCGGATGCTCACAAACAGTTGATAGGAAAGTGAAATTTCATGTCATGACGTCATTTGAAAGAGGCCAGCTACGTTGGTGGTCGTATTAACGAGGTTCCACTGTATAGATCGACAGCCTTTTGTGCATTACTTTAAAATATACAAGTGTACGAGCGGCATGACTATATGTGAACACTAACTAAAAGTAAAATTTATCTGACTATGCTTTGTTTGAACCAAAATACACGTTTCGCCAAAACACAGGGCGTTTTCAAATCTCCTGTACGTTTGAGCGATGCTTCAAAATTCGACCGACGTCTGCCGACCATTAAAAATGGTGGTCTATACTTTAAATTTGACATAATGACGATTTTCCTGAGGTACTATGTCAGTATTTGATAATGCCGTATGGATGCAGTATGATTCGTATTTTCGCGAATTAAATTATTTTCTTCATGATTGCGGTAAACCGAAACGGAGATCTACTGTGTACTTTTGACACAATAAAGGTTTTGCTGACGCGCTACAAACGTCACTAGTAATTATTAATATTGCCAAATGACCCTCAATACCAATTTTGATTTTATTAATATTATTTCAATTTTTATAGGTTCGTATTTTCGTGAAGCAAATCATTTTTCTTGACCATTGGGGTAAAGACACTAATTTCCACATTTAGAACATGATTCAGCCGAAAGTACAATAGAGTATTTTTAAAGTGTGAGGGATCTGCATCGAAATCACGCCCAGCCGCTAAAAAGATGTTTGTCGCGCGGCAGTCTGTTTATAGTTAGTAGTAGTTTAGACTACGTGCACAGTGATGCGTTTTCAAGTTTTCGTGAACAAGCTAAACTTCAATATTCGCTGAGACAACTTTCTACACGCAATTACAGAATACATAAGGTAACACAAGTAACAAGGTCTAAGAATAAGGCGAAATGTTTGATATATTTTTTCAGGTCTGTTTCAAATCATAGCTTATTATTGACAGCACTTTTATTCTCGGTCAAAAGAGTGTCTTCAAGAAATAACACCATTCATACATTATTGGAAGTTATACTGACACAAAAACCTGTTGATACTGGATTTTTATTCAAAAAAAGATAATAAATAATGCTTAACCCTTTCACTCCCAAGAGTGATCAAGTTCAATTTTCTTCTTCAATTTTGGCAGCACAAATATATCATACAGTAAGGTGAACTTGGGTTCTGATACCTTGCTCAGGTAATAGCTGATTAAACTATTAATTCTCACCACACCACTCATATAATTTCCTGCTAAAAGGTTGGGAGAATCTGTACTTTGAGCTTGGGAGCGAAAGAGTTAACTCATTCGGGGTTTATCCCGAGTTTCCTTTCAGTTTCAGGATGACGCTTTTAGTGGCACGTTGTAAGAACAACTGACATAGTCCGTTGGTTGATAAGTAGTCGAAAAGAGCGAGGAATAGCCATAAATGAAAATGTGGTCGTGTTCGTTATAGTCTTACGTTCGAAAAATAAAACGCGCGTTATATTCGTTATAGTCTTTCTATAGTCTGAAGGTTAGCGCGTCACCGAGGTGCCTCCGGAGTTTCATCGGCCGCACTCGTCTATGACAAACTTTGGATCATAACTTTTTGGCTTTTATGCGATTCCTATAAAACTTTGAAAAACGCTGTTATCATTCAGCAATAATATGATGAAATTCGATTTAACTGGGTAAAAATATTTTCAGTGATATTATAGTTTAAGTGGACAGCACTTTTTGAACAAAATCGCACCCAGTGAAAAATTCTGAGGACTGCCAAAATTAGAGGAGGCCGCAGACCGAGTCCAATTTGGCAGTCACAGAAAATCATTGAATTCAATTATTCTAAATTGGGTAGCATGTAGTCCTGTTATGTGTTAATGTGTGAACCTTATTAATGCGTGATCTTGCGTATTGAGTTGAAAATCTAAATAGAAACAAGCACACGAAAAACGGATCCGTCCTTACGCTAGAGTTCTTCCCTTATACAGGACAAGAAACACAATCTGGAAATAATGAAGAAATTGCCTGATCTCGTCACCTCCTTAAAGTTTGCAGAGCAAACTAAAAACAAGAAACTTGAAATGAAAGCTCATAGTAATTTTGGCCGCTATTACTGTTCTACAAGACAGTACGAGAAGGCTATACAACATTTTGAATGGTTCCTTACTATCGCAAAACAGATTGGAGGCAAAGACAAACAAAGAAAAGCTTATCGCGACCTTGGTGTTTGCTATAAGTCTCTTGGCCAGTACGACAAGGCTATCGAGTATCAGAAAAGAAGCCTTGCTATTGCAAAAGAGATTGGAAACAAAGACGATGAAGGAACAGCTTATGGCAACCTTGGTGTTTGCTACGAGTCTCTCGGCCAGTACAACAAGGCTATTGAGTATCAAGAAAAGAGCCTTACCATCGCAAACGAGTGTGGAAACAAAAACGGAGAAGGAGCAGCTTATGGCAACCTTGGTGTTTGCTATGAGTCTCTCGGCCAGTACCAAGAAATGCGCCTTACTATCGAAAAAGAGATTGGAAACAAAATCGGAGAAGGAACAGCTTATGGTAACCTTGGTCTTTGCTATAAGTATCTTCGCCAGTACGACAAGGCTATCGAGTATCAAGAAATGTGCCTTGCTACTGCAAAAGAGACTGGAAACAAAATCGAAGAAGGAACTGCTTATGACAACCTTGGTTTTTGCTATAAGTCTCTCGGCCGGTACGACAAGGCTATTGAGTATCAAGAAATGGCCCTTAGTATCGCAAAAGAGATTGGAGACGAAAGCAGAGAAGGAGCAGCATATGGCAACCTTGGTGTTTGCTATGTGTCTCTCGGCCAATACGAGAAGGCTATTGAGTATCACGAAAGGCGCCTTACTATCGCAAAAAGGATTGGAGACAAAGATGGAGAAGGAACAGCTTATGACAACCTTGGTGTTTGCTACACATCTCTTAGCAAGTACGAAAAGGCTATTGAGTATCAAGAAAGGCGCCTTACTATCGCAAAAGAGATTGGAGACAAAACCGGAGAAGGAAAAGCTTATGGTAACATTGGTGTTTCCTATGAGTCTCTCAGCCAGTACGACAAGGCTATTGAGTATCAGAAAATGAGCCTTACTATTGCAAAAGAGATTGGAGACAAAAGCGGAGAAGGAAAAGCTTATGGCAACCTTGGTCTTTGCTATGAGTTTCTCAGCCGATACGACAAGGCTATTATGTATCTGGAAATGCGCCTTAGTATCGCAAAAGAAATTGGAGACAAAAACAGAGAAGGAACAGCTTATGGCAACCTTGGTGTTTGCTACGAGTCTCTCGGCCAGTACGACAAGGCTATTGAGTATCAAGAAAAGAGTCTTATTATCGCAAACGAGTGTGGGAACAAAAACGGAGAAGGAACAGCTTATGGCAACCTTGGTGTTTGCTATAAGTCTCTCGGCCAGTACGACAAGGCTATTGAATATCAAGAAATGAGCCTTGATGTCGCAAAAAAAATTGGAGACAAAACCGGGGAAGGAAAAGCTTATGGCAACCTTGGTGTTTGCTATGATTATCTCGGCCAGTACGACAAAGCTATTAAGTATCAAGAAATGGCCCTTAGTATTGCAAAAGAGACTAGAGACAAAAACGGAGAAGGAACAGCTTATGGCAACCTTGGTGTTTGCTATGAGTTTCTCGGCCAATACAACAAGGCTATTAAGTATCTGGAAATGCGCCTTAGTATCGCAAAAGAGATTGGAGACAAAAACGGAGAAGGAAAAGCTTATGGCAACCTTGGTGTTTGCTACAATTATCTCGTCCAGTACGACAAAGCTATTAAGTATCAAGAAATGGCCCTTAGTATCGCAAAAGAGATTGGAGACAAAAACGGAGAAGGAACAGCTTATGGCAACCTTGGTGTTTGCTATGAGTTTCTCGGCCAATACGACAAGGCTATTAAGTATCAAGAAATGCGCCTTATTATTGCAAGAGAGATTGGAGACAAAAACGGAGAAGGAACAGCTTATGGCAATCTTGGTGTTTGCTTTGAGTCTCTCGGCCAGTACGACAAGGCTATTAAGTATCAAGAAATGCGCCTTATTATCGCAAAAGGTATTGGAGATAAAATCGGAGAACGAGCAGCTTATGGCAACCTTGGTGTTTGCTGTGTGTCTCTCGGCCAGCACGATAAGGCTATTGAGTATCTGAAAATGCTTCTTAATATCGCAAGAGAGTGTGGAGACATTAACGGAGAAGGAGCAGCTTATGGCAACCTTGGTTTTTTATATTTCGGTCGTGGCCAATATGGCAATTCTGAAAAAAATTATAAAAAATGTATAAAGTGCTACAGCACACTTCTTAAAACTGTACCGAAAAGGGATGAAGTTAAAATTTCTTTCCTCGAGAAATTCGTGGAGACGCATAGACGTTTGGTGAAAACTCTTCTGCATCAAGATAAAAGAGTAGAAGCTTTTCTTTTAGCGGAAAACGGCCGCTCAAGAGCTCTACTTGACCTTGTGTCCGTGGGATTTGGTAAATGTGAACCCAGGATTGACCATCTCTATGAAGCTTGTGAAGTGGCCAAGTCCCTGGAAAGTACGGTCATCTCCTTTGCGTTTCGTAGCCATGTTATTTGTATTTGGGTTATACAGCCAAATGGATATGTTTTGTTTCACCACAAAACTTACAGTGAGAATTTGATTTCTGTTCCCATTGAGGCTATACAGTCGATAACCAGAGGTCAACGAGAAGATAAGAAACTGCTGAAATATCTTTACCAGATTCTTCTGGAGCCTGTTCGACAATATATAATGGGGTCGCAGGTCATTATCATCCCTGATGGAAACCTCGCTCTGGTTCCATTCGCCGCCCTCATTGATGAGAACGGAAACTACGTGGTAGAGTCCTTACGAGTGAGACTAGTTCCATCACTAACAATAGCAAAGATAATCAGACAACGCTCAGAAGAAAGGCAAGGCAAGACCCCTAATAGTGGGAGATCCAGAAGTAGGCAAAGTAAGGAATAACTAGACTGGCCTTGCCAGTGAGCTCGCGGCGTGAGTTGGGTCGAGACCAGAATATAAAATGGAAAGTAGGGGACAAGAGCGGAACTCCCAAGAGAGACTTCCAATTTCTCACCATAAAAATATCACACAGTATAGAGAACTTGGCTTTTGACACCTTGCTCTTTTGACACCTTGATTAAACTAAAAATTATTATTACAACACTCGTACACTTGCTTCTTAAAGGTTGAGCGACCCTGCATCTTGAGAATGCGTGACATATCTTTTTATGCACAATCGATTATGACAGTTTGACCTTGACTCATATTTCTAATCAGAGGCCACGATTAATCCAGCCTTCGCTTCACTACTTATGTGTTTTCTTTTGTTAACTCAATACGTTTCTTCTATCAGGCTTTCGAGTATTCGTGCCCTGTAACAAATATAAAATTGAAAGCGAGGAATGTCACACGAGAGATGTTTACAATATTATTGCGCTTTTGTTCACAGTGTGTTCAGTCCATTTGTGACTGCAAACTCAATCCTCAGAATTATTTAGGTGTATTTTTCATTTCTGGTATTTAATGAACATTGCGAAACAAAGACTACATGATCGAATGAAAGAAACACTTCAACAGGCAATGTACGATACGCAGAAGAATTTTATGAGGCAACAGATGTCATGTACAGAGTAAAGCATAAAGCGTCATTGTTTTACGGCTAAAGCTCACCGTAGCTTTGGTTTCTGTTTTCGCCCTGTTATCTTCCCAAAAGTATTTCGTGTCGCCACAGAAAGTTTCGTCGGGACTAAATACTTATCGGCGACAGAGATATTTGCAATACCCCAGAAGTACCATCAAACATTTGTTTACGGCTATTCTCAAAGCTTGTGCGGTGAACGCGAGCCAAAATCTTTTCCTAAAATCCAGTTTATCCGTGCGCATTCCACAGAGCCAAATGGCGTTGAATTTGAATGAATGCAGTTTACTTTTTCGCTTCACTACTTATGTGTTTTCTTTTATTAACTCAATACGTTTTTTCTATCAGGCTTTCGAGTATTCGTGCTCTGTAACAAATATAAAATTGACAGCGAGGAATGTCACACGAGAGATGTTTACAATATCATTGCGCTTTTGTTCACAGTGTGTTCAGTCCATTTGTGACTGCAAACTCAATCCTCAGAATTATTTCGGTGTATTTTTCATTTCTGGTATTCACTGACCATTGCGAAACAAAGGCTACATGATCGAATGAAAGAAACACTTCAACAGGCAATGTACGATACGCAGAAGAATTTTATGAGGCAACAGATGTCATGTACAGAGTAAAGCATAAAGCGTCATTGTTTTACGGCTAAAGCTCACCGTAGCTTTGGTTTCTGCTTTCGCCCTGTTAAGTTTCGTCGGGACTAAATATTTATCGGCGACAGCGGTACCATCAAATATTTGTTTACGGCTATTCTCAAAGCACAATTCTATCGCCCACATATCTCCTTCAAAATGGCGAAACTGCTCGCCCGGCAAGTCATGTGATGACAAAACGTCATCATAAATCACGTGAAAATATGAACCAATCACCGTGTGCTGATTCGTAACCCAGAAAAAAAAAAAAATAATAAAAATAAAAATATGACGATGATGAAGACACGCTTTCCAATCCTAAGCTCGTCGGCTTCGCCACGAGCAATAATAGCATTTTGTCTGTGTCAAGACTCACTATCATTCGCAGCGAAAGAAGTGGAATTGATCAGTAAAATTCTCCATGTGAAACCACCTGTGGGGAATAACGTAGTTTAGTTCCTGTCAAACCAGCCATAACCATAAAAAAGTTTACCTACAGGAAGCTTAAGTCTGTGGACCTACAATCTCTTAATCGTGACTTAGCAACCTCTGAATTATGCAATGATCCACCGCGCGACCAAGCTGATCTCGGTCCGCTGGAGCTGGAAGCGCTTGTACGCAGTTATAACACCACACTGTCTGAAGCCACTGATGGTCATGCGCCGTTGAAGACCAAGACCATGGTCGTTAGGCCTGCAGTTCCCTGGTACAACAACGAGATAAACACTGCTAAACGCTTGCGAAGAAAGGCTGAACGGATCTGAAGGAAAACAAAATTGTTGTCTGACCTAAAGACCTTTAAAGTTAAGAAAAACCGCACGACCTACCTTATGAATGAGGCTAGACGGGCGTTTTACACCAGCTTTATTGATGAGAACAGCACCGATCAAGGAAGGCTATTTAGAGCTGTCAAGAGACTTCTTGCTGAGAATTATTAATAAGGCGAACAAAAGGAGGTTGCTTTGGAGAGTTGAAAGTGCCAGTTTGATTCCTATTGCATCACACGGAGATAGCCGTAGGGGAGAGATCTTGCTTGCCCGTTCTCCTGAAATGCCTGAAATTCCTCAAGCTAAAGATCTAATGCTTCTCATTTCTGATCTCGAACGCAAACGTATAAAGGCAAAGTTGGTCGTTCTTAGTTGCTGTCACAGCGGATGTGGTGACGTCATGAGAAGAGAGGGGGTAGTCGGTATAGCTCGTGCGTTTCTCGGAGCTGGAGCTAGAGCTAGAGCGGTTCTTGTAACACTATGGGCGGTTGACGATGGGGCCACTGCGTGTTTTATGTGGCCTTTCTACGAGTACCTTAAAAATGGCGAAAGTGCAAATGGGGCCCTCAATCAAGCTATGAAAGACGTTAGAGAATACAAGAGATTCCACCATCCCCGCTACTGGGCTCCTTTTGTCTTCTTGGGGGGGGGGGGGGGGGGGGGACTAATTTTGGGTTAAATGTTCATTGATAATGAGACTGGGCTTTAGACAATCTGAGTGTCTCCAGGAGACAAACCAAACAGTTACTCAAAACTGTATTACAAAGGTCCTATAGAATTACCTGTGAAACAATTGTATATAAAAACAGGCTTGTAATTCTAATTGATAAAGCAACACGACAGAATCATCACAGCTATTTTTACTTACGTTTTGTGGACGTTGTATTTTCAGGGAGCTTTTCATATGGAATATTATAATTTTTTGAGTTTGTGCCGCCCGGTTCTCAAAACCTTCACCTTATTTCAAACGAAAATATACTATTTTTCAATCCCTTTCAGACCTGTATTCCAGAATTTTTCCCTTTCAAGTTCTTCTTCTTATTTTAGACCTGTATCTGACCAAAGTAAGCAAGGTCTACTTGGCAAAATCGATAATATAAGGCTAAAATGCTTGAAAACGATAGCCTTCGGGGCGGCACATGCCCTCTCCTCCCCGGGGAGAAAATGTGTATTATATTATGTAGTGCGACTTTTGAGCCTTAATCCAAGCAAGCTATCAAAAGCCAAGTTCTCCTAACTGATATATCTCTGGTGAGAGGTATATTAATAAAGTATTTATATATTAAATATAATAATGTATAATTGGTTGTGAACATACCGAATCGGTTATGCCGGCTTCCGGATGACTTTTGTAAAACCAAAGCAATTACACCGCCAACCACAGAGGCTGTAAGAATCAGTTTTAACCAATCATAAGCCATGAAAGTAATTTGCACTTGGTTTTACTTTGGCGAAGAAACCAATCAGAATTGCGAGGAAACGCCATGGCCACTAGCTTGCTTGCTTGAATATATCATGTCAAATTTAGACCAATCCAAAAGAGCAGCAAACACACACACACACACACACACACACACAAACAAACAAACAAACAAACAAACAAAAAAGCACTAACAAGACTACTTTCGACTGTCATCCAAAAAGTGCTCTATGGTTATCACAAACTCGCTAATTCATGCCAAACTTCATCTTGGTTAAAATTCAGTACGTATATCAACTATATTATTCACCATAAGAAGCTTTGAACTTTTGGAAGACGTAGTCTCCAAACTTGAATGGCATCTCCATGGATAACGCGGGAAGTGTAGACAAATCCGTGTGAGCGACAAAAACTTCCAGGGGAGTTATCTGACTCTCTTCATTGGGTTGAAAGAAAAATGGCACCGACACGCGGTCCTTGAGCGGAGAATTTTTTACGCGATGCCGAGTAGAACGATATGCTCCACCAGACCACGCCTGTAGCACATCTCCAACATTAATGACAAATGTCCCTGAACAAACGGAGTAAAAAGGTTTATACACCTCACAAAATTGACCTCTTCCCACAGTGTATTATCTTCGGATACCTATTTCCGTAGTATGAAAGAGGCCCATGTTTTTCCCTGGTACAATTCGCCTTTTTGACTTTCGAAAAAAACCGAGGTTGTCAGAAAACAGCTTTTTTCAACTAACCCGGAAATCAAAGTAATTTGTAATCCGTTTTACTTTCAAGACTAGACCAACCTGCCCTGCGATATAAATCGCTTTGGCTTGCTCGCGTCCGCAGATTGCTTTTACTTTTCTGATTGGCCGAGCCGTAATGCTGCCTTGCCAAACTAGTTTGTACCAATTAAAAACACAGCACTAATTACTTTCGACAGTTGATCGAAAACAACTGTCAGCCACAAAATATGATTCAAACTACAGTATGCTGATCCAAGCCTATGCACCAGGCTTGTCATACTGTACCTGGTACAGGGGGAACTTCGACCCAATCTCCCTCCGCTGCCTCAACCTGGAGTCCACCGACGTCATCTTGAAGTAGAATTGTGAGAACACCATAATCTGTGTGGGGCCCAACCCCCCAAGAACTGGACTTTCCAGGGACGGGAGGGTAGTGCCACATTGCCAGCAAAGGGAACGGTGGATCAAACAAAGGAGCGAAGATGTCTTTTTTAAGCCCCAGGCTCAAAGCAAGGCCTTGCATGACGGCGTGCCTAGAAAAATTCAAAGTTAACCCTTTCACTCAAGTTCAAGCTCAAACTACAGATTCTCCTAACCTTTTATGATAAGAACACATATGTGATGCAGTGAGATTGTAGAGTTAATTAACTTTCACCTGAGCAAGTATCGAGAACTTAAGCTGTAAGAGTACATCAACTGGCAAAACCTAGCTAATCCAGGATTAAGTGTAAACTTTGCTGCCATTTTTAAGCCTGAAATGAGAATTTTTCATTTACAAAAGGACTGCCTATATTTGGAGTTAGAACAAGCACTTTAGCTGGTCTTTTATCGAAACTTTGCAAAGTTTGTTGGCCAGAGAATCGAGATAAAGAATTTGGTTAATCCAGTTAATCCTCTGTTGCTGTGGAAAATAGTCTATTACGTCATCGCCCAGCACGTGATAATATGAACCAATCACCGTGTGCTGATTCTCGACCCACAAAAAGGAAAAAATTAAAAATGCCCATTTTTAAGCTCTCGTGGGCCCCAGGGCCCCGCGAGCAAAGAGTCTATTTTGATAGTAGTGTTCAATTGCGGACGAAGGAAATTTGTAATGATATAAAGTATCAGATTCAAGTGTTACGGAGATCCTTTAGATATAGGTCGGACAGTTTGGAATGTGTTTAAAATTCTTATATTCACATGCTCAACATGAAAGTGATATAAATATTTCACTGACAAATTTAGGACATATTTGGCCATCTCTACAATATGAAAGTGATATAAATGTTTCACTCACAACTGTACGACATATCTAGCCATCTCTACACGATGTTTAATCTTATCAAGTAGTCTTACCCAACGTTAACCATCTGCGACCTGTAACTATTCACTACTTCGGAAAATCCTGGCAAGTCATGTTCAGATGGGAATAGATTGGGTCCGATCATCGGTTTGCCTGGTTGCATATCTTGTCCATCGCGACCAAAGTACACTCCCTCTTTAATGTCCATCTTTTGATTAGTCTTTTCAGTGCCTGATGCAATTGAACAATTTGTCGTTATCACATCCAGTCTTGCCTTCCCCTTTGGCCCACTGAATGTCGGTTATGCACCACCAGGAGTAGGTGGCCCCACTAATAGGCTTGAAACAGCTATGCGTCGAGTTAAAATTAACCTAATTTTGGGTGGGAATGTGCCGCCCGATTTTAAAAACCCTTACGATCTATACAGACCAAAAAGTATGGTTTCTCAATATTATTTCAGACCTGCATCCCACATCGCCAGAAATTTCAGACATCCGGTTGCGACATCTCGGAAGAGGCATCAGGTTTCACGCTGACAGCCGCTCAAGAAATAACAAAGAAATGTATGGGATCTGATAATAAATTGTGCTTTTCGCTTAACTGAAGCACGTTCGTAAAAATGTCTGGGCAGCATTCGGAAGAGGAAAGCTTCCTAAACACAACAGTACAAAAAATATTTATCTCCGGTAAAATTCGATGTGTACTTTTTTGAATTTAAAATTTCGGCCGACGTAAGAAGGGATTGATAGCAGAATACGCTCAAAACCGGCTACTGTCACTTTTTAAGCTGCATTTAATACAAGAACCTTGGGTAAAACGCAAAATGTCTACCCCGTACCTGATTGTCGAAGGATTGAACATCTCCTGTGAAGCCTCAGTCAGTCCCGTGGAGCAAATTCGATGTGTACTTTTTGTGTTTGAATTTGCAGTTCACAGCCAGCCATGGCGAATACCTCCCGTGAAATACGTTGACTTCGGATGTTGATATTTTGGGCTGGGAAGCTCCAAATCGCATGAAAATTGTACCAAACGAAAGCTAATTTCAACTAGGTCGTTCAGCGGCACGTCTCCTAAACGTAGCAGTCTCTTTTTGAACCGGAGAAACCCATCCCTCCCCCACCCCACTGAGGCAAAGTACGTAACACTGTTGAATGTGTGAATGGCGCATGCTCATACCGCACGCCGCTGGGAAAGACCGGAAGCAATCGTGGACGCAAAATGTCCGGAATTTCTGGCGATGAAAAATATCCCCCTTTTCAGACTTTATGCCAACGTTTCGCCCTATAAGACCAAATAATAAAACAAGCAATATCTACTGCGTGCCCTATTCCAGACCAAAGAGCAAAAGTCTCTACTCTTTTTCCAGACTAAAATTTTTGAAAACGGTGGCAGTAACTCGGGGATTCCAAAGTTCTCTGTCTCCTGTCTCCATCTGTTTGTGCGTCGGCTCTCCGTGTTTCTGTCCCCATCTTTATCTGTCTGTCTGTGTCTCTGTCCTTCTCTGATCTACGTCTGTCTGTCTGTCTGGCCGTATGTCTGACAGGTGTTTCCCTGTCCTTATCTCTCGGGCAGTCTCACTGGGGCAAACAGAAACAAACTTGTGTCTAATACCATGCAGACTCACCTAATTGAATGTACCCGCGATATGCCGTACTTTTACCGCTCATTTTCATCGCGTTTTTCTTCTCTAGTGGTAAACTGAAAAACTTTCTTGTGTATTCTAAGACGTTCTCCATAGCTGCCGTGTTGACTCCATGACCAGTGATGTAGAAACAGGTTAAATCTTTGCATGCTGCACGCATCTGCTTGACCACTTTTGTTACCTCATCACCTTCAGTGCTTTTTCCTGTGAGCATGGAGAAAACCAAGAGGAAAAGAGCCATATAGCATTCGAAAAATGCACTTCAGATAGGAATTTTCATATCGAATACTGCCGTATGAAAATATTTGTTCCACTAAGCTGGATTTCTTTCGATGCAATGGAAAAGAACTAGTTTTGGACTCCGTCGGCATGGAGAAAAACGGACGTCGTTAAAAGTCTTGAGGGCCAACATTTCGAGCGTTAGCCCCTTTTTTGTCCGAGCAAGTCTTTTCTTCGGATGTTCTTGTTTGACTTAACCTTCGATCAGATCCTCCTTCCCCTCCCCCTTAGAATTTTATATTTTTCGAATGAGAGCCTGAGGGCGGAAACGGTCAAGGAGCGCAGTAAAACATTGTTCGCCGTCCTATGGTCCATCAAAATGCCAACAGAAAAAAACGTATACAATATTATTGATATATCTTCCTGGTCTTAGAAGAGTGCTAGTCGTATTTCGGTGTTACACAGTAAAACTGTACGCTTGACATCAAAGTGAAAAAATCGTAATTACAAGTACATTATTTTGGTACAATATTTCTTTCCGTTGGACATAATAACCGAAATTGTTGTGGGAACTAATCTTTATGTTTACTAATGTCGGTAGTTCAAGCTTTCCTCGCCTGACAAAACTCAACAAATATCAGAAGATTTTCCTGTTCACATAAACTATAGCGCGTTTGTTGGATTTGAGAGAACGATCGGCGACTGAGCACTCTTGGTTGACGTTTTTTGTTCCGTTTCCTGCGATCCCTAACTAAACATATCAATTTAATTGGTGCACTGAACGGCCTGAGTTCCAGTAGCGAAGTATCGCACCAGGAGAGTAGCACAGAATCCTCTTTCTTTTTTTTTTCCGTATTATGCCACTCATTGGGAAAATATTCTTTTATGAGCAAAGAAATGAAGATCTCGGAACTAAAACGCAAAAATAAAAAAAATTACTTGATCCATCTCGACATGCTGCATGCAAAAATTGAATGTTTTGATCCTCTCACACCGACACACCTGTTGTCAAACCAATGCCACAATTTGATCTCAACCGTGATCGTGATTGTTTACTTACCGGCCATTAGAGGTGCAATATCGATGATTGGAAATTCCATGACCAAACAGTTTCAACGGAAGTCCTGTTTGTGGTATATTTTCGCAAGGATCGTCAAACACTGTGGTTGAACGAATGACCTTTTCAGTGTCCTTTGATCTGAAGTGTGCCGCCAAATTTATGACGTCAGTTTGTTGCCATGACCACTTTGCCGGGTCCACATCATAGCTGCTTTACTCGGACCAAGTTTTTATATTTTGAATAACTCCGCAACTCCTCCCTTTCCTTCCAATTTACTTCTCTTTTTTTAAAATAGAACAGTTTGCTGAGATATCCCTAAAATCCCTAAAGGGCATATCTTACTATTTTGTTATACGAAGCAAAGAACTACAGACATATAAGGTCCTGCAGTGTAAGATACATTTTTCCCCGTGTGCAAGCCCCGTTTTTCTTATGCAGACTTATATTACAGAGAATGCATTGAACTAACTTATAGTTGAGTATTGAGTCCTAGTATTTAGTTTTCTTCGCTGCGTTTTGAGGTTTTACTAGCGGGTTACACTGAACTACAAAATCTGCATGCGGCTTGGACTGGCTCTTGTGTAACGACCGTTGATTTAAAGATAAGGTGACCGCAGGGCCGAAAAAAAAAAGACGGAAAAACGTATTTCCTTGTCGAGACAAGCAGGGAAAGTAGAAGAATTCGGCTGGTGCACGCTGCAAAGAAAGCTGCAAGTCTGATGCCCTAAACAGCAACCTGAAATGTTTTACTATCGTCAGCGTTGCTGTTCATGTTGCAGGAGAAATTGTCCAGTGTAACAAAAGCTTTTACATCTCACACTTGCACCCGCCCGTTCTGTAACGCCACGCTGCGCGAAGTCACGCGAGGTACATGTAGGGTTAAAATGAATTTACTACAGAACTATAGAGGACAGGTCTGTTTTATATTACTTCATAATCTGCTTTGTTGTTTGATAATTACTATAAATCAATACCATTTCTGTGAATAAATGAAATATTTTCTTGGTTTGATTTTGCGTTAACGAACTAAAGCTGAAATACATTAAAAAAACGACATAAAAAGAAATAAAAGAGGCAAACACGAATAAAAATAGAGAATATAAAAATTTAAGCTATAGTTCATATAGTTGATAAACGATCTCTGTATCCATTAATTAGTTTCATGCTTTAAGTGTTCTTAAAACCAAGCAACAAAATGGAACCGAAGATTCAACTGCATCTCCAGTTCGTCAAATATTTAAGCAAATCGTCCTTCTTTTTGGAACCGATTTCCTGACCTGAGCTGCGTAACAGCTTATCACTGTGAAGAAGTCGAGCCACACAAAGCTCCGAAAACATCATATATTAATCATATGGTCTTCTTCCTTCACCCGTACAGGTAGCATTGATTTACGGGCGTTTTCCCCAAATAACAGTTTCTCCGTGATTATCTGCCGTGACGAAATGATTTCCTTGTGGATCGAAGCAGCAGGCTTGGATTCCGCCCTCATGACATGTTCGTCTGTAGAGGGAAGGCGGGAGATACAATATAAGAATCGTTTTTTAATAGTGAGCCAATCATATTATGGCAAAAAAATGCCATAGCCGCAAGTAAAGTCCTTCGCCTCCCGCCCACTCCCACTTCTTATTATTAGTTAAGCCAGGTTACATGGAGTTTTATTGTGTTGTGCTGTGTTGTGCTGTGCTGTTCTGCGCTTCTTGTACTATACTGCATACCGCACGTTCTGTGTTCTGTTGTTCTCTGTGTTCTCTGCTTTAGCTATTCTGTGCTGTTCTATTCTGTATTGTTTTGTTAATAGCTCGTGTTTCTTGTCATTATACACGTATGCTCATGCTCATGATAAAATTGATAATACAGTTATAGAGTCTGAGTCAGTATCAGTCAGTACCTTACTATCGATTTCGCGCTTCGTAAGAGCGGATTCCACACATGCACCTTACTGTCAGAACAAACTCCTACGACGTATTTTCCATCCGGACTAAAAGCGAACGCCTGGCAAAAGAAAAGAAAAAGTGGACAGAAAGTAAGTGGATTGACCAAAGCAGCAGTTCTGTTGCATTACTAATTAGTAATACAACAAAATACTTCACACTTTGTACAAGACAGAACACATCTGATCCAGAGTAAGCCCACCAAGTTTAAGTTTGTTTATATATACAGAATTTATATGTCAAAAATTAGTGACTTTTTGGATGAAAATGAGAGACTTAAGCCTAAGAGGAAAATAAAAGACCCATTGTATGGGACTATAAAATTATAAAAGGATAGACCGGAAAAAAAAAGATTTTATACGCAATAAAAAGAATATTTTAGCCTGGAGAAGTGTTTTGAACTGTACATTTCTTGTGTCCGCAGCAATGTTTTGCGCGTGGCATTAACAGGACAACATTTGGGGAACTAAAATGCGCGCTAGCAATGTTCACGCCGCCATAATGCATGTGTCTCTTGTCACCTACCCTGCGAGCAAAACCTCCTTCACTCTCTCTACTTCTCACCTCGAGTGGTCTTTCGCTATCCACTACCATCTCGGGAGCATCCATTTCATACGGCCAGTTCACGTTCCAGATCCCGATGCGTTTTCCCGATAGCGTGGCGAAGAACGGCTCATTCGGCCAGAAACGCAAACCTTTGACTCGTCCAAACGGAATTTTAATTTCTTTCATACACCTTGCGTCGTTCCGATTCCAAACCCGCACCGTTCCGTCCTCGGAGCCCGAAAAGAGCGCTTCGTTGTAGGGCGCAAACTGAACCACGTTGACCGCGGCGCTGTGACCAGATAGAACTTTGGTTTCGTTCCCCGGAACAAACTCGCCGGCACCTGGCTTGATTTGGTATAAACGAGCGGTCCTGTCTGCTGAGGCCGAGGCCAGAGCCTTGCCATCCTTGGAAAAGGCACAGTGAAGCACCGCGCCAGAGTGCTGGGCTAAAGATAAAAACGGCAGAGGCTCAGATTGGTTTTAATTAACCCTTTCATGCCAAGTTCATAATGCAAATTCTCTCAACCATACAAGAAGAAAAATTGCGAGCGTTGTAGTGAGAATAAATCTTTTGAACTGTAGTGGTACCCCCGCAAAGCACGGGGTAGTCTTTCTTTATTACTATGGCTCATAACGGTAAACACAAGTTAAGCCCGGTCGAGCGGGGGGAGTAAGTAGATGGGGTGACGTCAGGGAATACGTGCAATTTCTTCTGCAGCCTGTCTCGCAATAGCGTTGATTTGACACCTTAATTCACTTGTTAATTGTTCTTGCACGAATGAATTATTGTGCATGACTTTAGCCACCGCGTTAAAAACTAGTCTCTGCCGATGTTGATTCCGACACGCTTTTAGGGTTATATAGGTAACTATGACTTACAGTGTAGAACTTGTGCTACAATATTCCAGAAAAATAAAATTATAACTAAAATTGACACCGGAACTCCTTTTCTCCACCCCTATCCCCAGATACACAAACGGCAAACACCTGCATGTGCCTGACGGCTTCGCTGTCTGAGTTACCATTTATATAATATCTCAGTTTTTAGTGGAAAAAAATCAACCATAACTGAGAGATATTGACAGATAACCAGTACTTTGTTTTGCTTCAGGTGTGACGATAAAAACAAAATAAGCTCGAGTATATGCAAATAAATGGACTTTAGTGAATTAATAATTTAAGCTGCACTTTACGACAGGTGTTATCGAAGAAGGAAGGAGTTCTTTAGTAAGTTCTTTATTAGCATGTTTCACGAAGGTTTGAAGCAGGAAAACGCAGCGAGGTCGACTTGTTTCTAAGCGGGAAAGAAATTATTATTTTTTGGCGCGGAAGCGAACGTTTAAAAATTAGAATAATACGCTTAGGATAAAATTATTCAATAACGTACATTTCTCCCATGCATCGATCTTGTCCATTTTAATTTTCATCTAATTCAGTGCTTCTGAGTCTGTACCACACATTTCCAAATGTTTCAGCCCCTTTTTTGCAATGAACACGCCGTCACCAAATTAAAGTTGTGTGACAGGAACAGACTTTGAATCGCCTTGCAGTTGCCTCACGAAATTTAAAACCTAATACTATCCTTGAATGGTATAAGATGTTATACTCAAACAATTACTTATGAGTACGAACACGAACCCAATACGAGTCAGTTTCTCTCACATGTTGTTCTTGCACTTCAACGCCAAAGAAAACGCAAATAACTGAATAGACCACATTTAACGTCTGGTCGATACTTACATTTCCCACAAACTAAGTGGCAAATTGTTCATCGAACTGTGTCGTCAGTGACAGTGTCACCGCCTTATAGATAGCTTTCCCCCACTATTTAAAGGAAGTACAATGATCTAAGTTCCTTACCCAGTTTCGAAGCTCGCTTGCCTTTATCGTAATGCCACAGTAGAACAACCTTATCCAGAGAAGACGTGGCCATTATAGGGCCACTGAAACAACAAGCCGTTATTTCTGCATCATGCCCAATCAGAGTACGAAGTAGCTTTTCCGTGCTGATCGACCATAGCTTTATCGTTCCGTCCGCCGAGCACGTTGCAAGCGTGTCACCGTCAGGCCCGACAGTACAGAAATGAACGCCTTTCTCGTGCCCGGAAAGACGGCAAGCTTCGCGCTCTTCAAACGCTGTCGAGCTTCCCGCTTGAAACATCGATGAACGTCGATCAGAAAGCTCTTATCACTTCTATCTGATAGAATGAAGAGGATGCTCAACTGTGATACGGATTCCCGCCGAAAAATTCAGTCTTGGTCGCGCGGCGTCTTGGGAGTGTTACTCTACACCATACTGTATTTGGACACACACTGATTGGCTTATGGTATGCAAATTTTTAATCAATGACAGCACATTGACAGCACTTCGCAGCTGGCAGTCTGTTGCGGACTGGGTCAGAGGCTAAGTACACTTTGGCGGCGACAAAAGGAGTGAGCAGTTGTTGCTGCATCGTAATACAAAATACTTCTTTTTTCTTTTCCTGAAACTTCCATTGTGACGGTTCGAAACCGATTTTTTTTTTTCCATTTTTGGTTTACCAGAAATACTGATAAAATGAAATATGAAATCGGCTTCCAACGACTGGTGTCAGGTC
This sequence comes from Plumapathes pennacea, assembly GCA_964036295.1. Classification (NCBI taxonomy): domain Eukaryota; kingdom Metazoa; phylum Cnidaria; class Anthozoa; order Antipatharia; family Myriopathidae; genus Plumapathes; species Plumapathes pennacea. Next base: position 6,131,960 of record OZ038467.1, read on the forward strand.
TTTAATTAGTGAAATAAACAAATTTAATTGTGAAAAGTAAAACTAACATCGTGATTTGAAAAAATGATTTTAGATTTGCATTAGATATCCGAATGTTGTTTTTCTTGAGCCAATAAGTAGAACTTATTTAGAAAGTAAACATACGGCATTACGTCATTGGACGCTTCATTGGAAAGGTTTGCAGTGGACTGGTTCACAGTTCACTGATCGCCTTTGCTGAGCGGCTTAAGCTGGTGTTACACTGGTCGATTTGCAACGACGATTTGCAACGACAATTTGCAACGCCGATTTGCTTCAAATTCATGCAACGGTGTTGCAAGTTTTTGAATCGCTTTCAAAAGCTTGCAATGCATTGCAGCACTGCAAACATCGCGAAAAATCGTTCGCAATGGGGTGTTACACCTCAACGACTTTTAGCGCAACATCGTATCGTTGCAAATCAACCAGTGTAACGCCAGCTTTAAGCCTTCTTAGGTTTGCGCCCAGGCCTTGTCGAAAGCGGCTCTCCCAGACCGTGCGCGCGTTCACTTGGCGCGCATGCTCGATTCGGTCCCAGAGCAAAGGGGGGACTGATTTGCAGTCTCGGTTGATGGCGAATTCTATCCTAGTTTTATCAGAAGTTCTGTCGCCGATCTCTAAGATCAACGACATTGCGAGATCTAGCGCGAGCTGGATCCGCGCCTGAGCCAGTGCAACACATGATTTCGCTTGACTTGAGGGCTTTGTTCGGCCCTTGCACCGTTGCTTGTCAGGGCCACACCATTTAACCGAATCAGATAGTCGACACTACTTGGCCAGGAGTATTACAACGGAAGCCATGTTTTATTTCCTGAACACAACAAAAACTGAGCATACGAACGAGTTACTTAACTCGTCCAACATAATCAAGTTTTGTATTGTCTGTGTCTGTGTCCAGCGCCTCAGTGTCAGTGGCCGCCGGTCTCTGTCTACACTCTGTTTCTGCCTTTTCTCCTACGCACCTCTTACTTGTTCAGACCACTGGTCGATCAGCCAGCTTTTAGTAACAAACTGCTGTGTTATCGCTTGTTATGCGGCATCATTACAGGTAATGGACACCAAAGTGATCGTTACAAACTGAGCTCATTTATCTCAATTGCAACTGCCACTTTTAATGATATGAAATTAATTTAATGAAACTCTTGAATTTTACATTAAATGTTTCCCGCAGCACAACCTCCCAGCCAACACCAGTCCTTAACTATTCGGTCTGTCTTTTGTCCCGTATCAGCTCCGGGTGAAGGTGTTTGTATATGTAAGAAAAACATAAAGACGTAGTTTAAGCCTTGGTAATATTGTATTTATTAGTTAGCTTTTATGTCGGCTTAATATTTTTAAGAAACTGCCGAATTCTACATTAACTATTTCCCGGGGTACAACTTTTAAACCAACACCAGCCTTTAACCATCTTCAGACCTTAGTCCTTTAACGGGGTAGTTTCCATGGGCATAAGATTGGAGTGTTGGTCTATTTCCTCGTATTGCACCGCGATGAAGACAACAAAAGGCTTGTTCTTGGGCCAGGCGATGACTTTAGGGTAGACATGCAAGTCACGAGCTCGTAAGAACACCGTGAGGGTTGTCATGTAGTAAAAACCGAGCCCGATAAACACGTGCCAAAGGGAGTGGCCAAAGATGACAATAACGACACTGGAGTGACCTTGTTGCACGCACACAAACTCGTCCAAGACCCAGAAGACGTAAGCCAGTACGATCGAGATGATGATGTTCCACACAAGATTGAATACCGCTTGTCGGTTTGGATGCCCGGGCGTTCCCAAGCTGTCCCTCATGAACCAAATAACCAGGAGCCCGACCAAAGCGACGAGCCAAATGCCATCGAACGTGACCCAAGAGATCCAGGACTGCTTCAAAGTGATACCCAATACATGAGCGAAGAACGGGTAGACGGAGAAAAACAGGATCATCATGTAAAAGCCAATCATGTTGAAGATGCTTTCCTCTTTTGGAATACAGCTCATGTACACGATGTTGATCGCCTGGAGAAAGTTGAGCTGGACGTCGAAGACTCGGTAGAATCCCTCCCACAAGGTGATATGAAAGCAGAAAGTCGCAAATCCGTAGCCAAACAAGGCGCTGTAGAGGAACTTTCCGCCCTCTGTTACATTTCTGGACAGGAATAGCCCCATAAGGCCCAGGGCCGCATCGAACAGACATGCCACCATGGGCAGCGGTTCCTTGATGGGACCACTCGGCCCAGCCACGCTCGACCAACATGTTCCAGAATGAGGACTGGTGAAGAGGCTAGTCTCTGATTCGTTCGACATATTCTAACGAGACAAGCACAACAACAACAACAACAATAACAACATTTTGGACTTGCGTCATGCAACCACAGAGATGAGTCATGCCAATCTCGACAAATTTTAGGCGTGTCGATCAAGGGGTGGTACGTTGGGGGTAGATTGGTAACTAGAGCCGACTTTTCAGCATTTTCTACGGTGGCTCTGAAGGGCCACAAAACTTTTGTTTGAAGTGTCAATATTTACATGCCCAACACAACTCGATTACAGTCGGATCACATTTCGAAAGCCACAATGGAATAATTTTATCAGCCCATGATTAGAAGATTGTTCTCTTTTCAGTTGTTTCACTGAATCAAGTTTCTCTTGATACATTTTAGCTATAAAGTGTATCTGAACAAACTGAACCAACCATGTCGGAATTATCATTTTTGGCCCGTCGAGTTGGCAAGATATCATATGACATGCATATACATAAAAATATATTCATTTATTATTCAAGTCACATACTCGGGAAATGTTGTTTATGACTACTTTAATATCTACTGATATTAACGTATTTAGCTTGGTGGGTATCGGTCTTGGTGCTCTTGTTACTGATTGGTTCTTTAGCGTGCCGTGTTCGCGAAACGGAAGCCTTAGATCAATGACGACTACGTGCCCTTCTTACCCGGGCTCCTCACCCTCCGCTCGACTTAGCTTGGACATATTGGATTAATCTCAGGTCATTCTGGCTTCTGTAACTTCATAACGTCCTGAGCGCTGCTGTATTGGACTAACACTTCGAACTGAGAGCGGACTTACAGAGCGGATCAACACAATTATATTCAAACCCAGTTCACATATTAGCTGTAAACTGGTATTATTTATCAAGGTTTGTCCTTTCCCGGCCGACGAAGAATGCCACAGAAATGGAACTGATTATAGCAGTTTCGACCGCGTATTAAAAACCCAACGACTTACAAAAAGAGGAAGAATTAAGCAATTTACTGCACCTACCTTCAGATTCGAACGGCTCACTGACAGGTGTTGCTTCTGTGAATAAATGCTATGCTTCTGTTATCCTCTCGTTTGTTTGATATGTGGGCCTCCCCTCTGTCTCTCGCAGAGCTAGAAACTGACAACCTCCTCGCGGGAACTTACGTTTTGAGAACTGCTATGATGGGAAGGGTCCACGTCATTTGAGTAAATTAATTCCGGATACGCGTCACCGTGAGTTGTTATTGTCACGCAGCCCCAACTTGGGCGGATTTTTTCGGATTTTTTTTTGGAAGTACGAACACTCTACACGCTTTTGTTTAGGCATCATGTTTTCTAATCTCACTTTTGTATAGACTCCCTCACGGATCAGCGCGCTACGCAAGTTTAGGAGCCATTCTAGTACCGTTCTGAGTGTATCCAAGCAACTTGAGCCGTTTTTGATCCATTTTTGAAAGAGAAAAATCCCCTTGACAAATGCTCGTTATAGTTACTCCGAAGTTTACTCTCCTTCCTCTTCAACAAGTTTACTATGTCAGTGACAATTTACCTAGTATGGTTACAAGGCTGGGCCATTCTAACGCCACTGAAATGACTTCAACGGAAGTGATCTGATAAAATTTGCGGATTCAGGTTGCAACTTGGCCATGGATTTGGGTTTAACCTAAAATGATTTAACTTGTAAACCCGTTATCTCTCATTATATAATCTAACATAATTAAAAACGGAACAACGTTATAGATCTAACTAATACACCGGCACTGCAACAATATTGAAATTAGATTGATATATTGATTCATATTGATATTGATATAGTACTGATATTGCATGATTATTACATGATTGATATACTTGTCATGGATTGAAGTAGTGGTTCCGCTTGTAATGAATTACTTGTAAATGTTTTATAACTGTGAATTGGGCCTTGGCTTGCTTAATTTGTCGGCTCGTTTTCTAAAACCTTCAAGCTAAATTATGACAGTAGGAATAAGATAGAATACGTTGCGTGCGGACTAATTTCTACGTTCGGTCGTACGTGTGTTTGTCCAAGTGCGTAAGTATTGTGTCATTTCCGGTGAAGTTCGCCACAGCCGGGAGCTCTGACCTGCTTCCCGTCGCGTGTTAAAGTGACCCTTTTTAATAAGTTCACGCTTAACCATGTATGTACTGATAAACTTGTGATAAAAGGGAGGTATTGTTTTGAACGTAACTTCGGTCTGGAATGACTACTTACGACGGGCTTTTATTTTTCAAACTTACTTCACTGTGAAAGCGTTTGAGTGCCCATGCCACGGTAGAAATGCCGGAAAGCTCGTGGAGCAAACTGAATTACCGAACTACAAAACATAACTGTCCGAAACGGAACAAAAAGATAACTGCCTTTTTTGAGGGTGGTAAAGGGTTTTTTCGTGAGACGTGAATCGACCATTTAATTCTTCGCGAAATGTGAAATTAGCAGTTTATTCCTCGTGAAACGTGATTTGTCAGCCAACCGTGCCGGACGTGATTCTCGAGAATAATTATCCTTGAAATGAGAATTGTGTATTTATTTTCCGTGAATAATAAATTTCGTTTACGTCATTTGCGATTGCCGTCACCACAAACCAGATTTGGACGTTTACATTTGCTCAAAAGTACCCTGAAAATGATGTTTCAGCGAATCTAGATTTCAAAACTTTTCCGGGGAGCATGCCCCCGGTTATCTGCAAAGCTTTGGATGTAAAAACGATAAGCTGTGAGAAAATCATAGAGCTGGAACTCTCCGATTTTTCGTGTAACGTGAAATGCCTTTTTTATTCGCCGTGAACTGTGAAACGGACGATTTTTTCTTTGTGAAACGTGATCCATATCCCCCTTGGGCATAAAATGACGGATTATTCCAAGCGCGACAGCCTGGTGACTATTCCTTGAGCCTTCCAGTCATTTGTCAGCGGAGGGCACCCATCTTAGCAACAGACAACAAACATGGCGCGCGAGTGCAAATAGAAACATACCTTGTTATAAATACCATGTCAAACACAGGAATAGTTATCTGTGAGTCAACGGAGGTATACAATGTCCTAAACCAGGTAAATAAGTCTTTTTTGTGTTCGATTATGCGTCCTGTTCTTGTCAGAGTAACTGTTTTCAAAGGTACCTTTGCCGGCAGTCTGTGACAAAATCACTCAGCTGTTGTTCCTCGTAACGCGCCTGTATTCATTTTAGTTTGTTTGTGTCCAAATGTCATTGTTTTAGGTCTCAAAGTACCCAAGGCTTAGTGATCCAAACTATCTTCTTCTATTGGGTGAGTCATGTCGCATTGTTTTGTTCAGATATGCTGCATCAATAGGGTTTTTCAGATTCTGCAAATTTGCACCCCCAGAATGTCAAAATACTGCATCCCTGTTTACCTTACTTTGCATGCAGTTTCAATCAATCAATCAATCAATTTCTCTGCCACGTTAGCTAAATAAACAATTACAAAATCATTGTTAAGAGAAAAAAGAAAAGGGGCGAGAAAGCCCAAAAGAAACCATGGGGATCATGGGTATTGGGCTTCCTCTATGTATTGGGCTTCAATAAGAAATTATCAGTGCATTTGTACAATAATATTGTGCTTTTCCTAACAAAATCCCTGGCAGCTCAGATGAGAATGCCAATTATGTAGTGCATGATTCAAGATTTTGAAAGATCCCCATAATTAATAACTGCTAGTTTCCATGGAATCTTTTACATTTATTAGTTAATGCCCCTGTGAGCTTTGCAGAATGTCTCATTTATCTAGCTAGTACTAATTTACAGTAGGAGGCTCTACAGTTTACAACACTTATTATTAATAACTTTTCATATCTTAGATACGAGGAAAAGAAATGATTACAATGAGAGTCACATTATCATGGCAAAGTTTGCACCCAGGGTAAGCTTGATCATACATGTAAGATGAACACTGATTATATATTTTACAAGACTATAAATTAGGATGTACATCTTTTTAGTCCTAGCACCCAAATTAAACAGACACTGCATCAATCATTTCCAGCTAATACAAATTCCTCTGAGTCAACCCTGGGAAATTTTCAGATGCAAGGTCTTCATCCCTACTGGGCATGCAACCAGAAGGGTAAAAATGCTTGCTTTTCCTTGCCTGGCAGACCTGCCAACTCTCTGGTCCCGCATGAGTGCCCCGTCTCCCACTTACCCGCACACTCATGTTAATCTCCCACATGAATGTGAAATCAGAAGAATCATGTGAAGTCCTGCTTCCTATGATCAAGAGCATATTTTGGTTCTAGTTTTTTCAAGGAGCAAACATTAAGCGTGTGCTAAAAGGCATATAACTTTGGCTTGGTTTCTGCTCTGAAGAGGAGTTCATAGTTCACCTGTCAATTCCACATCCCACCCCTGGGCCATGCCCTTTGACCAAGTGGGCCCCAGCCCCCCAGCCAAAATATCCTGCCTAAACTTTTTGGGGGGTTAATTAATAAGAAATGTGTTAGCTGGGGCATGGTGTGGGAGTGAAGGTAATGCTAGGTAACAGCTGGAATTGATTCATGCATAGTTTGCATGTTCTGCTTGATTGATCATAGGCATGGTAAAAGTATTTAGAGCAAATCAAATTACTTTGTGAACCAGTTTTCACTTCCTCTTAGTTTAGGTCTACATAATATATATATATATATATATATATATATATATATATATATATATATATATATATATATATATATTTTTTTTTTTTTTTTTTTTTTTTTTTTCACTTCAAGTTTTTATTTCTTTTTGCACTTTACATTGTTTCACAGTTACATAATATGCATGTTTGAGATTACTTTTGTCACAATCTGTCATTTTTGGACCTCTTATATAAAAATAGTGAAAATATACAGTATGTGGTAGGAATTAAGCTGGAAAATACCCAAAACATTTTTAATTTGTTTCTTCTGGCCTTCAGCCAGACACTTTATAAAATGTAATTCATCAAAATGTATCTAGTATGTCACATCTACTTGTGAATAAATTTTTGTACTGTATTCTGAAGTACAGTTAGTTTCAAAGCCCAAACAAATGCAAAAAAGCAGGAGTTCAGGGGTTGCTAACTGAATGTACTTAAGAGATTCATGCACTGTAATACTATTTACACCCAGAATGATATAGGAGCTTTCACTGTGCCACATGATGCAGAGCTGGAAACCAAACAGCATGTTATTGTCTATGATAGCAACTCAAGTTCCCTCAAAGAGAAAGGTAATATCTGTTAAGAAAATATGTTAGTCAGAACAGGCACTGTTATACACTGTATAGCAGAATTTTGGGATCGGGTATGATGGTCATTAATATTATATAATACTACATTTTTTGATTTTGCTTTTTTGTTTTTATTTATTAATATATAGATGTTTGAGCATATATTCCTTTCTCATTCTTATGAGATCTAAATGCCAATCTCTGGGCAGTGAGCTTAGTAATAAATGGATGGCTTGAAAAAGTCCCATAATTCTTTGGAAATAACATACCGGTATTCCATACTGCAATTTTTGTGATTTTCAGGAAGCACAGCACTGTCATGTGCCAAATTAATGTGGGAAATGGGGAGCAAAAATCCCATCAAGATCATAAAAGGTGACGTCCATACTTAATAATAAGCGTGATACTTATACGTTTGTACATGTATATTTGTACGTCTTTTAGACTGCACATACACTGTTTTAAGATTCACTTAAATACGAGTCCCAGTTGTTCAAAGCACAATAAACCCACTGTAGGTAGAGTCTTAAAAAAAAAACGTTTTGTCGTCTTTCATGTCTTTCTGAAAACTAGAAGGTTTCATTCAATTAACACGACGTTGATAGTTCTCACAAATACCAGTATTCCATTCTTATTAATATTATTCCTTCTACTATAGCACTACATTTCATTCATGTTTGTTTGAAATTATTCTTTTTATAATATATTTTTAGGAGGATACGAGAACTTCTCTGCTCTTTACCCATTTCTTCGCACCCAGAAGATCATGTACTTACCCAGGGTAAGTTAAAATTCACGGAGGCTAGCACAAAGTCGGCTTTTGTCTCTTGGCGGACCCCTTTAACATACCGCTGTCTTCTCCAGATCGTATTCCAGTTCCTCTAACTTTCATGGCTCGATCATTTCGTTTTTGTTCCTTTGTTGTTGTTTTTTTCTCGCGTTCTGTTTCTTTTTTTATTATACCCATCTCTTTTCCTTTCCTTTCCGTCTCTCTTTTCTTTTTCGTTTGCTTTTTCGTTGATTCATTCATTCTTTCTTTCTTTTTCTAATCTCTGTTTCACTGTTTCCTTCTTGGGCTCCTTTCTCTTGTTTTATTATTTTTTGCTATCCTCCCCTGTATTTCTCAAGGTTTTTCCCTGGAAGTTTTATTCGCATAATCGAAACAGTGCGGGCTGCTCGCAAACGACCCTTGAAAATTCCGCGGGTCACATGCACTTTCTTACCCGCGAACGGTACTGTGTAGTGTAATTTCCTTGCACCCTTTCCTTGCACTACTGTAATAAAGATGGTGGTCAGAGAAAGTATGACTCAGTCTTTTCTTTCAACTAAATCTTTGTTTCCCTAAAAGGAGCTTGACGTGATAAAAACCTACCCAGTGGAGGTGATAGAAGGATTTCTGTACGTAGGCACGTTTCAACAGTCTCAGGACCCCAAGGTGAAGAAGGACCTCAAAATCAAAGCACACGTGAATGTGTCGATGGAGAACGATCAAGTGTAAGTCCCATAGAAGCCGTACTGAGTTCTTTTTCAATAGCTGCATGGATACATGTTCATTCATTCACACGTGCTGTAATAGAGAGTTTAAGATTGCTGTATTCCGCAGCCGCAATCCTTAAACCTTAAACCGCAAGAACTCACACGTCAAGTCTGTTGTATTTTTGTTATGTTTTCAACACCGGGAAGTATCCTTAGGCAAGTCAAATACCGTAGCAATAAGCTCCAGTTATTTCAGAATTTGCTACCTTTAGTGAGTGGGACGTGCAAGTTAGGTCATGTGACTTTTTGTGGTTTACGGGCTGCAGTATTACGGCACACTGCCCAATCAAGAAAAATTACGCGTGAACCAGGAGGACGCAAGCACCAAACAAGAAATGTTTTCTTTTTCTTTTTGTGCTTGTGTCGCCATTTCGTGCGTGTGAACCAGGGCCCGGTTTTTCAAAGCACGATTAGGCTAATCCCGGATTAGGTCTAAACTTTCATGTCATTTATATGCCTGAAAATGTGAAGGTTTCGTTCACAACAACTTCCTTTATGCATTTTTAAGCTGGAACAAGCTTTTTCGTCCATCTTCGAACAAAACTCTGCGGTTTATTGGCAGAGGGGTCGAGAGAAAGAATTTCGTTAATGCTGGATTAGCTTAGTCGGCTTTCGAAAAACCGGGCCCAGAGCAATAGTTTTACATATGTTATTATTAATAATAGTAATTTCAATAAGCCACTTTTGCAATCACGTGCAGTGTAGCAAATAGTACTTTTTACTGGCCGTATAAACGAGTGTCTGTCATTCAAGTAAATCTCTCTGCTGAGCTTGGTTTTGACTCTGCGTAATTGCATTATGACCACCAATGTGGTTCTCTACTCTGCCCGCCAAGTTTTATCACCAGGTGTCGTTCCACCAAAGTATCTCAGTCTTACAAACTGCGCATGATGGTAAAAGCGGCTTATACGTCGTTGGGCCATTTTGGGATCTGCGCCTGTTCCCAGATTGTGTCCGCTGATAATGAGCAAAAGCACTGCGCTTATTTTTATGATTACGCATGCGTTAGACATGTAACCTAACGCGTACAATCTCTACTAATGTTCACACTGCTGTTCCTTTCTCCCGTAGGTTTACTTCTGAAGACACAGTGCTGGGTTTAAACGACAAGAGAATCGAACAACTAATGCACATTCCCGTGGAGGATGATGGTGCAGTCGACCTGTTCTCCAGGTTTTGGGATGTCGTTCATTTTATTGGTAAGTGTTGTGGAGTAGTATATTATCTGAGCAGCATCGAAATCAGAACATACATGGTTGTGAGGAGTGACGTGCATTCCCTTAATAATAAATATGCAGTGAGGAGTCACGTGCATTCCCTCTTATGTATTGAGGAGTCACGTGCATTCCCTTTTATGTAGTGAGGAGTCACGTGCATTCCCTTTTATGTAGTGAGGGAAGTGACTTGCATTCCCGTTTATGTAATGAGTAGTGTATGAGTACAAGTACATGTCCAAAGTTGGAAGCGCGAGTCGTCTAAGGCTTTCAGGAGACTTTCGTGAAAGTTTGCATTCCTTCCAAAGAGCTTAGAATAAGTATAGCACGCCTACAACTGCGTCTTTGCATGTTTGTGTAGATGGGCATCAAACAAAAGACGGACGTTCGTTGTTGATCTTCTCCACGCTTGGGATTAGTCGCAGCATAGCAGTGGCAGCAGCGTACTTCATGTGGAACAAGAAAGTGTCTTTGAAGGTGAACTTGGCGATCGCAGATGGCAATTTGTTTGATAACTGGGATTCTTTCTTTTGTACACTCTACGTATAATTCTTCTTTATCTCTCTTTCCAGTTAAAAGCAATCAAGGGGACCGCACGGCCGAAAAACGTATATCCGCGGTGTCTAGTTCCCCAATAAAAATTGAAGCAATATTGATTTTTTCACTTTCTCTTGTAGGATGCGTTGAACCACCTGAAGAAATGCCGAGAGAACATGCAGCCAACCCGAGGTTTTATCGAGCAGTTGTCTCGCTGGGAAGAACAAATGTTTGGGAAACTAATAACGGACATCAGTGAACCGAACTACTGACCGTCTTAATTCTTCTATTTATTGCTGTGATGATTCTCTGACTAAACTATATATATGACGCCCACAAACTCGGCTCGACAAGAACGCGAACACTGCTATTAGAAAGTACAGGTTCAGTTCGCAGTTTTGAACATTTTTCTTGAACGAGTCAATTTTGCTGTTGTCGGTGAAAGTACTCTGAAAAGTATAAAAAGATTTTTACCATAAAGTAACGTTATACTCTTTCACTTCAGTAAGTGAAGGATTTTCATCTTTTCTCTCGACGTATAAAGTTCGAATGTTCGTTTTGTATTACCCCTGCTTCTCAGGGATTCCTTGCAAGTTTTCTCATTCATTTTGTACAGTAGAGGGAAAACAGAGCGATGCCGTTTTGTCGACTGTTTATCATGCCACTTTTCATTCATTTCGCGTCGTTGGTCGCACTTTGGGACTGTTTATATCTGAATAAACAGTTTGCTTTTACTGAGTGACCACTGAGGTATCACACACGCAACACGCACGCACACGTGACGTCACTCAACGCACGCATACGTAATTTCACGTCACACGAGAGACGGAGGGTCCAAGCTGAACAATAATGAAACTCGCAGAACTATTTTTGGTTTGCGTTCACTTGGCGGTGCATGACGTAGCACATGCACGAACGCGAGATTTGCACGCCATAAAGCTGTGTTGGTTAATATTTCGTGAGCGTTCAAACTGCTGTTTCTGCGCCATGCGCCCGAGGGCTCATTCTTTTCAACTCATGCCGTGATATCCTTGACTTCATATGAAGTCATGGAACTTCTCACGTTCACAGTTGAGCGGTGTTTTTGATACAAGAATTATGAAATGACGTAGTTATTATTCATCAGAATTTATATATTTATATTAGAATGCGAACCTAGTTCATCGAAAACAACTGTTTGCCAGTACCCGCCGATTAACCCCACCCTACCCCTGCAGGGTCCACTTTTAGTTCGAGCATGCGCTGAAGTTCCTCTCGGACGGTCATCTTCCAGGACATCAGAATCTTGAGCTGTGTGCACAGTATTGCTTCAAAAGTACACCTTTAAAATGTTATCAAAAACAGCTCTACGCTTGCAAGGACTTAATGGGGCAAGAGTTGCATTCAGGAGTTTCTCCTGCTCTTCCCAGGTAACTGTACAGTGAAAGAAAGATCTTGTGCACTTTCGCTGGCCGGACCGATCGATCTTTTATCCTGACCTGTTTCTTTTCTGATGAAATAGCGTGGGTACAAAGTAGCAGTGCTCGGAGCAGCCGGTGGGATTGGTCAGCCAATGTCTCTTCTTCTCAAACAGTCGCCTCTCATCACCCATCTTGCGTTGTACGACATTGTGAATACTCCAGGTGTGTGCTGATGATCGATTCATATTTTTTACATGAAAACCACATGTCGTGCACATGTAAACGTACTCGTATAAAGTCAGTGAAATTTTTCAATACCAAACGTGCTCGAGGAGGACTTGGAAATCACAAAAGTACGTTAAAATGTGCGGTGAATTTGATGCATTTTTTGTTTCAATTCCATTGTATCGATTAAATATACCAATGTACAGTAATTAATTTGTTATGACAAAATGGTGAATAAACAAACAAACAACCAAATTCAGTGCAGCACATATAACAGCTGGCTTGCCCAAACTTTAGAAACAGTTTTAATATTACGCGAGTATATCAGAGTTGGAGGCAGGTGTGCAGTGCAACACAAATTGTCAGAAAAAAGCAAAACAGATACAATGTACTGTGTACAGTACATGGCTTATTGTGTTTGACTGTTTCCTGTTGATGCATGGTTCTGGTTGCAGGTGTTGGAGCTGATTTAAGCCACATCAACACAACAGCAAAGGTGAGCAAGAACAAGTTTAATAAATTTCCACTGGTTTGCCGTGGTGTGGACTCTTATTTACCATGATTTACGTCATCGCATGGTCAAAATGTTGTGGACTCACGAGGCGCTTCGCCGAGTGAGTCTGCAACTAATTTTGACCATGTGATGACGTAAATCGTGGTAAATAAGAGTCCACACCACGACAAACCAGTGGAAATTTGTTTTTTACCACAACATTTAGAAATATACAGGAAACTTTCCTTGTATTTCGCTGCAAAATGTGACATGCTGGCATCAGCATCGTTGTCTGGACTCTTATTTACCACGCTAAATCGACCAATCAGAGAGCGAGAAACTAGTGTGTTGTGGTAAAATATTGGTTTTCCTTTTTGAAGTCAGCCCAATTTTTTTAGCCAGGCATAAGATTAATAAATTTCCACTGGTTTGCCGTGGTGTGGACTCTTATTTACCACGATTTACGTCATCACATGGTCAAAATGTTGTGGACTCACGAGGCGCTTCGCCGAGTGAGTCCACAACAAATTTTGACCATGTGATGACGTAAATCGTGGTAAATAAGAGTCCACACCACGGCAAACCAGTGGAAATTTGTTTTTTACCACAATATTTAGAAATATCAAGAAAGTTTTGTTGTATTTCGTTGCAAAGTGTGACATGCTGGCATCAGCTAGCGTCATATCGTTGTCTGGATTTTTATTTACCACGGTTAATCGACCAATCAGAGTGCAAGAAACTAGTGTGTTGTGGTAGAAAATTGGTTTGTAGGTGTTTGGAGGCATGAGATAAAAGTTTTCAACCCACAGTTACTATATTATGCTTCAAGGTGACAAGTCATCAAGGCCCAGATGAGTTGAAGGCTGCAGTGGAGGGATGTGATGCTGTTGCAATTCCAGCTGGAGTCCCAAGAAAGCCTGGTATTTTCTTTACTGCACTAGATTGAAATAATGTAATCACTTCCATTATGTCTGTTATAAAACCTTTCAGTAGAAAGTTAGTTTTATTTAAAATTTATGACATGCTCATTGTCATGCAAATTAAACTCACTTTTTACAAGGGTAAAACCAGGGATCGGTTGTATAAAATTCTAATGCCTGACTAGGTGTTAATAAAGTTAGCCGTCATAACACAAATAAGAGTGCAACATGGAGCATCTGCATCAAGACCAAATAAAGGCCATCATGAAACAAGTTGAAAGTTGAATTTGAAAGTCTTGGCCTGTCTAGCTTGGATGTGCATTCAACCTTGAGAAGTCTATTAGATAGCTAGTAAATAGATAGACCTGGTGTCTTTTTTATGATAATTCTTCAGTTATTGTTTCAGCTCCATCTGAAGTTGATATACTGTATATAGGGTTTCCCAGTTGTTACTGAATGTTCATACAACTGTAGGTTACTGTACAATATAACCTTTAATGTTGTCATTCACATTTCAGGTATGACCCGTGATGATTTGTTCAATACCAATGCTTCCATTGTACAAAATTTAGCAGAGGCTTGTGCAAAGTGAGTCCTTGGAAAATAATGTAGTTTGATGTGAAATATCAACATATTTTGTTGTAGTAATATATTAATATTTGTTTATTCCTGTTATTTGAACAACTTATCTTTGTAGTCCCTAGCGTGATTATCAGGTGGTCAGAGATCGTTGACCGTCTGATAATCAGGCTATGTAGTCCATGGCTGGAATGCAGAACAGATTGTTTTCTGGTACTATTTGTGAGCTACAGTACTTATAATACTTACTGATTTATGTTGCTCAGTTGCATTATTTTGTAATAATTTTTACTGAATAAATACACAAGAAGCCTAGGCCATTTTTGATATTACAGTACCATGATAAACCATTTTGGACTAAAAAATTTGTTTTCTGAGCTTGGGAATACATACAATATAGAACCCTGCTATCTCGAATTCTCGAGGGAAGCGAGAATTAGGTCAAGATAGTGGGGGATTTAGATAGTGGGATTCAGGCGAAGGGAAGTTTCTACCAAGTTCATTTCCAAGGGAAATCAGATTCTGTTTGAGATAGCGAGGAGTTCAAGATAACCGAGGTCAAGATAGCGGGGTTCTACTGCATTCCTAGTGCATAATTATGATTCACTTCTTTTCAGGTATTGTCCAAAGGCCATTCTTTGCATCATTTCAAATCCTGTAAGTACAAAAGAGCCTTGCTGAACTTACTTCCATACCAAGCATAGTACACCAACAGATTTATCATAAAATGCATGCATACACTGCAAATATGTGCACACCCCTATTCATTATATTAGTGGATCCCATTCTTGATGAGAAAATGACTGACACTTCAGGCTATTCAAGTAGCATTTCAGCCAAGTGAAATTAGTTACAGCTACTTGGTGTTATATATTCATTTGTTTACCATAGTATACTTGTTCCATTAATGACAAGGCAAGGCCAAGCAGTCTTTTACAATAAAGATTTTTTTTTGCCTTGAAGAATTCCTACCTGGTGATTGGAGTCATGATTCAAACACTTTCATTGCTGATCATAGGTGAACTCTACAGTCCCAATTGCCAGTGAAGTTTACAAGAGAGCTGGAGTGTATGACCCTGCACGGTATGAAGTGTACATGTAGCATTGTTTAGTTTTTTCTGTATACAGTCATGTACAATCCAAGAAATGACATCCAGATAAAGTACATATAAACCAAAACAAAGTTTCTATTTTTATTAATCCCTGTTTGTATAGTCAGCTTGCCCCAGTGAGTTTTCACTTTCTTAAATTGACCACCTTTTTTACTGTACTATAGTAAGAAACTTTGGCTCCTTGCATTATTTTGGGTAGCAGATGTTTGTAGATTTTTGTGGAGGTATATTTATGTGACCAATGTATAAAATACTTGTTGACTGTACTTACATCAGCCACTCATCTCTTTATCTTGTGTACCAACAGTATTTTGGGCGTAACAACTCTGGATATTGTCAGAGCAAATACATTTGTTGCAGAAGCAAAGGTATGGTGAGCACTTTACTAAAGGAATTCTTTAAAGTCTCACCAGCTGAATACTGAGCTTTAAGTTGTCCAGTACTAAGTGTTGCTGAGTCATGTTGCTACAGGGGAAAGTTGGTAAAAAGTTAAGTTCCAGAATTGAAGGAGAGGGATGCAATGTCTTATTTCAACTGTCAAAGAAAGAATGAGGCCATCTTTAGTTCTTATTTTCCTTCCATATACTATTAAAGTCTCTTATCTTCCTCCCATACTAAACTCTAAAGTATGTTCTTTCCCTTCAATACCAAAGTCTTTTGTATTCTTCCCATACTAAAATCTCTTATTCTCATCCTATACTCAAGTCTCTCGTTCTCCCCCCATACTAGAGTCTCTCATCTTTCTCTCACACTAAGGTCTCTTATTTACATGTACAGGGTTCATTAGACATATATGTACATGTAGTCTCTTCTCGTAAGCAACATTGTTATCATTTTATGTCAGATAACAGACCAATGCTTTCATGTCACAAGAAGTTTTTTTTGTTGTACATGGAAACTTTGATGTGCCCACATTGACTTAGTGACAGTGAGTCTGTCAGGGGAAGTCATTTTAACTTTTTGTGTACCTCAGGGCCTTGATGTGACCCAAGTCAGTGTGCCAGTCATCGGTGGACATTCAGGAGTGACCATCCTGCCTCTTCTTTCACAGGTTAAAAATCTGGGTGCAACTTTAATCCTGCTTTTATGGTAGCCTGCGAACAGGCCCTCTTAGATCGGAATGGGATGTAGGAGAGGTTTGGGGGGAGGGGGGGAGGGGGAGGAGGAGAAAGAGGGGCTCCACCCCCCTTCTCCCCTGTGTCCCATTCCAAGCTATAAGGGCCTACTTTTATGGTGAAGGAGAAATTCACCGTGGTTTTGCATTTGCTATGCTTTTGGATTGGTCCAAATATGTTTGGCAGCATTCTCGGCCAATCGCGTGCAAAACGCAAAACCAGATTGCGATCTTCTCAAGCAAGCAAGCAAGTGGCAATGATGTTTCTCGCACTGCTGATTGATTTCTTCTTCAAAATTAACTTTGGTTCTTGGTTGGTTGAAAGTGTGATTTTTGTAGCCTCTGAATTGGCGATGTTAATAATAAATAACTAATTATTAGTTTGGTTTGTTTTACCGAAAATTCGTCCGAAAAACGCTTTATCTTAAAGAGGAACAGCTAAAATGTCCGATGCTGTTTTTTTGTAAGTCATGTAATGTCTTTTCCTGTTCACGCTTAAAACAAGTTGGAGCCTTGTGACTTTGAACATCACTTTCCAGTGTTTAATAATTTTGATATCGTCTCTCAGGCCTTGCCCAAATGTTCATTTACTGACGAGAAAACTGATAAACTCACGGACCGTATACAGAATGCCGGCACTGAAGTGGTCAACGCAAAGGCTGGAGCGGTAAGTACTGTATCTTTATTGTACTACACAAAATTGTACTAGACAAAACTGATGTGCCGAGGAGTTGCCTTGTGTAGCCAATTCGAGCCGTTTGTTTATTAAGTACGCCCTGTTGTAAAGTGGAATGAAGAGGATGAGGGGAGAGAGGAAAAAAAGGAAGAAATGAGCCAATTTCTTAGTTTACGTGTGGTGCGTTTGAGATGTTTGGCATAGTTAGAGGAATCGCTAGTCAAAACGATCTTTCATCATCAACCGCAGGAGAAGCGTTGTTGATATTACGGGAATCAACGCTCATTTTGCTTTGTTTTCAGGGTTCCGCCACGCTGTCCATGGCATTTGCAGGAAATAGATTCCTCTCCTCCGTAAGTGTGTTTGATGGCGCACAAATAACTTTAAAGTTCTCATGTATAGTCGTGTCTCCAAGGCGCGTATATACAGCCCTCACCCTTTCTACTCACCGTCTTAGCCCGATGACTGTTATAAGTAAAAAAAAAGGCTGAGTTTGTTTTTCTTACAGGTCAGTTGTAAGTCCGCGCACGTAATGCTACCAAGAACAGCTTCATTTTTCACCAGCGAAACTTTCTGTTCTTCTTTAAAGGAGGGGGCCCAAATCCGCTAGAACACCGGCTCCAATCACTTTGGTTTTACTGTGGCTTTGGTTTTCGAAAGTCAGTCGAAAACTGCTCTATGTGGCTCATGACTCCTTTCTTCCTCTTTTTTCAGGTTCTCGAAGGATTAAGTGGAAGGGAAAATGTGGTGGAGTGTGCTTATATCCAGTCGGACGTGTCTAGCACTCAGTACTTCGCGTCACCTGTGCAGCTCGGCGTAAGTTGTTGATCTTGGCCGAAAACTGAGACAGCTGGTGGCGTCAAAACTGCATGGTGACACTGACGAAACCTTCCTTTTTTGTTTCTTGATAGAAAAATGGCCTTGAGAAAAACTTGGGCATTGGAGAGTTATCGGCATACGAGAAGAAAAAGTTGGAAGAAGTAAGTGGAACTTTAGAGACTATTTTATGTGGACAGACTTTAAAGAATCGTTGTTTGTGATTTTTTTGTTTGTTTTGTTGAATCTCTTTTTTTTTTCCCGTCAGGTTATCCCCGAACTGGAAAAGAATATCAAGAAGGGAGAGGATTTCATAGCTGGCAAATAAACAAATGGAAGAAGAATAAACTGAGAGTTCGTGACAGTTCAAGTTAAACTTTCATTTCATGGTGTGATGCTTGTGAATCGACCCGTTGTGTTGAGTTTGTAGTTTGTTTGAGAACCTCTTGAATAAATTTATCGAGCTTGCATTAGTACTGCACTAAATGTGAATGAGTGTCAACAACATAAACAGCGACAGACGGACGGACGGACGAACAGACTGACAGACAGACTGACAGATAGGAGCGCAGCCACTGTCGGCAGCGCACATGGTCTGATGACGTCATGGCCGAGGGGAATCTATTAAATTCCTGAAAATCGCGTTTACACGAACAATCATCGGAGTGGATCTTTCTAAAACGGCGCCAAATCGCCTCGAAACTCCTCATAAGGGGTAAGTAAGGACTCTTCCTGTTATCTGGTGATTTTAAGAGTAAATCATAACAACGTGTACAACGTACAATCATCGTAAACCGATGACGTCATCAGACCGTGCTGCCTATTTCAGCCGCTGGTGAGTCCGTACCTGTTCTCCTTCCTTTTTTTAGTTCACAACAACAAACAATTCGCAATTTCATTTTTGTACCTTGTGTAGTTGTACCTTGTCTGTTACTTCACAAAATATTTAGTTTGACTGCTTTTATAAACGACAAAGACTATTTTTGAAATTTGTTGAAAAAATAGTGGGGGGGGGGGGGGGGGGGATTTACGTTACGAACTGGTCGAAGCCTTCCGTGCGCCAACACAATAAACACTTTCCACGACTATTTTACAAATTGGACCATTATGCGTGTAAACAGCTGACTTTATCCTGGGAACTGCCAAATGGGAATGAGTTGGCCCCAGGTTCCCCCTGGTGGTGCAAGAAGCTCGGCGAAATGTGGAGAAAACACATAAGAATTTCTGAAGTTTTCTGTTTCTTCGCTCTCCCGGTTCGACGATACGTCGTCTTTTCCATGGTCATCTTCCAGGTCATTCCACGCATGTGAATAAAAGTGTTCGCTTCTCCCCGCTAAGTAGGATTCGTTCCGTGAGAGCGAGGCTGTCGCCGTTCTGAACATGCGCAGAGGTATAAAAATACTGACGGGACTTTTTTTGTGTTTCGTGATTCGGAAGAGGATGGAAGTCGGTTGAACAAGAGGCACAGGAGTTCTGCTGAGCTGTGTAGCTAGTCCACATCTGCAGGAACACTCACAAAGGAAGCCACAGAGCTCTGCATTTCTCGCACCTCGCTGACGAAAATGAATGGCTTAGACGCTGTGGCTTTGTCAAAAGATGTCGTTACTCCACAAGCCAGTCAAGCAACAGAAAATCATGGTGTGTGTCTGGTGCGCTAGGAACCTTTTAGAGTTTATAATTTGTAGTAAAGCTTTCATGCTTTGTACACATAATTCGAGACAAATTTCGTGTAAAACTTAACTTGAAGAGTGTACTTTTCACGACTTGTCTTGTCATGAAATGTCACAAGTGGTTGTCGTTCAAGATTATTTTGGGAAATGTTGCCATTCGTCAAGAGTGTTTTTGACTTTATCCGAATTTCGGTGTCCCAACAGAACACAACGAGGAAACCGAAGATAGCGACTCATCGGAGAAAGAAAAGGATGGAGTGAATATGGACAACGGAACGAAATCACGCGCTGTTTACTCTAGGGTATAGTACAAAATGAATTAACTCCGACTCTCGTCACTCTTTCAAGGTTGAACAGGTGTGGAGTATTAGTTCAACGGAAACTTTAGGCATCGGTGGCCAGTTCTACTGTCAAAACTCAAATGTGGCGCTTCGCTTTAGACCAAAAACTTGTCCCAATGGTGCTTTTACGCACCAACGTGATTTGATTTTTCATGCTTCTTATACACAGGACAACTTGCTGTCGCTGAGAGAATCGCCAGTTGCGAAACTCTGGCCGACCATTCTTGCCGACGATTATGTCAGGTTGGAATTGTTTTCTTTTGATTCCCTAGTTAAGTTTGAATGGACGTATAAACTTGTTGCAGCTTCAAAGTACTGATTTTATGTACATTATAGCTTTCACCACATCACCACGTTTGTTCCACGAAACAAAGATTAAGTTGTTTACCCAAATTTATCGGCCTGTTTGATACACATTGTTTTTCGTGAACTGATAACAGTCATAACGTGCACATGGTATATGTACATCTTAACACAAGAATTCTTTTGTTTGCGATGGTATTCAGTGTTAATTTGAAAAGAACCATGT
The DNA here is from genome assembly GCA_964036295.1 of Plumapathes pennacea. Classification (NCBI taxonomy): domain Eukaryota; kingdom Metazoa; phylum Cnidaria; class Anthozoa; order Antipatharia; family Myriopathidae; genus Plumapathes; species Plumapathes pennacea. Next base: position 6,152,602 of record OZ038467.1, read on the forward strand.
GTACATGAAAAATAATTACACGAAGTGTTGAACTGGTCAGTCAGTTTTCTGCTGTGCACAGATTTCAGTAATGGTTAATAAATGCTTCCTTTTTGGGAATTTGTTTTGAAGTATTGTACAATATGTCAAAAAGAGGGCATTTATATATTTTAATTTTTCATGGTTTGCAGATTTTACCAATGAAACATTATTTTTTGAGTGCTCTTATCCACACTTTTAGCTGCTAATTCATAGAGAATTTGCAGTTCAAATTTCACAACTGTTGTAAAGATCATCAGCCACATTATTTTACAGTTATGTAGTTCTGCCAGTTTGATGTACATTTATTTTAAGAAATTTCTGAACAGTCTTCACAAGAACTGAATTATTTTAAAACAATTTTCAAACTGAAGCCTGCATTAGTTGGTTAGTCTTTTTCCACAATAAATATGAATGTCTCAGACACCTGAAAGCCATGCAAATCCTGGAAGCTTTTCCTGTGCCAACATCTTCAAACATACATGCAGTTGTGCAGATTGTCAGATCTAAATTATGTGGTCTCTGTATTTTCGTTTATATGTTTTGTGATCAGGAATGGGATTTGGGACCCTGAAGTGTGGCATCAGTCATCAGAGAGTGCTAAAAGGTGTGCATCCCCTGCAGAAGACATCAAAAGGCAGATCATGTAAGAGAAATGCATTTTGTTGTGAATGATACATACTGTACAGTACAGTCAGGGTATTCTGTTCCAATATTTGATTAGCGGGACCCCTGTAAAATACGGGTAAAATTGGATTTTTTTTTTTAATTCCTTCCCCCCCCCCCCCCCTTTTTGAAACCATTATAGTTTACAGTGTCAAAGCAGTACAAATCTTTCCATTTTTCGAACATGCGACAACATCAGCCCGATATCCAGTAACCTGACAGCTCAACTTCTCTTTCTAAACTCATTTCTGATTTCGAAAAGAATAGTGGTCCGCATAAGATGCCAATATTTATACTTTCTTTTGCTTCTGGTGGCTGCCATATTGGATATTTTTATAAGGGAGCCTGGAAAAAAATGTTGCATACACAATCATACACACACACAGACAGCTAGAAATAAATTAGCATATTATTATATAGACCATGATTATTTGTTATTTCTTGTGGGTTCTGCTTGTGGAATTTTGAATTTAAATCCTAACCTTCTGAAGAATACTTGTCATCATGCCCAGGATCAATATACATGTATATTTTGCACGTGTACTCAGTCATTTTGGGAATCTATGTTTTGATCTTTGTGATCCCCCTTCATCCTTCGTATGGAGAACTAGAAAACTTTTTTGTAGTCCTTCTTGATGCTGATTTCACTCTTTATATGACAGAATGGAAGATGGCATAGTGTTGAGTCCTCAGAGACAGAGTTTTGGTCAGGGCTGTCAGATACCACAGAGTGCACCAGAGAGAGGATCACAGCAAGACAGAATAAAGAGCATGATCCCACGGACAGACGTACGAGAGCGAGATGGACGGAGTAGACTTTCTGGAAGAGTCGGGCGTGGGAGAACAATTGATTTCAAGGAAAGGGTCACCCCTCTGCGTGAGAGAAACAAGGCATGTTGTCTCTTGTTCGATATTTCAAATTGCTTGCATGTGTATGTCAGTAGTGCATTATTGTCTCATCATGTGCATGCTATACTCAGAGAACTAAAGAATAATTTTTATAAATAATAGTTTTTCTAGTTTTGTTGAGGCAGAATTATAATTTGACACATTGCTTTCTATAGGAGTCCAATAATCACAGGCAGATGGGACAAAGAGAAAGGGAAAAAGTTGAAAGGGATTCCTGGAACAAAAAGAGAGGTACAACTTAACTGTACTGTGCATCTTTCAATAATCAGAAGCCAAATGAAGTTTTATTTGGTTCTGCAATACACTTAGAAGAAGAAACAATCAGCAGTGCAAGGAAGCATCATACTACAGTACTTGCTTGTGTGAGAAGATTGCTTTTGTTTCTAGTTGACCAAGAATGCTGTCAAACATACAGTATGTGGATCAATCCAAGAGCACAGACAATATTGCAAAACCAATAGTATTGAAAGCAATTGCATAATTTAAAATGTGCCACTAAAAGCTGTGTACAGTTTAAATGATGAGTGCTCTACATCATTTTGATCTGGCTGCTCTTTAATGTTACTTTTTGGACAGTTAGTCATCTGAAAACTGTTCTATATGTGCTTTGTACCTTATTTTTCAGGTGCCAAAAATGCTGACCCAGAGTGGGTGACATTTGGTCCTTCAAGCCAGTTTGATACTATTGAACTGAAAGGTTTTGAAAAAGAGGAAGCCACAGACAAACCAGGTGGGTGTGCCTGTGCAAATGGGTTGGTTTACATGCATACATGTACATCACTTATGACTAATGAAAAATTTTCCTGCTGACTATAGCTTAATTAAGACCATGGAGGTGTCACTACACTGTAAGTGTTGGCTGCCAGTTAATTTTCTCTGCTGAAATTTGGCTGGCTACTGCTTGATAAAAGGCATCAAGCAGAGCCCCTGTTGAGACCATCCCTTACTGGTAGCTACATTGCTGTAAGACATGAATCTGCCACAGGCCAGAGCTTAAGTTGTTTTATTGACCAGTGGTTTTTGATTTGCTTCAATCAGTTAGAAAATCCCAACCCGTGAATGGTGAAGTGACAAAAGATCTCTGCAGAGAGAAAGAAAATGCATCTCAAGAGAAAGAAAGAAGCAAGGATGAGAGCAGTGAACCTAAAACCGGCAAGGTGGCAGAAGAGAGTGGAGAAGAGAAGAAGACGGCATTTGACCTTAACCAGTTTTTCATGTCAGACACACTGTTGCCTTTCTCGGCAGGGGTGAGTAATATTGTATGCTGTAGCATACATGTACTATACTGTAGGTAAAGTGTACATACAGTAGGTGGTGCTAACAGGACATGGAATGCCCTTTTGTTAACAAGGTGTTCATTTTGCATTTCCTTAGTACGATCAATCCAGCAGCCGATTTTGCCAGTTCTTTGGACCAGGACACCCAGGCAGTAATTACAGTAGCAGTGGTAGTAGACGTTCATCTATAGCAGAGGAGCTGATGGAGCGAGCCGGTAAGAGTGTGGGAAGGTGGACTCTGCTTAGACTGTGACAGTCCATCCTTTTCTGGCCAAAGATCTTATGCACAAGTGAAAAATAAACATCTTTGAGTATCCAAGGTCTGAAAGTGAAGGGGGGTGAGGTCGCAGGCTGAGCAAGGTCTGGACACAAAGCCAGAGGCACATTAATGTTCAGCACTTGGACTGCCAACATTTGCTTCATCATCCAAATTAAGTTTAGAAAGTGCAAAACAAAAAAAAAAAAAGAAAAAGTGACCTCTGTGCAACTGAGAGCTATTTGACAGCTTTAGGCTTTATTTGACAGCTCAGGTGTTGGAAGTGATCACTGCTATTGAATGTACTCATTGAGAGCTTTCATTTGAGTGCTCCTTTGAGTTTTGTTTGATAGTTGTCTAGGTTGTCAGGTAATGGATGTTCACCTCTTTTCAGGTTTCTCTAGTGGTGGTCCTGGCACTCCCCGTAGTCCCTCGCCTCTCCAGCAGTTTGGCTTCACACCCATCGTCCCTGCACCAGATGCTAAAGCTGATGCAGAAGCACTGGAAGACATCCTGACAAGGTCAAAATTGGACGTGAAGCCTCTGCTAGATCAGGTCATGTCGGCTAATAGGGATGCAGCAAGAGTTAAGGGGCCTGTGCGCCTGGAGGATATAGAGGCAGAGGTCAGAAAGAGCAAGCAAAAGGAGGTGCCAGATCATGACAAAGAGAACATGGTGAATACTGAGGTCGAGAAGAGCGCTGGACAGACAGAGCAAAACATGAAGGCATTCCAAATGCTGGTGCAGCAGATGAAGACTTCAGGCAGCCTTCCTGAAAAAGCCTACCCTCCTGTAAGTCACCAGACCTGAGATCATCTTTGTTAAAGTAACCCAAGAGTGATCACCTCCAATGTTCTCCTGCAGTTTCTGACCAAAAGTGTATCATACAAAAGAGAACTTGGTTTTTGATGCGTTGCTCAGACGATTTAGCTTTAAGTGAACTGTCTGCAATTCTCACAACAACTCTCAACATTTCCTTCTTGACTGGTTGGGAGAAATAAATCCCTAAAATATCTGTAACCTGAACAAAATCGTTTGAGTTGTCAGCCTTTTTGCTAGGTTTTCGAGAAATGTGTTAGGAAATGCAAAAAGTGCGTATGTGATCTGAACAATTGTATGCACCACATACACTGTACAGCTATGTGTGGGATGTGAGAATTCTGTTCAAACATCACCAGCACCCGTTAGAGTCATATCTGGCATTGTACATGGAAGTCAAATCCAGTGAACGTTGTTGTTGTTGTTGTTGTTGTCTTTAGATCAGCGGCCTCCCTAGTTACCTACTCCCCCAACCACCATCGCCCAAGGGCAAGTCATCCCGCCGTACCCCGTCACCACTGCAGAAGGCGTTGAGAAGATCTCCATCTCCTACCTACATGCTGCAGCAAGCAATGATGCAGGGCCAGCTGCCCGTCCCAACGGCGCTCTCTCCTGCCCAGGTTGTACCACAGATGAATGGACCAAACTCCCCTCTGGAAGCTTTCCACAAATCTTTGGGTAAGTGATTGTCCGGATTTCCATTGTGAATGTCGTCTGAAAGATTTTTTTGGACTACGCAATCTGACCGGGTCGTTTTTGAAAAATAGCCACTCTTTTGGCAGTGTTTCGAGTCGATGCGTTTTCATCATCAAATTTTATTGTTTTGCAGTAGACGCAAAGAAGAGGCGAATTGTGTTCTTGCTGCACGATTTTAAAATTCTTTCTTTGATTTTGGCCATACGCAATTAGTTAGGATCAAAATTATACAAAAAGTCAGGGCGACCGCTGTTTGACGCTAACACGGTTCTGTTTCATAGTTAAATCTCCACAGCACCTGTTCTCCTCTCCAGTGCTGCAAAGATCGGTATCTCCTCTATCCATGGTGCCCCAGCAACTTCAAGGTTCTCCTGTAAACTTCAACCACATGTCCCCTCAGAGTGTCCCGCCCGCCTCCCGAATCATCCACAAGCCCATACCGCAGCCGGCCCCGTTCAACAGTGAACCCAGGAGAAGAGCCCCAGATAGACGGGAAGTCTTCAACAGCTCCGAGACCACAAAGAGTGCTACCCCCAACAAACCCGTGCATGTGATAGACAGGGCATTCATGCCTACGTCCGTGTTGCGAAAGTACGGCGGCCTGGATAAGACGCATAAAGAGTCTGGAGTAGCCAGAGATAATAAAGACAAGAGCGAGGGCGTCTCAGCAGGTAAAGGTGACGTGAAAGACAACAATGTGGCTACAAAGTTGGATTTCGCGCTCGATGACGTGTCTGAAACCCGTGGCACGGGGAGCGCTCAGCCCAGTTCTCCCGAGAAACAGACGGGACATGAGTTGCCGAGGGCGAGAGAGGGTGCAGCAGAAGGCACCACCTCGCCGCGTGCATCCATCCTGAATGGTCCCAGTTCACCCGGCCAGCCTTTGCTAGGGTCTTCAGTCTTGCAGAAGCCGACCGCGTTCAAGCCCTACCCAGCGTCTCCTCTTCTGCCTCCGGGCATTAAGTCTGGTTCACACTCGGAACCGCAGTCGCCACTCTATACCATGGCACAGGCGGCAAGCTCCCCCTCCAGGACACTCAAACTTGTTTCGCACTCGGCGCCCTCTACCCCACAACGCCACCCGCATGCAGATAAAGCGGCGCTGCTACCGCACTCGGGTTTACTACCGCTGCAGGTGGAACAAGCGCTGGGGTGGGTGGGCTCAAATACCGGCCCTGCAGCAAACTCTGCTCAAGGGTTCGTGAAAGCGGATACCAGGGCTTCGATTGAACAACATGTGGAACAGCGAACAGCTCAGCCAGGTATCACTGGAGGTGGAGCCGCTCTTAGCAATGGCGTTTATGGTGTGTCTAAGCCTGACAGGGACGTCATGCACAATCACGTGGAAGGCGTGCATATGGGTCAACAGCTACGTCACGGCATGGGTCCACCCAGAAACGGCCCGCCGCATGTGATCGCTAGAGGCCCCGTCGAACCAAGGTCCTCACCCACAGGGTTCCCCAGACAGAGAATGGACAACTTTGGGCAAAGACCCATGCCGAACGTCGTTAATGGCCGCATGTCGCCTTCTATGATGCAAACCGCCTACGGAAGCCGCTACCAGCGTACTCCGTTTAACTCGCCAATGTCCGGGGTGCCCATGCATCCGAGATCGGGCATGATGCAGCCAGGAATGATGCACCAGAGAGCTGTACACCCCGCGTTCATGCGCGGCATGTCGCCTGGTGGGGTTCCTGGCATGTCTCCAGTCCAACACGGCATGCCCATGCATGTCCCGCATGGCGGACGCTTCCCTATGATGCCTGGACAGCACCCCCCACCCGTATATGGTGGTCGTGTGCCAATGTATCCTTCCGTTAATCCCGCCGCCATGATGGGCTCGCCTCACGTGACCATGGGTTCCAATGCTCGCCATCTACACGCGAATCGAGGTATTATCAGATCTTAGTGCTGATTTTCAAGTGTGAAGTAAGATGTTCTGCTGCTCGGTCCTTGAAACGGATCTTGTACTTGTGTCTGCTGCTGTTGATGTCGTTGTTACTGTTCCTGTTGCTGTTTCTCTGTTGATGATGTTGGTGTTGTTGATATTTCTGTGTTGATGTCGATGTTACTGTTCCTGTTGCTGTTTCTCTGTTGATGATGTTGGTGTTGTTGATGTTTCAGTGTTGATGATGATGGTGATATTTCTTTGTTGGTGATGGTGATTATGTTCCTGTGTTGATGATGATGATGTTTTTGTGTTGACGTTTCTGTGCTGATGGTGTTGTTACTGTTGTTGTGTCAATGTTGGTTTTGGTTTTAATTTTAATTTTGATGGTGCGTGAAAGTCGAATTGTGTGCTATGTTCTAAAATACCTCTCCTTCTACAGCGTGTAAATCAGTGAGTCGTCGTGAACACTGTGTCTTGCTTGCTTTTCAGTTCCCAGTCCAGTCTCCGCGCCCCAGCAGCCCCATTCTTCAGGCAACATTTTGTCTCAGTGGTTCAGTGAAGATCTGCTCAAACAAGCTGTGCCCCAGACTTCCGTCAGACCCGACATTTCTCGCCGAATTATGTCCGTGGAGGAACTGGAACAGCAGCAGCAGGCCGCCGTCAGGAACTAGATCTAGGGCTCTTGTTTTTCGTGTCTTGTCTTTTCGTCCGCTGTTGCCTGAGCTTTAGCTTTCAGAGTTTATACGTACCTGTTTTTTGTGTACTTGTGTTCTAGTTGTCGTAGCTTTTTCCAAACCAACAAATTAATTAACGAAATCCAAGGTTTGTTCTTGTAATCGTTGACTAGGAATGCGAAAGAATATTGTCCAAAATGTACAAAGAAAAAGGAAAAAACTTCTAAAAGCAGAGTCGTGCTTCCAAATTGTAAAAAATACTGTAAAAGAGTAATATTTAAGACTAAGGGATTTGTGGGGCTTCCTCGTTCCCGTATACATTTGGCATTTGACGAGTCGAGGATTTATGTTTTTGTTGCTGTTACTTTTGTTGATTTTTTGTTTGTTTGTTTGTTTTTTACATTAAGGGTTACTTGTAGTTTGTTTTTTTCGTTGTTTGCCTTTGTAACCCTTCCCTGTCAAATCGTGTGGCGTTACAATCCTTTCACTAGTTCAAACATATCTTTGCTTGTTTCGACTGCGTAATGTACCGTTAAGACCCGCGTATAAGCTGCACCTGTGTATAAGCCGCAGTTTCTCATAGGCTGATACGGGAGTCTGCGTTATATGTGTGTAGAGAAGGGTCTGACAGATAAAGTGTGAAAAGTAACTTTTGTATGTAGACTGTATGATGTTGGCATCTATAGCATTTCGAAGAATGTTAGTTTCTGGGAATTCAAACTGTACTAACATTAGCGTAAGAGATGAGTGGATCGCGTTGTTCAAGAAGAATTTCTCACATCCTTTACCTCCACTGTGTAACTTATTCATTCTGTGGGTCCAATGACTCACAGAAGGTGTACAGAATAAAGAGAGAGAGAGAGAAAGCTGCCTTGGACATATTTTTGTTGTGAACTTATTTGGGCCTTGTTTTACATCCAGTTGCCATTACTATATTTCAAGCTGAGAAAGCTGCTGCGGCCTCGTTCCAATCATTCTACCTCTTGAACCAGTTAAATGAGATGTTACCACTCAAAACGAATTTGTCGAGCGTTGTTGATGCTGTTAAATACGCCTCGTCCAGGAAACATGAGTTATTGGAAGGTTTCCCCAGTGTGCTTTGCAAACAATTGCGCAGAGCATACTGGGAAGACCCGCTCAAGCGATCACTACGACTTTCAGGAGTGACAAGAAAATAGCTTTTTCTGTAGCGGTCTAATAGGTGCTTAAGGACGTTCGCGCAAAAATCTTTTAACGCAGCCAATTTGTTAAAACTTCTGCAACAGTTAGATTATAGGAACCTTGTACCAGAAATGTAGGTAGTGAAGCCAGAATGGACGGGAGAGCCTGCTCGCAGGTTACATAAGTGATGATATTCCGTGCGAGGAGGTCGCGATCGGTTGGCAGTTTTCGTGCATGCCGCATTTGTGTAGGCGGGGCTCCAGAGATACAAATCGTTTGATTGGTTGTTACCAGTTGCGTTAGTGCTATGCGATCATTTCGACAAGATATAATCGGCTCCTTTTCGAGTTGAGAGAGTAAGATCTTAATAACCTTAGTAAATAATGCGATTAGAGCAAAATTAAAGTAGTTCTGCCGTTCTTCTTTATTTGTAGAGGCTGAATTGCACTGACAGGCATCCGTCATAGTCTATCACGGCAAACTCAGATTAACTAATTTCCGAACACTCTTAACGTGCACACAACAGGAATTCTAAGTAGATATTTTTGTTTGATTGCCACATATTTACGAACATTTGGGCGCCTTGGCCGACTTGACAGCTGACCGACACGGGCAAGAATCATCTGTTGTATGTAAATATAGTATCACGAACATATTACGTCTGTTGTCACAAGCCACTATCAGTAAATCCGTTAATAATGCTTTATAAAGCATGTGAATACTACCAAACACGCAGGAATATCAGCCAAAATGTTCAGATCAAGCAAACATTTAGTCATAGCAGCCTCTGGTTCTTCAAAACGGATCAAAGCCGCATGGACTTGTTTCGTGCAGGCTTCTTGGCTCCACTTGGAGAAACACGTGATATAACGTGTGCTGCTTGTGCACGTTTTGAAAATGGAAGCAAGAAATAAAACTAGAAGCACTAGTATGTGGCACTAACGTGAGCTTTTATTTCTACATCGGTCCACCCGTGACTCTGTAACTCCTGTATAATGACCGGTTCGCCCGCATGCATAGTGACCGATGTGTGGCCACAGTTAGGCGACGTCACAAGGTTTCGTTTTACACTGTTCGTTTGTTCGTTTCGACTATTTCGGGTTCTTCCATATATATTTATATATATATAATACCAGTAATTCCATGTGAATTGATGGTGAAGCTTTAACATCTATTATGCCTCACTTCCTTTTTCGGTTGCTAAGTGAACAGCGTTTTAACTTTTATCGATCCACCCTGACCGAGTTTGGAAGGACACGCAAAACTGCCATTCCTTAAACTCATGTGGTAACGTAGAATCATCGACTTGATTGACTTGCAAATTGTTAGTCAGTGCCATAAGAAAATCTAGCAACAATTGGTTTTGACTGCATCATGCATCAGAAAACTTCGTAGCCAACTGAATAAGACTATAAGCTTTCAACTAGTTTTTGCTGAAGGGAGAGTCTTTTCTTGACTGGCTGATTTCTCGATTAATATAGCCAAGTTTCAGAGGTGATTAGATGATTATTTCGATTAGTTGCACCAGTTTGATCAGACACGATCACGAGAAAGAGCAGAGAAGAAGAACTGACTGGGGATTTTTAGGGCGCGTTTTCATTGGGTTTGTTCCGGAATAGGAATAGAGATGTTGTTCAGTAAAGTTCTTTGGTTTGGATTTGACTTGGATGGGAAATGCATCCCCGGGAGCTGTTCAAAATGTCAGCGTGAAGGTTTTTAAAACAATTTCGAGCGAAATTTACCCCCGGAACAAGCAGCACTTTGGGTAATTTTGGATATTCCTATTCCGGAATAGACCCAATCGAACGCAGCCTTAGTCAGCCCGCTTGTGAAAACGCCAAGCACTATTTTGCCGGCTGCATACATAGTTTACTATGAGAGCCGCGCAGTGACCGACAACACCTAAGTCAGTTCTGACTTAAAGTCAAAACCATGCATGGTCGTGTCTAGTGCAGTCAGTATTAGCCTTGGTTCATAACTGCCTGAATTCGGATTCCGATCCTGACAGCTGTTGACGGGCACTCCTAAAGTAATTTATCTAGTAAGTGGAATCCAGTCTGCATGTACTATGCATGCCGTTAAGGATCTGTGAAACACTTGCATGCAAGCAATAGAATATATTTTTTTTGCCGGCCGATCGGCTGCAGAAAGTTCTAGAGGAAAAGTTTTATTTTTACGTCTCGACAGAGACAGGCAAGTGCACGGACATAGAGACGATCTGTACATGACGAAAATAAGATTTTGCAGAGGAGAAGACTGATAGAATATTTTTTGCCGGCTTATCGGCTGCAGAAAGTTCTAGAGGAAAAGTTCTAATTTTACGTCTCGAGAGAGCTGAGACAGGCAAGTGCACGGACATAGAGACGAACTGTACATGACCAAAATAGGATTTTGCAGAGGAGAAGACAGAATCTTTAAAACCTTTCTGTGAATTATACAAAGTTAAAAGGCGGAAACTCCCTTTTTGTTCTTGTCTCGAAATAGTCTGTATAATATTCAGGGCCCATATTGGAACGAAAATAATGATCATTTTTACATTCCGTGTCTCGCGAACCAACTGCCATGTGCGAGCCCAACATCCGTGACGTCACTGATATGTTCTTTTTGTTTGCATGACTTGTTATTTACACGAGCACTCTTTTTTTTTCGCCTATACTCGGAGTAGTTTTGTTTATGCGAAGTCGGTAACTTTTTCATATTCAATTGATCTTGAGTTTTGTCCTACGAAAATATATTCTGGCATAGTTGCATTTTCCAAACATACCGAAGGTTTAACTAATGCGTGATTTTCAGACTGAATCACCAGTAATTTCATAAAGGCGAAAAATGGAAAATTGGCAAATATTTACTAACAAACTCAAATACGTTGCCAAGTTATCGGCGGTAATAAGCTTTCTTTTGAAAGACGGTCAATAATTATGTTTCACTTCGCACTGGCACAAACTTCATTATTCAAAAAGCTCACATCGTTTAGTCGCCTGAGCTTGCCTGGCAGTACGTTCACTGGGACTTTACAGCAGTGTCCGCTGAGTTGCTTTTACTGATCACACGGAGGATCTAGGACTTAAGAGACATACGGAACAGACAGATCGGCAGAGACAGGGACAGATAGAGGCACCACAACAGAAAGTGAATATACAGCGGACACTAACTTACCCCAGCTCAGTTCAGAGAGGGGGCAGGGAGGGAAGAAAACGTAGCTCGGATAAGTCATAATGTAGTCCTGAGTCTCTGATCAAATAATAAACTTGAAGCAACCGTGTGTTTTGTCATGACCAGCCAACTACATGTGCATTTATTGCGTGATAATAACCAGTACATTGTGATATGACATGCCTTGCTGTTCTATCAGTGCAAGACCAAAATCCTTACAAAAGCTAGCTTACAAAAAAAAGAAACAACTGTTGTCCGGTTGAACCACTTTATACTTTTCCCGACCACGTTGTTGTTTCTTAATCTCAAGGTTTTATTGTAATGATTCTTAAGCTTTTTATGAGTTACAGAATGATTGCTCATGGCTCTGTTCCAAACCTCAACGTTTGCGTGATCCGGACCACGTGATCAGCATGCGGCCCATGCACATGCCTTATTAAGCCGATGAACGCGTTTGAACAAGTCTAGAACCTCCAGTTCATTTTTCACTCGTGGACAAGCTCTTTGGCCGGCACAGTCTACGTTTCTAAGTACAACTCTTAATCAGTCAGCGAACAAATGTGTTCTGGTAAACAGTAAAAAGGTAAATTACGGTTCCATCGACGTCGTAAAGTTATCAGAAAAATGTTGATTATAGACCCTGGAGTGGAATTGGCGCTCCATTTTTCAAGGCATAGATATGATCGACAGGTGTGAAGTCACCTTTAATAACTTCTTACTGTCAAACGGTATCAGTTAAAGCCCTTTTTTTGCAAGAACTCATGAGACTGCAATAAACAAAAGCTGTAGCTTCCGTCTGAAGAATAAGGTGATTATATTGACGATCGAACCCCTCGCGTGATACAGCTCATTAACAAAGGCTGCGCCACATCAGGGAACGGGTAATGCGTCATCGACGCACGCCATCCTGAAAGCTAAAACGAGTTTTCTTCTTGACTGGTTGTTTTTAATTAGTGTCCGAGTCTTCACTGTCCATAAGGCTGCCTTCTTTAACTTAACCGCTTTAAACTTATCCTAATGCTGGTAACTGAATAGCCTGTATTAACATTTGCTATAATCACTTCCTCGTATTAAAGTCAGAAATGGGGCGACGACAACTTGACACCTCTTTAAGCGTAAGTGACCGGGGCAAGTGATTCCCTCAACAAAATTAGAGTAAAAATAAAACGTCCCAGCATCCGTTACACGCATGCAACACGTTCGAAACGAATTACTAGAATGCCTTCAGGCTAACTTCCAGACAATGATAGGAGACTGATATGGAACCAATATTGCAAAGTAGTTCCCAAGGTCATCAAGAAATAAGTTCTACGCCAAAAATTGTCTTATCTGTCCTATGACACGGAGGATAAAAATTTACGGGAAACTTTAATTAGGATTTGTGTGCGTGCGAGTCAGTTCCGTGCCTCACGTACCGGAGTGTCAGCTTCGCGTGACTTCTGGTTCCGTGACCGGACATTATAGTTTCTGTCCCAGAGGTCCGTGCGCGCGCGCGCGCGTTGCGTGACGCAGGCGCACTAAAGGCTTGCCACATGTGCCTGATCGACAGTTCAAAAAGAACAGAACCAGACCGGGTGCGGTGGAGCAATGGGGTTGTCACAGTGAAAGGGCCTCGGTCTTTCAACCAACTTTCACATCAGCGTGAATGCTGAACAAGCGACGCTGTGACAACAGATCCATCATGAAGCTGAATTAGAGATGGAAAGCGTCGGTTCTTGGATCTGATGGCGGTGTGCAAGAGTAGCCGGGCATTCATGGCGGCGTTTCCCTCGTCGCGTTCTCAAAAACCTTCCGTCTATCACAACTCACATTATGCTCCTCAAGTACAACAAGAATCACACCCTGACAGGCCGATTGGTTATGGAGCATTTGGAGTGGTTTGGTGAGTTTTTTCGCCCGCAAAGTTTGGACTTTGTTCTGTTGAGTGACAACAATCCATTGATCGCGTCCTTCGCTTTTATTTAGGTCTGTTACAGACCCACGGAATGGCAAACGAGTGGCCTTGAAGAAGATGCCCAACGTTTTCCAAAGCCTCACATCCTCCAAAAGAGCCTACAGAGAACTGAAAATGCTTTGTTTTTTCAAACACGACAACGTAAGTTCGCGGCTTGCATAATTTCTGTCAGGGTTGGTTTAATGTATTCATTGTTTGGGTGGACGCGCCGTAGCTGAGTATTTTCTTATTTCGCTTTTTCTCAGGTTCTCTCTGCCTTGGACGTAGTTCACCCTGGTCATATTGACTTCTTTCAAGAGATGTATCCTTCTATAAAGCTTAAAGCCAGACATTTGTGGCGTGACAACCCGTGAGACAAATTATTGTAATTTGCGGCGAAGGTTTTGTCTTTCTCGCCGGCTTAACTTTTCTAATCGTTTATCGCCATGATCTTTATTTTGCCTTTCTCGTTGAAGTGTAGTTTGGTTTGATATTTCGCTTTCTCGCCACATTTTCAAAATTTTCATTTTTCGTTTCGGGAAGGCGGTGACTTCAATCGAAACGGGCGGCGCAGTACTCTAGGCCATGACTCCCGGGTAGTTTTCAGTTTATGTATAAATTTCAGAAATAGAAATCATTTGTGGTTTTTCGAACTTATCTTCCCTTTATATCAGAGCAATATCATGTTAGGTTGTTTAGCTTTAAGGGACTCCCGTTGTGTTTAAAGTCGATTCCACCTGTTGATTGTCGAGAAAATTTACATGTGAAACGAATTCCGAAATATATACACGCACAGGGCTTGGTATAAGATACTGTATACCCAGAAATGGCATTCTCGAAGTGCAGAACGGAGTTTTTAAGGCACTCCATCTCGTTTTACGCTTCTCAGAGCTTGACCAAGGTTTCGTTCGACTCGACATATTGTTCAGCTCTGTTTCCGGTTTTATCGATGACAAAGGATGGAAGTTTCTTAGCCTTTGTTGTCAAGCCGGCTAAATGGTTTGTTCTCCCTGACCATAAGGGCGCAAGAGCTGTTCTAGTACATGACTCTCAAACTACTCCCCAGCACATCGGCTCAAAAGCCTGGCTGTTCATTTATAAAGCGGTGTATCTCAAAGTTTAAACCGTTGGTTCTGTGTCAACATAATTTATATTCGAATGTTGGATAAGCTGGTACTGTTAGCTGGGGTACGTACTGCAGATTGTTTTCTTTGGGTCATGGCAAATTAAAAATTTTTGAATGGACTTACAAGGTAAAATATCCCATGAAGATTTGTTCTGTCCTTTGTCAAAGCAATTGACCACTCACAAGGAAAGAAAAGGAATAGCAGCAAGCCATTTTTCTGTTGCTACAGAAACTGCCCACGGGAAGTATTAATGAGGACTTTGATGGTTTGGCAGGTTTCTTTTTTTTTTTTTTTTTTTTTTTTTTTTACCATAGATCATCCCACAAGAACTAATCTTTATGGGAAAAAGTTTTAATCAGAAATAATATTATCATTGTTGAATTTCATATGTTAGGGCAACCAGTTGCATGAACAGTAATTCCTAATTTAAATGGGCTGGGCTCTTTTGTCAGGATTGTGTGACCCATTTTTGGTTGCTTAGTGACATAGATAATAGATCTTCTAGTGGCAGATGTTGATCAATGTAAAGAATGCTCAATTTCTTTTTTCCAGTTTCACTCCCAAAATATCTCATCTTTAAGTCTAATAGGAAGGATTACAGCATTATAAAATCTTGTATGGAAAAGATTTACATAAATTAAAAAACTGAGTATTCCTTGTTGTCAATATTTAGCTGGCCATCTGTTGTGGAACAACAAGAGAAAATATCTGGTAATATACAGGCGACCGTAGGACAAAGCTGAAACTGTCTTTTGTTGTCTAAGCTAATCTTGAATTGACAAATGGTAAATGCTGGTTGTGAGAAAATCATGTGTGCACTTTCCTCCTTAGCTTGGGAGTATTTTTTGTTGCTTTTATTATCTGACTCTGTATCTACAGTGTACAGTAAAAGTGGAACCCTGGGGAATTGTGAAATGTCTCTTTATACACATTACAGGCAGAGTTTACAGTATATCTTACCAGGGAGTAGATTTTTGGTACTTTAACAACTGCCAGCTTAATACAGGTTGTAGTTCCTCGTATACAGTGCTTAGTGTAGCCTTATTAAGCATACCAGTAGAGAGGAATCAGAGGAAAAATCTAATTCCCCTATCAGATTCACCATATTGTAGGTGCATGTAATGTATAGAACAAAATGGCATGGCATATGTGTCATTGGTCTTTTGGGGGGATCAGGCTGTTAGAGCTTACAGCCATGTTAGAGGTTATATACTGCACAGCTTACCCATTTTTTTCTAAAGCATTTTCTTAAAAAAAATGGCCACGTGAGCCCTTTGTTGTTTACTTCCTTGACTTGTTTTCATCAGCTACATTGTGTCAGAGTTAATGCAGTCCGATTTACACAAAATCATAGTTTCACCTCAGCCACTTAGTGCAGATCATGTGAAGGTCTTCCTGTACCAGATTCTAAGAGGTGAGTTTGCATCCATCTGATCTTCAAGTAACTCCTATTAATTTTATGGAAACTAAAATTGTGTCACTGTAGAGTGGGTCACCTGCATGCTACCTGGAGACATGCATGCACAGATTCAAATAACCATCAACTTCCAGTGTCAAGCTGCTGCATATAAAAATAATGGTGTTGTCAGTTTTTAAGTTCCAAAAAAGCAAATATACAGTACATGTGTAACTGTATAACTTGAAATACTAGTAATAAAAGGCAACTGCATGTATACACACATGTAACTGTGTAACTTTTGACAATGTTACTACAGTATATAATACTTAAATAGTAATGTTATAAAAAATAATAGTAAAAAAAATTCAGTACATTCATAAAAGTATATCAAATTATTATAATAATATTTGTAGCTTCCTTAATTTTTCTGCATGCATTTACTGCAGTATAAGGACTACTATTGTGCATGTACATGCGTGTGTATTGACTGTTCTATGCAGAACAGCTCTTGAATATTTAGAAGCTAGTAAAGCCAATTATCGAATAAAAAGAAATTGAAATGATTAGTAACACATCTAGAACAGCTTGCTGAACCTGCAGCTGTTGTCTGTACAAATTTTATATGACAAGTTTTCTATATTGGGCTAATTACCTGTGTGAGGAGGAGTGGGGAAGGAAGGAAGACCTGTACAAATAAGGAGTGTGGAACAACAGCTGATGTTGTCTTCTAATTTTTTCTTGTGTTTTGCACTACTGTGGTATCGCCTACTGTATATTTAGTGTATATTTTATTCACACAAGGACAAACAGCTTCTTACTCTGCTGTTATCTTTTGAAGTTTATAATTCTTTTTGTAATTTATGACTGTTTCAAGCAGAATAATCAGAGTATCATACTGCATAATATAACAGCTGAACATATGCCAGTTAGGCTTGGATTAAGATTCTGTACGAACATGTTTCTATTGAAATCATGTGAATGCAACCACAGTCATCTCAACAATACTACTGTTTTGTCTTAAGGATATGGTTGGATGATTACATAATATTTTAGTTGCATACTTTAGAAATGACAATTCTTGCTTTAGAATGCATCAGTCAGAAATATTATTACTAACAAGGAGGACACTAAGTGTAGTAGAATCCCACAGTTAACTTAAATTCTCTCCTCTTGTGTTGTTCCCTTCAGGTCTCAAATATCTTCACTCTGCTGGAATTTTGCACAGAGACATTAAACCAGGGAACCTGTTAGTCAATAGCAACTGTCTTCTAAAAGTAAGTGTTGATAAAACAGCAGAGAACTTCTATCTAGATCTTGGAAAATTATAAAATATGAAAGTGGCCCTTGAATCAGTTGAATCTTAATGGGTTTAGGAAATGGTAATTTCGGTCAATGAAGCCTAATAATGCTTCATCAAACAGTTTAAAGGTGCACCATTAACTACTAGAATATTTATAGTGCTTTTATCAGAGTGTACATGCAGCTGTATATACATATTCCCCTTTGACGCCTGGGAGCACTGGTGCTTTTTTTTAGTGTCTACACAAGATACATGCACACACTACATAATATATCACACAAACCATCAATTCTCACTACTGCACATCCCATATTCTGCTTTAAATGGTTGGGAGATTCTGTATTGTGACCTGGATGTGCATGTACACTGATTACTCAACTTTCAACCTACTGGCTTGAATCAATAGTGTTTGGAAAATATTATTGATAGTCTGATCAGCTTTAAAGCTCTAGCAAAATGTCACCTGTTCTTTCTCAATACTGATGTAGTAAGTACAAAACATATACGGTTAGTAATACATCTTTTTTGTTGAACATCAGATATGCGATTTTGGTCTTGCACGTCTTGAGGAGCCTAATCAGAGTGTTGTCATGACACAAGAGGTAAGTCATTAACCCATGTACCATTCATAATACATGTACGTACTGTAGAACATAGAATAAGACAATATGAAAATATGAAATATGAAAACTTTGTTGTGAGCTAATGAATAATTGAGAACTACCATGTACAGCCAGTAACCTGTAGTTGAGAAACTCTTGCATTATGCCCAGGGAACCATAGTAGGTATATGTATGTGTATGAGCAGTGCCTTGTTGAAATTAGGACATATTGAAAAATATAGTGTATCTGCAGTTCCCATAAGAATAGAAGGGGAAGAGGTATTAGAGTTTTAGAGAAATAGTCAATTTTATCCACCCACCCAAAAAAAAAAACAAAAAAACAAAAACAAAAACAAAGAATTGTACCCTGGGGCCAATTCAATAAAGCATTTATAAGTGTATTTTACAAGTTGGACCAATTTCTCCACACGTTAAAACACACTTTAATCCAAATGGCCAATTACTGTTGTGATTGTGCACTGGGGACCTGTATCTGTAATATTGTACAGACTTTGCTGGAGTAGAGTCCATTTAGTGGTGTTTGAATAATGGTCCAACTTTTAAAATACATGTGTAAATGTTTATTGAATTGGCTCCTGGCTATAAATTAGCTGTTTATAACTGCTTGTAAGATTTGTCAAATCTTGACTGAACATTATAATATTGTGTTGCAGGTAGTGACACAATACTATCGAGCACCCGAGCTTCTGACAGGAGCCACACATTATGATCAAGCAGGTGAGTGAGAAGGCCCCCAAGGTACAGCTGTTCCATGGTGCTTTGCCACCTGTTCTTATCTGTAAACATCATTCCCAGAATGTTTCACCTATAATAAAATATTATGCATAAAATTCACTTCAGAAATTTCAAGTGGCAGAAATGAAAAGAACACCCTGGGTCAATTATGACTTCTGCATGTACATGAATAGCTGTAAGGGGCCTATCGTTGATAGTCTGATTACAGTAACTTGGATCCTGTGCAAGGGAGGAAATGCCATTTTCTCCTCACACAAACTACATAATTATATAGCTGCCTACAGTACAGTATGTGCCGAAAGGTGATGTTTGTGTCTGATCACTTTTGGTGTACAGTAACATAGGGGAGGCCCCTTTGAACTCAAACATTTTAAATGTGTCCAATGAGTTTCAGATTGCAATAAAGCCATATCTTTTGTGGACTGGCTCCTCTAAAGGAAAGAATGTTGCTCACCTGTGATTTTGTCTGTTTTCAGTGGATGTATGGTCAGTTGGATGTATCTTTGCAGAGTTGTTGAGTAGGAAGATCCTTTTTCAAGCCCAGAGCCCTGTTCAACAGGTACAGTGTATGGCTAATGTCACTCAAGTTAAGAGTTCTTAGACAGCAGTTTGTTTTAATTCCCACATTATCTTTGTTTCCTTCAGTTAAACTTGATTATAGATCTTTTGGGAACGCCGAGTCTTGATAACTTGTGCAAAGCAGGTGCAAGTCAAGGTGCAACCAAGTACATTCTTCAAAAGGCACATAAACCTGTAAGTGCTTTTACAGTAGTGTATGTAACTTAACTGCTTAGAGTTTTACTTTACGGGCCATTTCTACGTTGCCCCCACCCTCATAGAGCCCTGCCCAAACCCCAAAAATTTGTCAGGTGTTCAAATTCTGTTAGCATACCACTATGATACCTGTAGATTTGTATATTGTCATATTTTGCATTTTCATTGTAGTGGTGTAAAAAAGTAATACATTTTGGGGAAATAATTCAGTTGTTTTGGGTGTGCACTTTTTCACAGCCCACTCTAGAGTCACTATACAAGTTGTCCAACCAAGCAACACATGAAGCTGTGCACTTGTTGTGTAGGATGCTGGTGTTTGATCCTGTAAGTGGAAATATATTTACTGTACATTACGTATTTGTATATCAAATTCAACTGAACTGTCTAATAAGAGGTGTCATCTTACAGTACATTGTAAATTAGAATGAAAACTGCCAGCAAGGCATTGTTTTGTTTTTGTTTTTGATGTTGTTGTTTGTTTGTTTGTTTGTTTGTTTTTTTCAGTATTTATATATTTACATGTATTTTTGTGGATTTCCTTTAATCTCACTTTTACAAAACAAAGCAAACTATTACTTTGGTGAAATGCACTTTGTAAGACATGTCCACTGGCAGGTCTTGATGTAGTTAACAAGGGCTAAAAATGTTAGCAACCCTTACCAGATTGTCTCCTTTGTCAGACCAAGAGAATATCATGTGCTGACGCTCTCTCACACCCATACTTGGATGAGGGGAGATTGCGTTTCCACACTTGCATGTGCAAGTGCTGTCACACAACACCAGCTGGTCGGCAGTATGTCACTGGTGAGTAAGAAATGGCTCTGTGTGACCGTTTCTTCATGACAATGTTTTCCTTGACATTATTTTTTTCTCTTTCAGATTTTGAACCTACTTGCACAACCATATTTGATGATAGTTATGAAACAAATTTGTTCACAGTCTCTGAAGTGAAAGGTATTGCTTGCTCATCCATCTCATCTATTTGTTTCTCTACCACGCTTTTACAGTATCCATAAACTACAGTGTTAGGGAGATCATTTTTGTTGACTAACACAGTTTCTTGTTTGTGTAGGATCAGTTTACAAGTTTATTGTTGATCGCCATCTGAATTCTGTTCCACTTTGTATCAATGTGGCTTCACCGTCATTCAAGAGCTTTCAGAGGTAAGTCAAGGACTGCTGGATTAATGGTTCACTAGCACTAGCTTTGTGGTTGAGACTAACTGAATGGGTGCGAGCAGAAGAATAAGTGACTTTTGAGGTCAGATTTCGTCTTTGAGATATTTTCAGCAGAATTAGTTTCAGTCGTGTAGCTGTACTGTACAGTATGATGTATGTGCTTATTGTGTCGTTTTGTCTACTACATCCATCGATCTTCCAAAAATATCAAAAACAAAAAGTTACCCCAAAAGTCACATGAGGTTTTCTTCTGCTCGTCCATGTGATTACTTTGGTTTTGGTTTTGATTTTTGCATTCACCCGTTTGAGAAATGATAACAATTATTAATATTGCAACTGTTGCCTTTTCTCAACAGCTCTGGTGTGGCTCCACAGCCAGATCAACCCAGCTCCCCTAGCTTGTGGTGAATCAGTATTTTGTTTGAGAGGATCCACAAAAGAAAAGAAAAGAAGTTGAGGTGAAGCCACAACTGGTGGTGATAACACTAAGGAATCATTCTCGGAGACATGACTTGGAGATGCTTACTGTAATATATTTGAAGTATATGTCAGACAGTGCAATAAGAAGCTGAATTTAAAGACTGCATGCTGCTTGCGGTCCGCTGCCTTTTGAGCAAAAGGCTTGTAATATTTTAGCTAGCTAATTTTGAATTTTTCAATTGAAACATGCAAGCGTGTGCAGTGTATTAAGCACACTTGAAGCTAGGTGGGTTTGCAATTCACCGCCCAACTTTCCATTCGTTGTGTACATGTCTGTGTTCGTCATGTCTCATTTGTTTTGTTTTTGTTTCTTTTTACACAGTATATTGTTCTTGTTTGTGTGTTTTTGTGTGTTGTTTTTCGTTATTTTATATTTTTGTTTCGCTTTTTGTTTTCTGTTTTTGTTCAGATGATCATATTATTTTATTCGATGTGCAGATGGAGAAATGTTAGATGAAATTCGCTCGAAGATGTAGAAGTATGAAAAAGGAGGGGGTGGGGGGGAGGGCAGCAAAGAGAAATGTACTTATTCATGCGTTCGTGTATTTCATTTTTGTTGTTTATTTTTGTGAATGCCTCGTTTTGGTCGTTTGTGTGTTTTCGTTAATTTGTCTATTTTTGTGGGTACTAAGTTTCAATTTTAGCTGAGTCAAGTACTCAGCGTTACAGCTGCAATTATTGTTAGGCCGGGTGGGATAATCGTCTCAGAGAAGCCTGAATTTTCCACCCTAATGCAATGTAAACATTTCTAAAAAGGGGCTAGCATCAGTAATTTTTTAAGCATACCAACCTCGCCAAACATCAATGTAATTTTGATAATAGCAAAATGCGATACTGCGCCTCAATTTTATAACTTTTCATTGCAACGTAAAAGTCGTACAAGTAACAAGGAGGCCCGCAATATCACACTGCCAGTGGCCGCTTTCAATCCGATTTTTTTCCCAAAATTGCTGGGCTTAGTTGTTTAAAGTTCAATTATGCTAATTATTTACTGAAAGATTTCTCTCAGACTCTCGATTTCTCTCAGTTGTTTTTGTTTATGTTTGCTTGTTTTCACCAAGATATTGAGGGAAAGAAGTTGGTTAATCCTGGATTAGCTTAATTGAGCTTTGAACAACTGGGACAGGGCGACCCCAGCTGCTGTCTGTCTCGTGCATTCTTCGACACATTTGAGAACACTATTGCCGTATCATTTTTGAAAATATCGCAGCGTTTCTCGTGTCGTAAGCGTGCCGCAAGATAACAGAAGAAAGCTAAAATCGATGTACTTTTTATAGTACAATCACTTGAATCATATTATGTTGGTGTAATGTGGTCTAATGAGCGCGAGTTCGTTAATATCTTCCACATTACGAAGACCAATGTAATGTAAGATGCAGTGCGCCAAACGTTTGAGTTACGCCAAGTTTTCGTGCTGCCATCTGGTTTCATTGTTCTGTTACTACAGTCAAACATTTTATAATTTGAGAATCAGTTATGTTTAGAGAGTACTACGTTTCTCGAAATGGTTGTTTCTTTTTATTTCTGAACTATTGTTTCTTTTCAATTAGTTTTACTCTATTGTTTTCTGGGTAGCAGTGGTTTCTCATGCCACTCGAAACAAGCATCAAGTTTTCTTTTGAATATTTATTTATTTTCTAAAGCGATGTTTTGTATTTATTTGTTAAACGTCAAAGCAAGGTTTTGCTCTGCACAAAATATCCTGCACAATGCAGCACAATGATCAAAGAAATTAATTATAAATTTTGTGCATTGAATATGAAATAAAAGATCGAAACATTATGCCGGCATTTGTGTGTGACCTCCCTTCCAAATAAGATACCAATTTCTTATGTAGATAACAATTTTCGTCTTCTTTGAAAGATTCGTTTATCTCTGCTTTATTCCAAAAAAAAAACGCCAGTAGCTTGTACTTTTTAACAAATCAGTTTATTAAAGAAACGTCCAATACAGGGGTAGCTAGTTTATACCAAATCGACAATAAAATGAAAAAAAAAAATTTTTTTTTAAGTATTCAGATTTCGTTTCACAGTTCCTTAAAAATCTGAAAACCTGTGGGAGCATTCTCCTTTGCACAAGCAGCTTTATCATTGATATGACATGAACGGGCATAGATATAGCTGCTGTCGTAGTAGAGCCAGGCGTTGTTGGACTGGTAGGGATACTTAAATCCCACGATATCTCCCAGCTGCACGGGTGTACCGTCAACGGCATCTTTGGAGAAGATGCGGAATGTGCACTGAGTATGAGACAGCCAGTTATCCCCTTTCCACGACCGTACATCGCAACCACTAGACCAGAAAGAGCAGTATTAAATCAGAGAGGACGAATATATAAAATGAAAGTTTATGATGTAAGACAAATTCGTTCCTTGATCTGTACTGATTGTTAATGCATGACTACAAACTCGTGTATAGTTCCTCATCTTGATATATCCTCTCACAAACTCTTCTAGCCTAAGCCAGGAAGAGGAAATGGGAGGGAGGAATTTGATGGTCCATCCCCCAGAGTCATATAGGTATGTGCCGCCCAAAAGAGTATTTTAGTCTGACACAGGGTATCGATTTTGAGCCTTTAGTCTGGAAATTAATGTCAGCCGATTTTGATATTTAGTCTGAAACCGAGTCGAAAATTACACATTTTGGTCTGAAATAGAGTCGAAAATCGTTTTGGTCTAGGGCGGGTTTTTAGTCCCGAGCGGCACACTCCCACCCAAAATGAGGAGTATCCCCCGGGCCAAAACCAGCCTTCGAATTTTACACACTCCCACAGTTTGGAAAGAGCAGAAATAAGGAAGCCGAAGAAGCAATTAAAGGAGAGTGGGCCGATGGTACGAGGTTTGTCTCTTCATGCCATAAGCTGTGGGGTTGTTCGTGCTTTGACGAAAGTCATGTAGCCATTAGTAGCTAAAATAAGAGAATACAAACACAAGACATGAGGACAAACCCCAATTTGTTATGCAGTGGTGGGCGTGCTGCGTGAAGATACGCAAGATAACTATTTGTCCTTATTGCCTTTTCGCCAAAGCTAACAAAATCAAACAGCTGCGAGCAACAGCCTCAAGATCGTCAGCTTATATTCTTCCAGTAAACACGTCCAGACTGCTGAAATGTGCGAATGAACGCTGCCTATAATCCTTGTCACTTTTAGAACATCTTCTGTTCCAGTTTCTCGAGAAGAGAACTGCACTATGTACAATGTTCAGTTGTCCATTTATATTTATATTTGTTTTCGTCAAAATGATTATTTCATTGATTCGCAGCAGAGGTCTTCCAGAATCCCTTAAGTATAAACTTACTATACCTCTGGAGAATTTGAAATTGTCAGTTGAAGGACAATTCTCATTTTATCGAATTGTGATAGCAGTCATAATAGTCTTCTGTAAACTGATGCAAAGTTTGCTGTGGTTGTATTCATGATTCATCGAAGACTGTCACTATCAAATCACGACCTTCCAGGACTCCGCGAAGTTTGGACCTCTAGTTACAAAATAGAATAACTCATAATCAGGTGTATGGTCGGGTATCCTTGCAAATCAAGTACTAAGAATAAATCACACCTCCATCATATGACAGCTTCCCTTTCTTTATTCATCATTAACTGCTGATAAGGCTACAATCATAGAAGGCAGTATTGTTGCGGATCTTTGCCACACAGAGCTACTTTTTAAAGGACAGGCGAGTGATAGTGTTACAGTGCTAGTGCCGGCCGGTGAATGCCACTATACAATACATGCTGAAATGCGGGTCGAATAGCGGAGCGAATATACTGAAGGCCCTGTTACACTCTGCACAATTTTCTCGGCAAAGCTGCTGAAATGTATTTGGGCTCGTCGTCAACGTGCCTCGCAGTTTTGTTGCTGTTGCTGTTGCTGTAGTTGTTTTGTTGCGCGCGCGATTAGGAATGGATCCACACTTCTTCAAAGGCCTTTCATTTCCGGCATGCTGACATCTCAGTTAGTGCCAACTCATCAAGCGGCGCCAGTCACGAGCTTCCCCTGACAGTTCTCGACATAAATCATTGCAAGTTTCTGAGATCACGTGCCGAGTTTAACATCGGCACCTTCGCACTAGCTGCAACGATACATTTTCAACATTGCGGAACAAGTTTTGCTGAGAAAATTGCACAGCGTGTATTAAAAACAGCGCTTTGACGGGACAGATGCATTCCCCACATGTTCAGTTGCTTCATGTCTTTTACACCAATTATATTCATTGTAGTTTTTCTTCTTTTAGTTTGTTTCTTTTTGAAAGTTTAGCCTTATATACGGTACTAGTCTTCTTCGTAGCCTTTCATTTGTCGTCACGAACTCCCAAGGAAACGGCTGCGAAGGAGACTAGCCGTACGGTAGCAACTGATTTACTTTACGCCTTACCTAATTTTACTAAAACATTCTCGTTCTACAAGAAATACATGGCTCGAGCTCTGCTACAGAAGAGAATCTTGACACTAGATTTCATTACTCTACAACTTCTTAAAGATCTGAAAGCCAGTGGAGGCATTCTCCTTAGCGCAGGAGGTCTTGCTAGTTACACTACAAGGACGGGCGTAGAAGTTTCCACTGTAGTGGTAGAGCCAGGCGCTGTTGGAATAGTAGGGATACTTGAATCCCACAATATCTCCCAGCTGCACGGGTGTTCCGTCAACACCGTTCTTGGAGAATATATAGAACGTTGCCCGACTACTTCCCAGCCAATCATTTCCCGTCCATGAGCTGTCACTCCATCCAGCTCTATACAGGACGATAAAATAAACATTAAATCAATGGTCAGTAAAATAAAGGGGATTCTACAAGACTGCAATTATTCTTCATTCTAAGATCTATAGCATTCACCGATCAAATAAAAATAAACACGATGAATACAAACGCCAGTATAACCTTTTTTTCAGTGCCAAACGTTCTAATCAAAATATCCTTGACCTCTTGTCTTGTCGTCCCAATTTCTCCGGAATACGGGGCAAGGCTATTGGGTCTTTAACACGAATTGATGAGTATCGACCGCAGCACTGCAGTGCTATACTTTTGACTACCAGTTCGCAATATTGGCCCAACTAAAATTGAAGACTAATGAGAACGAGTAAGAGCTTGATAAAGGCATTCTCTTATTACTATTCTGACGAATGAGGGAACCGCACTGTCAAAAATCATACACAAATTGCAACTTACGCAGAGCACTTGTAAGATGTTGATGCGTCACAGTACAGGTACCGTGACTCGGCGTGGTAAGGGAAGGTGATCCTCACGTGATCACCGCTGTCCACAGGCTGTCCATCAGCCTTACCACGGGCTCTGATCCTGAAAGCCACCGTAGGACAAGCGGACCACTTTGCCGCGACCATGTAGTCTGCCCCAGGACAAGTGGTCACACCACAGTAAGATGTTTTACTGCAACTCAACCACTTGGAACTACCGCTGGTGGTAGCGAGTCTCAAGGCGATCAGATCTCCACTGTAGATTATCGGAAACCTGCGGGCTGAAACAAGACAAACATTACTATTATGATGGTAAAAAATAAACAGGACTTCATACAGTATGTATACACTTTAAATTCAACGTAATCTGACTTAATAGCCAGGTGCTTCATCATGCAATCGACTGATAAACGTCTTATTCAATACTTGGGCAAGTGGAGCATGGTTTCATTTCTGATTTGAAAGACAAAGTCAGATCTACAGTACTCATCATACTTTTAAGTATTAAGATTGACTGCTTGATTGTAAAGTGTCACTTTGTGACATAATTTGTTGAGTGATCGTACAAAATTCAGTGCAAACTATTTGCACTCAGTCACGGAAACATTTCCGACTTAACTGGTTTCTAACGAAAACTAGACTAACTTAATAAATATAATATAATTAACTAAATCAAAACGATAGATCAGAAAAGATAAACGAGAAGAGGTTGAATATCTCACCTGCTGACAAGCCGGCCCACATTCCTCCGGGAGAATCAAACTTCATCTGTGCTTTACCCAGAATCGAGATCTTACTGTTGGCCAGATTGATGGTACCAGCTGAAGTAAAGACTGCGCGCTGTAAAACCAGGATGACACAGAACAGGATCAGCAACTTCATCGTGTAAAGCCAACTGTTTCACTCTTTCTTCTTGATAAGGTCTTCAGAAGCTTCTTCAAACGAAGTGACGAATGCGTGTGGCGCTGTCCCTTTTGTAGCCTGTTGCCTTCAACACATCACATCTTCTTTTGTTTCGCAATTTCTTTCCAGCTTAAAAATAGCGAAACGGAATTTTTTCTTGCTAGAGGCTGTTAACGCCATCGATGCTGTTCGGTGTGTGCACTGTAAAGTCGGCGTTAGGGCTTCGACAATACCACCTGTCCATTACTTTTAACAGTTAATGATGCTGTCATTTTTCAGATTTTTGCTAAAGAAAAAAGAACAAACAATTTCCTTCTTGCAGCACGTCCACTATTCAATAATAACTTGGTGTTTGTTCATGTGATATTGGCGGTCGCTGTTGTGTGCGCAGTTGTTTCGTTTCAGTTATTTTTTGGGGAAAGGAAACTGAACGCGATCAGGTGGTTGCCTCTTTAGGCAACGAATTTTATAACACTTTGGTGTTTGTCCATGCCTTGGGTTTTCTGCTTGACTTTATTGACATGCACAGTGGATAAACGACCATACTGAGTTTATGCCGCCGAACGACTGATCACCGATCTAAACTTTGTGGCAGCGCGATGGCTAAAGCACTGTTCCAGTCAACTGTTGTACCATACTAATAGTGAAAGCAAACTTTAAACTTTACGAAAGTAATATAGAGTACTGTACATTCCCATCAGTTTCCCAGCGGCTTCCTTCGTTCATTTATGCAAAAGTGGTTTGGTCGTCTGGGTCTAATCTGAGTAGGCGAAGCTATCTGCATTTAATAGAGTACTGTCGAGTCATATTTGAGGCTACTGTGCCATTACTTGTTACGTATTTTAAAAGTACTTAAAAGTGTAATACAATACGTTTCAGACCGGATTAATAAGAAAGCCGACAGGCGACGAGTAGCCTTGGGGTAAAGCCTACTTCCTCGTTAAATATTTGCAAAATCCTAACATGGCCATGGAAGTGTTACATACAACAGCGTTTTATTCCCTATGGTGCTTGCTTCCCTCAGTTAACACTTATTTCGAAAATACGAGAATACAGGTCAGGGAAATCGCATTTGAATCACTGGCATATGCACAAGTCAGTGAGTGGATATTAGACCCTACATTTTGCATCGTAAAGGTAACTAATGATCCAAGGCTTCCATCCTGAGCAACATGAAAATTTTCTTGCATATCCGGCCTAAAATTTACAATAGGCCACTTAATTTAAAAAGTTAAAATAAGAAATCCAGTCAATATTGGCCCAGAGTTGACGAAGGCGACAAAAATCAAACAGGCCGGCCAGGGGTGAGCCTTTCAGTGAGTAATATTTATTGTATCTTCGAGAGATTAAAAAGAGACATTTTATGGCACTATGAGTTTTCGTCTTCAAGTCAGGTTCTTGTGCACACTGGAACATTTTGGAATGCTTGTACTGATGAGTGATATATGTCAAAGTGCAAGGCTTTTGGCGTCACTGAAGTCAAATTTTCTTGTAAGCAAAGGCTAATAATGAACAAAAAGGATTTGTTATTGAGTGTGCCTGGTATGCGTTTAAATGCAAAACTGCGTTCACTTACGCGCTTGAGACTTTGTCTTTTGGCCAGAATAGCTATCCAGCCCAACCCAAACCACCACCACTGTAACATGACATCTCCGTAGCTGAAAGTGGAGGAATTATTCTGGACTCCATGATCAGCTTTCAAGTAGATTCGGTCCCAACCGCCAATGCAGAAAAACTCTTCTTACAAACTTACAAATTAATTGATGAGAAAGCCGAATAAAGTGACCCCCTTTTAACCCCCTTTTCAAATTTCATATACTGCATTGGAGCAAACTGACAAAGCAAATAAGCAAGCAACACTGTCTCTTACACGCTGCGTCGCACCGATGAACCCTTGCAAACCCTCAGTCCAGCGGGCCTTTTAACTGCAAAGATCACATTTACTAGGTGTCGTTTACATGTCCGTACGTCTTGTTCAGATTTCGCTTGATTTTAGTAATATAGACATGAACAAGAACAAGCTTTCTGCTGCCTGCACTGAAATAATGTATTTTGGGGGTGTGGGGTGGGGACCTTTAGCTGTTGTCACTATAAAGCTATAGCATTTTTCATTTTGCAAGCATGTAAGAGGGAAAAATAGTTCAGCTTTCAAGCAAGTTTTGCTACTGATCTACTTGGCCTTACTGTCAAAGACCGGAAGAACCGCCACAGCTTATTAACGACAATATGATACTTGTAGTCTAGCAGCAGTAATGATCGAACCCTGTTTATTGAATGAAGATAATCTACTGTCGGTAATACATACAAGATACCAACTTCTCTGCACGGTATTTTGGCCTGTATGTTTGCTTTGGCGGTCAAGTCCGTTGAATAAAACGATGCCATCCGCTGCATATGAGTATGCTCACGTCCAGAAGAAGTATTTTTTAGAACTGCGCTATCACTTGTTACGTGTTAAAATTCACTTAAGACAACACATCACATCACTTGTTTGAATAAGAAAGAAGGCGACTCAGCCTTGGGACAAAGTTCTACTTCCTTTTTAAATATTTGCAGATCCAAAATAGGCCACGGAAGCATAACAACAGCTTTTGTTTCTCCATTATATTGCTTCGCTCTGAAAATTGACTAAATACAGAGCTGATCAAATAAAACAAGAATGCATACTGCAGGGAAACATGAAAAGTTTCGCGTGCTTCTAAAATTTACAATAGCTCACATAATTTCATTACTTAACAGCAAATAAAGGTTGATTAAAATTAGGTCCACTGAGTCAATGTTGGCTCAGCAGTGTGACGTAAACGAGAATAGCTTGCTAAACTATTTCACTTTCACTGGAGTTAACTAAAATGCACTCATGTCAGTCTTAATATATTTCTTATAATATCTTAAATCCGACTAGAATGAGCCTTTTTGTGGCGTGAATTCTTATAAAATTCGGGTTCTTACTGCTGAAGCCTGCACTGAAGTTACATTATTTTTCCGTAGTCAAGACTTATGAAATATTAAGAAGATTTGTATTAGGAATCGTTAACTACTTCTAGATGTGTTGAAGTGCAACAAGTGTCGCACACTTACACACTTACACGCTAGCTGCAAAAAAAAAAAAAAAAAAAAAAAAAAAGAAAACAGCATCTGTCACTCTCCCGGCCCACATCATTGTTTAAATAACATGATATGGCAGTAAACTGAAGTTGTGGAATTATTTGCCTTCTTGGCACAATCGGTTTCAAGGCTGAAGTTTTCACAATTACAGAACTAATGTCCTGACCCCTTACTCAGATTCTGACTATACCTGTAATGCGTGTTAGTTCACAGAAAAGCGTTTGCAAGATACTTCCTTCCTACATGTTTTCAAAGCATAAGCCGAATAAACTTATCCTTCAATGTTCAACAATGGCATGCAAGAGCAAACTGACAATGATATTGAAGCTGATCACTGGCAAAAGGTTGGGCGATCTTTCGATTGCTGAACGGTTTTCATTAGTGATCGCCGCGATCGCTCAGATCCCGATAATTGGCGAGTTCACTCGGAACGAGAAGGCATGTTTTTGGCTAGTTTCATGTTACAGTACAAATACACTTACATGCACTGTCACACTTGCCTAGAACTGTACGTTTTCAAAGCTACCGCCAGGGTATGAGAACGCAATGGTACAGTGTGGGGTAATACTTTACTTGGTAAACATTGAAGCTTCCTCGCCGTTCAAGCTTGTCGGTTTCAACTTGAATCGGATAGGACAAAAAATGAAAAATATTATAGGCGTAATTGGCGGTCGATAGTTCCGCTGTTTTCGCAGTCGCACAACTGTTTCGTTTTGTTGCTTTTTGGGGGAGCGCGCATCTTCAATTTGACAGCAAATTTCATAAAAACCTGGTTTTTGTCCAAGCTTGGGTCTTCTGCTTGACTTTAGTATTAAAGGCACATGCAGTCCAAATAAACAGCGTATAAACACTGATTTAAACAGTGTGGTGATAATGGCCCGAGCACTGTTCCAAAAACTAACAGTTGTACCATACATGCAATCCCCATGTCATTCTAGTACCGAAAGCAAACTTTAAAATGTGAGTGAGTGAGTTACGAAAGTAATATGTGAATTTAGAGGTAATACATTCCCATCAGAGTCAAGCGGCTTCCTTCTTTCACTAAGCAGAAGTGATTTGGTCTAGGTCAAGTCCGAGTAAAACGAACTGCTATCTGCATTTACTAGCTAGAGTGTGTTCATATTTTAGACAGTTGTGCTATCGCTTTTTGCGTATTTTGACGTGATCGTCACAACTCACAATACGTCACCTATGTAATTTAATAACTTAAAAATAGAAGATCCAGTCAATACTGGCCCAACAGTGACAGAAGCAACGAAAACCAAATAGGCAAATCCCCGTAATTTCACTCCAATGGGTCTACCTTAACATGTACGTTTTTTATTTCTTTCCTCTTGAAACTGATTGAGATATTCAAACTAAGATACAAGTTCTTATGCTCAGGGAAAATTTTGAAATGCTTACATTGATGAGTCATTTGTCAAAGTGCGAGGCTTGGTGTCATTGAAGTTGAATTTTTTTGTAGTCCAGGCTAAATGGTAAACTAAAAAAGGATTTGTTATTAAGTGTGCCTGGCATGTGTGTAAATTCAACAGGGCGTTCACCTACGCGCTTGGCCCGGAATAGCTCAGGGTGCGGCTTCATGCTCGTCTGTACGCTTTGAACAGCTAGTTACGTCATCATCATCATGTTGGGTGCGTTACTGAGCAAATAATGTTTTCCACTTCCTGACTATTTTTCTCCTTTTTTATTCAGCTTTAAAGCTTAGCCTACAGTACAAGTACTGAAGCAACTGTTGCAACTCAGAACTACGTTTTCATAAGGCAGCGTAATATCATGGGCTGATTAGTATACTTTGTCAATTAGTAGTAGTTATCAAAGTTACGTCTAAGGCCACTTGGGCCACTACTAAAGGATGTCAAAATATTTCAGGGAAGATTTCTTCTTATGCGTACGTTCTGTGCTCAGTCCATGTGTCACTATACGACTTATATGATGTCTGTTTAAATACTAGTTTCACCTGTAACTGTAGTTCGGCTGCCTTCAAAAGCGTAGCTCTGTAAAACAACTGTCTTATCGCACAATCATCTAGCCTAACTTTACTGAGACATTTACATACTCAGTGTAAAAAATCAACTCATCTATGACGAAACTAAAACACTGTGTCAGCTTTGGCCTACAACTTCTTGAAGATCTGAAACCCAGTGGGGGCGTTCTCCTTGGCGCAGGAGGCCTTGCTATTTGGACTACAAGTACGGGCGTAGAAGTATCCACTGGAGTAGTAGAGCCAGGCGTTGTTGGAATAGTACGAATTCTTGAATCCCACGATATCTCCCAGCTGCACGGGCTCGCCGTCCTGGCCGTTTTTGGAGAAGATACGGAAAACGGCATGAGTATGTGACAACCAATAGTTTCCTGGCCATGAAGAGTAACCGGCAGTACTGAAAAGAGAAAATTATATGTTACCACCACAAAATAATGTTCCAAAGGCCTAATGTGAGTGTGAAGTGGCAGTTGACTGGTTATTAAGCCTATCCCCTCCCCCCTCTTTTGTTTTGATTCTCCTCATTCGCATCACTTTACATAAAAGTGGAATATTATGGATTGCCAAACATACCGTGTAAACGGTTTGAACAGACTGAGCAGCTTAAGTTTACTATATTTATCATTTCACTGAATTCACTGAGAAAACCGCTCCTTATCGTATCCTTTACTTTTTGAACAGATAATAAAGAAAAGTTGGTTCCTGCATGTTCCGATTATTAACCCACCAGAATAAGACTGTGCCTTCACCGTCCAGAAGGACGAGAGCTGGCGATCACTCATGACAACACGGATCAAGCACATAAACTTATTACATAAAGCGATAAGCTATTTATGCTTGTTATAGAAATATCTAGAAAAGTGAAGTGCACTTCAGCTTCCGGTTCGATTGATGAAACAAGTCTCTAATATGTCTGACAATATAAATTAATGTTATCGGTTAATCATTGACTTACGCAATGCATTTGCTTGACGATGAGCTGCAATACAGGTACCGTGTCTCGGCGTAGTACGGGAAAGTGATCTTCACGTGATCACCGCTTAGCACAGGTTGTCCATCGCCCCGACTGAAGGCTCTGATCCTGAAAACCACCGTAGGACAAGCGGACCACTTTGCCGCGACCATGTAGTCTGCCCCAGGACAAGTGGACACACCGCAGTAAGTTGTTTTACTGCAACTCAACCACTTGGAACTGCCGCTAGTGGTAGCAAGCCTCAAGGCGATCAGATCTCCGCTCTTTAGGATCGGAAACCTGCGGGCTGAACAATCAAAGACACCAAATTAATCTGCTCCTTTCCTGCTTTAAACCACTTATGCCTTATCAATAGGTATTAAGTACTAAATAATACAGGGTGGAACAAGATAGGGGGAGAGGAGCGGTTGGTAGCCAAGACGCCTGATTTCTTTTTTGACGACAGTGTTTTGTGTTAGCTGACTTGCTTTACTCTAATGCCTTCTGTTAATCTGATATTCAAACTGCGGCCGGAGGGAAAAATGCATGTTGTACAATCGTTATCGGTTGAGCCAAGGGACATAATGTTACAAACGCAACAACCAAACACTACTAACAAAAAGACAGCAGGAAGACACCAGAAAATAAGTTAGTCCAAAAATGCTGATCGATTCTCACCTGCTGCTAAGCCGGCCCACATTCTTCCGGGAGAATCAAACTTCATCTGCGCTTTGCCTTGAATCGCGATCTTACTGTTGGACAGATCTAGGACACCAGCTGAAGTAAAGACTGCGCGCTGTAAAACCAGGACGACACAGAACAGGATCAGCAACTTCATCGTGTAAAGCCAACTGTTTCACTTCTTTCTTCTTGATAACGTCTTCAGAAGCTTCTTTAAACGAAGTGACAAATGCGTGTAGCGCTGTCCCTTTTGTAGCCTGTTGTCTTCAACACATCATGTACTCTTCCTTTGTCTCGCAATTTCTTTCCAGCTTAAAAATAGCGAAACGGAATTTTTTCTTGTTTAGAGGCTGTGAATGCCATTGATACTGTTTGGTGTTTGCACTGTGAAGCCGGCGCTTAGGCCTTCAACAATAACACCTGTCCATTACTTTTAACAGTGCTGTCATTTTTTCAGATTTTAGCTGAAGGAAAAAAGAACGAATAAATTCCTTCATGCAGCACCGTCCACTATTCAATAACTTAGTGTTTGTCCATGTAATATTGGCGGTCGACAGTCCGTCTTTCCCGCTGTTTGCGCGGTGCGCTGTTGTTTCGTTTTGTTATTTTTGGGGAAAAGGAAAAAATGCGATCAGTGATTGCTTTTTCTCGGGCAGGGAATTTTATAAAACTTGTTGTTTGTGCCTTGCGGTTTTCTGCTTGACTTTATTGACATTATGAACGACTGGTCACCGATTTAAACTTTGTGGCAGAGCGATAAGTGGCCCGAGTAACTGTTCCAATAACTAACTGATGTACCATACGTGCATGTCGTTCTAATACTGAAAGCAAACTTTATAGTTTTACGAAAATATAATTTAGAGTAAAGCATTCCCATCTGTTTCCCAGCGGCTTCCTTCGTTCACTTATGCAAAAGTGGTTTGGTCTGGGTCAAATTTGAGTGGGCAAAGCTATCTGCACCTAATACAAGAGTATTTTACATATTAAAGTGAGTGTAATACAATACGTTTCATACCTGTTTGACTAAGAAAGTCAAAGGCGACTCAGCATTGGGGCAAAGATCTGCTTCCTCGTTAAATATTTGCAGTATCCAAACATGGCCATGGAAATGTTATATACAACAACATTATATTCCCTCTAGTGCTTGCTTCCCTCAGTTAACACTAAATCAGATAATTT
This sequence comes from Plumapathes pennacea, assembly GCA_964036295.1. Taxonomy (NCBI): domain Eukaryota; kingdom Metazoa; phylum Cnidaria; class Anthozoa; order Antipatharia; family Myriopathidae; genus Plumapathes; species Plumapathes pennacea. Next base: position 6,187,668 of record OZ038467.1, read on the forward strand.
AGTGAGAATACAGGTCAGGCAAATTGCATTTGAATCACTGGCATATGAGTCAGTGAGTGGGTATTAGGCCCTGAATCTGCATCGTATAGGTAACTAATGATCCAAGTCTAATCCATCACTGAGCAACATGAAAAGTTTCATGTAGCCCCGGGCCTATAACCTTTACTGAATAGGCCACATAATTAAAAAGTTAAAATAAAAGATCCAGTCAATATTGACCCAGCGTTGACGAAAGCGACGAAAACCCGCAAACAGGCCAGGGGTTAGCCTTTCAGTGAGTCTGATGTTGATTGTTTCTTTTCTTGAAAACCGATAGTGAAAGATTCAAAAAGGACTAATTTTATGGCAGTGTCCTTTTCCAAGTCAGGTTCTTATGCTCAGTTAAAACATTTTGAAATGCTTCCATCGATGAGTCATCTGTTTAATTGCGAGGCTTGGTGTCATTGAGATTTAATTTTCTTGTAGTCAAGGCTAAATGGTGAAATAGAAAGGAATCGATTTGTATTGAATGCGCCTGGCATGTGTTTAAACGCAACAAAGCGTTCACTTACGCGCTTGAGACTGTGTCCTTTGGTCCGAATATCTATCCGGCCCGGCCCAAACCACCATGCACTACTTATTCAACATGAAATCTCCGTAGCAGAAAGTGGCGGAATTAATTAACTCAGATTCGATTCCATCCGCCAATGCATGCAGAAAAAATCGCTTACAAGATGTACTCCTTTCTTACAAATTAATTGGTCAATGAGAAAGTTGATGAGAAAGCCGAATGAAGTGACCTCCCTATACAAAAAATGTTCATATACTTCATCGGAGCAAACTGCATGACAAAAGCAAATAAGCAAACGACAATTTCTCTTACACGCTGCGTCGCACCATTGAAACCCTCGCAAAGCCTCAGCTTTTTCTTTCCTGTTGGACTTTCTAACTGCACAGACTACATTTACTAGTGTTATCATTTACACATCTGTATACGTCTTGTTCAGATTTGCTTGACTTTACTTAGACTGCAAATCTACAGTACACATAGGCCGACCATTGTCCCAGGGACTCTTAATCGGACTGTGTTACATTCGATTGATGTATGACAATAAGAACGGCTCTGGGCACCTAGTACGTTTTGGTACACACAACAAATAACATAGTATTGACGGTCGATTTTCAGCCGTTGTTGTTTTTAATACGGTGTAGCATAGTTTATAAACCTCTTGGCCAGCTTCATTATTAGTTAAAAATAACGCATTCTTGTGCAAGCAATTAACCGGACCTTTACTACATAGCACTCCAAGGAGTGATCGAATTCAACTTCCGTTTCATCCATATTATCACCAGAAATACATCATACACTCAGTATGGGAAACTTGGCTGTTCATAGCTTGCATGATGCATTAATGATGACGTCCGATTTGTACGTTATGTAAAAGTATATACAAAGTTGGGGATTGGCTTAGCTTTAATAAACCCACAAGCTGCTGTCAGTACGACGAAGTGCTTCTACTGGAGTCTGGAAATCTGGGTACAGCGTCCTTGTGCCGGCACTAGTTTCTGTTTATCTTGGTCTCCAAATTATAATATGTTTAAGCAATAATTTATACAGCTACTGACTGTATATGGCTAATTTATACGGCTAATTGAACGTACTTACAGTGGGCGGCCGCTTGTCACTATCAGCCAAGTAGCCGAGTATTATACCTTTGAACTAAACTATCTACGATTTGGTTCTTATCAGTTTTTTTTTTTTTTTTTTTTTCCTCAGAACTACGTGATCAGTGGTGTAGTCCCCGTTTGCAAGCAAAACAACTCCAAATCATGAACCTATGGAACAGTTGTATGTCAGGACTATGTATGTTAATAGAAATCACTTAAACTTGTAAAACACTGCATATCGGGCAGAATTGAAATGGAGGCGCCTCCAATAGCATATATATATATATATATATATATATATATGCTATTGGAGGCGCCTCCATTTCAATTCTGCCCGATATATATATATATATATATAAAGGACTATTGCTCCTGCGCATCAGTGTGAAAGTGACTCCGTTTACCACCTCTTGCTCCGCTCACTCTTATATGACTTTACACGTGCCGGGACTGGGGGCGGATCAAACAATCAACAAACAAACGTTCAATTAGCCGTATAAATTATAGCCGTATAGAGTCAGTAGCTGTATAAATTATTGCTTAAACATATTATAATTTGGAGACCAAGATAAACAGAAACTAGTGCCGGCACAAGGACGCTGTACCCAGATTTCCAGACTCCAGTAGAAGCACTTCGTCGTACTGACAGCAGCTTGTGGGTTTATTAAAGCTAAGCCAATCCCCAACTTTGTATATACTTTTACATAACGTACAAATCGGACGTCATCATTAATGCATCATGCAAGCTATGAACAGCCAAGTTTCCCATACTGAGTATATGATGTATTTCTGGTGATAATATGGATGAAACGGAAGTTGAATTCGATCACTCCTTGGAGTGCTATGTAGTAAAGGTCCGGTTAATTGCTTGCACAAGAATGCGTTATTTTTAACTAATAATGAAGCTGGCCAGGGGGTTTATAAGCTATGCTACACCGTATTACAAACGACAACGGCTGAAGATCGGGGTACGTCTGTATGCTTTGAACAGCTAGTTACATCATTGCGTTACTGAGAAAATGATGTTTTCCACTTCCTGACTACCGTTTTCTTTCTTTATTCGGCTGTAAAGATTAGTCTACAGCACAAGTACTAAAGCAACTGTTGCAACTCAGAACTACGTTTTCGTAAAGCAGTGTAATGTCATGGGATGATGACATGGTCAAGCCTGCTATGTTTAGTAATAGTTATCAAAGTTATATCAAAGGCAGCTTGGGCCACTACTAAAGGAAGTCAAAAAATAACGAGGAAGACTTCTTACTCGCGCGTACGTTGTGCTCAATCCGGCTGCCTTCAAAAGCGTAGCTCTGGGAAACAACCGCCTTATCGCACAATTATCTAGCCTAACTTTACTGAGGCAAAGATTTACATGCTGTGTAAAAAATCAACTCAGCTATGACGAAACTAAAACACTGTGTCAGTTACAGTACTTTGCATGTTTTGGCCTACAACTTCTTGAAGACCTGAAACCCAGTGGGGGCGTTCTCCTTGGCGCAGGAGGCCTTGTTAGTCGCACTACAAGGACGGGCGTAGAAGTTTCCACTGGAGTAGTAGAGCCAGTTGGTGTGGGACGCGTACGAAGTCTTAAATCCCACGATATCTCCGAGCTGCATTGGCTCGCCGTCCTCGCCGTTTTTGGAGAAGATACGGAAAACGGCACGAGCTTTGTGACAACCAATAGTTTCCTGGCCATGATGAGATGTTGTCGTTCCTAGAGCAAAAAGACTAAAATGTTAACACCCACAGAGCGTGTACTTAGCGACTGATTGACTTGGTTGTTATACATAGTATATTTGTTATAATTCACCATAAATTACCTTTACTATTTGAACAGTCACTGACACCAGTGACAATAAAATTTGGCTCCTTCCTGTATATGCACTTCCTGACATAGTTTTCATTCCAACGACGAGAGCTACAGCGATGGCGTGAAAACATGAATAATTCCTAACGCCTAAACTTCATCAGAAAAAATGAAGAGCAATTTATGCTTGTCAGAAGTATCGGGAAAAATGAAGTGCAGCGGTTCAGCTTTCCAGTTCGGTCGATAAAAAGAAACTTCCAATGTGTCCGACAATATCAATTATTAAACATCAATGACTTACGCAGAGCATTTGCTTGACGATGAGGTGCAATGCAGGTACCGTGTCTCGGCGTAGTACGGGAAAGTGATCTTCACGTGATCACCGCTTAGCACAGGTTGTCCGTCGCCCCGACTGAAGGCTCTGATCCTGAAAACCACCTTAGGACAAGCGGACCACTTTGCCGCGACCATGTAGCCTGCCCCAGGACAAGTGGACACGCCACAGTAAGTTGATTTATCGCAACCCAACCACTTGGAACTGCCGCTGGTGGTAGCGAGTCTCAAGGCGATCAGATCTCCGCTCTTTAGGATCGGAAACCTGCGGGCTGAACAATCAAAGACACCAAATTAATCAGTTCCTTTTCCTGCTGTAAACCCTTGACTCATCAATAGGTTTCAAATGCTAAAGAGTGGAACAAGATAGGGGTGGTTGGTATCCAAGACGACTGGTTTCTCTTTCAACGATGTTTCTTGTTAAACTTGCTTCACTCTAATGCCTCTGATTTTCAAACTGTGACCGGAGGAACAAATGTTGTGCAGTCGTTACCGGTTGAGCCAAGGCATATAAAGCTACAAGCGTCACAATCAAATTAATTACTAACAAAAAGACAGCAGAAAATAAGTGAGTCCAGAAATGCTGATTGATTCTCACCTGCTGACAAGCCAGCCCACATTCTTCCGGGAGAATCAAACTTCATCTGAGCTTTACCTTGAATCGTGATCTTACTGTCGGAAAGATCTAGGACACCAGCTGAAGTAAAGACTGCGCGCTGTAAAACCAGGACGACACAGAACGGGATCAGCAACTTCATCGTGCAAAGCCAACTGTTTCACTTTTTCCTCTTAAAGACGAGTCTTGACTAGCTTCTTCAAACAAAATGATCCATACGTGCGGCATCGTCCCTTTTATAGGCTATTGCCTTGAACACATTTTTTATTGGATGCGGAACGACATCCGGTATTGCTTAAGCTTGGCGGAAGGAGTTTGTCCGGTGCCTGCAGTGTCCTGATGTGTTTTTTCCTGCTTTCTCTATCTCGTTAGCTAGTAATTGTTTTTCGCTTGGTTTCGTGGTCCGACATCCCGGATCGCCCACAATTTACTAATAAGGACATTAAAAACTTCCTTAGCAACGACAGTGACAAAGATTTAGGTAGGGCTCACGCGTTTCAGCAGTCTTACCCAGTTTGCGGAAGAACATTGGTGGTCGACCTTTCAGCTGTTTTGTCGCAGCTGTTTTATTTCCTTTTTGCTCGTGGGGCGCTTTTGCGCTATGGGTTACAAATTAGTGGTCACTCAACTTTGATTTCTGACCATTGTATTTCCGTATGTTCCGGCTTGCTCGGAAAACTCACAAAGACTATGCGCATCATTGTTGCCATCATTGCTTTATAAGCGGAACCATTTTGTTTATCGAAAACTAACCAGTGCGCCGGCCCCACGTTTAAGTCACGCTATGCGCGTGCGACGTGAAAGTTTCCGTGTTTCCAACGTAAGAATGAAAATAGCTCACTCGAAGGATCCGAACGATCTTGTAAATTTTCAAATTCTGTTTGCGGACATGCAATAGTGAACGCTTGTTCCCCCAAACCATACTAAAGTTTTTATTTTTCTGATTTTCGAAAAATCCCCATTCCCCTTTTGGATTGGCCAACTTGGCAGATTTACTAATTAGTATGTTCTCTTATATATGACGGGGTCCATTTTATATTTTGATTAATTTTTCACACTTGGTCCTAGTCCTTCCCTCGTTTTGATAGATATTATTTTCATGCACAGTGGCATTATTTCTATTCTGCATTTGTCCATGATGTCAAAAACATCAAACACAGTGAAACCCTGGCTCAGCACTTCGCGCTCCCGGACTGACGGAATCGCATCGGCTATCCCAATCGTGCATGGACCGCCTTCAATGACTCTCACTACTAAAAAGGCAGTACACAGCCCGCACAATTTATGCTGTATAGTCACTCATTAAATAAAACAACTGCTGTACGCTTAAAGTACACTGAATTTTTTATCGGGCCTTATTTTCTGTTGGGGTCTGCTAGCCAGTTATTGCCTATGCAACCACAGACGGGGAGGAAGAAAAAGAACCAAAAGTTAAAATCCGCCTAGCTGTTAATCAGCAGCAACAAACTGTAGTGTTCCACTGACCTGATTGATTGTCATAGTTAACTATGAGGAAAAAAAAAAGACATTCGATATTTGGGACCGTTTCTCCGTCGGTGCCCGCGTTACGGAATAGTCAGCGTGAAAGTTTGTCTCCAATCTCCCCGTGAAGTCCGCAGGTGGCAAAGTCGGATTTTTGAGGTGTTTTCGATAATTTTCTGTTTCTAGTTCGTGCCCAAATCATCGTGACGTCCGTATAGACTGATGAGTGATGTCGATATAACGTGCTAGTCACATGAGTCTAATGATTTTCACGTGACATATCTTCCTGAGCGACATATTCAGTCATTCGACTCGGACTGGTGATTTTCCGCAATGGAGCGTCTCTTGTGGAAAGTTGTGCTCGTGATTCTCAGTCTGACAGCCGTACGAGCTCAGATCCCGATTCCCAAACACCCTCTGGGTTTTACGTACAAGGGAGGGAGTTCTGGAGCGCCCATTCATCTTGTCGCCTTCGTGGATTTGCTGTGTCCTGATTGCCAGCAAGCATGGCCGACTATCAAGAAAGTCGCTGATATGTACGGCCCTGACCGTGTTCATTTGAAGTTACAACTGTTCCCTCTACCTTATCACACAAACGCCTTCATTGCAGCTGAGGTAAGTAAACCTACGACAAGTGATCAGCGGGTGTTCAGCTGGCTGAAATGAAATACGATGTAAATATGATTAGTTGTAAATGACAGAAAAGTACAGAGACGCAAAACGTCACTGAGTGCTTCTCTGCATTTCTCATTTAGTGTCTTTACTCAACTATATACGAAAGTCTAGAGGAATGCACATTTGGGCAAACTGAATATGGGGTGAATACTTAGGGAGGAAATATTGCAGGATTTTAGCATGTAAAAGCGTAGGTGGTAAGGTACTATTCAAAGTATTAATACTGGGTTGACACATTCATATGTTATATATATTCAAATACATTTGGCATCTATGATTTGTAAACTTATAGGCCATAGCACATCGACAAGTTCATTGTATTGTTCTGTACTTCCTCAGGTGAGAAGTTAAAATGTATTCATCTACTTATTACTGTACAATGTACTTTACTCACTGTAATGGCCAGGATTTCATCAAAGAGACCTCCTCATCTCATTACATCCATAGAAGTGGGACCCACAGTATAGTAACAGTCAGAAAAGTGGCCAGGGATTATTTTTAAAGGCACAGTGTGACATGTCAACATTCTTTTATTTCAGAGCGTATTTGTTGTGAATTCTGTCAACTCCTCCATGGTAATTGAATGGATGGACACATTGTTTCAGTACCAAAGTCAGCTCTACAACTTCCAGACCATGAACAAGAACAGATATGATGTCATGGCGTAAGGCACAATATCTTTCAACATGTTCTGACTCAGACAGATGATCTAGATTACTACTACTTCATAACTTGGCTGGTTTGGAAATTTTGGTAGCATAACTTGGCTGGTTTGGAAATTTTGGTAGGAAAACTGACCCAGAGTAATGGGGTCATTCAGACCTATGCCAACCAGTCTGAAGCAAGTCAGTTTCGTCTCCCTGTCTTATACATACATGTAGCCACATCACTCTCCCACAAATTTGCAACTTGTCTTCTGTGCGCACAGCCACACTGATCATCCTGATTTCCTCCAAGGAGGCTTCATCTCCCACTAATAGTTGGCATTTTCTTAATTAAGCAATAAACTAGCTATGCCATAAAACATCTAGAAAAAGGTGACAGTTTGGCTCAATATTTTGGCAAAAATTGGCTTTGCTTTAAATTTTTAGCTTCATATTCTATCTCTATTTTCCATGTATGAAACATTATACTTGGTGAGTAATCCTGTAGGTGCGTCAGTTTCCATTGGCTATGATAGATGTATTATGATTCTTGATGCCAGATGATGTTGAACTAATTGGGAGTCTTTGAATTCCAGTATCATTGCTGATTTGAGCACCAAGATTGGATTCGACAAAGATACTATGACATCTGGACTGTCGAGTGGTGCACACACAGAAGAGGCTGTGATTTCTTGGAAATTTGGCTGTTCAAGTATGTTGTCTTCTCTTGTAGATTAGTATGTAGTATTCACAAATCTTAGTTTTGATAGTTTGCAAAGTTTTATTATTCACAAATTGCTGTTATAGAGTTCTAGGATGCTTTTCTTTAGTCTAGGTGGATGGGAATAAGGCTGTTTGTTATAAATCCATTCTGTAATATATTAGATTATAGTAATCCCTGTTATCTACTAGTGCTACAGTATGCACACTTGACATTAACTAAATTAGTTTTATCATTTTTACTATGTATAGTATATAGAGAATATTACTCGGCTGCGCGAGGATATAAATTTTATTTTCGAGTGGTAAAAACAATATATCGCATACTAAGTGTAAATTTAAGGCTTGTGAAAAGAGTAAAATCAGAAACTCTTATATCATGCCACATTTGAAAAACAATATTTTATGAGCGAGCGCTGCATGAGTAAGTAAAAATATTGTTTTTACAAAGAGAAAATAAAATCCATATCTTCAAGCTGCCGAGTAATTTTCTTTTTATTGTATAGACACAAGTGTTTTAAGAGAAAATGCATAAAAAACTGTGCAAGAGTGGGAAAGGATGCCATGGATACCTCACTAGTGAGGATATGGAAAGTACACCACTTGGGTCCCAGATGTAGTTTCGTATGGATTTTACGCACAGTATTATTTTCCAGTAAAACACTTGTGTCTAATAAATGTAATAAATGCACAGATAATCCCAGACTTTCAATAATATGTTATTTTCTGCTGAATTATATGGAAATAAAGGTCCAGGGAAAGGTTAACTTTCTGAAAGTGGTCCTTCTTTATGCTTGGTGATTTTTGAAATACTTTGATATTTTAGGGCCTTGCTTTTCACCTTTAATTTGCAATCTTTTCACCCAGGAACTGTGGCCGGTACTCCTTACTTCTTCATCAATGGGATATTTGTGAGTGAAGCTTCATCAACCTGGACTGTGGATCAGTGGAAGGAACTTATAGATGGACTGCTGAATTCTGGGACCTACTAGGAACTGTAATTAGTCAAGGTTTAAATTTTATTTACCTTGAAGTCTCAAAAGACTTTGTGATGAGTCACGAAGTCTTGTTTTTGTGTGTTTTCCATGGTTTCTTTCCAGTTTTTTTAAAAGTTGTTAAAGTCTTGGTCTCGGTGTCTCAGCGAATCTTGGATTTTACCATTTGCCACCCCTAATTCTGGGACCTCCTAGGAACTAGAACCAGTCAAGGTTTATATATTTGTATAAATCTTCAATGTTTTCAACATTGTTAATTTTTCAGAAGCAACTTCAGGTGCTTCTATTGTAAGAACATAATTAATGCAATTTTTTTCAAACACAACAGAATGAAACCTATCTTTTCCATCAAAAAGTGTCAAGAATTGCTTTTTGTTTTGCGCAGTCGAGCCTGAATTAAAAGTACACCATCTATTCAGCGGACAGTTTTAAAACTCCCGAAAATCTATTCAGTGAGATACTGTAAACCTCCAGTATTAATGCAAACGCGGACATCCTTCGCAGTCCTAAGGCAGTCGGCGTTTTGTTCTTGTTTTCCTCTGTATTGAGCGAACAGTCTGAATTGACACACTTCACACCCATCCAGCAACAACCAAGAAAAATACACGGCGAAAGATTACAGCATGGCGAGCTCCTACTCTAACTGAAGGGAACTGTAGTGCGTGAGGAGGTATTACTAACAGTCAACTGAAGGGAACTGTGGTGCGTGAGGAGGTATTACTAACAGTCAACTGAAGGGAACTGTAGTGCGTGAGGAGGTATTACTAACAGTCAACTGAAGGGAACTGTGGTGCGTGAAGAGGTATTACTAACAGTCAACTGAAGGGAACTGTGGTGCGTGAGGAGGTATTACTAACAGTCAACTGAAGGGAACTGTAGTGCGTGAGGAGGTATTTCTAACAGTCAAATGAAGGGAACTGTAGTGCGTGAGGAGGTATTACTAACAGTCAACTGAAGGGAACTGTAGTGCGTGAGGAGGTATTACTAACAGTCAACTGAAGGGAACTGTGGTGCGTGAGGAGGTATTACTAACAGTCAACTGAAGGGAACTGTGGTGCGTGAGGAGGTATTACTAACAGTCAACTGAAGGGAACTGTAGTGCATGAGGAGGTATTACTAACAGTCAACTGAAGGGAACTGTAGTGCGTGAGGAGGTATTACTAACAGTCAACTGAAGGGAACTGTAGTGCGTGAGGAGGTATTACTAACAGTCAACTGAAGGGAACTGTGGTGCGTGAAGAGGTATTACTAACAGTCAACTGAAGGGAACTGTGGTGCGTGAGGAGGTATTACTAACAGTCAACTGAAGGGAACTGTAGTGCGTGAGGAGGTATTACTAACAGTCAACTGAAGGGAACTGGTGCGTGAGGAGGTATTACTAACAGTCAACTGAAGGGAACTGTAGTGCGTGAGGAGGTATTACTAACAGTCAACTGAAGGGAACTGTGGTGCGTGAGGAGGTATTACTAACAGTCAACTGAAGGGAACTGTGGTGCGTGAGAGGTATTACTAACAGTCAACTGAAGGGAACTGTAGTGCGTGAGGAGGTATTACTAACAGTCAACTGAAGGGAACTGTAGTGCGTGAGGAGGTATTACTAACAGTCAACTGAAGGGAACTGTAGTGCGTGAGGAGGTATTACTAACAGTCAACTGAAGGGAACTGTAGTGCGTGAGGAGGTATTACTAACAGTCAACTGAAGGGAACTGTGGTGCGTAAGGAGGTATTACTAACAGTCAACTGAAGGGAACTGTGGTGCGTGAGGAGGTATTACTAACAGTCAACTGAAGGGAACTGTAGTGCGTGAGGAGGTATTACTAACAGTCAACTGAAGGGAACTGTAGTGCGTGAGGAGGTATTACTAACAGTCAACTGAAGGGAACTGTAGTGCGTGAGGAGGTATTACTAACAGTCAACTGAAGGGAACTGTAGTGCGTGAGGAGGTATTACTAACAGTCAAATGAAGGGAACTGTAGTGCGTGAGGAGGTATTACTAACAGTCAACTGAAGGGAACTGTAGTGCGTGAGGAGGTATTACTAACAGTCAATTCCTTCTTAAGGGACACCTCTAAGATGGACACCTCTCTAAGACGGACACTTGGTAGGAGCGGTCTCTGCCATCTCTTCAGCCATTTACTCTAACTGAACTCTCTTTAAGACGGACACCTCTAAAACTCCTAGTTGAAGCTGATCCCCAGGGCCCGGTTTTTCGAAAGCCGATTAAGCTAATCCAGGATTAACGAAATTTATTCTCTCGACCTCTTTGCCAATAAACTGTACGGTTTTTTTCAAGGACAGATTAAAAAGCTTGTTCCAGCTTAAGACGTATCAAAGAAGTCGTTGTAGGACCGAAACCTTCACATTTTGAAACTTATAAATGACAACAAAGTTTAGACCTAATCCAGGATTAGCCTAATCGTCCTTTGAAAAACCGGGCCCAGACTTGGACATTGATTACGCGAGCACGTTTTCCGGATTGTAATTGTGATTGTATTTGTATGTTACATGTACTGTATTTGCCGACTTGTAGTTCATTGATTACGCGAGCACGTTTTCCGGGAATCCTTTTAATTTGAATAATAATTGTTACAGTGGAATGGCTGGACCTATCGTTCCTTTATTGTGTAGTTTAGCATTCCTGTCCGGCTCTTCTCCAGCACCTTATCGATGACTTGTTTCCACTTGTTCGCAGGCCAAAAAGGCGTGTCATCTTTGAGAAATCGACCATTCATGAAGTAGAACGGAGTCGCGTACACGCCCCCTAAAACCAAGCAGAACACTGTGAGTACGGTGTTCATGCGATGGAACAGCACATCAACTAGAAAACTTAAGATTGTACACCGACTAATCAGAACATTTTACTTTATAGTTTGTGACGAAGAGTCATTATTTTTAATATTTATAACGTGGAACCGCCATATAACGAACCCCTTTATAACGAAGTCCCAAGTTTCAGAAAAATCGTCGGAGCAGAAGAGCGGACCCATCAAAATTTTGCCATGATTTTTTTTTTTCTGCTCCGACGATTTTGCTGAAACTTGGTTAAGGTATGTATTAAGTCATTTTATTCCAGAAATGTAATAAAAATTTACCAGCCAAATTTTTCACTGGGTGCGATTTTGTTCAAAAAGTGCAGTCCACTTAAGCTATAATATCACTGCAAATATTTTTCTCGGTTAAATCGAATTCTATAATATTGCAATATGTTGCTGAATGATAGCTGCAACGTTAATCAAAGTTTTATAGGAATCGCATGAAAGCCAAAAAAGTTATGATCCAAAGTTTGTCATGGACGAGTGCGCCCGATGAAACACCGGAGTAACCTTAATCAGCTTTCATCCGGGCAAGGTATATACTAAAAACCATGACACACCTATATGCAAAAATACATTTGAGCCACACGAACAAACAGAAGAACCTGCATGTGGTTTTAGTACATGAAGATGGACTATTTTACTCACTCTTCACGCCGTACTTGAAAGATATGACCACTTTGGTACTGTATCGGTGTTGAGTTAAGCCTTCCTTAAGGAGCACTTCATCTATTCCAATGTCTTTACCAAGTGCAGCAATTATTCTGTGGAGTCAAGGAAAAAGTTACAAAAACAAAAAGCGTGAAAACAAAACAAAACCATTGAAATATACTCTGATGGTGCCGCTCCAAGAGAGGGTAAGTTTAAACCTTGAAGGGCTCCCTTCGAGGATTTGGTTTTATTTATTATCTTGTTAGTTTTATCTATTTGTTTTCTTTGATTTTACATCTAGTTTTACATCTTTGTTCATGTGTAGTTTTTATTACGTATTTTGTCCCACTAAACAATATACTTTGACTCAACAGAGGTGATCAATTTTAAGTTTGTTTTTCCTTTCTCATTAGAGTGATGCATCACACAGTGCGAAGAATAGTTACCAAGTGGTAGTTTTTGTCTCTGCACGCTGTGAAAATTGTGATCTAACCATCAATTCTCGCTACCTTACTCGTACGTTTTCTCAGTCATAAACAGGAGAATTAGTACTATTTCGTAGTAAAAGGTTTGGTATAACTCGAGATAAACTGTTAAACATACTCCACGGCTTCTTGTTTCGTATCCGCGCCAGTAACAGAGTTCAGGTTATTAAACATGATGGACATCCAGTCAAACACTCGTGACGAATTCACTGCCTCAACAAAGAAGGCGCTCTGGGGAGAAACATTTTAAAATAGTTAAGCTTATTATAAAATGCCACACCTTTAACTGCCATAGGTGGTGTGACTCAATCTAGAGAACTTCTAACTCCTAAAGCCATTAGTTATGCGTGTGATTACTCAATTGAAAGTTCTCGTTCTGAGTGTTAACTTATGTTCTTGTTAAATGTGTTGATAGCGGAAATCATGTCAAAGTTCAAGTGGAAAAAGTTGGCGGAAAACATTGCCAGTGAAAAGTAGGCGATGAGTGTACGTCAAACCCATGAGTTATAAGCTGGATCCCAAAATGGACGTCAGCTAACTTTGAAAACCATAAAAGAAAAACCTTAAGAGCGTACTTTAATTTCTCTTGTTAGGTCGGCCTGGTACATTACCCTTATACATATCTTAAGTCCGCAACTTTCGTCAGATTTTATAAAACCGAGTCCCATTTTAGTCGCGCTAGCCTGGTTGGCCAACTTTTAAAACACACGAGTAAACGTTTTGTTCAACTTAAATAAATCCCTCAAGTTGTCAAACGAAATGAAGCGAGCCTGACGTGCGACGGATGTACGGTGTAACTTAGGCAGGCAAGTGTCCCAACTATTTTGGTCAGAATTGCAGTCACTGGGAACCTCTCTACCAAAAGCAATAAAACCGTACAAACCGATGTGGCGACGTGGGAGTTCCTGTGATAAGGCAGCGGGAACAGATACACAGT